>CP139509.1:388634369-389372202 GCA_021014915.2 Artemisia tridentata subsp. tridentata
TCTCGGGTTTCAGCCCACGGGGAAGTACCGATTATAAACGTAGCACGAAAGTTAGCCCAAGTAAAACCCAAGAATATAAGCATCACCCCCCTGGGCTTCCTTGTGCCCCTTTCCCCCCGTTAACCCGCATCTCCCTCAAGTTTTAAACGCAGCCAGACGAGTTTTAAAAACCCGTCTTCACAACCCAGTACCCCAAACAGCTTCTCCATGTGTGTTATCCAGTCCTCTGCAACATGAGGAGTAGAAGCAGTACTGAAAGACAACGGTTTTAGCTTATTGAAACTCTCAAGCCAACCATTAATGGTAGTGGGTCAGCCCCCACCACCAGTACCACCAGAACCACCAGCACCACTAGAGGGACCAGCACCACCCGAGCCACCAGAGGCACCAGCTCCATTACGAAAATCATTGATCATCCGAGTGATCACCTCGTTAGCATTAAGCCCAGGTAGTAGATTGGCTTTAGCATTAGCTACCAACTCCTCCAAATTAGGGATCTCTTCCTCCCCTTCAGAATAGTCACCACGACGAGAAACAACCATCTACAGGATTTTCAAATGATTAGAAAGATCAAACAGGAAATGATAGAGCAAAAGAAAAACATGGCAGAGCAGGACAGGAAAAGAGTGCGCGAAAGGAAACCTAATGTCTACCCAAATCCTCACAGGTCGATAGCCTAAGCTCTAAGGTTTCATGAAAGCCTGTTCTCTGATACCATAAATTGTAACACCCCAACCCAACAAGGGTAAAGATATCACAACAATGGTGGCATATTAGAAGTCACAGAACATTCAATAAATAAAACATCATAAGTCTTAACATTAAATCCAAAATAAGTCAACGTGACTTAAATTAAAATGCAAGACAAAATGACTGATGACATCAAATAACGACATATTATTAGCATCATTTATCCTATATTATTGACTTGTTTTATATCACTTTATATGAGAATTGATACTTAATCGTTTACTTTTGTAATTCTCAGTTATAAACAAGCATTTGGTGAAAGTTAGTGATTTTGGACGAAATATGGAGATAAATGATCAAGATGGAAAAAGTCTACTAAACTCAAGGAGATACGCCGTATCATTCTAGACAGATACGCCGTATCATCATACTTAGATGAATTCGAAGACCATTGCCTGACTTTGAAGAATGCGCCGCATGTAATTATACCATGCGCCGCATATGAAAATTTGGTCAACGAAGAACCAACTTGTTCCACTCCAGATACGCCGCATTACATTTCTGACATACGGCATATCACTCTCAAGACTTCACCAAAGATTATCCAAGATATTGAAGGACATGCGCCGCATAGAAGATTCAAGATACGCCGCATCTGAATACGGTGTACGAATATTCCAGAATATTATAATCTTGGACCCCACGCGAAGTTACCTTGATACGCCGCATCGGACCAATCCGATGCGCCGTATCGGCCGTATACAATCCTTATCAAGAATTCAAGAGATCAAGTGAAGATTAGAAGCTTAATGAAGAAGTCAAGATTACAAGTCGACACTTGAAGATGCTTTCGTATTTTGGCCATAAAATCTTCATCCGGACTCCGTTTTAGGTGATTCAAGCGGCCACGGAAAGAGAAAAAGGAGATCTACATGTATCTGAAGGAGATGCGGCGCATCTGGTCCTTGGATGCGCCGTATTGGGAGATGAGGCGCATCTGTTATTTAGATGCGCCGTATTGGGTCAGTTTCAGACTTGGAGGCTACGTTTACTTATAGATGCGGCGCATCTAACTCTATAGATGCGCCGTATCGACCCAGATTTCAGAATCTATAAATACCGAACTCATTAACGAATTTGGGCATCTTTGGGAACCCTTAGGGGCATTCCCAGACGATCGAAGCCTCTCCAAACAGTAGAAGATCAATATTGAAGACCTAATCATCCTTGAAGAACATCTCTAATCATTGTTATATTACTTAATCATTCGGTTAGCGTATCGTATTCATTATGTTTCATACTTTATTCGTTATGATTATGTTTATGTACTTTGTTACAGAGATTATGGGCTAACACCCTTAGGTGTTAGCCATGTTTATGAAGTTTTATTAGTTTTTATGATTTTGTCGATGTGTTTGCTTTGTTATTGGATTGGGTGCTTGTCGATAAAAACTCGTTTATTGCTTATAACTAGTAGAAGTCTATGTAACTAGGTTATGATCCTTATAACTTTAATTGATGTGACTTAACTACCTGTAATTGTGGTTGCTTTGGTTGAGTTATATGCTTGTTAACCCGAATCTCTATTAGGAATCATTGTTTGGCATAAACGGAACGTGTCTACAACCTAATAGGACTAGTAGCGTGTAATACCGAACTAGGTTAGATGGTTTAAAGCAATAAGTTAGTATTGATGCTAGACGAGTCACTATGATCTTTCGTCATATCCGCCCCGAGGGCTAGTTACTTAATTGTGACAGAATTTCGTAATTGATATGCCGATTAACAATTGAATGAATTAAAACAAGTAGACATAAGCATGTATAACTATAAAATGGATTAGACTTGGGTAACCCGTTCTTCCTATCTTTGGTGTCTTCATACTTGTATTGTTTGTTTATCTTAGTTTAGTTAGAATAAAACCAAACCCGTGCCAGTCTCTCAGGCTGAACCCCCCTTTACGTTAGTTTAGGAGAGTCGAATACCTCTAGAATTAGTATATTAGAAATCTCACTCCTAGTGAACGACCCTTGCTTACCTAGAAACTATCTACATTGATCGGGTACACTGCTCGTAAGTGTTTAGAGTCTATAGGTTAGTTCGGCAATAAATAAATTTAAAACTTGGTAGATTTTTATAGACCTAAAAAAAATACATCAAGTTTTTGGCGCCGCTGCCGGGGAGTGAATTTATCTTTTTACTAGTTTTATTGGTATTTTTATGTTTGTGTTTGTTTTGTTTACCTGTTAGTTTGTTTATATTCTGTGTGTCTGTCTCAGAAGGGAGATACGGCGTATTCTTGTCTGTGAATACGGCGCATCTTTCTGGATTCAATACGGCGCATTCTTGTCTGTGAATGCGACGCATTGACGTTCTGTGGCCCAAAAAAAAAAAATTGCTTTTAAATTTTTATAAAAAAATGTTGCAGGAAGATAATACGGCGTATCCATTGTCTGTTGGATACGGCGTATTAACTTATGTCGATACGGCATATCTATTGTCTGTTAGATACGGCGTATCGATTTTCCGTGACCCCAAAAATATTTTTCGTTTTTTTTTTTTAATCTTTTTGTGTGTTTAAATTTTATTATAAAAAAAAAAAAAAAAAAAAAAAAAAAAAAGTCCTGGTTACTGCTAGTTTTCTTGGTTGTTTATCTCTCAGGTAATAATTAAGATTGACAATCCGAAAATTAGGGTGCAGTCAGGCTCGTGACTCGAACAAAAACAAGCGCTTCGTGGGAGGCAACCCATGCTTATCTTTTAATTTATGTCAATTTAATTTTCTGTTGAGTCTGTCCCAGGCCTTCGATGCGGCGTATCCAACCCCTATGGATACGGCATATCGAATCATCTGGAATACTTTAGTCCGAACTGTTTTGCTGACATCAATGCGGCGTATCTATCTTTTTAGATACGGCGTATCGACCTGCCAGAATTGAATACAGTTCTTTGTTTTTCTTTTGTTTATCGTTTTCTAACCGATGATTAATGAGATGTTTCTCGAGATTTGTTTTTCCTGTGGTCTCTATATTTTTACAGATCCGGAATATTGAAGATGTTGATGGACTCCCACATTTTATACGCTCGCACACTTACATTGGAAGATCATACCGAGCAAATCTCAGGGGAGTTCTCCGTTCTAATTCTTTCTATCTCTTGTTTTTAATTTCAAATACAAACAACGAGGACGTTGTTTAACTTAAGTGGGGGGGATGGAGAATTAGAACGTTTACTTGTCCTAAATTTTCAAAAATATGCTTTAATCTATGCTTAATTATCAAAATTTAATTTTTTTTTAGCATGTTTTTGTTTAATCTAAGTTGCATAGCTGCACACATGACGTTATTTTCAAAAATTGTGATTTTTCAAAATTCACAAATCTATGAGTGTGCCGGTGACTTGTAAACTTTAGAACTTGGCTTGTATACTATTCGAGACCACCATAATAAGTATTATTTTATATAATTGGAATGACTTGTCTAAATTGGTAAATTCTAGGATTACACCCAAATAGCCTTATATGTTATGTGATATTAGCTAACTACACTGGTTAGTTAACCCCCGTATAACCCTTTTGTTACTCTCACTTTTAGAGTAAGATACCCCTAGAAAAACACTCAGAGCCATTCCTTTCGTTTCTTACACCTTTGTTAAAATGTTTCGTTACACCTTACACCTTAGCCTACCCTGTAGATTAAAATCCGTGGTTGGTTAATTGCTTTAGGCAAAGTGTGTTTCCTTACATTACCTGTGTTCGCGTGCGTAATTCATTATCTATGGTTAGGTCGGGAAATTGCACAATGCAATTGGAGTGAAAGTAAATATTGTATATCTTTGAGTTTATTTTTCGTGTGTTTACTACTTTCACTATTACCGTTATTTCTGAAGTTATGAAAAGTATGAGAAAAATTATCCAGAATTATCATTATAGTGATGTGGTGAAATTTTACACATCTATGTTTATGTTTCAAGTAAAAAAAAAAAGGAAGAGTTGGATGTTTGATTTAACCAACTTATGTAAAGTTTTGTATTAAGTGGTCGATATCACCACTATTTGTTGTATATTATATCTATGGATTGAATGGGAGTTGGCAGTTATGGGAACGCCAATTAAGGTTTATTCTTTGATTAAGATCTTGTTGAGTATAATTCGTGTCTACCTAAAGCGTGTGTTTCAAGTGTTAAAGCGTGAGTTATTCAATGATATGAGTCTTATTCATGGGATGGTTGGGATAGTGATTAACCACACTTAGGATTTTAATCTATTTGTTTTGTTTATTTTTCATTTTACACCAATTTATATCCCAAAATTTATCCATGCCCTGTATTATTCTTTATCCAACCAAACCTTTGATTTATTGAGATTAGGGATTTGAGCAATCTTAAGTATCGTAGTCGTGGATTCGGCTATGTATTTATGATTTTGTCGCCCTTTTTGATATATTATTATTGGTGAAGTTTGGACCTATCTTTAGCCTGTTCGAGTTAAGGATTTGAGCAATTGCAAGTATCGTGTTCGTGGATTCGATCATGTATTTGTGATTTTGTCGCCTTTTCTGGAATTTGAGATCGATAGAGATTAAGAATAATTAACCCTTAAGCCTAAAAACCCTTTTTACCGCTTTAGACTTGTTATTCCTTAGCTTTAGTGGTGGAGATGTGTATACTTGCCAAGCTTATGATAGAATATTCGTCGCGACTGGACAGTTAAACGATTAGATTTGCTTTTATCAGATTATTTTATTTTACTTCTACTTCGTTAAGTGTTTAGTTGTGTGATTATGATAAAACGAATACATGCTTAAATATAAAAATACATCCTAATATCTTTTAGGATACATTTTCATAAGTTTTATTCTAAGGTTTACTTGGGGACAAGTAAAGTTCAAGTGGGGGGATATTTGATGACATCAAATAACGACATATTATTAGCATCATTTATCCTATATTATTGACTTGTTTTATATCACTTTATATGAGAATTGATACTTAATCGTTTACTTTTGTAATTCTCAGTTATAAACAAGCATTTGGTGAAAGTTAGTGATTTTGGACGAAATATGGAGATAAATGATCAAGATGGAAAAAGTCTACTAAACTCAAGGAGATACGCCGTATCATTCTAGACAGATACGCCGTATCATCATACTTAGATGAATTCGAAGACCATTGCCTGACTTTGAAGAATGCGCCGCATGTAATTATACCATGCGCCGCATATGAAAATTTGGTCAACGAAGAACCAACTTGTTCCACTCCAGATACGCCGCATTACATTTCTGACATACGGCATATCACTCTCAAGACTTCACCAAAGATTATCCAAGATATTGAAGGACATGCGCCGCATAGAAGATTCAAGATACGCCGCATCTGAATACGGTGTACGAATATTCCAGAATATTATAATCTTGGACCCCACGCGAAGTTACCTTGATACGCCGCATCGGACCAATCCGATGCGCCGTATCGGCCGTATACAATCCTTATCAAGAATTCAAGAGATCAAGTGAAGATTAGAAGCTTAATGAAGAAGTCAAGATTACAAGTCGACACTTGAAGATGCTTTCGTATTTTGGCCATAAAATCTTCATCCGGACTCCGTTTTAGGTGATTCAAGCGGCCACGGAAAGAGAAAAAGGAGATCTACCTGTATTTGAAGGAGATGCGGCGCATCTGGTCCTTAGATGCGCCGTATTGGGAGATGAGGCGCATCTGTTATTTAGATGCGCTGTATTGGGTCAGTTTCAGACTTGGAGGCTACGTTTACTTATAGATGCGGCGCATCTAACTCTATAGATGCGCCGTATCGACCCAGATTTCAGAATCTATAAATACCGAACTCATTAACGAATTTGGGCATCTTTGGGAACCCTTAGGGGCATTCCCAGACGATCGAAGCCTCTCCAAACAGTAGAAGATCAATATTGAAGACCTAATCATCCTTGAAGAACATCTCTAATCATTGTTATATTACTTAATCATTCGGTTAGCGTATCGTATTCATTATGTTTCATACTTTATTCGTTATGATTATGTTTATGTACTTTGTTACAGAGATTATGGGCTAACACCCTTAGGTGTTAGCCATGTTTATGAAGTTTTATTAGTTTTTATGATTTTGTCGATGTGTTTGCTTTGTTATTAGATTGGGTGCTTGTCGATAAAAACTCGTTTATTGCTTATAACTAGTAGAAGTCTATGTAACTAGGTTATGATCCTTATAACTTTAATTGATGTGACTTAACTACCTGTAATTGTGGTTGCTTTGGTTGAGTTATATGCTTGTTAACCCGAATCTCTATTAGGAATCATTGTTTGGCATAAACGGAACGTGTCTACAACCTAATAGGACTAGTAGCGTGTAATACCGAACTAGGTTAGATGGTTTAAAGCAATAAGTTAGTATTGATGCTAGACGAGTCACTATGATCTTTCGTCATATCCGCCCCGAGGGCTAGTTACTTAATTGTGACAGAATTTCGTAATTGATATGCCGATTAACAATTGAATGAATTAAAACAAGTAGACATAAGCATATATAACTATAAAATGGATTAGACTTGGGTAACCCGTTCTTCCTATCTTTGGTGTCTTCATACTTGTATTGTTTGTTTATCTTAGTTTAGTTAGAATAAAACCAAACCCGTGCCAGTCTCTCAGGCTGAACCCCCCTTTACGTTAGTTTAGGAGAGTCGAATACCTCTAGAATTAGTATATTAGAAATCTCACTCCTAGTGAACGACCCTTGCTTACCTAGAAACTATCTACATTGATCGGGTACACTGCTCGTAAGTGTTTAGAGTCTATAGGTTAGTTCGGCAATAAATAAATTTAAAACTTGGTAGATTTTTATAGACCTAAAAAAAAACACATCAATGACTTAAGTACAAAATCCAATATTCAAATGCCTAAACAATGGCATAATAAAATAAATAGAAGTTCAAATGGTAAAGCTAAATAACTAAGGTCGACTCCGAAATAGATCGCTCTCATCCCAAAGCTAAACCCAGCTCCTAGCTTAAGTACCTGCCGCAGGAAAAGAAATGCGGCTGAGCTTCAAAAGCCCAGTGAACAGATATATAGATAACAGGAACAAATAGCAGGTAGCAAATACAAAAGCAAACCAGGAATACAAAATCATACCAATACGAAGTCAAATGAAAGGAATGAGAATTGAATCATGAATAAAAGAAAAGAACAAAGTGAATAAGATTTTAGAAAAACAAGAACACAGGAATCTATCACGAGCCCAGACGACTTACAATACCATAGCATACTAATATAATAAAACAAACCTGTGTAGAGTGATCAGCTCTCAGACAAAGTGAAAGACGTGTATCGCACACACAATCAGTCACCAGATATAATAACTATAACATATAACATATACAGATAACAGGTCAAATCTAGAGTGCACCCATACGCCCCACAGAAAAATCAATAATCATAATTATAATGGCCATAGAAACTAATAGATAAGGGACGGAACAGGTCATCACTCTCCTGCCCTAGAGTCATGTCAGAGGTGCGTCAATGACATGGACATGAAACCCTCATGGCTAGTGACTGGCTCGTAATATCAAACTGTAGATCAAAGGTCGGGCGTACTATCAAATAATCAAAATTATATCTTAAGGGTACATGGCAAAAGATTCAAATCAAAGACCACATCGAAAGTTCACAAACAAAAGGGAACATAGCAATGGTATAGGGAATCCTAATAAGGAAATGAATTCTGAAAGAAAAAGGGAATGAAAAGCCCTTACTGAAAGGACGGAATATCTGTACCTTATTAGCAAAGCAAAAGACAAGAAAGAAAACACGAAGCAGAAATCAAGGCTTCTCCTTCTTCACACCTAAAGAAGTAGAAGACGGAATTACGAATTATCAAACTCAGATTATTACTTTTAGTTTTACTTTTCCATTTTGTAACTTTCCAGGTTTAGTAAGATGTTAATATTCCAGATTAGGTTAAGTCCTTATTTCAAGATCATTATAGAATTAAGGTACTTTTTATCAAGTTAAAAAAGTTTAGGGTTTTGATTGTAAACTCATTAGATTCAAAGGTTTAAAATGAAAATACTTTAAGTTACTGCTTTAATCCCTGTGAAATCTATATTTACCAAACAAATACTTTATTTCCCAAGTTTACAAAACATCACCTCAGAATTATATGAAGTACGAATTAGACCCTC
The DNA here is from genome assembly GCA_021014915.2 of Artemisia tridentata subsp. tridentata. Taxonomy (NCBI): domain Eukaryota; kingdom Viridiplantae; phylum Streptophyta; class Magnoliopsida; order Asterales; family Asteraceae; genus Artemisia; species Artemisia tridentata. The sequence continues at coordinate 388,643,258 of CP139509.1, forward strand.
AAAATTTAGTAATTACACAATTGGTCCCTTAACTTTACAAAACTTACAATTTAAATCATAATTTATTTATAATTACATATCAAGCCCATAAATACTCAAATTTACCCATTACACCCTTAATGATATTATTTATTCAGTATAACTTCAAGTTTCCCAAATTTACACTTTTAGTCCTTCTACTTTAATTATTTACAAATCGACCCTTATAAATATAGTTAATTCATTTTCTTGCACATTTACACTTAGGACCCTCAAGTTATATTTTTCTCACATTCCTACTGACTTATATGACATCACAAAAATACCCCCGAAGTTTCAAAGTTGACAAAACAAGTCCTTATAGTTTTAATTACAAATCGTATAGACTTTTATTGTACCAAAACAAGCCCTAGTTTTATCCAATCATTATGTTATCATTATACAATCATTAATTACATTAATTACATCAGATCTATTCATGTGAACCCTAACCCTAATCCATTCTAGGGTTTATTCTTATTTTTCTTTATTTTTTGAATAATCCGATTACATACAATAATTCGCATCAATTATTTTGAGCTTCTATAAATCACATGGTTATTTTTCTAAGCTTATATTATCAGTATAAAACATGTAAAAATTATGATTACACTCCAGAAAAATCGAATGACATTATTTGGAAATTATGTGTGTTTTAACTCTTATAATTTCGTACGCTTTGTTTAACTTGCATGATCCATGTTTAACATTTTTACTGAGTTATATACAACATATAGATCATTAGAAAAATGCTAGATCAATTATAGAATGTAAGGATTAAGCGTAGGATTTTATACCTATCGAGCGAAGTAAACTGAACAAAACAAAACACCACGATCGAACTAAGGCTTCCAGAACTCGAATCCTATTTTTCTTGGCTACCTTACACCTCAGTGGACTCCAAAAAATTTCTTGCTCAGTTCCAAAAAGTCGAATGGAGGCTTGATCGAATTATGTGTGTCGATCTTGGGTTTTCGGAATTAGGGTTTGTGAAAAATAAAATGGTTTTGTTTTTTGCTTTGTTAAACCGACTAGGAGGGGGGATATACTCTAGATTTTTGGCCCATAAGTTGGCTCAAGATCACACCTTGATTTGGTGTATAATTCCTATATTTATTTTGTAATTATCTTAAACAAAATGATTTTATAAAATACATATTAAGTATATTTAATTAATTTTCGGATCATGCATAAATGTATATGTAATTTTGTAATTTTTGTACATTCAAAGTAATTTAATGTTGTCCCAGAAATTGAATTACTTGATATGTAGTTCGTTTTCATAAGTTTGGAATCAATTCAGAATTGTTATAAGTGATTTTATTAAGTTTTATGGCTTCAGGGGTAATTTGGTCATTTTATAGGTTATCTGAATTTCAGGTATTACACAAGTGGCATTAATATAATAAATAAAGTAGATGTACTTGTGTGTTCTGTTGCGCAACCTACATGGCTATTTTTAAAAAATAGGCAACTTAAAAAATGGGCAACTTAAAAATGGATAACTTAAAAAAAACTGGGCAACCTTGAATCTTAACAAAACAGTACGTACACAAACTTGAACCTAGGATAGCCTCTTATAGAACAAGGATTCGTTTACAAGATAACAACAATATTCGTATATGAATTTGTTACGAGAAAAAGATACTTCAACTAGTTATAATCCATACGGTCAACAATGTTGCATCTTTACTCGTTAAAAGTTTTGATCTAGGTAGATTTGAAATTTTAATTAGTAGTATAGGAATGGTCAATCTTTGAAAAATCTTATCTCCATGTGTTTTTATAATAGTTTGTAAGGTTCAACAGACATTCTACAGCTAGCAGCAAAAGATTCTGCTGCCATTTTGCAAAAGATTCTACTGCTAAATTTCTGCTGCTGTTTTGCAAAATTTAAAAATCCTGCTGCTTGGTTTGAAAGTAAAGGGTATGTTTTGTAAATTGGCGCCAATATAATCCTAATTAGATCCGAACGGTCGAAAATCCCAATTCGACCCGACAATTTACTTTGTGCGCCCGAAATTCACTGTAATTCAAACCCCAACACACCTTTGATCATCTGATTCTCAAAACCCCCAAAATCAAAACCCTAATTAACAATGGCGAAAAGAAAATTCTCCCGTAGCCACAATCAGGTTGCGTTTCTTGAAAACGTCCCAGAAGCTGAAGGATTCGCTGAAGTTATTTACTTTCTTAATGCTACTCATCTTAGGTATGCGTTAACAGCAAAACCCACTATATACATTTCCCACATGAAACAGTTCTGGTCTACTGTTAGGACCGAAACTATAAACGGGGAACAACAATTAAAGGCTAAGGTAGATGGCAATAGGATAATTGTTTCTGAATCATCTGTAAGAAAAGCTCTTCACTTTTTAGATGATGAAGAGATAATTTGCCTTGAAAATTCTGTCATTTTTTAAGAACTTGAAAATATGGGTTATGAGAAGAAAAAGGATGGTTTAAAATTTTATAAAGGTCTTCTCTGCCCACAATGGAAATTTCTTATTCACACCATTCTCCATTTTCTGAGTCCTAAAACTACAGGGTGGAATGAGTTCAGTTCAGCTCAAGCATCTGCTATGATTTATCTCGCCACAGGAAAACCCTTTAATTTTTCGGCTATGGTAATGGAAGGCTTGAAAAAGAATGTTTTGGGAAAACATTACATTTACCCTAGGTTTTTGCAATTGATTTTGAATAAGCAACTTAAAAAGCGTAAGGTACATAAAAACCCCTACAAAAGACCTGAGCTTAAAAAGAAATTATTTTCTTATTTGAAAAAGGATGGAACTGGCTTCTCTGGGACTATTACTCCATTATTCCCACATATGTTGCAACTGGCTGCCACTCAGGGTAAAGGTGCTGAAATCACAACAACTACCCATCCCACACCCACCTCCCCTAGGAATTCACCAAATAAGAACACTGAGTTACCTCATACCAGTGTTAGGATGGACGCAGATGAGGCTGTCACAGGTGATGGAGGTGACAGGATGGAAGGGGCTAACACTACTGCTCCTGGCTTAGTTGTTGGTCAGGTTAGTGTTAACATAAGTAAGACCATGACCATGGCAACACCAACTGCTGAAGGTTCTCATGAACCTGAAACAGATGATGGAAATCCCAGCCAACTGGCAAACATGGGGGGCTTAGGTGATCAACCCAGGTTTGATACTGAGTTTGAACCCATTGATTCACCTCTCAGGGAAGGTAATACATCCCAAAGTGATAAGGGTAGGAATGAAACAAATAAATTGATGGACACTTATGTACAAAATGAAAATGCCTATGATTCACCCCTCAAGTAAGTTAACACAGCCCGAAGTGATGAGGCTAGGCATGCGACTGAGGAATTGAGGGACACCCACAATGTAGAAGATGGAAATTCCAGTGATCAACCTGTCGGGGCAGATAACACTAGCCTTATGCAGGAATTCATGACAAGATGTATGAAACTTGAGTCCCAAGTTCTTGGTCTCACACAAACAGTCAAAGGAATGAAGATGAGAATTAGGCAGTTGAAGGGAAGGAGGAGGTCAAGAACAAGGGTATTCAAAAGGATAAAGAAGGCTAGAACGGCACATAGCGTGATCTCTCCTGAAGAAACAAGTTTGGGGGAGGATGGTCCCATTACTTTAAGGAGGAATGAAGACAAGGACTCAGGGGAGGTTGAGAAGCAAATTGATGAAACTGGTGCTAGCAATGAGGGAAATGATCAGGTTGATATGGATGTGGATACTGGTGTTGGGGCTAATCTAAAGACTTTGGATGCTGAGCAGTTGGTTAAATATTCTACTGACGAGGTAATTCAACCTGCTGCTAGTACTAAAGATCCTGCTGCTGAGACAGAGCAAGGTCCTAGTGCTGGTGTTCAACCTTGTAATGCTGAAGAGGTGGAAGGTGATGATGTTAGCTTGGCTCAGGTGGTCCTCCCACTAAAATATACCAAATCATCAACACCAAAACAATCAACACCACCACCACCACAATCACAATCACAAACACAACCTACATCAGCACCTGAACAACAACCTCAACCACAACTCTAACCAACAACTAATCAGACAACTCCATCACAGACACTTCCTAGAGCTCCTGTTAAAGGAGTGACCATAAGAGAACCTACTCCTGAACCAAAATCAATAGCACCACAACAACAACAGCCATCACCACAACAAAAACAATCTGAACCTCAACCTGTAGCAAAATCAAAATCACAAAATCAACCCATCACATCAAAACAAACAACTGCGTCTGCAACAAAACAACCAACTCTAACACCTAAAATTCCTAGGGTTACTGTCAAGGGTGTAACTATTAGAGAACCCATTTCACATAAGAAACCCACGCAACCACCTACATACACTGGGAAAGCCAAAGAAAAGAGGATGGAAGAGTCTGAAAATTATCATGATCCTGCAAAAGTCCCACATAATCTTTGGCCAGAAGAAGTTCAAGAAATACAGGGAAAACGAGCTGAGATTGAAGAAAGGTTGAATTCTAGGGATGAGGAAAAGGCTGCATTGGAAGATAAGAAAAGAGAGGAAAAAGAGGTAAAGGCTAAGTCTACAATTGGTGTCAAAAGAACTGGGAGAAGATTTAAAATGACGGCCAGAAAGAAGAAGAGAACTAATCCAGTGGTAATGTCTAGTTCAGAAGGTAGTGATGAACCAGGGAATAAAAAGAAAGAGACGATTGATTTACAACCGATAACCAAGGTTGTGTCTCATGATGATGACCTGTTTGAGGATACTGCTCCTTTACAAGTTAAAACTCCAGTTATTGGATGTAAAGCTGGTTATGATGGGAAAGTTCCTTGGTTTGAGATACGCTGAGTTGGTGAAAGAATTCAATGGTTTAAAACAATTCCTCAAATGTTTAAACACATTGACAGACAAGATTTGGTAAACGTGTGGGGATTAATCAAGAACAAGTATGGAAATACAAGGCCAGCAGATGAGCTTGATAGAGAGCTTTGGGAATATCTGACGATCATGTTTGAAGCTTCTGCTCAAGATAGTATGTGACTACAACAGGGTAATGCAGGGAGGACTTCATATGCACATTCTCATTAGATAATTATGTTGGTTTATGGTTAAAGGAAACTTGACTATGACTCCTTATTAGATAATCATGTTAGGGTTAACTACAAGATTTTTGTAACATTGTTACTTTTGAGTAACCGTATTAGTATATTCAATGGTTTGTTGACATAATTCATTTGTTTACATAGTGTTGTTCTTAAGATTGAACGTTACATTCCGCATAGTGTTTAATATTGTTTCAATTCAATAACAGTTTCTATACATATTGTTTTATATTCAGATCTAAGATAATTAACAAGATAACTGCTCATCTGGGATCTACACCAAATCACAAAGTTTTTCCTTGAATTAAACTCTGTTCTTCCTCAGAGCTTCACGCTGATCATAGATTCTTTGTAGTAAATCCTTTACCACATCTGCATGTCGTTCACACCTGAGTTTTGTGGTAATCATCACATCTAACACTTCATAACTCAGTGGATATTCCAATTCAGCTAACATGAAGATATCTACTCCACTCTGTGTTGACAAATGATGCACATTGCAGGAACTATAAAACTCCCATGATGCAGTCAGATCATAATAAGGAAATTTCCAATAAACATCTGAAGGATTTGGCTCATACAATCTCTTGAATTCAACCCATAGCTCTTGCTCCTTTACATCTGTCTTCTTCTTTGTATTGAGCTTATCTTGTACTAACCTCCACAGATTGTCCAAATCTTCTCTATCACTTAGTCTTATCAAATTTCCAAAATTCTTGAACACTGTTGTCCCTCCACCAACTCTTGTGATCTTCCAAGCCTTTCCAAATTGGTCCCTGTAGATCTCCCAATCAATTATTCGATGTCTTGGTTGCAAATGGTCAACATGTAGAATTTTTGGAACTGTGACTAACATATTACGTATCCGCTCTTTTGATAACTCTACTCTTTCTCTATGAACTTCCACTTTCTCAGTTGATTTCTTCTGAGTGGTCTTAAGTTTCTTGAAAGGTCTTTTGTCAAAGTTTTCAGGAAGTTTCATGTGATCTCTCCTATAGTACTTGTAGTACAAGTACACAATCTCTGCATCTGGTCTTCCCTTAAGATGACATGCCTTCCAACCAGCTTGATTCCTTAAATACATCTTCATTCCAGCTATGACATGTGCCTTTGTTGGTTGTATCTTCCTCTTCTGACTTGATCTAATACTTTCTGTCATGTCATCCAAAGCCACTTCTTGATTCCTAGCAATAATGAAAACCACAAGTATAGCTATTTTTGCTTCCTTAGTTATACTCTCATCTGCAATCAGCTCGACGGATTTTCGGTATACAACTGCATCTTTGGCCATCGCATGTTCTATCTGTTCGTTAAGTGATTCTTGTCCAATAATAGCTTCAGAATCCACTCTTAATTTTTCCTTCCTTCGAGTTTCCAACCATTCTGCTACTTCAGCTTCTTTGTTGTTAAACTGCTTTGGCTCATCTTCATCAAGTGATTCTTGTACTGCTTCTTCAACTCCAGCAGCAGATTGATTTAAACCATCATTAGGATGACTCGAACCAGCAGCAGAATCAACCTGGGCCATTTCCCCTAAGATCTTACCAACTTCCACCATAACCTCACCATGTTTGATCATCTGTTCGGGCTCGAAAGTTTTTAGATTATCACATACACCCTCATTAACTTCCTTGACAACACTGTCAAATTCCAACTCCACATTCTCGTCCCTAACAGCACCTTCAACGTTCAGCTCATTGACCTCTACTGTTTCCTTGGTTGCCTCCCCTGAATCCTTGTACACATGTTTCATCAACTGTTCAGGCTCGAAAGTTTTTAGATTATCACATACACCCTCATTAACTTCCTTGACAACACTATCAAATTCCATCTCCACATTCTCATCCCTAACAGCACCTTCAACGTTCAGCTCATTAACCTCTCCTGCTTCCTTGGTTGCCTCCCCTGAATCCTTGTACACATGTTTCATCATCTGTTCAGGCTCGAAAGTTTTTAGATTATCACATACACCCTCATGACCTTCCTTGACAACACTATCAAATTCCATCTCCACATTCTCATTCCTAACAGCACCTTCAACGTTCACCTCAGTAACCTCTCCTGTTTCCTTGGTTGCCTCTCCTAAATCCTTGTACACATGTTTCATCAACTGTTCAGGCTCAATAGTTTTTAGATTATCACATAAACCCTCATGACCTTCCTTGACTACATTATCGAAAACCATCTCCATATTCTCATTCCTAACAGCACCTTCAACGTTCAGCTCATTAACCTCCCATGTTTCCTTGGTTGCCTCTCCTGAATCCTTGTCCACATTCATCCCCTGTTTGGTAGCATCCTCCACAAAACTTGTGTCTTCAGGAGAGCTCACCTTATGTGCTGTTCCAGCCTTCCTTAGCCTTTTGAATACCCTTGTTCTTGACCTCTTCCTTCCCTCCAAATGCCTAATTATCTTCTTCAATTTTTTGCATGTTTGTGACAGATCAAGAACTTGGGACTCGAGTGTGGTACATTTTGTTATGAATTCCTGAATATGTTTCATGCTATGGTCACCACTTCGGCCTGTGTTATCTGTCCCGAGAGGTGGATCGCTGGAATTTTCATCTTCTACATTGTGGGTGTCCCTCAATTCATCAGTTTCATGCCTACCCTCATCACTTTCAGGTTCTACCGAACCTTCCACATTAGATGTTGCCTTGGTTGGGGTCTTACTTATGCTAACACTTTCCTGCCCAGCTACAAAGCCAGGAGCAGTAATGTTAGCCCCTTCCATCCTTCCACCTCCCACACCTGTGGCAGCCTCATCTGCATCCATCCTAACACTGGTCTGAGGAAAATCAATGTTCTTATTTGGTGAAATACTAGGTGTTTGGGTATCTTGAGGGTGAGATGATGAGGTATCCAAAGTGGCTGTGTCGTGGGTAGCTGTTGTGTTTTCCGCATTTTCACCCTGAGTGGCAGCCAATTGCAACATATGTGGCAACAATGGAGTAATAGTCTCAGAGAAGCCAGTTCCATCCTTTTTCAAATAAGAAAATAATTTCCTTTTAAGCTTAGGACATTCCTTTACATTTTTATGAACCTTAGGCTTTTTAAGTTGCTTATTCAAAATCAATTACAAAAACCTTGTGTAAATGTAATGTTTTTCTGAAACATTCTTTTTCAAGTCATCCATTACCATAGCCGAAAAATTAAAGGGTTTTCCTGTGGCCAGACAAATCATAGCAGATGCTTGAGTTGTGCTGAACTCATTCCACCCTGTAGTTTTAGGACTTAGACAATGGAGAATGGTGTGAAGAAGAAATTTCCATTGTGGACAGAGAAGACCCTTATAAAACTTTAAACCATTTGTTTTCTTCTCATATCCCATATTTTTAAGTTCCTCAAAAATCATAGAATTTTCAAGGCAAATTATTTCCTCATCATCTAAAAAGTGAAGAGCTTTTCTTACAGATGATTTGGATATAACAATCCTTTGGCCATCTACCTTAGCCTTTAATTGTTCTTCCCCATTTCTAGTTCTGAGATTGACACTAGACCAGAACTGTTTCATGTGGGAAATAACTATTTCAGGGTTTGCTGTTAACGCGTACCTAATATGACTAGCATTAAGAAAGTCTATTACCTCACCAAAACCTTCAGCTTGTTGGGGCTTTTCAAGAAAGGCAACTTGATTGTAGTTAGCTGATAAAGATCGTTTCTTCATTGTGGATTAGGGTTTGATTTGGGGATTTTAAAATAATAGGTGGAAAATGGTGTTAGGGTTTGAATTGGTTTTATTCGTGAGGGCGTAAAACTGATTATGATATACAATTAGATTTTAAAACCCAAAATCGAACGAATTGGGGGTTTGTAAAGCTTTCGGATAAGAAAGTACAGATCAGTCCCTGTTCTTTTGTAAACAAGCAGTAGAATCCCAAAAATTACAAAAGCGAGCAGCAGAACGCTCAGCAGTAGAAAGTTTTGTCTGGCAGCAGGATGTCTGGTTGAAAGTTTTGACCTTATAAGTTGAATCTGCTACCGGTGAAAAAAACAAAGGTTCATTCTACTGCTGGTGAAAATGAAGATGCTGCTGCACCTACACAGCAATACTCTTTTTGTAATTTTTTTTTAATCTCATGTTGGAGCATTTTGGGATCATTAAGGGGAACTTTAAGGAACAATTTGAATATCTCATGTTGGAAGAGGACAAAGACTTGAAAGAAATAGATTTTCTGACTGAAAGGCGTCAGGCAAGTGGGCGGCGTTCATTGGAGAATACTAGAATGTTGAAAAAGCTAAGCGAGCTGGAATAGGTCAGCTGAAAAAAATTGTCTTGGGGAATTTTATGTTATGTTTACTCTTTATCTTGCTATTTGTTACAAACACTTGTTTTGATGAAGTTTATGTAATGTCTACTCTTTATCTAAAGAACGATGTTAATGAAATTCGTAGTTATTATCTAATTGTTTTATTAACTGTTGAATGGTTGTTTTAATTCCCCTGTTTGGTGTTGTTTATAGGGATAAATATACTGCATGTCAGATATTGATGCAGTTTATAAAATTCACTGATGCAATAGGTTCTTGTATGTAGCATATAAGTCCAGATTAGGTTAGACGCGTAGTGCGTTTAAGTGTCGAAATGTGTTTGGTGAATCCTACTGCTGGTAAAAATGAACCTGCTGCTGCTCCTACACATCAATACTCAGGATAGGGTAAAGGCATGTTTGTTGAAGAGGTAAAAGAGTGAAGGAGGAAGAGAAACAAACCTTATTCAAATTATTGGGTTACATGTTATTGAACGGTTACAAACAACAACGATTACTAGATAATAGTAAATTGTTTTTGGGTTACATGTTATTGAACGTTTACAAACAACGATGATTACTAGATAATAGTAAAATATTTTATGGTTAGTTGATATCGAACGTCTTCCATTGATGACAGCAACCAGGTTCTACAGGCTCAACACACGAGACTTCCTGCCCATACCGAAAACTTGTCAAACCACAACACTGGCTCCATTACTTCACAAATGGGAAAAAAAATGCCGTTAAACATTGTTTATTGACTCCTTGTGCTTCCAGAAGTATTGAAGCATCCGCTCACGGTATGCTAACGCTGTTGCAATAGGGTCGTCTACTTCCAGTGGTTGGTTGCGGCACAATCTGTATAAAATAATACATACCCATACACCGCAATCACCATATAATTCACCTTGTTTCGGGACTGCAGGACACTGGTATGTTATTTTATATTCCTTGGCTGATATGCCCTTGCTCGCCAATATACCTTGCTGATCCAGATACATGGTAAGCTGTTTTGGGAAAATTCTTTTCAAAGTTCTCCACCACCGTGTGCCATTGCCATGTACAAACCCAAGAGTGTCATAAAATGAAACAACTCCAGTACGCAGGTGAAGCTCAGCGAGAACCCAATGTTTCTCAGGTTCATTAACGGGAAAATAAACCTAATAAAGACAAACAAATGTACAGATTACTATGCATACAGTTACAAATGTATATTAAAAAGGATTGTGGTAAACTAACCTTTTCAACATCTCGCCAAGCCACAGGGTAGTATGTTCCATCTGAATAATGACTATACATTTGACCAGCCAAGATGTGTCGAGCGAACAGAGACCCTGCCAAGGTCCAATCTGCATTGCTTCCCCTAAGAGACCACATCAGATCAAACAATCTACAAAGGTATAAAAAACAAAAATTATAAAACTTATAGTGGTTACTCAATCAAAACTATCTACAAAGGTATTTGACCACATACTGATGATGGTTCCTTACATAGTCATACAACCAACCGCCTTTACAATCTTCAAGACATGCCAACGCTAGCCAAAAATTCATACCAGAAACAATGGTACGACCGCCCCACGGAAATTTAAACTATGTTGGTTTTTTTTGCTTTAAATAAATACAAAGCGAATCAGGAAATGACACCTTGTCCTTTTTACATTTGGGATGTCGAGACAGATCCTAAAATAAACAAATCAATGATTATAATTAAACGAATCATATTATTGTTAATTTAAGAATAAAAAACAGACTACCTCTACAAAAGGATCTATGTTGGCTGAATAGAACTCAGTAATTGACCGAGTTTCGGGGTTTCCAGAGACGTCCTGAGAAGATACATAACATATATTAGCAGAGGCCAACCAGATATTGATTTCAGTATGAATGTAATATGGTGACTTACCTCTAATATGACAATATGCTCAATCGACTCATTTCTGCGATTAGATGTTCTTGTCAGTCGTGCGCGTTGGACGGTGTCTGGATTCACAGATCCGGAAAACTTCTCGTGCTTTGATTTAAAGAATTTAGCCATGTTTTTAATTTTCACCGCCTTTTTTTTCTTTTGGATTTTCTTCATTTTGCGATGGGAAAAAACAGAGTCCAAGCAAGGTTTGTCATTAGGACCGACCACATTTGCATATCCTTGGTTGCTGACTATTTGTTGCAATGGTGTTGTTTGATCTTTCTGCAGGGCATAGGTTGTGATTAGCACCCACCATAAGACATAGAAATAAACACTTATTAACCTTTTTAAATTTAAAATAAACCATGTACCTCAACATCTGTCTGCAATGGTGTTGTTTGTTCTTTATGCACGCAACTAACATTTTCATTCTCAACACCCTTACAATTTTCATTATCAAACAGTATTTCTTCTAACGAAAGCATATTCACATCCGGTTCGTCATTTATATAGTCGATGTAATCATCACACACTGGCTGATCATTGTGGACGAGGGATGTTATTTGATTAGTGTCCTTCTCTTCAAATGCTCCAACTTGAGTCGCAGCTTGATGTTCATAAAGAACAGGGAAGTCAGGGGTAACCCCTACTTCACATGCTTCTACAAGAACGTCCAGCGAACCCACTTGAGATTCTACATAGCCTTTCTTCCCAACATCCATGTCAATTTCCATGTGATTGGCTGCAACACTGGTCGTAACACCAGTATCAGCTTCACAAGCTAATGACGTGGCCTGTAGTTGACAAAATAATACAACATTTAATGAATTAAATGTACAATTAAAGGGTAAACATTAACAGGGAAATGAGATACTTATAAATGTATGCCAAAAAACACAAAGTAAAAGTATACCTTGAAAAATGCAGGATTGTCAACTACCATTGGATGATCATGCTGATCGTCAACATGATCATCATGATCATCATCAACATCTCGGCCAGTAACATCATTATCAACATCATCTTCACAAGGTGATGACGGGGTCTGTAGTTGACAAAATAATACAACATTTAATGAATTAAATGTACTATTAAAGGGTAAACATTAACGGGGAAATGAGATACTTATAAACGTATGCCAAAAAACACAAAGTAAAAGTATACCTTGAAAAATGCAGGATTGTCAACTTTCATTGGATGATCATGTTGATCGTCAACATGATCATCATGATCATCATCAACATCTCGGCCCATAACATCATTATCAACATCATCTTCACAAGGTGATGACGGGGTCTGTAGTTGACGAAATGATATAAGTGTAATACTTAACAAGGAATTGACCTTCGTATAAAGTTAGGAGAATAAAACATAAAAGGTAAATACAAACCATGCTAATATCAGGGTTGACATCAGAATCGAGTGGAATATCTGGGACATCAGTTTTTTCTTGAACAGAAACAACACTACCATCAGAATTTTCGTTAAAAACTGTCTCTAACTTTGAAAATGTTGTTTTCACCTTCTGAAACAGCTCGCGAATGTCTAGTTTTGGGACAGACCCTATGTGCTTCGCTATCAACGAAATATCAGTTTGCAAATCAAATATCTTGCCCAAAATAGGAGTTGTTGAAAAATTCATTTCATTTCGGCCTTCACTTAATTGGACACCATTTGCGTTTTCAACATCATTTTTATCTAAAATTTCTAAACTTGGTGCTTCATGTTGATCGCCTGAGCTAGCAGCTTCTTGGTGATCCTCTGATCTATGGAGTTGTTGGTGATCGGCTGCGCTATGAGGTTGTTGTTCATCCTCTGCGCTATCAGGTTGTTGGTCATCCTCTGACCTTGACAGGTCTGGATCAGACAAACCCTTTATAAAAGGGATGCTACCAATAAACCACGGTTGTCTCAATTCGCAGTTCGTTGCATACAGTGCCGTAATGGGAATTGACTCCTAAAAAACCAAATACTATATAACTTTGTATGTGAACAAATATAAATAAATGTCCAACAAATTTGCCTTCAAAGATAGTATGGTGCTTACCGGTCCAAAGAGTGTTTTATGGTCTGATTTTCGGAACTTTTGACATTTAGACCAAGCAAGACCTCGTGGAATGACCTTCGTGTCTTTCGCCCACCAATTGCTGCTTTTAGGATAACTCTCCAAAATCCATATCTGTAATATTTGGTTGTTTAAAATGTATAAAATGTTGAAAAAATTTGTTCAAAGTGCAGGTTATAACCGTGTTCAAAACTATATATTAAATATATATCTAATAGAAAAAACCTAAATTAATACTTTTACAAAATAAAACTATGGGTATATGGCGAAGGTATATATTACTGGTATAATACAGGAATGCATACAAAACATATACAAACAATACTACAATACTAAATAGTCTAATGAATATAGTGGTGAACTTTAGTACATAGTAGTAAGTATGTCATACCTTAAAAGCCCAAGCGAAACCGTATAGATTGTATGTCGCACTATACTTTGGGTTTTTTTTTCAACTTGGCCAAATGATCTTTTCTGTGTCTGTCAACAACATTCACAGTCCTTTGATAAAATTTATGCCAATGTATTCACCCCAAGGAAAAACATTCCAATCATCAAAGTCCTCCACCAAAGACAGTATATCATTAGGGATACAATTCCTATCTTCAATACCCATAAACACCAACATAGCAACTATCAAAAGACACAATCTAACAGCATCATCATCAGAGACAGCTAAGAACCTATTTTCATCCTTAACTAGTTTCAAACAATCACTAGCATATACAGAATTTATAGTATCTGTCCTTTTTTCTGGAAATACACGGTCACGAAATGCACTTGTTTTATTTTGACCTTTACAAAGTTTACCAAATCGAAACCCTGTTATTAAACAAATTTCTTTATGCCCGAACTCTAATAAATCATCCCCAATTTTGAATTGCAATGGAGGGGAATCGGACGATATGTTAGAAACTTTTACCTGATGTTGTAAAACAAAATGCATCAAATGGCAGTCATTATCGCAAAACCAAATATCCAACCACGGACCAAAGACTGTGTTTCTAAACAACCTTTCCCGCTTTTCATTCTTCGACAAAATGCCTTTGATATCTGTAAGCAACTTCACTGTAGATCGAACAGCGATTTTACAACTGTACAACTCAAATGACATATCGAATTACAGGGTGTTAAGGAATTATGATTTTTTAGTTGTGTTATGCTTTGTCTTTGGAGAAGAAGATGTGTGTGTATTAATGTGTATTCTGTAATGAATTGTAATCGTACTAATATTTATAAAAAACTTCCCAATTTAATGCATGTAAAATGACCAAAATATCCTTTTGCTCATGTATTTGTTGCCCAAAAATCAAAAGTTGCCCAAAAAACAATACGCCCCATGTACATCGTACCAACAGTTGTAGAGTTACTTGGTCGGACACGTGTCATCCAGTGGTTGGTCGGACGAGTTGCCCTGGTCTAGTATCGAAACTTTCTGTTTGCGGGGAAGATAAGCAACGCAGCTGGGCAACTGGGGCATATTAGTAATTATCCCTAAAAAAAACACACATTACATGAAAAAAATGCATAAAAATAAAAACCTAGTACATAAACATAGAAATAAAAACCTAGTGCTCGTTGGTAGTATACTTTGCCCGGATTCGTGCTTTTTGGGCTTTCACGACCGCCGCGTCGATCGGATCCATCTTGCTTGTATCTATTTGTAGCACTCGCATCTCCTCGGCAATCTTTTGAGATTCATATAAAGTAACTCTCGCGAGTGACTCTCGTTCGAGAACATCCATCTTTGCCTTACGGTCTAACTTGTATTGTTGTTGCAGCATGTTAGCATTGATAAAAAGTGATGGTCCTTTGCCTAATAACAACTTTGTATTGTGTCGTGTATCATGCAATAGAATAGTAAAAAGGGCTCATGGTTTGGACCAAGCTAATTGGTTAAAAGATAAATTATATTAGTCCATTGTATGTATCATGTAAACAAGTCCAATCCATGATCATGTAAAGCCCATTGAAAAGTTCGTTGACTCGTTAGGTTTATTCTATAAATACCACACACCTCACCTCATTTAGATGTGTGCTTTAGAGGTGTATAGGTGAGGAACGTGTATGTGTGTATGTGTGTTTTCTAATAAAAGCTTTCTCTTCATCTCTTATTCATATCTTTTATATACACACGGCATACATATACGATCCATCTCTTGTGCTTTATACGAGTTATCTAGTGTATAATATAAGTTAGACCTGGTGTTCTACAAGTGGTATCATATAGCCAGACATCGATTTAGGAGAGCTTGTTTTCATTTTTTGATCGAAGTAAAGCATAGAATTGTGTTTTTTATCCATAAAAACATTAACTTTGTGTCAAAAGCTTTGATTTTTTACGCATTTTAGGTTAAAAGTTGTTGTTTTTCATAGTTATTTACGTAATATTAGTGAGTTTTGGTGGTTAACATCGATTATATCATAAAAACTCGTTTCATATCGAGAAAAAGGTTTTAGTGTTTTATCGAAATTGCTTATAGTTGAATATAGGCTACAAAGGTTAAAACTTTCTTGTTATTTGTGAGTTTTTAAAGATATTTGATCGTGAAAATCAGTTTAGAAGTGTGTTCTTTAGTCGTTATTTGGATCTTCGTTCGAACAGTGCAGTTGTCGCAATTCCACTGACTAGGGTTTGTCGAAATTCTAGCTTTGTCGCAATTCAGATATTGTCGGAATTCAAATAGGGTTTGTCGAAATTCAGCTTTCTAGGGTTTATCGCAATTCAGACATGTACGAGTTATCGAAATTCAGCAAGAAATTGGTTTCTTCGAGGTCAAACGAGAACTCAGTATTCCCGTGCTTGTATAAGTATGTGGAATACTTTGACAAAGGAAAATATCTTCTAATTTGTACAAATTAGATAGATTTTATCGAAATTGCAAATTCATCTAAATTGCACATTTCTGTCGAATTTGAAATTTTGTCAAAAATTTTGTCGAAATTGATATTCCATCGAAATTGTGATTTTTATCGAAATTGTGATTTTGTGATTCCGTCGAAATTGTGTTCTTGTGATTTTGTCGAAATTGGGATATTGTCGGAGGTGTCATTTTTGTCAAAATTGCTCCTTCCAACTCATCGGAATTGAGTTTTTGTCAGAATTGTGAGTTTAATCAAAAGTGCCCTAATTCATTGAAATTGCCCTAGCTCATCGGAATTCACCATATCCATCAGAATTTGGCAACACTCATAAAATTAGACAAGATTTATCGAAATTCAACATAACTTATCGGAATTGACTGCTGCTTGATTTTTTAAAGACTAAACTTCAAACAATCATAAGTTTAAAACCAGAATTTCACTATAACAACGGAATTTAACCTTCACAAAACACAACTCATATATCGTTGCACCGATCCAAGATCAACCTTATCATACAACACCTCATCAATGGCAACTTAGCAAGATATTCATGTAGCTGGTGCAGAAAACCGTCCTCCCATGCTTGAAAAAGGTGGATATCTTCCATGGACGAGCCGTATGCTTCGCTACATCAAAACCAAACCTGATGGTAAACTCCTGCTCCAATCCATTAAGAATGGACCCTTCAAGCCTCGTCAGATTCAAGACCCTGGAGAACCTAATGGAACACCTCTCGTGCTACCGTTCTTTCGTGAACAATCAGAAGCAGAATACACAGAAGAAGAATGGAAGCAAATAGCAGCTGATGATATGGCAATGCACTTAATCCAACTAGGATTACCACGGGAAATCTTTGCTGCTGTCGACAGTTGTGAAACTGCCTATGATATGTGGGAACGAGTTAGAAGGCTTTGTCATGGCATAGAAATTGGGCAACAAGATGTTGAAAACAAGCTACTAACTGAATGGGAGAAGTTTACATCTACTCTAGGAGAACCCATTGAATCATACTATACCAGATTTTGCACTCTAATGAATGAGCTAATTAGAAACAAGTTGACACCAAGACAAATCGTAAGCAATATCAAGTTCATCAACAATCTTCCAGAAGAATGGGGACGATTTGTCACTATTGTCAACCAAACCAAGGATCTACACCAGGTGAACTATGATCAGATCTATGATTTTCTGAAGCAAAACTAGGCTGAGGCAAAGGAAGTCAGGAAAGAGAAATTAGCAAATAATCATGATCCTCTTGCATTAATTGCTCAAACCACATCACCTGCACCACTGAATACACAACCATCATCATCCTCCACTCACAACTACATGCAACAACAATATGTTCCACAACAACAAACTGCTGTCATACCACAACAACAATTCTACCCACAACAACAAGTTATTCCACAACAACAATATCCACAATTCCAAGAACCAGAATTCACTAACAATGATGAGTCTACTGCTGCTTTGACACAAGCATTTGCTTACCTGACAAAGGCATTCCAAGGACGCTATTCCACACCAACTAACAACAACCAAAGGATTTCATCGAACACTCGCCACAGGCAGATTCCACAGCCGAGTTTCAATATGGGTCAACAAGGATAAATGGTTGGAGTTATTGGGAATCAACAAGGATATGCCACCAGATTTCAGATAGGTAATCAAAGGCAGTATGCAGGAAATCAGATGGGTCAGTATGCAGGAATCAGATAGGTCAAGTTGTTGGAAATCAGAGGGGTCAGAATATTGGGAATCAGAATGTTGGTAATCAGATTGAGAATGTTGCTGCTCCAGTTGCTAGGAATTTTGGAAATGTGAATTAGGGAAATCTGATAAAGTGTTTTAACTGTCAGGGTGTCGGTCACATGGAAAGGAACTGTCCCACCAAGCCAAAAAAAAAAGATCCAACTTATCTATAGAAAGCATTGCTGTTGGCACAAAAGGAAATGGTAGGGTTTTAGTTGAATGCAGAAGAAAATGACTTTATGGCTCTCATGGATGATATGGAAGACATTGAAGATATTGATGCAAACTGCGTATTCATGGCAAATCTTCAAGAGGCTAAGTATGACACGGATTCTGAGACACCTCCTGTGTATGACACCAATGCAGTCTCTGAGGTACCATCATTCACTACATGCCACAATAATGAAATATTTGATATGTTGCCTCATGAGAAAAAGCATCCTGAGACTCCAGCACCCAATTATGATACATGATGAAGCGAAAAGTGTACCGCTTTTAAGGGGTCATTTAAGCCCTAAATCGTATTTATTTGATCAAATATTGCCCTAAATCGTTCCTTTTGTCATTTTAGGTACTTGTGAGGAGAAATCTGGAAAAGGAGGCATTTTGGACGTTTTTGGAGCATAAAAGTGAAGAAAACGACAAAGTCTCAAAAATCGGCTGGAAGTTACCTTTGACGGCGTCAGGATTATGCCTAGACGGCGTCATGGCTTGGCAAAAGTGGTGGATGTGAAATTTACTCATGATAAGCCAGTGAAAATTGCATGGGAATTCTGACGGCGTCACCCTTTAATTTGATCAAGGTCGTCACGTTATAATTTAAAGAGGGACGGCGTCACGTTCATAGTCTGAGGGCGTCAAGCCTTGATAGGCCAGAACGGATTTTGGAGAGCTAAAGAGGGACGGCGTCAAGAAGGTCATCCGGGAACCCTAAAAGCGGCGAGGTGACGGCGTCACACTCCATAACGTGACGCCGTCAGATCTAAAAATCTATATATAGTTTTGCAATTCTTTGTCATTGGTGTGGAACTTATTGGGGAACTTTGTGTGTGAAAACCCTAGGACGAATTTGGCAGCTCTTTCAAGGCTTTTTGCCTTGAGATCTTCCATGTTACATTGAAGATAAGTTATCAATTAATCATTCAATATGTCTATGTGTTGTTTGATTCTATCTTGTTCTTGTCTTTTGTTTAACATGCTAGGCTAGATTTATCTTGTGTTTGCTTAGATCTAATGAAACCTAGCTATTGATTGTTGGTTATTAGTGTGTTGTTAGTTGTATTGGATGATTGTTCATCTATGTTAGGCTTAAGAAAACTGGCTAACTTCCTAATCGGTAACTTGCTTGAACGTCTTAAGAAACATGAACCAATGCGTACTAAAGGTTTTTATGGTTGTATTTAATGCACAAGCGAATTCTAGTGATCCCATGTTAGGAGCTTCCTAGCCGGCTCGACATAGGAGTGAAGTAGGAGCTTGTAGAGTTGGGGAAGTACGTACGCCACCCCACGAATGGTATTAAGGAATACACCCGTCATCCACGCAACTAATACACACTAATCAACCGGTAAAAGATAGTTAGGGAGTAAGAAAATCTAAGTAAACACATTTCCCTCCACATAAGTTTTCACCAACATTTTCATTTTTGTTATTTTATTTTTTTGCATTCGTAGTAATTTGGGTTAGTTGACTAGCAACTAATTCCGCCCACTCTTTCAAACCCGAGATTTTACTTGATTTCATAAAAATATAAAAAACATAAAAAGAATCTTCTCTCACCCTTAGACCTATTAGAGTAATTTTTCATACCTAACGAACACTATTCCCTGTGGAGAACGATCAATCCCCCGTACTTACCACTACACTATACTACATCGGTCAGGTACACTGCCTGGTGGGGTTGTAAGCCTCTTGAGATCCCTCGAGAGGTAAAACCTGTTGTAAGGTTGCAAAACCACGCATCAAGTTTTTGGCGCCGTTGCCGGGGAATAGTTATTGTTTAGGTTGAATTTTTATTTTATAGGTCTACTCACTAGATTCCTTTCTAGTGAGATTTTTATTTTATTTTTCTAGGTCTTCTTTAGTCTATCTTTTTCCGCTCCGTCCATTGCTCAACTCTTCCTTGGCCATCATGGTAAACGAAGATTTCTCCAATCTCAGAGTCACCAGGAGTCGTAGTTTACTAAGCGGCCTTATTTCACCCTACGCAGAACCTGATAGGGAAATGCGAAGATTAAGGCGACTCTTTGCAACACCTGAATCATCTGGCTTTGCCATCAACTTTGATGATGCCCTCTCCGAGGAAGAATCCAATCATCACTCTACACCTCCTAGCCCTCAACCCAATCACGATATGGAGGTTCCCGAAAGCCCAACTCCTAAATGCCTCAAGGACTACTCTTCTCCCACCCCACATGGTTTTTCCAATGCTATCGTTTTTCCAAATGAACGTACGGATGGGGTCTTGCGTGCAACCGATATTTGGCTGGTCCAAAGTGTATGCAAGTTTCACGGATTGAAAACTGAAGATCCAATCCAACACATCAAGGACTTCCTGAAAATAGTGGATACCCTCCATACGGACGGAGCCACTAGAGATACCTCCCGGTTGCGATTCTTTCCCTTCACCCTTCATGAAAAAGCCGGAGACTGGTATAACCAACTTCCCTCCGAATCTATTTTCACATGGGAACAGCTTGTTTCAAAATTCTATGAGAAATTCTTTCCAATAGGAAGAACTTCAACATTACGAGACGAAATCTTCCGCTTCCACGTTGGACCAGCTGAACCCATTCACGAATCCTGGATCAGATTTAAAGATCTGATTAGACAAGTCCCTCACCATGGCATTGAACTCTGGCTTCTTGTCCAAATCTTTTATGATAGTGTCCCTAAAGGCGACCAATTTGGCATTAATAATTCGGTAAAAGGAAAAATAGCCAACCTAAGCGCTGAGGAAGGATGGAATAGAATTGAGGAATACGCAAATGATCAAGACGATACCTGGGGTGAACCCGATTCGATCATGAGCATTTCCAAAATCATGAAAGAGCCTCCTTTTGCTAGCCGGTTGAGTAGAATGAATGATCAAGTCTCTTATTTAGACAAGTCACAACCAACTAAACGGTTGTCAAACCCATACTTGATCTGCGACCAATGTGGTGGCCCGCATGAAGTGGAGGAATGCGGGGATGATACCACCACCGAACAAGCATGCTTGTCAAGCCACGACATCTTCGATGATCCTTCGTTCTTAACTTTCTACCAAAACAATGATTTCACCCCTTGGGGAAATCTTGTGAGAGAAGAGGGAGGAGGAGAATATCCTGACTATAAGGTTAGGAGCACTTTTGAGGATGATCTTGGGCATTTCACGCTTGAAAAGAATTTGCAACTAAATGGTCTCGACAACCTTATCAATAGCTAACAAAATGACATAAGGGCCATATTCGCTGAACTCAACGCCACTCTCGACGGCCTTGGTGAACCTCAAAGAGATCCCTTACTCGCCATCACCACTCGTGCTGGAACAACTACTAAGGATCCACCTTACCCAGCTCAACAATCTAACATCATGGAACCCAACACCCCTCATGAGGAGGAAGATAATGTGAACGATAAGAATCCCGAACAAACCTCTCCGGTAACTCCCTCTCAACCTACTCCTACCAAACAGCCCATTAAAGTCCCATACCCGTCCCGTCTCAAGAATCAAAAGGTCGAAAATGATAATAAAAGATTCCTGTCATATTTGAAAAATTCGGTCGTCACCATACCCCTTCTTGATGCATGCTACCATATGCCCAAATATAGTACATACTTCAAGAAGTTGCTAACCAACAGAAAAGGGCTCGAGGGTCTTGTAACCTTAGGAGAAGAATGTTCTGTGGTGACTCAACGAGGGCTGCCAAAGAAGGTGGACGATCCGGGTAGTTTTACCCTACCCTGCTCAATAGGATCTCTTTCAGTCAAGAATGCTTTAGCCGACTTAGGAGAAAGTATCAATCTTATGCCACATTCCATGTTCCTTAAATTAGGGTATTCTGGGTTGAAACCAACCCGTATGAACATCCAACTAGCCGATAGATCAGTCAAATACCCCTTAGGAATATGTGAGAATGTGCTGGTTAAGGTAGGGAAGTTTAAATTTCCAGTTGACTTCGTCATCTTAGAGATGGAAGAAGATGACTTAGTGCCCATTATTCTAGGGAGGCCATTCCTTGCAACTGCTCGTGCTGTTATTGATGTTCATGACGGCAAACTAACCTTACGAGTGGGGGCCGATAGCTTAACCTTCGACATCAAGGACACAATGAATCTTTCTCTCGAAACAGATAATCAGCTGTATTTCATCGAAGAAATCGATGAACTATCCGACGAGATTGACAATTGTATAGATGAACAGATGGAAGCTGGTTGGTTGCGAGATGAAGCTTTCTTACCCATCTTTGAGGAGGAAAAGACTATGGATGTAAACGCAGTCTCTTTTTATCCCAGACAAGAAATCGAACAGCTTGAGCTTCGTAAACCCGAGAACAAACTTAAACCCTCCATCATCGAGCCACCTGCAGTAGAACTCAAGGAACTCCCAACCAACCTTGAATATGCTTTCCTCCAAGGGGAAGATCAACTTCCGGTAATCATAAGCTCTTCCTTGAAAAGTGAACAAAAAGATAAACTCTTAGGAGTTTTAAAAAAATATAAAGGAGTTATAGCATGGAGTGTAGCCGACATCAAGGGGATTGACTCTACTTTCTGCACGCATAAAATCCTCATGGAGGAGGATTATAAACCCACCGTGCAGCCTCAAAGACGAGTAAACCCCAACATTAAGGAAGTCGTGAAAAAGGAAGTCATTAAGCTCCTAGATGCAGGGCTAATTTACCCAATTTCCGACAGTCCATGGGTAAGTCCTGTACAGGTTGTACCAAAAAAGGGAGGAATGACAGTAGTAAAGAACGATAAGGATGAGTTAGTACCTCAACGAACAGTAACTGGATGGCGTGTGTGCATCGATTATAGGAAGTTGAATGATGCAACCCGAAAAGATCATTTCCCTCTCCCATTTATCGACCAAATGTTGGAAAGGTTAGCAGGGCATGAGTACTATTGCTTCCTAGATGGGTTCTCAGGGTATTTCCAAATCCCTATCGCTCCTGAGGACCAAGAAAAGACTACGTTTACATGCCCTTATGGCACTTTCGCCTACAAGCGAATGCCCTTTGGACTATGTAACGCCCCCGCCACTTTCCAGTGCTGCATGACGGCAATCTTCCATGAGTTAATGGAAGACAGCATGGAGGTCTTCATGGATGATTTTTCGGTCTTTGGAAACTCCTTTGATCGCTGTCTTGCTAACCTTGAGAAAATGCTCCAACGCTGTGAGGAGACTAACTTGGTACTAAACTGGGAAAAGTGCCACTTTATGGTAAAAGAAGGGATTGTGCTAGGGCACAAAATTTCAGGAAGTGGAATTGAAGTAGACCGGGCAAAAATTGAAGCTATATCCAAACTTCCCTATCCAACAACTGTCAAGGCAATCCGTAGCTTTTTGGGTCATGCTGGCTTCTATAGGAGATTCATTAAAGATTTCTCAAAGGTAGCTAAACCAATGACTCAGTTGCTCATGAAGGATGCCCCGTTCGACTTCTCTCAAGAGTGCAAGGACGCATTCGATCGATTGAAGCAGGAACTTACCCAAGCTCCAATTATGGTTACCCCTAACTGGGAGTTACCCTTTGAAATCATGTGCGATGCTAGTGATTATGCTGTTGGAGCAGTATTAGGCCAAAGGCTTAACAAACACTTTCAGCCAATATACTACGCTAGCAAAACCATGAATCCTGCTCAAGAAAACTACACTACCACTGAAAAGGAATTACTAGCCGTGGTATTCGCTTTTGATAAATTTCGCCAGTATCTTGTCCTTTCTAAAACGGTTGTTTTTACGGATCATTCAGCTATTCGATATCTTTTTGCTAAACAGGATGCTAAACCACGGTTACTTCGTTGGATCCTACTATTGCAAGAGTTCGATGTTGAAATTCGTGATAAGAAAGGAGCAGAGAATCTTGCGGCTGATCATCTCTCTCGTCTCGAAAACCCCAGCCTCGCTGAATCTGACAAGAGTGAGATTCGAGAATCATTTCCTGAAGAGCAGCTCATGTCAATAAATGATTCTGAACCTTGGTATGCGGATTATGCTAACTACCTGGCAAGTAGAGTCATTCCTGAGCATATGAACAGGCATGAAAAAAAGAGGTTCTTTAATCAATTAAAGTACTACTTTTGGGATGAACCCTTCTTATTCCGAAGATGTCCGGATCAGGTAATCAGGCGTTGTGTTTCGGAAAGAGAGGCTGTCAGAATTATGAAAGAGTGTCATGCAGGTCCATCGGGAGGACATCACGGAATGAACACTACTGCACGAAAGGTCTTCAACGCAGGATTCTATTGGCCTACAATATTTCGTGATGTGAAGGGAATGATACAGACTTGTGACGCATGTCAAAGAGCTGGGAATATCTCTAGGAGGGATGAAGCCCCACAGAACTATATACAAGTTTGCGAGGTTTTCGATGTTTGGGGAATTGATTTCATGGGACCCTTCTCATCTTCAGGAGGGAATGAATACATCTTAGTGGCAATTGACTATGTTTCAAAATGGGTGGAAGCGCAAGCCCTTAGGACTAACGACGCTAGGGTAGTCATTCATTTCTTAAAAAAATTGTTCGCTAGGTTCGGAATTCCGAAGGCTCTTATTAGTGACAAGGGAACCCATTTTTGTAATTCGCAAATGGAGAAAGTTATGAAAAGATATGGAGTCTCTCACCGATTCTCCACCGCTTACCATCCTCAAACCAATGGTCAAGTCGAAAACACTAATAGAGCCATAAAGAGAATACTAGAGAAAACGGTTAATCAAAACAGAAAAGATTGGTCTTTTAAGCTCGATGAAGCTTTGTGGGCATTTCGAACCGCTTATAAGACACCAATCGGGACAACCCCGTTCCGTATGGTATATGGCAAGGCATGCCACCTTCCAGTAGAACTGGAACACAAGGCATATTGGGCACTTAAGGCTTGTAATTTGGACTATACGGTTGCGGGAACAAATAGATTCTTACAGCTCCAAGAGCTTGATGAATTGAGATTAGAGGCTTATGAATCTTCCATTACATACAAAGAAAGGGCAAAAAGATGGCATGACCAACGGATTAAAAGACCAAAGGAGTTTTCAGAAGGAGACAAGGTCTTATTATATAATTCTCGCTTAAGACTATTTCCTGGAAAACTTAAATCTAGATGGTATGGACCTTTTACCGTAAGGAGCTCCTCTAAAACCGGAGCCGTTGTGTTGATTGACGACGAAGATAGAGAATTCACTGTGAATATACAACGAGTCAAGCATTATCAAGAGAATGGTAATGAAATGATCAATGAGGAAGACATAACTTTTGATGAAGAAGTCACGTAATGTATGTGACTTTGAGTCTAGCTACAAGACTCGTTAATAAAGAAAAGCGCTTCTTGGGAGGCAACCCAAGCTTTATTTGCTTTGTGTGTTTATTTGTTTGTTTGTTTGATTTTATTTGTTTCCGTATGTGTGTTTAATTTTTATTCTTATTGATTCATGTTCAAAAGTAATTTGTGAAAATGCTTTATCTTGTTTTTAACTTCGTCTTAACTACATATGAAGGTATTTTGCAAAAGTTAAGTGTAAGGGAAATCTAAATCGGTTTATTAGAACACAAATGAACATGAATCGTAATAATAATAAATTAACATACATATTAGTATTTGTTTGAGTCAAATGCTTGTATCGAGTCATAATGATGTTTTGCAGGAATTCCAGGAAGTGAGGTATAGGTTTTTCCAAAATTTTTCCAGAAACGCAACATGAGAATTCTGTCAGATCATATCTGACGGCGTCAGGCTTTACAACCTGACGGCGTCAGGCTTTACAACCTGACGGCGTCAGGTTTTAATTTTCTGAAATTTTTGAAAGTTTTGTTTTCATAAAAAGTTTTTATTAAATCTCTAACTTATAATTTCCAGGAATCTGCAAAATTATCATTCCACAAGCATTATATCCTTATATATAGAGTTTATCCCGCCGATGTTATGCAGGTTTTCGTGTTTGTTTTCTCAGGTTTAACAGGTTATTTTGGACAAGGAAATGTTTTTGGATCAAGCTTATGGCGATGCATTAGTCATGGAGCTTCAACATTCTCTTTGGAAGAAGATCTAACCGTGTTACTTCATTATCCACCGAGCGAATCAGGGGAGTATTTGATTTCATTCTTTTACTTTATGCTTTTACATTTGTTATTTGAACATTGGGGACAATGTTCATCTTAAGTGTAAGGGGGGTAAAAGTACGATTAGAGAATGCTCTTACGCTTGATTTTTGTTTGTTTAATAGTAGATGTGTAATAAAACTAAGATAAATACCTGTTAGGGCAATTTTAGTGCCAAATTTAAAATTTTTTACAACATATAGGAGTGAAACTTTGATCTTAATGAGCGTCTCACGGATAGGAGTTATATGACTAGCACAAAAACCGTACCACTAAAAAATTTTCCACCCCCAAATATGTGAGGTTCGCCCCTAGAATTGGTAGGAAAAGCATTTATGCTATGATGTGTGTACCGGTAGCACTTAGATTCTAGAACTTGCGTTAGGACCATTCCGAGGCCACAAGTGAGACTACATTCGTGTAGTTAGATTTACTACGTGATAAGAGGCATTAGGATTAACCCATTGTTTTACACCTGTGTTCTTGTTATAATTACTTTGGCTACATTGGTCAAGTAATTCTCCCACACCCTTTGCGTTGTACTCATTTTTAGTACACGATACCCCTAGTACACCCCTCAGAGCCTATCTTTTCGTTTCGACCTTTAAGCATTTTACTTAAAGGAAGAATTTGTTACACCCCACTTAAATGTACACCCAAATCGCCTTAGCCTACCTTGTATGCACTCATTTTTAGTGCATTATTGTGACAACATTTGTTTAAACCCAAGTTAATTATCTAGTTGATTACATGGTTGCTAAGTCGAGTCATATCCTTGTACATATTGTTTTGGGACGATTGGGACTCATGGGTAAAGTACTAGTGTAATGGAGTAATGGGGAAGAACATCATTTATTACCCCCATATGTGCTAAATATTTTAAAAGTACTCCAAGTTTTTCAATTATCTTAAGTCGAGTCTAGTCTTGGCTTAGCAACATTGTATAGTACATGTAATTAATCAAGATCTTTAACTCGCCACCAGTAAAATATCCCTTATCCAACAAAACCGTGTTTATCATATCCCTACACCTAACGTTATAACCCATGTAAAAGCCCTCTTTGATAGTTTATCTTAGGTGCTTACGCCTAGTGGAGGAGGTTTTCGATCCTTTCCCAAGCCTATGGTAATCTATTTGCTATGACAGGTAGTGAGAGATATTATCCGTTTTCATTTATGAGATTTATTTTGATGACACTTGAGAGATGTGAGTATCTAAACACTACTTGTGAGGTGCTAGTTTATAATCTCCGTGCTTATTATGATTAAAGTGAAACGAATATTTGTTGTAATTACTTTTATGTTAGCATTAAATGACCCCTAACTTGTATTTTGATTAGAATAAAAGCGCATTTGCTTGAGGACAAGCAATTCTCAAGTGTAAGGGTATTTGATGAAGCGAAAAGTGTACCGCTTTTAAGGGGTCATTTAAGCCCTAAATCGTATTTATTTGATCAAATATTGCCCTAAATCGTTCCTTTTGTCATTTTAGGTACTTGTGAGGAGAAATCTGGAAAAGGAGGCATTTTGGACGTTTTTGGAGCATAAAAGTGAAGAAAACGACAAAGTCTCAAAAATCGGCTGGAAGTTACCTTTGACGGCGTCAGGATTATGCCTAGACGGCGTCATGGCTTGGCAAAAGTGGTGGATGTGAAATTTACTCATGATAAGCCAGTGAAAATTGCATGGGAATTCTGACGGCGTCACCCTTTAATTTGATCAAGGTCGTCACGTTATAATTTAAAGAGGGACGGCGTCACGTTCATAGTCTGAGGGCGTCAAGCCTTGATAGGCCAGAACGGATTTTGGAGAGCTAAAGAGGGACGGCGTCAAGAAGGTCATCCGGGAACCCTAAAAGCGGCGAGGTGACGGCGTCACACTCCATAACGTGACGCCGTCAGATCTAAAAATCTATATATAGTTTTGCAATTCTTTGTCATTGGTGTGGAACTTATTGGGGAACTTTGTGTGTGAAAACCCTAGGACGAATTTGGCAGCTCTTTCAAGGCTTTTTGCCTTGAGATCTTCCATGTTACATTGAAGATAAGTTATCAATTAATCATTCAATATGTCTATGTGCTGTTTGATTCTATCTTGTTCTTGTCTTTTGTTTAACATGCTAGGCTAGATTTATCTTGTGTTTGCTTAGATCTAATGAAACCTAGCTATTGATTGTTGGTTATTAGTGTGTTGTTAGTTGTATTGGATGATTGTTCATCTATGTTAGGCTTAAGAAAACTGGCTAACTTCCTAATCGGTAACTTGCTTGAACGTCTTAAGAAACATGAACCAATGCGTACTAAAGGTTTTTATGGTTGTATTTAATGCACAAGCGAATTCTAGTGATCCCATGTTAGGAGCTTCCTAGCCGGCTCGACATAGGAGTGAAGTAGGAGCTTGTAGAGTTGGGGAAGTACGTACGCCACCCCACGAATGGTATTAAGGAATACACCCATCATCCACGCAACTAATACACACTAATCAACCGGTAAAAGATAGTTAGGGAGTAAGAAAATCTAAGTAAACACATTTCCCTCCACATAAGTTTTCACCAACATTTTCATTTTTGTTATTTTATTTTATTTGCATTCGTAGTAATTTGGGTTAGTTGACTAGCAACTAATTCCGCCCACTCTTTCAAACCCGAGATTTTACTTGCTTTCATAAAAATATAAAAAACATAAAAAGAATCTTCTCTCACCCTTAGACCTATTAGAGTAATTTTTCATACCTAACGAACACTATTCCCTGTGGAGAACGATCAATCTCCCGTACTTACCACTACACTATACTACATCGGTCAGGTACACTGCCTGGTGGGGTTGTAAGCCTCTTGAGATCCCTCGAGAGGTAAAACCTGTTGTAAGGTTGCAAAACCACGCATCAATACATACATGGACACGCCAAGCAGTAGCAATATTGATTTGGCAACTCTAGATATGAATCCTAATAGAGGCTTAGATTCACAGCATGCTGAGAATGATGAGGAAACACGTGCTCTCTTTGAATCATTGTTGAACAATTGTAGTATTGAAATTGAGAAAGTAAAAAAGATCAATCACGATGTTAAGGCCGCGAATGAGAAAATGACCGCTGAGCTTGAGAGGTATAAGGAAAATGAAAAAGCGTTTGAATTTCATCAAAAACGACAGTCAGAATTAGAAACTGGTTATAAAAACTCCGTTTAAAGAGAAAAACAATTGCAAATCAAGTTTGACACACTTGATGTTAACTTGAACATGAAAATAAAATCCTTAAACGCGAAAATTTCAAATTTGAAAAATCAACTTTCTAAACAAAAATCAACTTGTTCTGATCTTGAAAAAGAAAAGAAACAGTTGAAAGCAGATTTTTCAAAACGCAAAAATGATCTTCTTGATGAAATCATTGAGAAACAAAAAACAATTAAAAAATTGAAAGATTTGCTTGTAAAAAGGGGTCATTCTGCTCAAACAATTCATATGTTAATTAAAGATCCAAACCCGCTTTTACACACAATGAAGGAAATGGCTATCGGTTGTGAAAACCCTTATACTCTCAAGAATGCTCAGAAAGAACAGAATTTGTTGTACAATGGTAACGTGATATTTGCTAAACATGATCCTCCCGCAGTTCGGGATTCTGAAGAAACAATTGAGCTTCTGAAGTGAGTCGAATCAAAATGAAACAAAAGAACCCAGAAATAAAACCAATTGATTATAACAAACTTAACATACTTTCTGGAGTAAACTTTGTTCAACAAAAACAAACACCAAAGGTTTCCAAAAAACCAGTTGTATCAACAAAATAAAAAGTTGTTTCTAAAATTCTTTCAAACTTGGAACAAATGTTCTCAAGAAATCCTTTTAACACAAGTGATGCTAGAAGATATTTGGATGATCTTAGAAAGAGAATTGAATAACTTCAAAGTATTGTTGCATCCAAAACAAATATTAGTATCAACAACTGGCATTCAAGTTTTCATGCTGAAATGAAAAAGGTGTTTGAAACAGAATTTACTACTCCACTAAATGCAATTCATGCGAGTGTAATTCATGTTGAATAAGCAATTTTGAAAGAAACAGCCAACTTTGTCAAGGACCACAAATCCCTGGTTAAGGAAGCTAATGAAAACATTGAATACATCAAAGTTTTGGAAAACCATCATGATTCTCTCTTCGAAGCAGCTTTATCGACCGATATTATGTCCATCATTTTACAAACATATTCTGTTGAAGAAGATGAAAGACTGAGAGCTGAGACTTCTGCAATTGTTTCAAAATATGAAAATACTCTTATTAAACTTGAAAAAGAAAACGTATCATATTTTAAACAACTTGATCGCAAAACAGAGGAATGCAAGTATGACAAATTGTCGTATGAGCGTGCTTACAAAGACATAAAATAGCAACATGATCATTTGAGGTCTCAGCTTGAAAGTCAAAAAGGGAAGGGTGTGGATACTAAGTTTGCAAAACCATCGACTTTGGACAAACCGGTTGTTAAACCAAAAATGTCGATTTGTCAATCAGTTCCAAAAGTTGATGTGAAAAATGATTTGATAAAACCAGTCACTCCAACACCCTTGCCCAAGCAAAATGATAAAGACAAAGGAAAAGCGGTTGTCGAAACATCAAATGTGATAGCACCTGGTCTTTATAGGATTAGTCCCACTACTGCGTTTGACTCAACATCTCAAACATATAGGGCAATAGACAAAAGCGTTAAAGATAATCCAAAAGAGACTAGGAATGCTAAAACAACTTCAAAGGACATCAATATAAATCCTAATGTGTGTGCCTTACCTTCTACAGGAATCGAAAGCACCTCTAAGAGCAACAGACTACAGCCTAGGAGCAATACAAGGAACAATATAGTCTCGCCTATCTCTGAGAGTAGATTCTTGAATAAAAATGAAGAAGTAGAAGAACACCCTAGGAATTTATCGCTTTCTAATAAGAAACATATGTCATCTGGATGTAATGTTAAAAGTACTATTTCTAGTGCATGTAATGACTCTGTTTATTTAATGTGTAAGAAATCTTTATCTAATGATGTTTGTAATGATAATGTTTCTAAGAATGTGAATGTTATCTCTGAACAGAAGGATGTTCCTCAAGGAACTAGTGCTAGATCTAGATATATAAATAGACTAATTGCAGGATGTAGGTCAATCACTAGTAGTTAATTGCCTAGGAACTATCTTAAGTTGTGTGTATGGAAACCAACGGGTAGATAATTCATACTCGTGAATGGAAAATTAAAAGCGGTTCCAAAAGAACCAGTAGAAACCTTCTATGAGTGTGATTCAGATATTACCTCTAACCCCATGGAACCAAATGTTAAACGGTTTCCAAATAAAAAATCTTATGTTCTTCGCAGGTTATCGAAATATGTCTGTTAATACAAATAGCGTCCCAAAAACGTTATTTATATTCTTTGATCTTTCATTAGTTTTGTTAATGACAAATATAAGGAATATCTTTTAGCAAATAATAAATACTAGCTTAGTCTCTTAAAGTACACACTTTACACTTCACATATTAACTAAGAATTACAAGTTTAGTAACTTGTTTCCTTAAAAGGAAACTTTAATTCATAAACCATTCCATGACATCATTGTATGCATCACATACAATATCTTTGATATATCTTGGTTAGATATGCAAGCAACATAGTTGACATTTGAAGATCTTAGATGATATGGTAAGATACAACTAAGATATGGTAAGAGACAACTATTACATAGCTGTCACATCCCACGGATCCAAGTTCTATAAATGACGGATCCCTTTTGAGGGATCCGCCGGATCCGTGAGCTGAAGATCAGCTTGCCTATAAATAGGAAGCTGATCATTTGGCTCTCTCATCACTCATATAGCTTAAACACATATATTCATTCAGTACATATCTTACTAACATCATTCATAGTTGCATTTCACTTTGATCTTTCATTTTGTTGAAAAGAGATCAAGCATTCAAGGATCTACAGAACCGTAATCCTTTAGTTGCATTACTGTGTGATCTTGTAGTTTGTTTCACACATCATATCTATCATTTGTAATCAGTGAGTGTGGTTAGTACTTTAGTCCTTAAAGTACAAAGAGTGTAGGGAGTGGTTGTACCCTTGTAAAGAACTCGACATCTAGCTTAGTGTCGGTAAAGTAATTAGGCGACGTCAGGTTGGTTCTACCTTGTGAAAAGAACCCGGTGTTTAGCTTAGTACCGGAAAAGGAAGTAAGCGACGTGTAAAGGTTTTCTCCGCCTAGGAAAGGAGTTTGTTTCTTAGTGAAAGATAAACTCTCGAGTAGGAAACTCGGGGAGTGGAGTAGGGCAAGGAATAGAGTTCTTGTAGCCGAACCACTATAAACAACTGTGTCGTGTAGTTTGATCTTTCCTCTCTTTATCTTTTGTTTACATTGTGTGATTATTTATTTGTGATTGTTTCCTTTGAATTAACATAAAGTAACAAAGCAAATAAAACTTTAAAAACGGTAAAAACTATTCAACCCCCCTTCTAGTTTTCCACAATTGGCATCAAGAGCTACGTTACTTAAGATCTTTAAAATATATTGTATTTTAAAACTTAAAACGATCCATGGATTTTGAAAACTTTAAAGAAGGGCAATCTATGCAGAGACCACCTCTATTTGAACCAAATTGTTTTATTTATTGGAAAAATCGCTTTGAGACTTATGTAAAGTCAAAGGATATAGATCTATGGTATATTATAGTTGATGGTGATTACAAGCCTATTAGTAATAATATTTCGGGTGGTCGGGATGAAGGAGCTTCTCTTACTCGTCACAGTGATGAGCAAAAGAAACTAATTGCCAAAAATAACGAAGCCAAAATGATGCTTTATAATGCCTTACCTAAGAAAGAATATGAAAGAGTTTTTATGTGTAAAACGGCTAAGGATATTTGGCAATCTCTTATCATCACACATCAAGGGAACTCACAAGTAAAAGATAACAAAATTGATCTTCTTGTCCAACAATACGAACAATTTGTTATCTCTGAAGATGAGACCATTGATAGTGCGTTTGCTAAGTTCAATACTATTATTACATCACTTAAAGCACTTGACGAATCTTTTTCTAGCAAGAATTTTGTCAGGAAATTTCTAAGAGCACTCCATCCGAAATGGAGAGCAAAGGTGACAGCTATTGAAGAATCTAAGGATCTCTCAAGCATGACACTGGATGAGCTCATAGGAAACCTAAAAGTTCACGAAATGATTATGGAAAAAGACTCGGAAATTGTCAAAGGCAAAAATGAGAAGATTAAGTCTATTGCCTTGAAAGCCAAAGTCGAGTCAAGTGATGATGAGTCTTGTTCAAACAGTGATGATGAAGAATATGCCATGGCCGTGAGGGATTTCAAGAAATTCTTCAGGAGACGAGGAAAGTTTGTAAAACCACCTCGTGATGAAAAGAAATCCTCTCGGAAAGATCGTGACGATAAGAAAGGTAAGGATGATAGGAAATGCTATAGGTGTGGTGACTCCAGTCACTTAATAGGAGAATGTCCAAAGCCTCCAAAGACCAAGTCTCAAAGAGCCTTCGTTAGTGGAGCTTGGAGCGATAGTGAAGGAGATGATGATGATGAGCCTAAGAACAACGAAATTGCACTTATGGCTAATGACACAGAAGAGGTACATTCTGATTCATACTCCTTTATAGATGATGAAACCTTAGAAGTAGAATATAACAAACTATGTGATGTCACTTTAAAAATCATAAACAAAAACAAGTTTTTGAAAACAAAGACAACACTTTTAGAAAATGAAATATATTGGCTTAAAGAAAAAGCAATACGAATTGAAAAAGGTAAAGTTAGTAAAGAAACATGTGTGTCTTGTCAAGAACTAAAACTTGAACTAGAAACCTTAAGAACCACACAGGAAGATTTAATCAAACAAAATTCAAAGTTTAAAAGGTTTGATAAAAACATAAGTTGTGCAGATGAAATAATGAAAATGCAAAAGCTACCTCATGATAAAACAGGTCTAGGCTTTATGAAACTAGGAACCTTAAGTGATTATAAGGAACAGACTGTGATTAAAACTGATTCAACAGAGTTAGACACCCACGGATCCGACGGATCCAAAAATTTGGATCCGCCAGGTATATCCAAAGGATCCGCGGGTACAGAAGTTGAACAGAAGGTTCACAAAGTCGACCGTTCCGAGTTTGTTAAAGTTACTAAGAAACCTAACAGTAGCATAACCAATAATAAACACAAACCAGCAGTATCTTTAGGAAGAGGTCAAGCTAGAAATGAATATAGAGTTAAAACGGATCAACAAAGACCTCAGATGAGTTTTCCCAAACACCCCTTTCCAAAAAGTATAGTTAATTCACAACACACTTATCAAAATAATTGGAACCAAAACATGTCTAGAAACTTTCATGGTCCTAATTATATGCCGTGGAACAATTGTCCACCTTTTCAGTACATAAACCATGATAATGTCATGTTTAACCCAAACGGACCCATGAGATATTGGGGACCAAATGCTTGAGTCTTTTATGAACTTAGGTATGCTTGAAAGTTGATCTTGAACCTGATGAGTGGATCAAAGATAGTGGGTGCTCAAGACACATGACGGGAAACAAAAATCTTTTCTCAACCTACCAAGTGTATGACGGAGGTAATGTCACATTCGGTAGCAAGCTTAAAAGTAAAATCATCGGAAAAGGTACAATCTCTCATGACTCTCTATCTATTGATGATGTTGCTCATGTAGATAATTTAGGATTTAATCTACTTAGTATAATTCAATTATGCCGCAAAAAGTATAACGTCCTTTTCAGTGAAAATGGAAGTAAAATACTTAAAGATGGCATAACCGTAGGAAAAGGTGTTTTAAAGAATAATGTCTATGTTATGAAATTAGAGAAAACACCTAAAGATAAGTTATGTCTTACCTCCTTGGACGAAAACTCAACTCTATGGCATCGACGCTTAGGTCATGCTAATATGAGGCTTATTCAATCCTTGTCTTCCAAAGAACTCGTTAGGAACCTACCCAAGTTGAAATATGACCAACACTTTTGTGATGCTTGCAAAATTGGGAAACAAGTACATAATAGCCATAAGGCTAAAAACATGGTATCTACATCTTGATGCCTAGAATTATTACATATGGATTTGTTTGGCCCGTCGGCTATACAAAGTTATGGAGGAAATTTTTACACTTTAGTCATAGTAGATGATTACTCTAGATATACATGGACAAAGTTCTTGAAAACTAAAAATGAGGCATTTGATAAATTTGAAATTCTAAGCAAGAAAATTCAAAATCAAATAGGAAGTAATATAGTATCTATTAGAACTGACCATGGTCGAGAATTTGACAATGAAATTCAATTTGGAAATTTTTGTGATAATAATGGAATAACTCATAATTTCTCGGCTCCTCGTACACCTCAATCTAATGGTGTAGTAGAACGTAAAAATAGAACAATTCAAGAAATGAGTAGAACTATGTTAAATGAACAAAACATACCACAAAAGTTTTGGTGTCACGCTGTAGATACTTCTACATATATCCTAAATAGAGTTTTAATTAGACAATTTTTAAATAAAACTCCTTATGAAATTTATCGAGGCAAAAAGCCTACATTAGGATATTTTAGAGTTTTTGGAAGCAAGTGCTTCATTTTAAACACAAAGGACTATCTCACTAAGTTCGACCCAAAGTCGTATGAAGGTGTATTCCTTGGGTACTCGCAAAACAGTAAAGCATACATTGTATTAAACAAGGAAACATCAAGAGTCGAGGAATCGTTGAACGTAACATTCAACGAAAGTCCGCCTCCCTCTAAGACATCACCTTTGGTAGATGATGACTTAGTTGAAAGTCAAATGGTTAATGATATAGAAAACATTGAAAATGGCAATGAACCCATAAAAGGAGAAATTATTAATATTAAAGAAACTAAAAGTCATCCATTAGAAAATGTAATAGGAAAACTTAATGAAAGAACATTAAGATCCAAAGCTCAAAATGAAAGTAATTATTTTTGTTTTATTTCAACGGTTGAACCCAAAAACATAGACGAGGCAATAAAATATGAATCTTGGGTAATTGCTATGCAAGAAGAACTAAATCAATTTATTAGAAATGATGTTTGGACATTGGTCCCTCCACCTAAAAACCAAACCATAATCGGCACTAAATGGGTATTTAGAAATAAAATGGATGAAAATGGTATTGTATCTAGAAATAAAGCTAGGCTAGTAGCTCAAGGCTACAATCAACAAGAAGGTATAGATTACGATGAAACTTTTGCACCCGTAGCTAGACTTGAGTCTATTAGGATATTACTTGCATATGCATGTGCACATGATTTTAAGTTATTTCAAATGGATGTCAAAAGTGCTTTCTTAAATGGGTTTATAAATGAAGAAGTATATGTTGCACAACCTCCCGGCTTTGCCGACTTTGAAAAACCAAATTATGTTTTCAAACTTAAGAAAGCTTTATACGGACTTAAGCAAGCACCAAAAGCTTGGTATGATCGACTTAAGACTTTCCTAGTTGACCATAAGTATACCATGGGCCTAGTAGATAATACTCTCTTCACCAAGAAAAAGGGATCACATATTATCATAGTCCAGATATATGTGGATGACATTATATTCGGTTCAACTTGTCAAGAGTTATGCGACGATTTCTCAAAAATCATGCATGACGAGTTTGAAATGAGTATGATGGGGGAACTAAACTTTTTCTTAGGTCTCCAAATTAAACAATTAGAAGATGGGATATTCTTCAACCAATCAAAGTATATCAAAGATATGCTTAAGAAGTTTGGTCTTGAAGACTCAAAACCCATGAGAACACCCATGTCCTCCGAAACCAAACTCACTAGGGATGAAGAAAATGAATCCGTAGATAGCACTAAATATAGAGGAATGATTGGTAGTTTACTCTATCTTACGGCTTGTAGGCCTGACATTATGTTTAGTGTTTGTCTATGTGCACGTTTTCAAGAAGATCCAAAAACGTCCCATCTTGAAGCCGTTAAAAGAATATTTAAGTACATCAAAGGTACTACACACTTAGGATTATGGTATCCCAAAGGAACGGGTGTAGAAACCATAGTGTATACCGACTCAGATCATGCAGGTGACTATGTTGATAGGAAAAGTACTAGTGGTATTTGTACTTTTGTAGGATATTGTCTCACATCATGGTTCGCTAAGAAACAAACTGCCCTCGCAATCTCAACAACAGAAGCAGAGTATGTGTCTGCAGGAAAGGCGTGTCAACAAGCACTGTGGATGAAACAAGCTCTCGTCGACTATGGAATTGAACTCAACAACATTCCCATTCTTTGCGACAACAAAGGTGCTATCGATTTAAGCAAAAATCCAGTCCAACACGCTAGAACCAAACATATTGAAATACGCCATCACTTCCTTCGCGACAATGTACAGAAGGGAATCATCTCAATTGAGAAAGTTTCCTCAGAGGACAACATTGCCGATATCCTCACTAAACCACTTAAACGTGAACCTTTCAACTATCTTAGACTTGGATTAGGATTAATGGAACCTAGTGATTAGGAGAAACATTAGTATAAACATTAGTTTAGCCACACACGACACTAAACCAAAACATGTGTTCTGAATCCGCGGATCCAATCGACAACAAAGACGGATCCTTTGTTTGGGATCCGCCGGATCCGCCGCATGCTAAGTCCAGTTTATTATTTAATAAACAAGAACAACTACTATTCATTCCTCACTCCAAAACATATCACCTTACTACATCCGACACACACTTAATCTCCATCACATTTTAGACCATTTTCTTCCACAAATTTGTGCTTCTAACATCACTGTAAGTATTCTTATCATATTTATACTCCTGATCTGCGTCTAGGATTTCCATTTCATGCACAAAACCAAAACTTGGGGTATATGCATAATTCTTGAAAAATCATGAAGCATATTTATTGCATTATACTTAAAAACATGTTTTTCTTAGTTAGGAATTGCATCTCATAGCACATTGTCTTAATTTAACAAAAACCCCATGAAAATTTTTCACTAAAATCTTCTAACGACTAGGTAAAATGATTTTTTCTTACATTGTTCATACAAATGCAAAAACGTTATCTTTTAGACTTCACTTGCATAATGTCTCTTGAATGCTAAAGGGAATACATAACTAATATGTATTTTCGGGTACATTCAACCGTAGCTACATTGAAATAGGAGTGTTTGGGTTATCTTTCGTTTGTAAACAAAACTTGCATAAACTAATTTTTCTTGCATCAAAAGGAGTCGAGATAACCGCACCTCCACATTGTCCCCATGTAGGCACACACTAGGAATTTTACACTTCCTTCGATCATTTTAACTAAAACTATGTAACTTTTATACTTAGGAAAATCATGCCTCCCGCAACCAACTACGATCACAAGAAAACCATTGACTACTTACCCAAAGTCCACAAAACCAAGGGTTTAACCGATGCCCAAATCGAAATTTTCAAAGTCTTAGAGAAAAAGTATGTTCATGAGGGTAGAGCCGTAGATGCATCATTTTATGAAGGCACTCAACTTAGGGAACAATTAGCCGCAATTCAATTTGATTCTCTTTTAGACATAGATGAGCCAATCATTCCTAGGTTCATACTTGAGTTCTATGCTAGTGTAGGTCTTAGCTCGAGTGATGAAGGTTACTTAAGTCTTCATTTTACTCTAAATGGAAATCTTGTCAACATCCCTCTTGATCAATTTGGTGAGGTCTTAGGAATTCCAAGTCAAGGTACATGTATTTACTCGGACAAATGGTCCTTAACAATCTTAGACTCCAATCTCGATAGGACGGCACCATATGCCACTCCTCTCCAATCAAAAGAAGTGATTAGGGAACATCTCTTCATTCCTAAGAACAACCCCACAAGAATGTATCGTGGTCGTGAAGTTGCTAGAGATCCATTTGCAATGGAACTTAATGAACTAAGACCCGAATTCAAGAAGATGGAGGATGTATTAAGGGCAAATGTGATGTGCACCATAGGAAACCGTGATCATATCAATGCTTGTTTATGCCACATGATGTACAACATCTCTACTCGTCAACCATTCAATCTTGCTTATTATGTTGCCAAAAGAATGTGTGACATTCCGGTTCAAAGCAAGATTGCAATGCCTTATGGTATGCTCCTAACCCGCCTCTATAGAGCCTTTGCACCCGCTCGTCCAAACCATTTAGGCTTTGTTCCGGATTACAATGAAATTGAACATACCTTCGTTCCTTTGAGTGACTTTAGAGTTAGTGTTGATAAGGGCAAACGTCCTCGTGTTCCAACATCATCCTCATCATCTTCCATGAGTGAAGATGATGGTATGCCAAATTCTAGGATTCCTCCACCCGAATACTTGAGCCATCTTCCTCCAATTCCACATGAATCCGCCGAGTATCGAAACATCAAAGGAATGGTGAAGAATCTGGGTCGTTGGATGATGAAATTACACAAGGGGATGAAGAAGTTGAAGAAGAAGCTGAGTTAATGGAGTGTTTGGTTTTAAACAATGTTGGATGTTGTGATGTTAAAATTCTATGTGTCTTGAATTTATCTGATAATACTTATTGTGTATGTATAATAACTAACACTTGCAGGTAGATAACCATCACGGTTATCAATTTTCCGAGTTATTGCCTATGTTTGGCATAACACCTAAAACGGTAAGTTTCTAAGTATGGATTAAACTATGTGCAATCATGTGTTAATATTATCATATTTAGTTGTTTTGCTATACATATTAGATGTTAAGTAAGGTCTAGATGAATTTTCGGGTTTTCGTCGAAAAACGCGAAATATGACATATGTTCTGTTTACTTTCTTAGTTTTAAGCCTACGGATCCCGCGGATCCCAAAATAAGGATCCGCCAAGGCTTATCGTTGGATCCGCCAACCGCCATCCTGCGGA
The DNA here is from genome assembly GCA_021014915.2 of Artemisia tridentata subsp. tridentata. Taxonomy (NCBI): domain Eukaryota; kingdom Viridiplantae; phylum Streptophyta; class Magnoliopsida; order Asterales; family Asteraceae; genus Artemisia; species Artemisia tridentata. The sequence continues at coordinate 388,683,451 of CP139509.1, forward strand.
TTTGGCGGATTGCAAAATAAGGTTCCGCATTTGCAACCACTTGGATCCGCAGGTTTCCCAGTAAAATTATAAAACTTTTTCGACTTATCCCGATTCTTAAATCTTAGTGTTTAGTATCATTTAGGATTTATTCACTGATCACATTTCCTCTTAGAATAATTTAGGAATTCTTAGAAACTTAGGAAGAAAATTTCCCACCAAAATTTAAATTTTTGAAATATAGGTGTGAGTTACCAAACTGATACAAAGAAGGAACCCTTTTTAGGGATCCGTCAAATCCATGGAAATATCAAATCATCATGTTTTCCACTATCTTCTTGTAATAACTGCAAATCCACAACATTTTACTCAACCAAAGCTCAATGGATTGACTTCCTTGATATGACCTGCACAAACTTTTGTTCCAAATCATTAGTAACCAACATTCTCTATTGGATTCACATCAAATCCAAACACACAGACTCACAAACCTTCTGTCTATAAATTAGCACTTTAGGATCATCACTTCACACAACAACCATTTCCTCTCCTGTACATCTTAGCTATCATACTTCACCATGACCAAGTCACACAACTCTTCCACATCTAGAACTCCAAGAAGAACAGCCCGCATCAGTGTTAAACCTTGTTGTTTTATCAACCTAGCAAACTCTTCATCTGAGGAAAATTCTCCTCTCAATATATCATCACCCATTGCTAGTGAAAATTTCCTTACACTCTCCACCCCAACACCATCACATGTTGTTATACAAACACCACCACCAACCCTTACTCCAATAGCCACTACTCCACCTCCGGCTCCATCACAGACTGTTAGATCACCATCACCACCAAAATCACCCAAACTCCAACCCTTAGAATTATTTAGGACTCCTCCTACATCACCACATCTTGAGGACTTAGAAGAACTTTCACCAACATTACCCAATCTTCCACCCATGACCTTTGAAGGTCAACAACCCATGCTTTTTCACCCGGTTTACCCGGACATCCATGGCCCTTTATACCATGATGCACAATCATCCCAACCTCAACCACAACCTCTCTCACCAACATCCACTCTAGTTGCCATTGACGAGGCAATGTGGATGAATGTGCCTCAAACCCAAGACGAGATTAGTGAAGAGCTCAACCGTCTCTACACTCTCTCGGGTATGGTAGACCATCGCCTTCATGAAGCAATGGACATTCAAAACATCCTTATGAACTCCCTCCAAACACCACAACAACCATCCAACAACAACAACAACCAACCACCACCACCACCACCACCGCAAAGCTTGGAGCCTAGTCTCCCTCCCGGCTTCTCAAGTCATGATTGCGCACATTGTGAGAGAACGGCTCACTTGGCCCAAAGGACCAACATCTTGGTCCATGAGCTTCAAAATGAGATGAGGTTCATCTTGAACCATGTTCTTGAACGTTTAAACGCAATCTCTCATCCACCTCAATAAAAGTGTTGTTAGGAACCTTCTAGGATGATGTTGTAGTTGTCTTTATTTAGGATTTATTTTGTAATGTACCATCATATCATATTTGTGACTTTTGTCACATAATTTTCAATTAATGAATGTGATGTTTTTATGCTTATGAGTGATCAACATATTGCATATTCTCATTATCATTGTGCACTAACATTCCTACATTGCATATATTATCTCTTGAATATGATTGCTTTAGGTACAAATAATGATCAGACACTTACTTTGACTTTTAAAAGTCAAACATATTGAAAAGCTTGTTTGGAAGTCCAATTCACAAGCTTTCTACTTATTCATTGAAGTCATTCATAACTAACACTTCATTTGCAGCATATTATACCCTTCAAATGTATACGTTGGTACTCGAGTAGTGAGGAGTATACATCAAGGGGGAGCATCTCATAAGCATTTCATATACTAACCATTTGTTTTGTAGATTCATGCATCATTTCCTTGATTACTCCATTTAGGGGGAGTATAAAACAAGGGGGAGCTCTTAAAGTTCTCAAAATCGCATTCCGCTACGCTACTCTTTTTGTTTCGACAAAAAGGGGGAGAAAGGAACTAAGTTTGCATCAACTGTGATTCATCACAGTACATACATTTTTTACAAAACTTTTCTTTAATAAACAAACTTAATATATATTTTTAAGAACTCATGCTATATTTATTCTCTTGCTCAAAAATATATCTTATGTTTTGTCATCAACAAAAAGGGGGAGATTGTTAATACAAATAGCGTCCCAAAAACGTTATTTATATTCTTTGATCTTTCATTAGTTTTGTTAATGACAAATATAAGGAATATCTTTTAGCAAATAATAAATACTAGCTTAGTCTCTTAAAGTACACACTTTACACTTCACATATTAACTAAGAATTACAAGTTTAGTAACTTGTTTCCTTAAAAGGAAACTTTAATTCATAAACCATTCCATGACATCATTGTATGCATCACATACAATATCTTTGATATATCTTGGTTAGATATGCAAGCAACATAGTTGACATTTGAAGATCTTGGATGATATGGTAAGATACAACTAAGATATGGTAAGAGACAACTATTACATAGCTGTCACATCCCACGGATCCAAGTTCTATAAATGACGGATCCCTTTTGAGGGATCCGCCGGATCCGTGAGCTGAAGATCAGCTTGCCTATAAATAGGAAGCTGATCATTTGGCTCTCTCATCACTCATATAGCTTAAACACATATATTCATTCAGTACATATCTTACTAACATCATTCATAGTTGCATTTCACTTTGATCTTTCATTTTGTAGAAAAGAGATCAAGCATTCAAGGATCTACAGAACCGTAATCCTTTAGTTGCATTACTGTGTGATCTTGTAGTTTGTTTCACACATCATATCTATCATTTGTAATCAGTGAGTGTGGTTAGTACTTTAGTCCTTAAAGTACAAAGAGTGTAGGGAGTGGTTGTACCCTTGTAAAGAACTCGACATCTAGCTTAGTGTCGGTAAAGTAATTAGGCGACGTCAGGTTGGTTCTACCTTGTGAAAAGAACCCGGTGTTTAGCTTAGTACCGGAAAAGGAAGTAAGCGACGTGTAAAGGTTTTCTCCGCCTAGGAAAGGAGTTTGTTTCTTAGTGAAAGATAAACTCTCGAGTAGGAAACTCGGGGAGTGGAGTAGGGCAAGGAATAGAGTTCTTGTAGCCGAACCACTATAAACAACTGTGTCGTGTGGTTTGATCTTTCCTCTCTTTATCTTTTGTTTACATTGTGTGATTATTTATTTGTGATTGTTTCCTTTGAATTAACATAAAGTAACAAAGCAAATAAAACTTTAAAAACGGTAAAAACTATTCAACCCCCCTTCTAGTTTTCCACAATGTCTTTGGATCGTCGACTCGGGTTGCTCCAAGCACATGACCGGGAATCTAAAGCTGTTGATCAATTTTGTATGGAAGTTCATGGGAACTGTACGCTTTGGAAATGATCATGTAGCAGCTATTCTGGGTTATGGAGATCTTCAGTTTGGGAATTACTTAATCACTCGAGTTTACTACATCGAAGGGTTGGGACACAATTTATTTTCAGTCGGACAGTTTTGTGACGCAGATTTAGAGGTTGCATTTAGGAGAAACACTTGCTTCGTTAGAAATTTGATTGGCGATGATCTCTTAACTGGGAATCGTGGCACCAATTTATATGCTATCGACATCAACCAAATGGCCACTTGATCACCAATTTGTCTTATGACAAAAGCATGTGAAACAAAGTCTTGGCTGTGGCATAGAAGATTATCCCATCTCAACTTTGACACCATCAACAAGCTAGCCAAAGACAACATCGTCAACGGACTTCCTAAGTTCAAATACACCAAAGATCACCTATGTCCATCATGCGAACAAGCAAAAAGCAAAAGGGCAACATATAAACCTAAAACCGTACCCAGTTCGGTAGATAAGTTACATATGTTGCACATGGACTTATGTGGCCCAATGAGAGTTGAAAGCATAAATGGGAAGAAATACATAATTGTTATCATTGATGATTATTCAAGATATACATGGGTAAAGTTTCTTAGGTCAAAAGACGAAGCACCAGGCATCATCATCACCTTTCTGAAGCGTATTCAAGTCCTACTTCAAGCTCGAGTAAGGATTGTAAGAACAGACAATGGCACAGAATTCACAAATCAGGAGTTGAGAACTTATTTTGAAGATGATGGAATCACTCATCAGACATCAGTTGTTAGAACTCCTCAGCAGAACGGAGTAATTGAAAGAAGAAACAAAACTCTTGTGGAAGCTGCTTGCACGATGCTGATTTATTCCAGTGCACCGTTATTCTTATGGGCTGATGTTGTTGCCACTGCTTGTTTCACTCAGAACCGTTCCCTAATCCATCCAAGATTCAATAAAACCCCATATGAACTAGTGAATAACAGAAAACCTGATATCTCTTACCTTCACATGTTGGTGCTTTGTGCTATCCAACGAACGACAGAGAAGATCTGGGGAAGCTGAAAGCTAAGGGTGATATTGGAATCTTCATTGGTTACTCAGAAAACTTGAGGGCATTCCGGGTGTATAACAGAAAAACTAAAAGGATAATGGAGATGATGAATGTGAAGTTTGACAAGATTTCACAGATGGCTTCTGAGAGACTCGCTCTAGAACCCGCGCTTAACCCGATGGCTTCTAATCAAAATAGATTAGGACCCACACCAAACGTTCAGACTTCTGGACATATTAGTTTGGGACTCGTACCTCAAGGAGCTCAATCAACTAACAATGAAAAACCTACAGAACAAGATCTGGAAAATTTCTTCGAGTTAAGGTATGATGAATACTATGGTGGAACTTCGACAAATGCATCACAACAACATTCCACTGCACCCGCTCAACAACATCAACCACCACCACCACCACAAGATGCATCAACAACAATCGAAGCTGACGCACCAACTCCCTCCACGTCATCAACATCTACTCCAACAACTCCAGTAATTGAAATTGTTCTACCAAGAGTTGATGAGCAAAACCAAAATACACCAGTTCAAGAAGAACAAACACAAAATGATGCTGCGTTAGAAGAAGAAGTATTTGAAAACCCGTTTGCAACGGACTCAGCAGAATCATCTTCAAGGTTACAAGAACCATCTAACACGCATACGTTAAACCCAAGGTACCCTTCTACACTCAAGTGGACTAAAGACCATCCAATAGATCAAGTTATTGGTAAACCTTCAAGGCCAGTTCAGACGAGAAAACAACTCACCACCGACCCTGATATGTGCATCTACGTTTGCTCAGTTAGCTTAAAAGAACCAAAGAACATTCGGGAGGCGATTGCAGACAATGCATGGATTGAAGCGATGCAGGAAGAACTTCTTTAATACCAGTTACATGACACATGGGAATTAGTTCCAAGACCAATTGAGCAACTTGTCATTGATCTCAAATGGTTATGGAAGAACAAAAAGGATGAAGAAATGACTGTCATTCGCAACAAAGCTCGTCTAGTAGCTAAAGGATTTAGACAGGAAGAAGGGATAGATTTTGAAGAATCATTCGCGCCAGTAGCAAGACTTGAGGCAGTCAGGATATTCTTAGCATATGCAGCTCAAAAAAACATCATAATTTATCAGATGGACATCAAGACAGCGTTCTTGAATGGGACTCTGAAAGAAGAAGTGTATGTGAGTCAGCCAGACGGATTCATTGACAAAGAACATCCGGACTACGTCTACAAGCAAAAGAAAGCCATTTATGGTTTAAAACAAGCTCCAAGGGCGTGGTATGACAAACTATCATCTTTCCTTATCCAAAACAATTTCACCAAAGGAACAGTTGATTCTACCTTGTTTACAAGAAAATATAAAGATGACATTTTGATTGTTCAGATTTATGTGGACGACATTATCTTTAGGTCCACTAATCCGAAACATTCAAAACATTTTGAAAATCTCATGAAAAGCAAATTTGAAATGTCCATGATGGGGGAACTTAAATTCTTTCTTGGTTTACAAATACACCAATCCCCTCGTGGTATTTTTATTAATCAAGCTAAATATACTATTGAGATTTTGAAAAAACATGGTATGGATAATTGTGACTCTGTTGGTACACCAATGGTCACTTCACCAAAAATAGGTGCTGATTTATTTGGGAAACCCATTGATCCAAAGAAATATCGGAGCATGATTGGTTCTCTCATGTACCTTACTGCTAGTCGACCCGATATTCATTTTGTTGTTTGCTTATTAGCATAGTTTCAGGCAAGGCCTACCGAACTTCACCTCCAAGAGGTCAAACGGATCTTTCGGTACCTTCGAAGAACCACTAACATGGGACTTTGGTATCCGAAGGATTCCAAGTTTAAACTAATAGCATTTTCAAATGCCGACCATGCAGGTTGCCAAGTTACAGCAAAAAGTACATCAGGTGGAGCACAATTTTTGGGTGAAAAGCTAGTAGGCTGGTCATCAAGGAAACAAGACTGTACTGCATTATCAACCGCAGAAGCCGAGTATGTGTCTCTATCTGCGTGTTGTGCCCAAGTTCTATGGATGAGGACACAACTCACAGATTATGGCTTTACTTTCGACAGAATACCTTTGTATTGTGATTCGAAAAGTGCCATAGCCATCTCGTGCAATCCAGTACAACACTCGAAGACCAAGCATATTAGAGTCCGCTATCACTTCATAAAGGAACAGGTAGAAGAGGGTACTGTAGAATTATTTTTCGTGAAGACAGATTACCAACTCGCCGATCTATTTACTAAAGCCCTTCCAAAAGAAATGTTTGACAATTTAGTTCAACGAATTGGCATGCGAAGCCTAACTCCTGAGGAGCTAGAACGTCTTCTCGATTCTTCTAGAAAATTTTTCAAAATAGCTTCGCTGTAAATATTTTTGAAAAACAAAACACAAAATTTGAAAAACCAACAAAAAAAAAATAAAAAAATAGAAAATTTTCAAAAATATATATATAAAAAAAAAAAAAAAAAAAAAAAAAAAAAAAAAAAAAAAAAAAAAGTCTTCTCATGACATGTCTCTCGTATAATCGATATTCTGTACGTATCTAGAAATGTCATTCAACAATGATACGGACATGTACAGATGCTTGAGCGAGAGTTCATTAAAATGTTTTATAAAACATGTCGTTTCTCAAAAATTTCTTCACCATGGCTTTCGTATACTTCAGTACGAAACCTGAGCTACAATGATGACTTCTGATTATGTCAGAGCAGGACTCGTAACTTCAACGTCAAAATAAAGAATCCTTGAGCACATGATTAAGATTTTTCAAAAGATTTTTCAAAATCTTTCAAATAATTCTGTGCTCAAGATAACTCCCTCCAAACCCATTAAAACATGCTTTATTTAAGGGGGAGTATAAAAAATGAAAAACAAAAATGTTCCGATATCATGCTAAAACAGATCCGTCTATCTCTCCAAAAGGCTGTCTTTTAATCAGATGATATCAAAAATATCATGATATGCTATTTTTGAGGGGGAGAAGACGTGATTAAAAAGTGATCAAAAAAGGTTAAAAGTTCGTAAGTTGAATCTCAAAAGAGCTCGACTCAGATTTTACCCTCGAATTGACGAAAATTAAATGTCATTTATCAAAAAGACTTGTCCGGGACGGGTAATAATTTCAAGCTGGTATATCCAGTGATTTAAATGTGTCTCGCAAAGGACTTGTCTGAGTAGAATATACCAATTCGAAAGATTCTCTTTGAATATGACAAGGACGGGTAATAATTTCAAACTAGTCTAACTAGTGATGTAAACGTGTCTTGCAACGGTCATGTTCACTGAAATCGATCAATTCAAATGTGCGAACTCTACCCACCATGTGCAAACTTGCCTTAAAATGCGTAAGCACATGTGTAGGGGGAGTATTTCAGAAAATGCAAAACTCTCGAAGTGTTAACAAAATGTGTTTTATTCATAAACACTTTGAGAGATTTTCACAAAAGGTTTTATCGCATGTGATCAATAAATCTAGGATAATCATGGAGTAATAAGGTGATTATGGTTAGGTTTATGTCCTATGATCCGCCAGAGCCCGAGGGATCTACCCAAGGACAATTCCAATATAATAGAATTAGAAGTCCTTAGGTAAGATTGAAAAAAAAAGGAGTAAATGAGAAAGGGAAAGAAGGGGTTGAAGAATGAAAAAAAGAAAATTTACAAAAGGGTGAAAAGAAATAGCCCTCCATGAAAACTTAGGGCAGAAACCGGGTCAATACATCTGCTATCGGTAATCACAAAGTTGATACTGATATTGAAGACAAGACGTCATGGACCCAGTGACGCGCTGCAAAACCCCTCCTAGCCACTCAGATATCTCTTAAAAGATATTTGTTTCATTTCTCACGGAGAACACTGCATAATCTATCGGCCTCTCACTCCGAGATGTGTTGATACTGAAAAGGTGGCACTCTGCTCCATGCCTCCGACTACTAAAACCAAAACGCACATAATTGAGTCTAGAGCCATGAGATTCATTAAAAAATCTCTTAGGACACACTTCCAATATAATGCACTTGTGTTCCCCAAAAAGGACACAAAGTGTACAAGAGTTTTAATGAGATCTAAGAATCTTGCCTTATATCATGATGGTTATTTACTTCAAACGGTCTACAGTCGTGAAGTGATACTCCGGTATACTTCAACGGCTCACCTGAATCATTGATACACTTCTGTGTATCTGAGTTAGCTCTCTCGGGGGCATCCGGTTCAGGAACGGCCTTGGTAAGGATCAGATAAAGTTTTCACACTATGCTGTTAACAATCTCAAATTCCAAACCTGTAAGTGTTGGACGATTTATTACTAACTGTTGCAAAAATCGCGAATCGGTAGTCGGGCGGTCGACCACCTTGTAGCTTGTAATCGGTCTAGGCGGGATTAATCGGTGATTCATCGGATTGGCATTACTGACAAATTTTAGTTATTTTCGGCAAGTTTTGTGTATTTCCGGTGAATTTTAGGTATTTCTGGCAAGGTATTTTATTAAAAAAAAAAAAAAAAAAAAAAAAAAAAAAAAAAAAAAAAAAACCACCAACAACAACAACAAAAACTTGTAATAGACTTAAACAGTTACTATAAGTGATAAAAATAAGTTTACAGTGAGTTTTGGGTGCTTCCGGCAAGATTTATAGGTTTCCGGCAAGTTTGACCACCATTGACCGCCGTTGACCACGGTTGACCTATTTGTTTGACCCAGTTACATAAATCGGCAAGGTCGGTGGCCTTGTAGCACCTAATCGGCAATTAATCGGCCTTGAAGACCTTTTTTTGCAACACAGAAGATCATCCTCAACAAAGCTCAAGTAAAAAAGTTCAAGACAAAAAGATCAAGTTAAAGACAAGGTGTTACGACAAAGTCAAAAAGCTAATCAAGATGTCAAGGACAAGTTCATGTATCAAGTGAGGAAGACATAAGTATGAAGATCAAAGTATTATCAAGAAGTATGAGTATGATGGAAGAGACGACAATGCAAATATGTAGAAGATGTTGATCAAAGGTAAGAAGAACCGAAAGACGATTATCTCAAAGATCACAAAGCATGAAGGAACGAAGAAGCAAGACTATTCTACAACGACACACAAAGTTCAAGAACAAGAAGACAAAAGACCTAATCACACAGAGCGTCATTTGAATGACCATCCCTTAGGGGGAGATTGTTAGCATTGATAAAAAGTGATGGTCATTTGCCTAATAACAACTTTGTATTGTGTCGTGTAGCATGCAATAGAATAGTAAAAAGGGCTCATGGTTTGGACCAAGCTAATTGGTTAAAAGACAAATTATATTAGTCCATTGTATGTATCATGTAAATAAGTCCAATCCATGATCATGTAAAGCCCATAGAAAAGCCCATTGGCTCGTTAGGTTTATTCTATAAATAACACACTCCTCACCTCATTTATATGTGTGCTTTAGAGGTTTATAGGTGAGGAACGTGTGTGTGTGTATGTGTGTTTTCTAATAAAAGCTTTCTCTTCATCTCTTATTCATATCTTTTATATACACACGGCATACATATAGGATCCATCTCTTGTGCTTTATATGAGTTATCTAGTGTATGATATGAGTTAGACCTTGTGTTCTACACAGCATTTCTTGAAACATTGCCGGATTTGAACCGGAACTAGCGGTCGAGTTTGACGAACGTTGACCCTTAGAAATCCGGTACATGCCGTCTGGCCGTGGTAACGCATCTGCTCCAAAATGCTCGGGGTCCTCGTCCGTAACCCAAAGACGATTACGTCGTGGTCGGGACCACCTCTTCTTCTTCTTCATCTTCATCTTCGTCTTCGTCTCGTAGATGGAAGGATACATGGTCCGAATTTGGTTGGGAAGGGGTGGCTTGGTTTGTTTGTTGTGGTTGAGTAAATTGAGTATATTGTTATTGTTGTTTTTGTTGTTGTAATTTCCATTGACTAAATAGCATTTGTTCTTCGGGATTCATATATGGGTTTGGGAAGGTGGGAAAGTAAGGCGCTTGAGGGTATGGATTTGAAGACGAGCCCGGATTGTTGGCGGGATTCGAAGACGAGCTCGTCATTTGGTTCGACGGGTCGTTTAGCATGTTTTTAATACATGGTGAGTTGGGATTCATTTTGTATGGAAAAAAAATTAGAGAAGTAGAGAATAGTATGTTATATAATATATTAGAAGTGTGTGTGAAGTATGAAATAATAAGGGGTATTTATAGGATTTTTAAAGGGTTAAAATTTTAGTTTTGTAGGTATTAAATAAATAAATAAATAAAAAGAAAAAAAAAAGAAGGTAATATGACCGTTTCTAACGGTTGGATTAAAAAAAATTTGAAAAAGCTACGGCGTGGGCTGACCACCATGGCGTGAGCAGCCAGGCGCTACCCTGGTAACCGTGCACCATCGGTGGTTTTCGACTGGTGGGATGGCATGTAACACCCCCAAAATCTGGTATTGCGGAAGCATTCGGGTCATGGGGTGCTACTGAATTGGAAAATCATAACACAAGGTAATAAAGAACGGAATACACACTCCGTTAAAATACATTCAGTTGGTTTAAATCAAGTTTACATCTGAGTTTTAAATTAACAAGTAAGCCCAAAAGTTTAGTGGTCCCATAAAAACAAGTCTTGAAAATGTGTGAAAACACTTTGGTGAATAGTTTATGTCCATCGCCTTGCCATGCCTTGCCAATAATGAGTTGCATAAACACCTGAGAAAAACATGCTAAAAGTCAGCAAAAACCTGGTGAGTTCATAGGTTTATAAGTAAGCAGTAAAATCAATAATTTGGACCTTGAGTTTTGTATATGATCATTACGATGCATATAATGTCATATAAAAATAGTCTATTACGCTAGCACTAAGTTCATGCAACCGAAGCTATAACAGTGTGCATGCTCTAGAAGCATGTTAAATGTAAAGGCCCGGCAAGTGTTTATCCCAGACACTTGTGTTTCAACATGATATACGTTCGTTTGCCTATCCGGTCAATCCGAACAGGGACGTTACTCATAATAGATCTATTTATAACATTCGTGCTTCCCAGCAGGAATTGACGGTTCATGAGTTGGGCATAGTGGGACATAATAGGGCTTAGGCTAAACCACGTGATAGCATAGACAATAGTTTTGATCCATAAAAGAATTTTACATGCTTCTCACCCCAAATGTAAAACAAGTTTAAATAGAGTGGGGCTATAAGCTCACCTTAATAGAGTAAACAGTGAATGCAGTGAATCAGAGAGTGTATGGCACCAACACGCGACCTAGATTAGTAAGGCATGTTTTAGTTCACAGACTAAGTTTATGATTCCACAAAATTTTAATTCCAAAGTTTTTAAAGTGTTTACGTTGTTGTTGCTTGTGTGGCAGCAATTAAGTTTAAAAACATTTTTCTAAGTGTTGTAGGTATTGGCTCTTGGAAGTGCATAAGTGTATGACAATAAAAAAAATATCGAAGACGAATAAGATTCCGATTTGACAATAACCGAAAGATGATGAATGAAAAGTGATTATGAACAATACTAGCCGTTGTCGGGATATTGGAACATCATGGTTAAAGATATGTATAAATAGTCGTTAAAAGAATATATAAATAGTTATATATTTTGAAGTGTAGGAAAATTATGTGTAAGTGATGGTTTCATTTAACTGATTTGTAATTTGAAAACTAACGTATAAAGGTTGTATCTAAAATGTTTTGTTTGTCTAGTTTTAAATAAAAACATAATAAGTACGTTTACTTGATAGAAGTCGGGCATGACCCGTGCATGTGTATTGATTTCTCGAGGTAATTATGTGTTACAAAAAAATATATGTTCATGTAACAATCGTTTGATAATTGTTATAAAACTTGAGTGGATTTTCTAAAATCCCGTTTTAGTGTTTACAATCTCAATAAACGACATAAATATGTTAACTATTTACAAGTTTTGTTTTGTCTAGAGTTTATATGTTGCAATTGTATAAAATGTTTATAATTGTAGGTATATATATATTATATATATATATATATATATATATATATATATATATATATATATATATATATATATATATATATATATATATATAATTTTTGTGTCGTAATATATGTCTTCACCATTGGTTATGATTTTTAGCGAGGTTTCTGATTAACGTGAAAAGAAGTAAGCCGAAATTGAGTTGTGAAGCAAATTGAATACATGGCTATGTCAGCTCACACATTGATATAATGATTACGATATGGATTTTCATTTAGTCGATTATATATACACACTCGGCCAACTTCGCATAAACGCACCCCTCCTAAATTTTCCTAAATAACCCACGCTCCCAACTTGGGCCTGGTGGGCTTCGACAGCAAGGGAACATATATTTTGAATGGGCTTCTCAGTTTTGTACTCAACACAAGCACTCGAGTGGGCCTGAGGTGCTTAAATTATGCACGAACTCACACAAGCTCATTAAGGACTTGTGTGGTTACCTAGGAATATAGAAGCCGACCATTTGACACCAAAGCAATTTTTAGCACAAAAGTTCATGTCGAGCTCGAGTGACGTCGACTTGGTGACTTTGAGGACTCTCGCGTGAGGGTTGTTTGGCTGGGTTTTTCACCACAACCTCACCACTCACGACACTACTTTAACCAAGTTTGATTTAAGACTTTTGAGTGCTAGGACAATTCGAAAAGCAACCTAACACCCTTTTGGGTTTCAATTTCAGACCTGTACAAAACAACACACCCCTTTGGGGTGTCCTTGTGAGACTCGAACTAAGGCATCCCCTTTATGGGTTGTCTTGAACCAAATGACTCGAATAATTCACACAACGCAACCAAGGGAGGACTCTCACCAGGGCTGCTAGGTGAGTGGGTTCGGGGTTGTTTCATTAACACATAACAAGGCTCAAATTCGAGGCATACACACCCTATTTGGGTGGCTGCTTGGTGAAGTTTGAACAGAACCAAGACTAAGTCATAACACCCCCTTGTGGGTGTGGTTTTTCTTGAACCAAACAATCACAACGAATCTACAAGTCTTGTACCAAGTTCAAGTTTTAACCGCAACATACAACACCTTACAACATGACCTAACTCATGGTCTAGTGATCTTGGTCGACATATGGATAACAAAACCAAGGTTTCACCATCGTGGTTTGACCCAAAAGTTACACACGACTAGAGATAGTTTCGACAGGTTCCTAACATCCTAGTAGACCCCTAACCATATCACAACACTTCGACTGGAGCAACAGAACCCGAACAAGTAAATTAATATGACACTTCCAATTAACCGCCAATACTTAGGTTTCGGTTATGTTTTACGAGCCACAATAACAACAACAACAACATATCATTCGCAGATTTCAATTCGACTACTTAAAACAATAAAGTCACCATAACTTTACAATAAAAACAAATTGATTACCACACATGAATGACAATTAAATGAATAAAAGTGTGTTTAATGAAAAAGGAATTATACCCTTTCAATGGTTATGAACAACAGGATGAATCAAGAGCTTAGAACTCGAACACAAATCGAACAGACCCAAATCCAAATCAAGAAATCCAATCCGAATCCCAGTCAATCCACACCTCCAAATGGAATTAGTCCTCCTTTTGAACCCTTGAATCTCGATAAGGCTTTGAGTGAGTGAGTTAGATTGTGTGGATCAACTGGACTTCGATTAGCCATTAAAAAGATGAATCTTTGGAAAGCTTTTGGCAACCTTTCGAATCTTGGAACTCAAAAACTTCCGATTAAAACCCAAATCTCTCTCCATCCGTGTCATCTTATCCCTCTCCTGCCGTTGACTCTTTGGGGAATAGTTATGTGAGAGTGACGGCCTTTTTTGGGAGAGGAGAAAGTGCATAAAGCCATGGAAGGTGATGGTGATGGTTCGAGTTGCTTCTGGGGGGATGGGGTTGAAATCCAAAAGAGGAAGACATTAAAATGGGGTGGGGATATGTGAGAGAGAGGGGGCGGCAATATAGAGGAAAAAGAAAGGATAAGAAAAGGGTTTGTTTTATTATAATTATGGGTAGTGTGTGTACCCCGTGTCCCGTTGAGCTGGAGTGAAATCGTGTTTCCCCGGTTTGATATAATCATGGAAAATAAAATTTCGGAGACGTCTTTATAAAACTGACATAAAAATAGAATTTATCGACTCTAAAATAAATCATGAGATTTAATTGTTACTTTTGTGGCGTCGGTACGCGTGCGGTATCGTTTTTTAGGAAAAGTGAGATAATCTCTCGCTTTTATTACGCTATAGTCTATAAATGTGAGAAAGTGGAAAATTCACTGTTTCTGGTGAGATTAAATAGTTTTGGTGAGTTACTGTATGCTACAGCGTGCGGGTTTGCTTCCCGTAATAGTTATGTAAGCACATAAATGCTTAGTTTAACAGTTAAGTAATAATAAATTAACATTTATTATTAAAATATTAGCGAGAAAATTACCGTTTGTCACATCCTTCCCGCCTTAGAATGAAAACCGTCCTCGGTTTTCACTTAGAGTTACCCGATGGAGTTGAGAAAATTTAAGGGCATTTACGCTTAATTTTGTTTTCACGTTCCTACATGAATTCGAGACCTTTTCGAGAGACTATTGAACCTTGACAATCGGGATGTGAAGTGTTAGTTTTGAAGCACATAATTCTTGGGGTGACTATTCCCATCATAGCATGATCCTCCCTGACTTAAACATAAGTGATCAGGCTATGTCTAATTGAGGATTGATGATGCCATGTTTGGTTTCATCGAAATGGTATTGGGTTTAAAACAGTATTGGCCATTCTGTTTATAAGCTTGAAATCACAATAGATTTTAAAGGTGCACCACCTTACCTATGACGATAGCATAATAGTTGGCGGAAAATTTCAAATATGGTTGTTACAATAGAGAGTGTAACAGAAAGAAGTCATCATAACATCTTGACATAAAAGATAGGGAATTCATTACATGAAGATCCATACAATGCAACGATACAGAAGATCTTTAAGAAAGTACAAATACTCTAGGAAATTCAATCCAAGAGGGTCTAGATTTAGGTCTTATTATGCAAAGAGGGAATTTCAAGCATCATCATTACCCGCAGTGCCGTTAGGGTCCTGGCAAACCCCTTCATTTTTTATTTCTCAGTTCTGGGCATTCACTCCTGAAGTGCCCAATTACTCCACACTCAAAGCACGTGACAGTGATCTTTGGGTCAATCACGAGAGTAGGAGCTTTGTAATCATTGGCTTGATGACCGATCTTCCAGCAGTTTCCGCACTGAGTGGGGCAAGGCCCATGGTGATGAAATGGGCACGTGTTGCACTTGGGTAACGTCCCAGCATACCCTTTCTTTGCACTGGTTCCAGTAGCATAGACTTTGGCCACTTCTTGTCGCTTGTTCGGACCATTGTTAAGGTTGTTTTTGAAGTGATCTTCCTACTTTCTTTTGTTGTCAACCACCTTCTCGGCGTTAGTCCTGATTACTTAGTCCATTAGCTTATTGGCCACATCCATAGGCTCATGGAGATCAGTGGTCTTGGAGGTAGTGTCATTACCCTTAAAGTATGGGGTAATCCTCCAAGGTATCTCTATAGCAGGCGAGCGTCAGTCTGGACCATCTCAGGGCATAACGGCGTCAGCTTTTGAGAGTGTTGGTTGTATGCAGCAATGTTGGTACCCTGCACCTTGGGGTTCCAAGATTTGACCTCCAACTTTTTAACTTCGTTGCAAGGGCAATACTTTTTGAACACCATTTCCTTGCAATTTTCCCATGGCATTGCGTACGCGGCATCAATACCTGCATACTTCATATAGTCATCCCACCAGGTTAGAGCAGCATCCGTGAAAGTGAGTGATGCATACTTAACCCTGTCTTCATCCGCACTACCACATATTCGAAACACAGCCTCCAGCCTTTCAATTCATCTGATCAAAGCAATAGTTCCCTCGGTTCCCCCAAGACCTCCAGTCATGGTCTTTCGGAACTCCTAATAGGTGCAATTGCGGTTGTTGTTGTTCTTAGGTCTTTAGGTTCCGATATCAGTAGTCGAGTTGTTTACATCCGCTGCAACTAGTGCCACTGCCACACGGTTATTAACCAACTGATCTAGCATGGCTTGATTTATGATAAGCAAATTTGCTCCATTCCCAGTTGGAAGAGTGGTAACAACAGGTTTACCATGTGTGGTCTTGGTTGTCCTTCTTGTAGGAGTCATTTATCTATATCGTAAAAGATGACGACGAATAAGATCTCAAATAAAAGAAACGGTATCACACGAGTCTTATGATTGCGATAAATGCATATTTTTTAACGGTTCTTATAAGGAAGAATATCGAAGAAGAAGGTGTAGTTGAGTATGCACATCTACATATGTTCCAAGTGCCCAACGACGGATCCTAGTTTTCAAGGCTGAGTAGAGCTTGATGTTTAATATCAGGCGAAGCTTGTAGATTTAAGCATTCGACTTACTTAAGCCGTGCTTAGGAGGTGTCATGACCTAAATTGTTGCACTAATGGTCTGGTATGAATAAATCAGTCAGATACTATTTTGAGAGATGTCCTACTTGTTACTAGTGAGGACTTTGTGTGAATGATTATTCGGTATGCTAAGACTTCTTAGTATCTCGGTGTGGAAATGAGGTCTTATAGAAAATGATGAGGCCATGCCATCTAGACTCCTAGAGTGCACCATGTCATAAGGTTAATGGTATATTAATAATCTGACTTAATATATCCGCTACCTATAAGGAACCTCATTTTAAGGGATGGAGAGGATAAATTGTACTTTGTCGAAGTAATGTCAAAGTATGATATATCTATATCTATAGCCTAAGGCGGAGGTGCTTGATTTACCTCTAAGGTTTGGTTTAGTGAGTAACGGTGTTTTGATAAAACCTCATGTCCTAGACTAGCTTGTATTCCCAAGGGATTAGTGAAAGGTTTGGCATCTGTCCCCGCGATAGTGGTTCGGGTTACTTTGTAACGTCTTAAGGCTTCTGTTGGGTTATATGGTCAACTTCTAGTAAATCTCTAGATTCTTAAAAGTTTAGTGGTTCACTCATTGTTTATTTCTGCGGAGGGGTCCTTCTTGTGTTGCTAGGATTCTATCAACATAAGGTATACGGACAAGTTTTCCCCATTGTGGGTGATTACGGCGTGGCATTTCGACATTTTGTATACACTGGGGACGATGTCGAAATCTCCAGGTTTTGTGGGCATAGGGTCACCCAGGCTAGTACAGGGAGTTTTATTGGTCTAGATTACGACCTGAAAGAATGGTGTTGATTGCTACTAGCAGTCAGTTAGTGGGCTCAGTAGCGTACTCAGTACTTAACGTGGAGAGTATAACCCTGTAGAATGATGTTGATTGCTACTGGCAATCGGCCAGTCAAGTTGCTCAAGTATTTAGCGTTCTGTGTAGAAGGTAAACTTTCTATTAAGGATCTCAATATGACCGTTGCAGCTATTTGACACACTTGCTATAAAGCAAGAATATGTCACAGTCACATACGGGGTTATGAGTTACCCGGTAGCTATCGAAGTTAAAGATTTGTCTGATTGATGTTGAGGTGGTTCAGAATCGGAAGGGGTAGTGTACAATAAGATGCTAATCGGTGGAGTTGTTCGATGATAGCTGGTGGTGTAGCTTATCCTCTCGGATTAGAACGTGGTATGAGACAAGCCTGATTCCTATGCAGTAAGGTTGCATTAAAGTCTATTTGGTTACTGTGCTTCTAGCACGGATGCCCAAGTCTCACACTACTTTTATGTACCACACACGCGAGTTTTTGATTTCTTGAAATGGAAACAGAAGGGTTATCCTTTGGTAAAAATTTAGGGCCACCGTTCCTAGTATAACACGGTTCAACCTGAATTATACATGTGTGATTAGGCTACATATAGTTAAGATTCAGTGAGGCAATGCTGGTTTTAGTTACAAGAAAATTTATCGGTTATTTTGTTTATGGGGTAGTAGTAAGAAATACCAATCGAGGAGGTAGTTAGTTTACAAGGTGATATCGAGATAGTTTATAGAGTGGTTTGCAAAACAGTTTATAGGGTAATAAAAAATATATATATATACTTTATTATTTGCAAGATAGTAGAAAAGTTGTAGTTTGATTTGTGATTAAATCGTGTAATAGTTTCGTAGGATAATAACAAAATGATCGGTGAGGTACCCGCAAAATAGTTTGTAGGGTAACAGCAACACGGTTTATTGTTTCATGAGATAATGACTAAAGTAGCTCATAGGGAAGCTAAATAATTTATAAGTTGGTAGCAAAACTTGCGGGATAATTGTAACAGATTTTATACATTGTTAATTACACCATTTGTTGGTTTGTGAAATAGTAGTAAGGCAATGAATTGGTTGATTACACAGTAACACTATAGTTTGTAAAATGGTTTGCGAAATGTTTTATAGGGCAGTAAGAAAACAATTTGTTGTTTATAAGATAGTAGTAAGGTCGACATTTTTGATTTTATGATATGGTAGTAAAATAGTTCGTAGGATGACGAAAAATTGGTTTGTAATGTATACGTGAAATAGTTTATAAAGTGACAGCTACACAATTTGTTATTTTGTAAATCAGTGGCTAAGGTGGTTCTTAGATAAGCAAAATAATTTGTAAGACAATAGTAAAACTGGTGGGATGACTGTAATATA
Source organism: Artemisia tridentata subsp. tridentata (assembly GCA_021014915.2). NCBI lineage: Eukaryota > Viridiplantae > Streptophyta > Magnoliopsida > Asterales > Asteraceae > Artemisia > Artemisia tridentata. The sequence continues at coordinate 388,702,573 of CP139509.1, forward strand.
GTTTATAAAATGATAGTGAAGTCATTTGTCTATAAGAGAAAACAAACGGTAAGATTTTTGAAAAAGATAAGGAGGAGTCATCACATGAATGGATAACATCACCGTAGAGTATGAAAGAAAAGGATTTAATCAGATAATCAGTAACAGAGATAGATGACAAAGTGAGCTTGTTATAGATTAAGAGTCGGTTACAAGATCTGAAAATTACAAGCTTCACAATAATATCCAACACTTACTGAGGACTCCTCAGTTAAGTGAAATATGACAACTACGAATCATGTCTAAGGCTGATCCATGGTTATGTCTAGGTGCTGGAACCTAAAAGCATACTCCCCAAGCTGTGCCTCAACCTCAACAAGACGAGTTCTAAATGCTAAGTTCTCCCTGCGGTGTGCCTGATCAGCCCTCAACAATGCTGTAACCTAGGCCTTGAGGATCAGCATCCTCCCATGCATCACCTGGGCTGCCTCTTGGGCCACAACTTGTGTCTGCTCAAGTCTATCTGATCTGTCACCCAAGTCAAGGATATCTCGACTGTTGGAGTGTGTCCTAGCATAAAGTCTGCTGAAGTCATCATCATACTGATCAAAACGAGCTGGCTGTAACTCGTCAAGCTGGTCAGAGTGGAGACCCAGTATGTCAGTCTGTAAATCCAACTGAGTCTGAATCTGTGAGATAGCATTGGTCAAAACGAGCTGGCTGTAACTCGTCAAGCTGGTCAGAGTGGAGACCTAGTATGTCAGTCTGTAAATCCAGCTGAGTCTGAATCTGTGAGATAGCATTGGTCTCTGTAGCAGCTGGCGATACCACTGGGAGTGGAGAATCTGGAGGCACAAAAGATTATGAGGAAAACACATAATCTGGACTTCCAATAGCAGCAGTGTGACTGATCATACGCGGTATCTCCTTCCATCCCGCGCCATCCTCTGTCTCATCCTGAACTCTCCTTGAACCCTCTCCAACCTCAAAAGTACTAGGCACATCCTCTAGTATTATGCTAATCCGGGGCATAACTGCCCTCTGCTCCATACCCAAATCCAAATCAGTATCAATCCCTGTACCCTTAGCAGGAGTACTCTCAGCTAATGTCTGCCCAACAACTACCTGCTTAGTCTGCTCATCTTTCCTCTCTGGAACCTCTGTTGAGTAAGAGTCATTGGCCCTTCTGAGCCTCTGGCGTGGAGGTGAGTGGGTAGGTGAACGTGGTGATATGATGGGTGGTGGTGATGCTGGGGCAGTAGGGGTGCCCATGTAGGTGCATAGGGATCTATAACGGGATGGAGATAATAGAAGAGTGTGAGCAGGGCTTTGGGTACCCTCTGTAGTGTGGGATGATGGTCTAGTAGATGGGCGTATGATTATGCGTGTAGTACGGCAAGGAACAGTAGGAGCAACCTGAGTGACTGGTGTGGTATGAGTATGTGGTGGTGATGGTGGTGTAGGCTCAACATTGTTAGGGTCTGGTGTATGATAAGCCTGAAGCATCTGTATGCAGGGATTATCTGAGCCCGGTGTGATCTGAGAGATGTTGTGGGAAGGCATAGTCTGTGACAAAACGGTATATGTGTGTAAGTATATAAAAATACTCATGGTAAATAGTGTAAATTAGGTATGTATATGTATACATAAAATACTTATAGTACATGTAGTTGAGTAAAATCAACGAACGGTAACATATAGTTAAGACAAGTAAATAGCAAGTAAAGTGGCAAGCAAAGCAGGCAGGCAAGTGGCGGTCATAGGGACTTGTTTTTGTAAAAAGCGGTTATAGTTTAGGATTTATATGTACCTAGTTCTCTATAACCTAGGCTCTGATGCCAATCTGTAACACCCCCAAAATCTGGTATTGCGGAAGCATTCGGGTCATGGGGTGCTACTGAATTGGAAAATCATAACACAAGGTAATAAAGAATGGAATACACACTCCGTTAAAATACATTCAGTTGGTTTAAATCAAGTTTACATCTGAGTTTTAAATTAACAAGTAAGCCCAAAAGTTTAGTGGTCCCATAAAAACAAGTCTTGAAAATGTGTGAAAACACTTTGGTGAATAGTTTATGTCCATCGCCTTGCCAATAATGAGTTGCCTAAACACCTGAGAAAAACATGCTAAAAGTCAGCAAAGAGCTGGTGAGTTCATAGGTTTATAAGTAAGCAGTAAAATCAATAATTTGGACCTTGAGTTTTGTATATGATCATTACGATGCATATAATGTCATATAAAAATAGTCTATTACGCTAGCACTAAGTTCATGCAACCGAAGCTATAACGGTGAGCATGCTCTAGAAGCATGTTAAATGTAAAGGCCCGGCAAGTGTTTATCCCAGACACTTGTGTTTCGACATGATATACGTTCGTTTGCCTATCCGGTCAATCCGAACAGGAACGTTACTCATAATAGATCTATTTATAACATTCGTGCTTCCCAGCAGGAATTGACGGTTCATGAGTTGGGCATAGTGGGACATAATAGGGCTTAGGCTAAACCACGTAATAGCATAGACAATAGTTTTGATCCATAAAAGAGTTTTGCATGCTTCTCACCCCAAATGTAAAACAAGTTTAAATAGAGTGGGGCTATAAGCTCACCTTAATAGAGTAAACAGTGAATGCAGTGAATCAGAGAGTGTATGGCACCAACACGCGACCTAGATTAGTAAGGCATGTTTTAGTTCACAGACTAAGTTTATGACTCTACGAAATTTTAATTCAAAATTTTTTAAAGTGTTTACGTTGTTGTTGCGTGTGTGGCAGCAATTAAGTTAAAAAAAAGTTTTCTAAGTATTGTAGGTATTGGCTCTTGGAAATGCATAAGTGTATGACAATAAAAAAATATTGAAGATGAATAAGATTCCGATTTGACAATAACCGAAAGACGATGAACGAAAAGTGATTATGAACAACACTAGCCGTTGTCGGGATATTGGAACATCATGGTTAAAGATATGTATAAATAGTCGTTAAAAGAATATATAAATAGTTATATATTTTGAAGTGTAGGAAAATTATGTGTAAGTGATGGTTTCATTTAACCGATTTGTAATTTGAAAACTAACGTATAAAGGTTGTATATAAAATGTTTTGTTTGTCTAGTTTTAAATAAAAACATAATAAGTACGTTTACTTGATAGAAGTCGGGCATGACCCGTGCATGTGTATTGATTTCTCGAGGTAATTATGTGTTACAAAAAAATATATGTTCATGTAACAATCGTTTGATAATTGTTATAAAACTTGAGTGGATTTTCTAAAATCCCGTTTTAGTGTTTACAATCTCAATAAACGACATAAAAATGTTAACTATTTACAAGTTTTGTTTTGTCTAGAGTTTATATGTTGCAATTGTATAAAATGTTTATGATTGTAGGTATATATATATAATTTTTGTGCCGTAATATATGTCTTCACCATTTGTTATGATTTATAGCGAGGTTTGTGATTAACGTGAAAAGAAGTAAGCCGGAATTGAGTTGGGAAGCAAATTGAATATGAGGCTATGTTGGCTCACACATTGATATAATGATTACGATATGGATTTTCATTTAGTCGATTATATATACACACTCGGCCAACTTCGCATAAACGCACCCCTCCTAAATTTTCCTTGTTGGGTTGTGGCCCAATTAAAGCCAGGGGGTTTCGAGTGGACTGGACTGCTCCTAAATAACCCACGCACCCAACTTGGGCTTGGTGGGCTTCGACAGCAAGGGAACATATATTTTGAATGGGCTTCTCGGTTTTGTACTCAACCCAAGCACCTGGGCCTGAGGTGCTTAAATTATGCACGAACACACACAAGCCCAATGAGGACTTGTGTGGTTACCTGGGAATACAGAAGCAGACCATTTGACACCAAAGCAATTTTTAGCACAAAAGTTCATGTCGAGCTCGAGTGACGAGCTCGACACCACTCGACTTGGTGACTTCGAGGACTCTCGCGTGAGGGCTATTTGGTTGGGTTTGTCACCACAACCTCACCACTCACGACACTACTTTAACCAAGTTTGATTTAAGACTTTTGAGTGCCAGGACAATTCAGAAAGCAACGCAACACCCTTTTGGGTTTCGATTTCAGACCTGCATAAAACAACACACCCCATTGGGGTGTCCTTGTGAGACTCGAACTAAGGCAGCCCCTTTATGGTTTGTCTTGAACCAAATGACTCGAATAATTCGCATAACGCAACCAAGGGAGGAGTCTCACCTAGGCTACTAGGTGAGTGGGTTCGGGGTTGTTTCATTAACACATAACAAGGCTCAAATCCGAGGCATGCATACCCTATTTGGGTGGCTGCTTGGTGAAGTAGGAACCGAACCAAGACTAAGTCATAACACCCCCTTGTGGGTGTGGTTTTTCTTGCACCAAACAATCACAACGAATCTACAAGTCTTGTACCAAGTTCAAGTTTTAACCGCAACATACAACACCTTACAACATGTTCACCACCGTGGTTCGACCCAAAAGTTAAACACGACTAGAGAGAGTTTTGACAGGTTCCTAACATCCTAGTAGACCCCTAACCATATCACAACACTTCGACTGGAGCAACAGAACCCGAACAAGCAAATTAATATGACACTTCCAATTAACAGCCAATATTTAGGTTTCGATTATGTTTTTACGAGCCACAATAACAACAACATATCATTCGCAGATTTCAATTCGACTACTTAAAACAATAAACTCACCACAACTTTACAATAAAAACAAATTGATTACCACACTTGAATGACAATTAATTGAATAAAAGTGTGTTTAATGAAAAAGGAATTATACCCTTACAATGGATATGAACAACAAGATGAATCAAGAGCTTAGAACTCGAACGAAAATCGAACAGACCCAAATCCAAATCAAGCAATCCAATCCGAATCCCAGTCAATCCACACCTCCAAATGGAATTAGTCCTCCTTTCGAACCCTTGAATCTCGATAAGGCTTTGATTGAGTGAGTTAGATTGTGTGGATCAACTGGACTTCGATTAGCCATTAAAAAGATGAATCTTTGGAAAGCTTTTGGCAACCTTTCGAATCTTGGAACTGAAAAACTCCCGATTGAAGCCCAAATCACTCTCCATCCGCGTCATCTTATCCCTCTCCTGCTGTTGACTCTTTGTGGAATAGGTTTGTGAGAGTGACGGCCATTTTTGGGAGAGGAGAAAGTGCATAAAGCCATGGATGGTAATGGTGATGGTTCGAGTTGCTTCTGGGGGGATGGGGTTGAAATCCAAAAGTGGAAGACGTTAAAATGGGGTGGGGATATGTGAGAGAGAAGGGGCGGCAGTATAGAGAAAAAAGAAAGGATAAGAAAAGGGTTTGTTTTATTATAATTAAGTGTAGTGTGTGTACCCCGTGTCCTGCTGAGCTGGGGTGAAATCGTGTTTCTCCGGTTCGATATAATCATGGAAAATAAAATTTCGGAGACGTCTTTATAAAACTGACATAAAAATAGAATTTATCGACTCTAAAATAAATCATGAGATTTAATTGTTACTAATGTGGCGTCGGTACGCGTGTGGTATCGTTTTTCAGGAAAAGTGAGATAACCTCTCGCTTTTATTACGTTATAGTCTGTAAATGTGAGAAAGTAGAAAATTCACTGTTTGTGATGAGATTAAATAGTTTTGGTGAGTTACTATACGCTACAGCGTGCGGGTTTGCTTCCCGTAATAGTTATGTAAGCACATAAATGCTTAGTTTAACAGTTAAATACTAATAAATTAACATTTATCATTAAAATATTAGTGAGAAAATTACCGTTTGTCATATGGCACGAGGCTACGGCGTCACCGTACCTCCCACTCTTTTTTGATTTGCGTTTAAAGAAAAAAATACTCCCTCCGTCCCTTTTTAAATGTCCACTTGGATTTTTTTTTGTCTTTATTATTCAACTTTGACCATAAATAATTTTGTTTGTGTTATATAATACTTGATGAAAATTATACCAATAAAAATACTTTTAAAACCCAATCCATTCATATATTTTGCATCAAGTATTATATAACACAAACAAAAATATTTATGGTCAAAGTTGATTAATAAAGACCAAAAAAAGTCCAAGTGGACATTTAAAAAGGGACGGAGGGAGTATTAAAAATAGGTTATACTATCAAGATTGGAAAGTGATACCATACTCTAGTCGATATTTTTAAATAAACGTAAATAAAAGTTTTAAAAACAATGAGTCGGTAAAAAACCTCTAAAAGTAGCATTTAGGATTTTAAACCCTAAACTAACTTTATACATATATATTCCTCCTGCGAAGACCTATGCAGAGTCGAGTTATTTTAGAAACCAAACATTCCTCACATACCAAGGGACTCATCCCCACCATCCATCTAAAAAGAAATCAATGGTTGAGATTAAAAGCATTTAATATTTCACCCATTTTTTATAATTTAAATATCTCTTAAACCGTTAATCGTTAAGCGAAAATAATTACACCATCGCGACAAGCATTTAATTATCTTTCTATAGACGGGCATTTTGATATACTTTCGACAAAAAAAAAAAATCATTTTTTTCACGTTTTTTTTCGTAGCCGAAAAAATCATATATGATATTACATATAATATCATATATGATATGTAATATCATATATGATATATCATATATGATATATCATATATGATATATGATATGTAATATCATATATGATATATCATATATGATTTTTTCGGCCACGAAAAAAAACGTAAAAAAATAAAAAAAAAAAAAATTGTCGAAAATATATCAAATTGCCTATCTATAGAAAGATAATTAAATGCTCGTCGTAACGGCATATTTTTTTTCGCTTAACGATTAACGGTTTAATATATTGAAAAAAAAAGGATGAAAGTGGGTTTTTTAAATTGTTGGGATTAATCTCATCCATTAGATCAAATAAAGATGGAGGGTGGAGATTAGTCCCTTGGTATGTAAAAAAAGTTTGGTCCTCAAATGATCTTAAACCCTAAACTAACTCTATACATATATATTCCTCCTGCGAAGACCTATGCAGAGTCCCTAAAAAAATCTAATCTACGCACTTTTTTCTTCGCAATTTTAGAATGTATTTTAAATTTATTAGTTTGTTAACACTTATAATGTTTAAATTTGATTCCTTATTATTTTATTTTTTTTAATTTTTTTTTTTAAAACATTAGATTTTTCACACTTATAATTGTATAAAAAAAGTTTCACACTTTTAATTATGGAGAAATCTAAAAAGTATTCTCACTTATATGTGTGAAAATCATTTGTAACATTCAATTTTTTTACATTTTCTCAAGTGTGATGAAATTGGGTGTTACAGTTAATTTCCACACTTATGAGAGCGGAATCTTAGATTTTCGCACACATAAAAGTGTGACCTTTTTTCCTTTGATACAGTTTAATTGTGGAGAATTTATTTTTTATAATTTCTTTTCACACTTATTAATGTATCGAATTTTTACACATTATTAAATGTTATTAAACTAATAAAATTTCACACTTTTAAAATGTGTGAAAATAAAAATGTGTAGTTTGATTTTTTTTTTTTTTTTTTTTTTTTTTTATTTTTTTTTTTAATTTTAATGAGCTTAGAATTACCTGGAGAGTATTGCACAAACATTTCTTGCACAAATTTACTTTAAGGACTAAAATTTTCACAACAAAGAATTCTTAAGAATGCGAATCTTAAGGATATACGAAAAACACATAAAACTTTTCTTTCTAATTTGAGATAGCATGTGTAATGCACATGCCATTTTGTTTATTCTCCGTGCCTCATTGTTTTATTAAAACTTTTCACTTCATCCAAAATCACCTCTCGTCTAATTTGCACATTCTCTTCCTTTTTTCACGTTTTTAAAATATTAGATATGGTGGAAAGAGAATATATTCTTATGAGTCAACAAACAAGAGAAAGACCTTTCATTCCGTTACTTCGCTTTATATTCCTTCCGACCAAACATCCCCTTAGAGCTATATGAGAGGGTTAAATATACATTTTTTAAAATCGTTGAACAATTACTTGACAAAATATGTTTTGAACGATTATATTAAACCAAGTGTATAACCAAGATATATAAATAAAGTAACTTCAATATGTAAAAAGAAAGGAGAAGAAAAACACAATGATATATGGCAATCCAAGATGGGGTTTAGGTCATCCGTGTATCCACTCTCCAAATTCGCGACCAAATTATTATTATTTAGAAACACGACTCCTTGTGGTGAAACGTACACAAACTAATCTCGTTCACAATAATTTAGCCTGACACTATGGTTCCTCAACGGGAATGATACCAACATAAAAGTTTTTCGAGTCACTAGTAAACACAACTTACAAGAGTAGTTCCACACTAGGAACCCTACCGACACAACCTAGCTTCCATTTCTCACACACAATTACTTGTCCACATAAGGACGAAGACTTACACTACGCAATATCACAATGATTTTTTAAAATGAAGTGGTTGGTACTTAATAGAAGAATGAAGTTGAATAATATGAAGATTAGGTAAGAAGGTGTTTGAGTTTGGATTTTCTATCGTTTGAAGAAAATAAAGATAAATAGGTGTTTGTATTGGATTTTGTAATAATAATAATAATAATAATAATAATAATAATAAAGCAACTCTAAAATAAAACCACCATCACCCTCATCTCATATATATTAAATCAAACACTCCCATCATCTCCACCTCATTACTCGGACCAAAACACCACAAACCAGACCACCACCGGAGCTGACACACGCCACCTTTACGTGGTAGATTTTTCTTGTTTTTTCGGCGAATCCAAGTTGCTCCGCCGTCTCAGTCACCGAAGGCCGCCGGATTCCAGCGTCACTGCCGCCACCGACCACTTCCGGCCACTGGAATATTTTTTCCGGCAACTGAGACTTGTTTATTCTCTTTCTTATTTGCCTTTTTTTTTTTTTTTTTTTACCTTGATTTTGCCTATTTATTTTGCTTGTCTACCTTGTTGATTTTTTTGCTTATTTGCCCTATAGTGTTGTCTTTCTCCGTTTGCATTTTTTTTGCTTGCATTTGTTCGTGTTTTGTTGTTTTTTGGTTTTAGTGTTTGTTTTGCTAGTGCGTGTTTGTCCTCCCCTTTTAGCTTTTGTGCCTTTCTCTTGGTTGTAATTTGTTTGGGTTAGGATAGACGGCTTGGTTTGTGATGGTCACTTGAGGTCATGTCTCGTCGGTTCAGGCGGGGTAGGAGGGGTAGGCGGAGTAGGCGGGTGTATGGTGTGTAGGGGTAATGCTAGGGTAACGGCCACTCGTAGGATTAGGGTGGGTAGTTGGAACGTAGGGTCTCTGACCGGTAAGCTCTTGGAGCTGGCTGATGTGTTGGGAGCCATAAGGTAGACATTTGGTGCTTCCAGGAGACTAAATGGAAGGGTTCTACCACAAGGGAGAGAAATGGCTACAAGCTTTGGTACTCGGGCTCTAGGATAGTGAGAAACGGAGTTGGAGTTATTTTGGCGGCGGGTCTCAAGGATAATGTAGTGCAAGTGATCAGGAGTAGCGATAGGATCATGGCGATTATTTTGGTTATTGAAGGGGAGACCGTTAACATGATCAGCGCATACGCACCACAGGTGGGTCGGAGTGAAGTAGAGAAGAAGAGCTTCTGGGACTCTCTCGAAGAGCTAGTAATGGAGTACCCGTCGGACCATCGGTTGATTGTAGGGGGTGACTTGAACGGCCATATATGAGCGGGAGCGGATGGCTACGCAAGGGTCCATGGAGGGGTTTGGCTTTGGAGTTAGGAATGACGAAGGTTGCTCTATTTTAGAGTTTGTTATCGCTCACGACTTCGTAGTAGCGAACTCTTCCTTCAAGAAAAGAGATGTTCACTTGATCACCTTCCAGAGTGAGCTTCACAACTGACAGATTGACTTTCTGCTGGTGCGAAAAAGTAATCTTAGAGCATGTAGGGACTGTAGGGTTTTCCCAGGCGAGACATGTTTATCCCAACGCAAATTGTTAGCATTGGATACACTTTTCGAGAGGCAACGACCAAGGAGAGGAGCGACTAGGTTGCCGAGGATTCTATGAAAGAATTTGAACAGTAAGGCGGCAGAGGTGTTTAGAGTGAAAGTCTCAGAGGGACTTTCTACTCGGTCGAAGGACTTGACTGCTAGAGACGCGGACCAGATGTGGAACACTCTTGCCGGCATCATTAGAGATGCTGCAAAGGATTCCCTTGGTGTGGCTAGCGGGGCAGCGAGAACCCAGCCGTACAACAGGGAATAATGGTGGTTTTTCGAGGAAATGCAATCCAAAGTTGCAGTGAAACAAGCTAGGTTCAGAGAGCTTATTTTGTGCCGAGAGGGCCACCGAGCTGACATTACCACCGCAGAAGAGAGGTATAAAGATGCTAAAAGAGAAGCGAAAAAGGCAGTAGCCCAGGCGAAGGACAAAGCGTACGAAGATTTGTATAAGAAATTAGACTCCCCATTGCTAAAGCCCGAGAGAGAGAGAAGAAGGATGGATTTAGGAAACATAAAATATATCAAAGATGAAGGCGGACGGACCATTGTGAACGAAGAGGATATTAGGAAAAGATGAGGAGAGTATTTTTCCTCTCTTTTCAACGAAGGGACTACTGAAGGAAGCGGGGAAGAAGATAACACTAGCCAACGACCAGAGTGCTACTATTCGAGGATTAGCCAACCAGGAGTGAAGGTTGCACTACGGAAGATGGGAAGAAACAAAGCAGTAGGGTCGGACCAAATCCCCATAGAAGCTTGGAGGTGTCTGGGTGATGAGGGGGTAGAATGGCTGACTTGCCTCTTCAACAAGATCTTCTCCGATGCTAAGATGCCAGAAGAATGGAGACTCAGTGAAGTCATCCCCATCTACAAGAACAAGGGGGATGTGCAAGTGTGTAGTAACTATAGGGGCATTAAGCTACTTAGCCACACCATAAAGTTGTGGGAGAGAGTTATTAAGAGAAGATTGAGAAGGGAGACGAGGGTGTCTGAGAACTAATTTGGTTTTATGCCAGGAAGGTCATCGATTGAGTCTATTCACTTTCTCAGAAGTCTCATGGAGAAGTATATAGAAAGACAAAAGGACTTGCATATGGCGTTCCTGTACCTTGAAAAGGCATATGATAGTGTCCCTCGTGAGTTAATTTGGAGAACTCTAATTGATAAAGGAACCCCAAGGAGGTACGTGAGAGTCATTAAGGATATGTACGAGGGGGCTAAGACCTGTGTACGGTCCACGGTGGGGATCTCAGAGTTTTTCCTTGTCGAGGTTGGGCTCCACCAGGGATCTGTCATTAGTCCTTACCTATTCGCATTGATTCTCGATGAGTTATCTCGAGGGATACAAGAGTGCATCCTGTGGAGCATGATTTTCGCTGACGACATTGTGTTGGTGGCAGAATCGGCGGAAGGGTTAAAACAACAAACTTGATCACTGGAGGGAGGCTCTAGAAGACAATGGTCTTTGGGTGAGCAGAGAGAAGACTGAATACATGAGATGTGATTTTGGGAGGATCGAGTCAGGCCACCACGAAGGAATGAATATTCGTATCGGTGACCAGATACTGCCACTCAATGAGTCTTTTAGATATCTGGGATCGATGATTCACAAATCAGGGAGGATAGATGAGGACGTAACCCATCAGATTAGAGTTGGTTGGGCGAGATGGAGGGCGGCGTCGGGAGTCCTTTGTGACAAGAACGTCCCCTTAAAGCTAAAGGTAAAATTTTATAAGGTGGTGATTAGACCGGCTATGTTGTACGGGTCTGAGTGTTGGCCTATCTCCAAGGCCCATGCTAACAGGGTCGAGGTGGCGGAACTGTGAATGCTAAGGTGGACTTGTGGTAAGACCATGCTTGACATGATTCCTAATGGAGTTTTCAGAGCAAAACTTGATGTCGAGACTATTATTTCAAAGATCAGAGAAGGAAGATTGAGGTGGTTTGGACATGTCAGGAGGAGGCCACAATCAGCGCCAATAAGAAGAGTCAAAGCGCTAGTAGTAGATGGTGTGAGAAGGAGGGGTAGACCCAAACTCAGGTTAGGTGTTTCGTGGGTTTAGGTAGTTTTGGCATTAGGCTTTTTAGGCGTCTCTTTGTTGCCTTGCCCCTTGTGTTTTGGTTTTTGGTGCCATTTTGTTTGCCTAGTTTTAGGCCCAGTGTTTGCCTTGCTTGCCTGTGCTGCTCTTAAGGTGTTCCTTGCTTTCTCCTTGGTGCCGTGGTTCTTTGTTTTTTTTGCGTTTTTGTTTGCTTTTCTACTTTTTGTGCTTCTTTTGCCTGTGCTTATGTCCGTGCCCCCTTGCCCCTCTGCCTTTATTAGGATCCCTTATCTTGTTTCTGCTCTGTTTGCGTGTTTGCCTGTTTTGCCTGCTTTCACTTGCCTGCTTTTTTCTTGTTGGTCTCTGTCTCTTTTGCTCTCCTTTCTTGGCTCTCTCACCCCGGAGGTCTCATTGAAAGCAGTCTCTCTACTCCCGGGTTTATCCTGAGGTAGGGGTAGGATCTATCTACATTCTACCTCCCCCAAACCCTGCCCCGGCGGGATTGAGTTTGTTGTTGTTGTTGTTGTTGTTGAATAATAATAATAACAATTAAAAAAAAAAAAAAAAAAAAAAAATCAAGATAACAAAATTGAAATAAAAGATAAAAATAAAAAAATATAAATACAAAAAATATTAAATATTAAAAAAAAATAAAGTAAATAAATATAAATAAAATAACAATAATTATAAACCTTAGACATGATACATACTTGAGGACCAACGATGCAAATATTTTCCCTCACGTTAGATCCACGTTAAAAGATAACGAGAAAATATTTGCATCGCTCGTCCTCATAGATCTATAATATCTAATGTTTATTGACGGAAGATGTATATGTCTAAACTTTTCTGACATGGATGTATTATGTGAAAATGGGCAAACCATAGAGATATATTTTGGAGTTAAATCAATTTATAAAGTTATCAAAAAAAGCATGGAAACTGATAAGTATACGAAAATCCATATAATTTATTTAAAATTTAACAACTAAAGTTTTATTAATTATATCTTATTTTTTAAAGGGTTTTTTTTTTTTTTTTTTTTTTTTTTTTTTTTTTTTTTTTTTTTACAACATCTACACATTTGTTTTTATATATATTTATTTTGTTGTATGAAACTAAGATGAGTTTGATCAAATTAAAGCTAATTTTGAATTTTTTTAGCCAATAGAAATGCTCAACTTTGCAATGTAGACAAAATGGTGCATGTTAACCGTATATTCTAGATAAGCTCAATGGTTGTCATTTGTGGATAACCACAAAGTTATTAGCTGAATAATTATGTTGATTAGCCTAAATTAGTGGGCTTTCCCAATATAGATCATGTATTGATATTATATAAAGTCTCTCATTTGTATGTAATCAATCACGAATCAAATAAAATCATTTTTATATCATTCTCAGTGTAAGAATACATGATAAGAATAATATTAAAATGATTGAATTGATTCGTTCATCGATTACAGACCAAAAGGACGGTACATATAGACATTACAAGATTTATTTTGGGAAAGCCCACTAATTTAGGCTAATCAACATAATTATATGGCTAATAACTTTGTGGTTATCCACAAATGACAACCATTGAGCTTATTTAGAATATACGGTTAACAGTGCACTCCCATTATTTTAATTGAATTTTTCAACATCATTTTTTTTAATTTTTGAAAACTCTTGTGTTATATAAGTGATGGGGACGATGTTGTGGCTGTGGCTGGGCTAGGCTAGGCTACTCACTTCTACCGATGGCCAAGGCCAATATATTAACAGGGTAAAAATGTAAAATAAATATAAAGGTTACTTGACAGTAAGCCAAAAGGCAAAAGGTAAAACAGAAGAATTCACCTTGATGACAATTCAGCAACCGTATTGCATGCTAATAGCCATAGCCGTACCACTACTATACACGTGAATAATTGCATATACGGAGTAGTTAATTACTCCGTATATCATTTTCCAATGTCAAAAATATCAAGAGCACTCGGTATGGCATGTTATAGGGTAAGTTATAGCCCTATAACTCAGCCCTATAACTCAGCCCTATGGTTACACATCACTCTCATCGCGTTACAAGACCTCGCGCCAATTTTACTAGCCATGTTATAGACTTATAGGGCCTTTTTTTGTGTGCTTGCTTTGTGTTTTATTGGGTTAAAGTGTGGGCCAAGAGTGTCCGATAACTTGAGTGATGGAAGGAGCGTGTTTTGGGTGATCTTAAATCTAAGTTATAAGAGAATAAGGTAACAATAATTTTTGTTATAAAACGCACACTATGGCTAATAGACACCCAATGCTTATCCACTTTATCATTTTGCATTTTTTTTTCACGCAAGATTTCTAGAATGATTAATCAATCCATTACCAAAGCAAAATATATATTAAAAAAAAAAAAAATTGAACTGCGTTATTTGTTGAAAGAGGCCTTCTACTTCTAGCAAGTTAATAGAGCAAGAGAGACTGGATTGGATTACATCTTCAGTCGTAAGCAACATGTTAAATCTATACTATCTCTTAAAAAAAGAAAAGAAAAAAAAAACCCCCAATTTTTCTTGAAGTGAAAAGTGATAACTAAAAACATTAAAATGTAATGCTGGAACATTAAAATGGACACAAAAATTATTGAAGGAAACACGGCAATTACCTATATATATATATATACACAAATTATTGAAGGAAACACGGCAATTACTAAATAAATTATAAAGATGTACATGAAGAATCATTAGTTTTGATCTTAACTCTTAATCCCATTTTTATTATGTCCAAGAACTTGATTATTTGCAGTTGAAGAAGTATCATGATGGAACATGGTAAGATTTAAAGCATAAGTAAATGCATGATAATAAAACATAAGTGCAAAAATATATCGGCATTTGTATAGCATAAATGGTTTCTCACTCTACACGACAAACAATCCTTTTGTTAACATTTTTGTTATTCTTATTAGAACACGTCACACTCAACCAAAATTCATAATTGATAGTAATATTTTATTTTCAGTTTCACTAAATGTTTTTATATGTTCTTTGATATATGTTAAGAATTTTTGCTTGAGTTGAATTATCGCATATTACTGTTGGAATTTAATAAACATGACAAGTTCATATATTAAACACATAATCATCACACACATGCGGAAGCGTAGGATCAATTTAACACATAAAGAATTAACCGAATAATAAAGTAAACGTACATTTGATTCTAGCTAAACAAGAATCAACTTCAATAATCCTTCAATCAAGATCAAGAACCCTAATTAGGGTTTATAATTGGATTAACGAATTACCCCTTACCGTTTTGTAATTTAATCCAATATGTAAACAATAGTGTGTTTACACCACGTTCTTGTACACACGTACTAATACCAAATTAATCTAAATGCTAGTTTAATAAAACACAAAACGATTTTGCTTTTGGAAAAACAAAAGTCAAACACCTCTTGAAGGTTTCGGCCGATTGGGACACAAGGAAAAGAGAAAAACACTTTTAGGGTTTATTGTGTGTACAAAAGTTACAAAACAATGAACCCTTGTGTTTGTTTATATAGGATGACAAAACTTTGGGAACAAGTTAGGGTTTGGGTTTGGGAAACCCATTGCCGATCGGATCTTAACCCACAAAGGGGTTCTAGATATATTTTGTTCTCTATTTTCCATCTATAGTCCTTTCCTTTTATTATTTAACGACCGTTAGTCAATTACCGTTAATTACTTAACGTTCGTTAGTCGTTTTGTGTAATTAATAATTAAATATAACTTTTTATATTAAATTATTAAACATTAATTCTTCATACGTAAGTGTGCAATCCCATGGTCTCGAGTTCGATTCTAGACATACACATATTAAATATTGTCCATAAACTAACAGCTCCCACTTGGACATATCTTAATAGTGTAATGACATTGGTTAGCGTCTAGCAATACCCCAATGCCCCCAGTACAACTCGAGTAAGGTCTCATGGAAAAACCTTTTGATGATTCATCATCAGACTTATCCTTTTGTTACTAATACTACGTTAATAAAGATATGGATCTTAGTCATTCTTTAATTAACTATTTTGTTTCTCGTTGTTTATGATTGAGCAAGATTACCAAATCATCTGAACGTATTTCAGATAGATCTTAGGCGTGGCCACGCAAACATCTCGTCAACCCTACGAGGGACCCAGCAGTATTAAACTTCAAAACAATTTTGAAGGAACAAATTCTTTCTTGACTACAAGCAAAACTCATGAACTTTGCAACACTTCTGAAAACAATCCTTATGGCTACCAGTAACGTATAGCAGTAAATTGCTTTACAAAAATGCACTACATTCATGACAGTTATCTAGTATCTCATGTCTGAGGATAACTATATTCATGATTTACTTGATGATAAGATCCATAAAGTAAAATCATGTAGTTGGGATTAAGTCCTATATTCAATTAATTGAATATCATGTGAAATTGGCATGTCAACACATCAATATACTTTCAAGTATATTCTACCAATACTAAGATTTGTCTTAATTTAATGATATTTCCATATCATTAATTGACAACGGACAATTTAGAATAACATAAGTTATTCACAGATTTAAACATGCAAATATAGGATACAATCTATTATTAATGAAAACAAACGTACTAAGTACTTTAATTCATTGTAAATAATAATTGCTTAACATCCCTTATCCAAATACTAAATAGATCAATGCATGATAATTCTAGTCAATGAATTATACCTCAAGTCATGTCAATCACACTTGTTGACAAGACATAAATCAACTAATTTTGATCTATCGGAATTCTGAGAATACTTATTTCAAGAATTCAATTAGTGAAGTTCTTGTATGTGTGCATTCAACTATCTTGATATTGCCACATAATATTTCATAAAATGCGTGACATCCTCAACCACCAATTTTTGACAATTAAACTATCAAACCTTTTATAGTTTAAAGTATTCTAATTCCTTAATATATAATGCAACTATGCTCTTAGTTGAGCACAACTAGTTCATATGGCCATTAATCAAGGATGAAATCCTACCATAACTAGTATTGATTGTCATCTCAATTTCATTAGCATCATTGTATGCATATAACAATATGCTCTTTAAAAATTCTGTAAACTTTAATATCCATTGTGTAATGTTTGATGCCTTCCATTCTTTCAAGATTTGTCAGCTATAACGATTACCCAACAATTTGTCATATGGTTCATACTTAGAATTTATGAGCAATTCCAGGCTGAGGATGTAATTCTATATCC
This sequence comes from Artemisia tridentata subsp. tridentata, assembly GCA_021014915.2. NCBI lineage: Eukaryota > Viridiplantae > Streptophyta > Magnoliopsida > Asterales > Asteraceae > Artemisia > Artemisia tridentata. The sequence continues at coordinate 388,719,834 of CP139509.1, forward strand.
AACCATATTCATTACACTTAGTTATCTAATAACTTTAAATTAGATATCAATGTTGTCAAATCATCTTTCATCCAAGCATAATACAACAAATAACATGATGTTCATGAAAAATCCTTGTGTCAAACTTAGATTTCATTCATGTTATATCTTTTCAAAGATATGTTTTCATTAGACTTTCTAATAGTATATCATGTTCTATTAGAATCAATTATTTTACCGCTTATGTTTATAACAATAAACATATATTCCAAGGTTGTATGTTTATTTTCTAAATCTTCAAGTGAAGTTTCATTCCAAACTAAGACTTAACATTTAACGTATATGGAATGTTACTTCCTATATGTTATACAACATATATGAAATAAGAAAATAAATATAACACTCCCACTAGCTTTCAGGAATACTATGGAATTATCTTATTTTAATTATAAATCAAAATTTGGATTTAATAATTAAACATAAGTATATCTCCTATATGCATGCATTAATCCATTCATGAATTATTGAACTTTGTATACTTCCAAAGATTATTTGAATTCAAATACTCCTTTTGATTACTTATCGTCCTCGCACAAGTAATTACTCAAGAAAGAGTTTTGATATTCCATTGTCAATTTCATATTAATGAAACTAAGGATGACAGTCATAATCTTTATACATTTAATGTGCCTAGAAAGAATATTCAATCACAGTTAATTGCTTAAGTGTGATTAATAATCTTGTCATATACATTAAATATGTTTACAAAATTGTCCATATGATTTCTACACAAAGATTTAAACCTCTAGGATTTTCATTCCCTTTGAAGAAACTCATCTTCATTCTATAGTCTAACTATAGATTTTAAGATAAACTGAGTTTTCAAAAACTAATTATCTTTATGGAATGCATCTTAACATTCATAGCATGAGTAATTTGCCAAATTCAATATTTGTAATTTATCTTAATGATCTACAGGTTTACCATAATCCTGTAACTCATAATCCTCAACATATTATTCAAATATTTGAGATATCTTTGCGGATCTATGAATGAGAATTCCATCATCTTGAGATTTAACATTAACATGTTTAATCCTCATCATGACATTCACTAGTGTATGTTTAGAAGATTATGCATCTTGTAATTTTATCTTTTCAAGATAAAAACTCCCACTTGCCTTTTGCAATTTATAGACTATCTATAAATACTTAGCAAGTAGAGCAACACTAAATTGTTCTCTTTTGGAATATTACAAATACATATTGACAGTTCCTTACATTAGTTTGTTAATATCCTACTTCATAAGTTGTTTAACAAATTAATAACTTCAATTTTAAGACATAATGTGATTCATCACATTCCACAATAAATGGTGTCTTATTAATCTTCTAAGTTGGCGTCTTATTGAGTATATACAATCCATACTCAATTTTCTAACCTTGATAACTTTTTGGAAGCAAAGAAGTTATAGTTATCTTTAATCAAACGATTCCAATAGAGTTTAATTCTCCTAACTGAACACACCACTAACTTGAGGTATTTCATTAGAACTAATATTGTGAGACAATCAAACATTATGTAAGATAAACTCATACTCCTGTTGGCTTACCTATCTACCAACTAAGTCAACTTAATGGTGAAATAGATTTTTTAAGCCAATTGCATGCTTTATAACACAAGTACTTTTTAACTAAGTCACTTCATGTCCATGTCTCAACAAGAAGACATAGACTGTTATAATCCCACTATACGTTATAAATCATTGATCAACTCAATGACTTCTTGTATATGTCTTAATAAAGAAGACATAACAAGTTAACGTCTTACTTTATATTATAATAAGTCTTGTAACAATTAAAAGACTTCATATTTATAGCTTTACAATAAAGTATAAACATGTATAACTAAAGTAATTATGAACACCACAATTTGGTTTCAATAGTAATTTCAAGTTAATTTATTACTTCATTTATTTATGACATTCCAAGAATACATAAATATTCAAATTTGAAGTAGTATTAGATTACTTCATTTATTTATGTCATTTCAATAATACATAAATATTTAGTTTGAAGTAGTCTCATTATTATATTGACACTTGTTCTAATATGTATCTAATTTAGAAACTGTAAATTCTCCATGTACGGTCTCACGTAATCATGGAAATTCGCCTTGTCATTGAAATCTAGTCAAGGTCTCACTTAAGCTAAATTTCAACAAGTGTTTCTTACCTTGCGGTCAAGACAATTCTTTAAATCATATTCCTATGTGTTGTACCTTGCACACAATATAAGATTTCTCCTACTTGTGCATGGAACAACATCATGTATCAGATAAACAACACGTCACTCGTTTGTTTATGTGATCAATATGATTGTGTCATAGATATTAGCATAATTAGTAGATATAGAACCACGTTTGTCTAGTAAGGAAACGTACATGACTATCCTTAAAAACACAAGTGTCTACAATTGGAAAGTAATTATCTCAAGACATTCTAGAGATAATTTGGGTTACTACCAAGATGACAAAGCTTGTAGCTCCCACTGAATTACAGATCATTACAATAATTTACTATTCAGTGATTACAACACAATGCTCCCACTGGATTTGACAACATTGTAAGTGTTTCATAACCAGTAAAAGCAAATAGTGTGCCATTAACTTTACTACACCTTTGAGAAGACCCATTCGTAACAATTACTTAGATATTAAAAAAGGGTGTATTCTACAATGTAGATGATGGACTATCCATCAATGCAATTAACTTGAAAATTGGGCATGCAATTTTTTTTCCCTTAATATGTATGGTATGTAGCATCTATAAGTGGTCAAAGCACAACAACTAGATTAATTATGCTAGTTTGCCTTTTACCAATTTTGCGGTAATTAGTTTAGCTTCTAATTAAATAACTCATAAAATGTGCAATTTTCTTAACTATTAAAGTTTTCTGTGAGTTATTTCTTAGAATTTAGGCAATTCTAATTTTTCTATCATACCTTTCTCATTCATGAAAAAGAATAGGATTAAGTGTCACTCTTCTCTCATAGAAAGGAGACTAGGTTTATTCTTTTAGTAAAGTTGACAGCGGCGCCAAAATTTGATCGGTTAAAATCAAGTCATTATTTTTCCTAGGAAACACAAGTGAAGTATGTGTAACCCGGGTCGTTATCCCCGATGAGAGTTGAATGGAATTTGTGCAATCGGGTTTGTGAATCGTGTTTGAGATATAAAAATTTGAGAGATTTTGGATTTGGATTACAACTACGTAAAACAACAAATATGCTAGGAAATAAAAACAATTACAACTAGAAACAATTAATGTAAATAAATAAAACGTGAATAAAATACACGAATAAAAACGTGAAATAATGAAGTACTAAACCTAAGGGTACAAATGTAATAAAAACTACTTTTATAAAAGAAAATAAAAGTCTACAAAAGTTAGGGACCAAAGTGTAAAAATTAAAACTTTAAAAATACTAAAAACAAAGGCAGGGGCCAAATGGTACTTTTCTAAAACTTACTTTAAACTAAAAATGATTTTAAGACAAAGACAAGGACTAAAATGGATTAAACTGAAACTTAGTGGACTGACTTGTAAAGATTGAAAGTTTTAAAAACGATTTTAAACCAGAAAGATCCCAGGTTCGATCCCCAGGTCGAGCAAGTTTTGCTATTTTTTTTTTCTTTGTTTAGATCTCTTTTTCAACTCTTAAACACAAACAAAACTAACCCAAACACAAAATAATCATAAATCCAACTAACACAAACCATTTTAAACTTCAACTGATAAACTTCAAATCTGCTATTTCTAACACAATCGGTCAAAGCATTCACACAAACACAAACAATAAGCATAAACCATAAACTATATTCAGTAACGATCTTAGTAACATAAACTAAGAACTATTAACATAAGCAGAGAACTAATATAAACTAACTTATCAAAAATAACAACACCAACCCGAATTGAATAAAGACACAGACAATAAACTTAAACCATAACCTGTTGCTTAAAATATTTTTTTTTTCTTTCTTAAACTACGATCAGTCTTAAACTACGAACAATCTAAAAAAAACAGAATCGAAGCAACACCAACAAGAATTAAAATAGCAGAATCAAAGCAGAATCGACATAATTCGACAACCATATAAAAATCACTAACAGTCAATAGCCACAAAAGTCACTAACCACGAAATTCCACAATCATATAAAAGTCACCACAATAATTAAACTAGCAGAATCGAAGCAGTAAAATAATAAGCTAATCAACAAACTTGACTTATATTAAAAATAAAAGTTACAACCGAATTAAAGAAATACAAATTACCTAATAGCTTAAACTAAAATCTACTGCTTAATGAAAATTACAAATAAAAACATACCTAATTTTTGCTAAAATTAATCCTGCCTACTACAATAACCTCACTACTCTATTTATACTACTAAAAAAAAAAAACAATAAAATACTTCGGTCCTCCTTTTGTGTTTCTTCTGTGAGAGAAGTCTTCAGCAAAAGTTACTTGTGCTTCTTGGACTCGATTCCAATCGTTGGATTAAATAAAAATGATCACAGCCCTCAATCTATCTTTTGGCGCTCAAAATAATACACGGATTGATGACATGGAGGCTGAGGAGGTATAAGGGGAAGGGTTTTAGTGTTGGGGAGAAGAGAGGGAGGTAAAAGGATGAAAGTTTTGGGGAGAGGAGTGGATAGTGATGGTTGTTCCCCGTGATTGTGCTTTGGCTGCTTGTGTTCTTGGCGGGATAGGGAAGAAAACACAATTAGGGATTTTGACTTGTGAATTGGGGATTTGACCACACTTATCCGGTATTTAGTTATAATAGGGAGATGGGTCGGTTTGTTGTTTAGAGGTGTGGGCTTATGGTGGGCCGGTTGGGGTGTTAATTTGTGGATTGGTTTTTTTGATGGGATCCGGTTGTTAGTTATGTAGGATTAAAGAGTTTTAAACCAAGGATCAAATGTGTACATCATGAAATATCAAGGACCATTCTTGTAAATCTTGAAACTGCAGGGACCTGAGTTGACATTTCACCAAAATATTCCAAGTGACCAAAAATGCCAAGCTTATTATTCCGAGGACCAAAAATTTATTTTTTACTATTTTTTTATTTTTTAAAAGCTTGAGGGACTAGACTTGCCATTTGCAAATTTTGTTTGTTTTTCAATCGTTTTCAATCATTTTGCATATGAAAACACAAAAACACATTTCAAATATATTTTTAACATTATTTGATCGTTTTAAAGTGTTTTTGGTTGTTTTGACTCGAAAATTGGACGAAAAGATATGTGTAAAACGACACATATCAAATCCCCCACATTGACTCTAGCAAAAAACCCCTACGGGTGTATATCAATTTACCAATAAAAGAATATCCCACGTTTACGGTTTAATGTTGCATTAATACATTTAAAAGAATTTATACAATTCAATTTTAATATTTTCGATAATACAATCTTTTCAAGAAAATAAAATACCCAAGGAAATATTCATATAACCATTGAATTTTCTTGAAAACTAGGATCCAAATTTTCATAATTTTACTACATCAGTTGATCTGCTAGTAATGAAAGTATAAAATATGGTAATCTGTCGAACAATAATTGGCAAATAATTTCCAATTCCTAGATCATTATGGGATTTACATTTGCCAAATTGAATTTGCAAAGTAAGCATGTTTCATCCCATCTCATGCCTTAAGTTTTTAGGTCTCACTAACAACTTGATTAAGTTGTCTAATTTAGAAACTGCAAATTCTCCATGTACGGTCTCACGTCATGGAAATTTATCTTGTCATTGTAATCTAGTCAAGGTCTCACTTAAGCTAAATTACAATTTCAAGTGTTTCTTATAATTAAATAGCATGAACTTAAATTTTTAGGGTACTTATTTGGATGTGTCAATCAAAATGTGTACGAAGAAGCATGCACACATCTTCGTATTATAAGTTTTCAAACCTTTTAATTTACCAATTTTAAGCTAAGATTTAAATCAACAAAGTTTTAATTGAGGTATTGGGTTCACCAATCAAAGAATTACCTACAATTATCGCTCACTATATCCTACTACTGCATGAGTCAAAAGACCTAAGTTATTTGGATAATTGCCACAAGGTGGCACGTGGAATTGAGGTCAATTCACCCTTAAGATGATTTTGTACATAAATAGTCATACTTGGTAGCTTCAATTTTACGCACAAAGGAGCGGAGAGACAAACGTCTGCACAAGTGCCAGTTAAAAACGCGTCTCTTTTGGTTTGACAATTTAATGTTAATACTCCTTAAACCCCTCTTATAGTTTATCAAAACTGGGTGAGCCATTCACACTATTGGTACAAAACTCATCACTCAATTAAAAGTTTATGACTTTAAGTCTTTAAAAACATGTTATAAATTATAACCTTGCTAGTCTCTCCTGGGAGCAAATTACCGTGCGAAGCGAACCACTATCGGCACATAAGACATTGCAAGATTTATAATTTATCACATCAAGTTTCACCATTATTTAGTCCATTTATTTTCTATTAAAAAATTACACTTTTTTGCTTACAACGTGTCATACAATTTAAACAAAAAACAAGTAATAATAAAAATAAATAACTAAATAACACACATAATCTTTACAATTAATTTATGTAATCAAATAGCCACATGCAAACTAGTTTGATAAAACCTATTAATAATCAATCTATGTTTCATTATGCATATATTTAACTAAGACTATCACTTACAATGGTAAGTGAGCCACATGCATCGACGTATCGATTGCGTTAGTCATAGTAAATATATGCCAAATTGCACATAATAAATTCATTAATATAATTAATTGAGGGCTTCTCCAATTTTAGATCTATCATTAATTACATGTGTAAATCAACTTAACAATTAATCAAACATAATCCATGATAAACATGCATGTTTCATCATGGATTAATACAAGTCACAATTTCATTAGCATCATTGTATGCATATAACAATATGCTCTTTAAAAATTCTGTAAACTTTAATATCTATTGTGTAATGTTTGATGCCTTCCATTCTTTCAAAAATTTTCGGCTATAACGATTACCCAACAATTTGCCATATGGTTCATACATAGAATTTAGGAGCAATTCCAGGCTGAGGATGTAATTCTATATCCAACCATATTCATTACACTTAGTTATCTAATAACTTTAAATTAGATATCAATGTTGTCAAATCATCTTTCATCCAAGCATGATACAACAAATAACATGATGTTCATGAAAAATCCTTGTGTCAAACTTAGATTTCATTCATGTTATATCTTTTCAAAGATATGTTTTCATTAGACTTTCTAATAGTATATCATGTTCTATTAGAATCAATTATTTTACCGCTTATGTTTATAACAATAAACATATATTCCAAGGCTGTATGTTTATTTTCTAAATTTCAAGTGAAGTTTTATTCAAAACTAAGACTTAACATTTAACGTATATGGAATGTTACTTCCTATATGTTATACAACATACATGAAATAAGAAAATAAATATAACACTCCCACTAGCTTTCAGGAATACTAAGGAATTATCTTATTTTAATTATAAATCAAAACTTGGATTTAATAATTAAACATAAGTATGTCTCCTAGATGCATGCATTAATCCATTCATGAATTATTGAACTTTGTATACTTCCAAAGATTATTTGAATTCAAATACTCCTTTTGATTACTTATCGTCCTCGCACAAGTAATTACTCAAGAAAGAGTTTTGATATTCCATTGTCAATTTCATATTAATGAAACTAAGGATGACAATCATAATCTTTATACATTTAATGTGCCTAGAAAGAATATTCAAACACAGTTATTGCTTAAGTGAGATTAATAATCTTGTCATATACATTAAATATGTTTACAAAATTGTCCATATGATTTCTACAAAAAGATTTAAACCTCTAGGATTTTCATTCCCTTTGAAGAAACTCATTTTCATTCTATAGTCTAACTATAGAGTTTAAGATAAACTAAGTTTCCAAAAACTAATTATCTTTATGGACTACATCTTAACATTCATAGTATGAGTAATTTGCCAAATTCAATATTTGCAATTTATCTTAATGATCTACAGGTTTACCATAATCCTGTAACTCATAATCCTCAACATATTATTCAAATATTTGAGATATCCTTGCGGATCTATGAATGAGAATTCCATCATTTTGAGATTTAACATTAACATGTTTAATCCTCATCATGACATTCACTAGTGTATATTTAGAAGATTATGCATCTTGTAATTTTATCTTTTCAAGATAAAAACTCCCACTTGCCTTTTGCAATTTATAGACTATCTATAAATACTTAGCAAGTAGAGCAACACTAAATTATTCTCTTTTGGAATATTACAAATACATATTGACAGTTCCTTACATTAGTTTGTTAATATCCTACTTCATAAGTTGTTTAACTAATTAAAAACTTCAATTTTGTCATCTCAAGGATGAAATCCTACCATAACTAGTATTGATTGTCATCTCAATTTCATTAGCATCATTGTATGCATATAACAATATGCTCTTTAAAAATTCTGTAAACTTTAATATCCATTGTGTAATATTTGATGCCTTCCATTCTTTCAAGATTTGTCGGCTATAACGATTACGCAACAATTTGCCATATGGTTCATACTTAGAATTTATGAGCAATTCCAGGCTGAGGATGTAATTCTATATCCAACCATATTCATTACACTTAGTTATCCAATAACTTTAAATTAGATATCAATGTTGTCAAATTATCTTTCATTCAAGCATGATACAACAAATAACATGATGTTCATGAAAAATCCTTGTGTCAAACTTAGATTTCATTCATGTTATATCTTTTCAAAGATATGTTTTCATTAGACTTTCTAATAGTATATCATGTTCTATTAGTATCAATTATTTTACCGCTTATGTTTATAACAATAAACATATATTCCAAGGTTGTATGTTTATTTTCTAAATCTTCAAGTGAAGTTTCATTCCAAACTAAGACTTAACATTTAACGTATATGGAATGTTACTTCCTATATGTTATACAACATATTTGAAATAAGAAAATAAATATAACACTCCCACTAGCTTTCAGGAATACTAAGGAATTATCTTATTTTAATTATAAATCAAAACTTGGATTTAATAATTAAACATAAGTATATCTCCTAGATGCATACATTAATCCATTCATGAATTATTGAACTTTGTATACTTCCAAAGATTATTTGAATTCAAATACTCCTTTTGATTATTTATCGTCCTCGCACAAGTAATTACTCAAGAAAGAGTTTTGATATTCCATTGTCAATTTCATATTAATGAAACTAAGGATGACAATCATAATCTTTATACATTTAATGTGCCTAGAAAGAATATTCAAGCACAGTTAATTGCTTAAGTGTGATTAATAATCTTGTCATATACATTAAATATGTTTACAAAATTGTCCATATGATTTCTACAAAAAGATTTAAACCTCTAGGATTTTCATTCCCTTTGAAGAAACTCGCCTTCATTCTATAGTCTAACTATAAAGTTTAAGATAAACTAAGTTTCCAAAAACTAATTATCTTTATGGACTGCATCTTAACATTCTTAGTATGAGTAATTTGCCAAATTCAATATTTGCAATTTATCTTAATGATCTACAGGTTTACCATAATCCTGTAACTCATAATCCTCAACATATTATTCAAATATTTGAGATATCCTTGCGGATCTATGAATGAGAATTCCATCATCTTGAGATTTAACATTAACATGTTTAATCCTCATCATGACATTCACTAGTGTATGTTTAGAAGATTATGCATCTTGTAATTTTATCTTTTCAAGATAAAAACTCCCACTTGCCTTTTGCAATTTATAGACTATCTATAAATACTTAGCAAGTAGAGCAACACTAAATAATTTTCTTTTGGAATATTACAAATACATATTGACAATTCCTTACATTAGTTTGTTAATATCCTACTTCATAAGTTGTTTAACCAATTAAGAACTTCAATTTTGTCATCTCAAGGATGAAATCCTACCATAACTAGTATTGATTGTTATCTCAATTTCATTAGCATCATTGTATGCATATAACAATATGCTCTTTAAAAATTCTGTAAACTTTAATATCCATTGTGTAATATTTGATGCCTTCCATTCTTTCAAGATTTGTCGGCTATAACGATTACGCAACAATTTGCCATATGGTTCATACTTAGAATTTAGGAGCAATTCCAGGCTGAGGATGTAATTCTATATCCAACCATATTCATTACACTTAGTTATCCAATAACTTTAAATTAGATATCAATGTTGTCAAATCATCTTTCATCCAAGCATGATACAACAAATAACATGATGTTCATGAAAAATCCTTGTGTCAAACTTAGATTTCATTCATTTTATATCTTTTCAAAGATATGTTTTCATTAGACTTTCTAATAGTATATCATGTTCTATTAGAATCAATTATTTTACCGCTTTATATTTATGAAATAAAAATATATTCCAAGGTTGTATGTTTATTTTCTAAATCTTCAAGTGAAGTTTCATTCCAAACTAAGACTTAACATTTAACGTATATGGAATGTTACTTCCTATATGTTATACAACATATTTGAAATAAGAAAATGAATATAACACTCCCACTAGCTTTCAGGAATACTAAGGAATTATCTTATTTTAATTATAAATCAAAACTTGGATTTAATAATTAAACATAAGTATTGAAATCTCCTAGATGCATGCATTAATCCATTCATGAATTATTGAACTTTGTATACTTCCAAAGATTATTTGAATTCAAATACTCCTTTTGATTACTTATCGTCCTCGCACAAGTAATTACTCAAGAAAGAGTTTTGATATTCCATTGTCAATTTCATATTAATGAAACTATGGATGACAATCATAATCTTTATACATTTAATGTGCCTAGAAAGAATATTCAATCACATTTAAGTGCTTAAGTGTGATTAATAATCTTGTCATATACATTAAATATGTTTACAAAATTGTCCATATGATTTCTACACAAAGATTTAAACCTCTAGGATTTTCATTCCCTTTGAAGAAACGCATCTTCATTCTATAGTCTAACTATAGAGTTTAAGATAAACTAAGTTTCCAAAAACTAATTATTTTTATGGACTGCATCTTAACATTCATAGCATGAGTAATTTGCCAAATTCAATATTTGCAATTTATCTTAATGATCTACAGGTTTACCATAATCCTGTAACTCATAATCCTCAACATATTATTCAAATATTTGAGATATCCTTGCGGATCTATGAATGAGAATTCCATCATCTTGAGATTTAACATTAACATGTTTAATCCTCATCATGACATTCACTAGTATATGTTTAGAAGATTATGCATCTTGTAATTTTATCTTTTTAAGATAAAAACTCCCACTTGCCATTTGCAATTTATAGACTATCTATAAATACTTAGCAAGTAGAGCAACACTAAATTGTTCTCTTTTGGAATATTACAAATACATATTGACAGTTCCTTACATTAGTTTGTTAATATCCTACTTCATAAGTTGTTTAACAAATTAAGAACTTCAATTTTAAGACATAATGTGATTCATCACATTCCACAATAAATGGTGTCTTATTAATCTTCTAGGTTGAAGTCTTATTGAGTATATATAATCCATACTCAATTTTCTAACCTTGATAACTTTTTGGAAGCAAAGAAGTTATAGTTATCTTTAATCAAACGATTCCAATAGAGTTTGATTCTCCTAACTGAACACACCACTAAATTGAGGTATTTCATTAGAACTAATATTGTGAGACAATCAAACAATATGTAAGATAAACTCATACTCCTTTTGGCTTACCTATTTACCAACTAAGTCAACTTAATGGTGAAATAGATTTTTCAAGCCAATTGCATGCTTTATAACACAAGTACTTTTTAACTAAGTCACTTCATGTCCATGTCTCAACAAGAAGACATAAACTGTTATAATCCCACTATACGTTATAAATCATTGATCATGTCACAACTCGTAATTTCAGGCCGTTTTCCAAACCTCGACAATTTACTATTCATCAATCACTATTCACCAATCACTATTCATTATTTCACTATTCATCGTTTTTGAAGTCAGTTTGAGACTTTGAGAAGTCGTCAAAAATTTTACTATTCACTTGACACTATTCATTCCCGGAGGGAAATCACTATTCATGGGCATCATTCATCATGTCGTAAACTAGGTTAACGAGTATTCAAATGCGCGTAACCAGTTAGGTTTTGCTGCCTATTCATGCATCATCAGTAAAGACACATCATACGGACTAGGGTAGTCTGCATATAATCAGTAACATCATTTCCATATCAGTTCATGCACGTGTTTGTGTGATTTTCATTGACGTATGCTTAATTGTTTAATTAACGTTACCACTCAGTCATTTCTACTAACAGTAAACCCAATACTCCCGACAACGATCCTAATACATTTTCAAGCTAATTATAATGATATAGAAATTATATTATTACTTTACCCGGTGTTTTTAAACCAATCGCTACATTTTTCATTTGACGCTTATAACTCCGTCGGTTTACGAAATTTCAATCCGATTATCATTCTAACACCCGATTCTTGCAAGGAACATGATTTTACAATTTTTTTACAACTTCGTCGTATCTCATTTCACCTCGTCACGAGTTATTTCTAGTTAACTCGGTACCCGATAACACTCAGTGTATACACTAAACTAGCCAACTTCTAATTAAATGGGGACAAGTGTCTTAATTAGCCATCATATCTCTTCCAATAACCCCATGTGTGCCGCCCCCTACCCCCCATTTAGCTTAACATACTTCCAAATCTCATTAATGAAGTACCTTGAATTAATTTCACTTCCACTAACTCAAACACATACTTACATAACCATTTAGCTAACAAAAGATCAAAACCCTCTCCACTTCATCCACCCCAATCGGACAACCCAAGAACACCACCCAAAATCCATAGATTTTTCAAGAACAAAGCATAATCTTACACCATTTGCCTTCCTAGTTATGGATTTGTGATCAAACCTCAAGTTTATTACTCATTTCTTATCAAAACTCATCCAATCATCAAGTAAGTTTTCAAGAACATGTTTTGATCATTTATTACTTTCATTTGATATATATGTTCATGTATTTTCAAGCTATATTAATCATCCATGCAAAATACTTATGTTTTACATACCACATTTGAACATAAACTCTTTAAATCACTAGATCTATAGGTTTCACTAATGATCTCATGAAATCCACCAAGGTTGGTGATGTTTAGGACCCCATGACACCCTAAGAAGGTGTATGGTAGGATTTGCGAACTTGTGGAGTTGATTTGAGATTGTATGATCAAGTTTAGAACCAAGAAAGTGAGTTTTTAACAATCTAATATAGCTACTGTCCAAAAACGTGTAAACTGGAAAACTCAGTAACTTTTGGCATATTTTGGCCTTCATATTCAGAAATTGCTTTAAAAAACGAAACCGTGGCCGCAAGAATCACTAAAAACCAACTTATAACGAAGGAGATATGATCGTTCGAAGTTAGACGACGAAAACTAATTTTCTGAAAATTTAGTTGCTGATCGCCGAGATTCAAAGGACAAAACGAGGCATTAGACGTGATCTAGACGACCCGACCCATTGAGATTATGTTAGTTCATATTTATACGAAGCCGTGGATGTCAAGAACGTTGAAAACGAGCTTGTAACGGCCGAGTTATTCACGTTTAAAGCCGACGAACTCTAGTTTATTTTGACAGCCACTATTAGAAAATGTTTTAAATATTAAAACTAGTGTTTTTGCGAAACATAACGTTGTTAGACGATTTTCTAATTGATCGAGACGTGTACAACCGGAAGTTAAATGAAACGACATTTATACATGGTTACAAGATTTTCAAAAACGTTGAGTTTGATTAACTAACACGTGACGTGCAATATTTCACGACTAGTTTCACGAAGCCGTGTTGGACATATTTTCACAAGTTATGAAAAGTGTTGTTTTACGACGAAAACATTATATTTGCTAATAAAACACCAAACAAGGATCGTGGAGTACCGTTTCAACATGTTTACGCTAAAAGTAGTTTATAACTTAACGAGACGTCAAAAGTGTATTTTCGTCGATAAAAGTCATTTTTAAAACTAACAAGTGGTATCGTTAACATACGTATTTGCATGTGTTGTATTGTATCATTGCTTACATTGGATCACATCATTCATAATAGGTCGTGGTTAGAAACCGAGCTTTGTTTCATCATATCCATTGTGATCATTGTTGCTTTATCATATCAGGTGAGTTTTCATAGCCCCGTTTTCAATTGTTTATTTGATTTCTAAACTCTCGGGGGAGAATACATTGCACCATTTTTATATGCGGACCAAAATATATAAACTCATTTACATTGCTTAAGTTACATCATTGTCAATTTAAAGTCCCCTTTTATTTATCATGGACCGTTAATTGAAAGCAAGCGAAGGTGAGTGGATAGATCTATTGAGGGTGACGCCTCCGTTCAGGTTGGTAGCACCAACTGGTCAAACGAACGCATTTCATTTCATACATTCAGAGTGTTTGGCAAAGCACTCCCTTTTGGGGCATTTATATCAGTCTAGCTTCGGGGTCATGAGCTTAAGAGCTAATGTAATATTTTTATGTGACATTTTGTCATACAATTTATACTTGTGGTTTCCGTACAATCATTCATTTACATAAACCTATGAACTCACCAACATTTTTGTTGACCATTTTTAGCAATGTATTTTCAGGTAATTAAGGTATCGCATGTTGGCTTTCATATGGACACATCATGGAGTCGCGGAGTCGACGCGTCTCACTTTATATATTATGCACTTATCCATCGTTTGAATTGTATGAACTTGTTTTATGAAAACCTGTTTCACCTTTTGGGACCTAGCTTTGTAACTCTGAATGTTTTTAAATAATCAAACGATGTATTTTCTAAACGACACTTTAGGTCGTTCAATATAACTGCAACTTTGGTGCTATGACCAGTCGTGCCCCTGAATGACTCATTCCGCTGCAAGTCACGAAATTTGGGGGTGTGATAGATTGGCATCAGAGCAAAGGTTATAGCGAACTAGGTTGTATCATTGACCCTAGTCTATAACTACATCATCATAGCATCTCACCATTTCATCATAAGTGCATAATCACTATACATGCGGTTTCATACATACATCATTTCATCATAACTCGCATAATGTGAGGAGTTATTTACTTTTATTTCACATCGGTTGTCACACAGATGTCTTCACCCAACCACCCTATTATCATTCTAGCAAACTCGGAGATCGAGGACGCTTTTTCATCCACTCGTACACCTACCTCATCACACTCACCATTGTTGGATGATAATTTCCACCTATTTGAGGTACTAGCACTACCTGAGCCGGACATAGAAAATGCTATCAGGTATGACACTGAGACTTTTGAGATTCAGGGGACTGCCCTTGCCTTCCCACCACCACTATTTTCATCCCCCATTTCCATTCCCACATATCGGGAATTGGATGACACCTTGTGGATAATTCCCGGATCACTGACTCAACAGGAACATCAACAGATTCCTCAAGAATGGTTTGGAATCTACACTATCTCGGACATGATCGATGTACTACTCCAGACCCCACATCAGGACTCATCCCGACCCCAAGATGCCACAACCCTAGATTCACTCAGAGGAGCACTAGGGAATCCCTAGACTAGACCTATATCTTTACTAGCTTTTACTATCATCCTAGCCACAGGATGTGTGGTATGGTTCAAAGAAACTTGTAGTATTTTGATTGTTGTACAATGAAATCAACAAGTATTGACTTACTATTTGGGTATGGTTGTGCTATCTATGATATCGGTCCGTGTAAGACCGAAATTTTCATTTTTGACATCCACATGTGTTATGGTTACAAATGTGACACTTCACGATTTCATCTTGTCACGATTTCACTCCACTTATACATGTCATGGTTGCGTATATGTGAGTATGATGATCTTTATCACCTATAAATTCTCATGGTCTCTTATGATGTTGAAGCAGTTAGGTTAAAGCAAGCCACTCCAGACATGACACAAGCCACATCCTTCGCCAAAAATCTTACCCATGAGGAATTTATGGATTGCAACCCCCACACCTTTAGCGGAACTGAAGGAGCGAAGGAAGTTTACAAATGGTTCGAAGAAGTAGAAATGATATTTCGGTGTGGCGACTACCGCAAGGAAGACAAGGTCAAGTTCGCCACTTGCACTTTCCGGGATCATGCCCAGGAATGGTGGACTAAACATGTTCAGATAGTAGGGGTCGACGCTGCTTACTCAATCTCTTGGGAGAAATTAAGAAGGATGATGACTTTAGAATATTGTTCAAGAAGCGAACTACAAGCACTAAAACAGGAAATCCTCAACTTTACCATGGTAGGAGATGATGTTGTCAAGTACACTACTCAGTTTTACGAACTAGCACGACTAGGCCCAACAATGGATGAACCGAAAAGCAAGAAACTTGAGAGGTACATCGGGGGACTCTCCCCTAAAATTCGTATGTTGGTTGCCTCACTAGAACCCGATACCATACTTAAAGCTAACCATATGGCGATCGAGGCAAAGGAACACATAGCTCACACCCAGGCCGTAGGAAACAATATGGACAACAGACGAAAATGGAACAACAACAACAAGAGAAAGTGGGACAACAATCAGGGTGACAATGCTACCCCGCAACCACCTAAGATACAAGAAGTAGTGGAAGCTTGTGCTGTTGGGCCAAGTAAAAAGAAAGGATATGCAGGAACCCTACCCAAGTGCATTAGATGCTGGTTTCACCACAATGGACTTTGCCCCACTCAATGTGGAAACTGCCAAAAGATCAGACACAAAGCCAAGGATTGCAAGACTCCCACCCACATGATGAGCCAGAAAGTCACGGTGACCTGCCATGAGTGTGGAATAATTGGACACTTCAAGAGCGAATTCCCAGAGCTGAGAAACTAGAATAAGGGAGGAGCTCGTTGAAATGTGAAGCTCGTCAAGGCAACAACAACAATGGCAATGGATAAGAACAAGGAACTTCTGCCTTAATAATAAACCATGGATGGAGCCAGCTAGGGTTGTATTTCTTTAAGTAGTCTATCTTAAGTACTTGCTCGTAACCTCGTTGTATCATGTACTTTTCTATCTAATGTAATCCCTGTCTTCTATCATTTCCACCATGAGCACAATCTTCGTTTATTTCATATCCCATCCCATCTTGTCCAGCTTTCGACCATTTCGCAACAACGAACCACTATCCTAGAAGAAGGTTAAGTAAAGATTCGTCTCCAACTATAGGCTATTACCATTCCGTAAGGTGTTCCACACGTTCCATAAACCGTTCAACAGATTTTATTGCAAGATATTTTAATACCGCTTATTAAAAACAGTCTCACCTAACCCTACCTTAAGCTATTTTACTAGCATCTCAGGGAGTTATTTCACAACATTTCCAAGACAAGTTATGTTACTATAGCCTTATAAATTGGCTTTCTGCCATCCTACCAACTATTTACTACCATTTTACCAAACAACACGTTGAGCACCATCTAAAACTTTTGGGAAACACAAGGCTATTTTGACCAAACCAAGCATCGCATTGTTTGCCCTCAATTATACATAGCCTGATCACCTATGTCTAATTCAGGAAAGATTATGCCATGAAGGAAAAAAAATATCTTTTCAAGATTTCTAACAACAATTTTCATTCAAAACATCCCAAGAAAGAAAAGCTTTGTAAACAAGTAAACTCTTCATAAACATCCTTATCGGCCAACTCTCTCTTAGTACCTACACCACATATCACTCACTTATCAGTTAAGTTGGAATTTGCCATTGACTTTTCTAGGAAAGATTTTCTATTTCCAAGGAGAATTTCACGACATAAGAAACCAACGAAAGGGGTTTTGGAACCACAAACAAGGACTAGAAATATACAGCCAGTTGACTCGTATCGTAACGGAAAACATAAGATCTCATGAGGCAATCCAAATCACTATCTCTGGCATAGTCACCAAATTCTATCAATTCAGAAGTACTAGTTAGACCTGGTAAGACAACGGACCTAAGTCATGACCCAGTTTAGAAAGGATCAAGTAAGTTGGATACGCATACCCAAAAGTCTTACCCAAGATTAACCGATAGGCATTATTCAACCCCAGAAACGAAATGCTAGACATTTACACTTAGTCATGTTTGATGCTTCCAATTCAAAGGAATTCCCTTTAAAGAGCGTTTATACAACTCATATACCTTGTAGGAAAGTAATTATCTGATATGTCTGTCTTGACAAATAAATCCTTTATGGTCAGCCTTTAACAAAACTATTGAGCACTAAGAAAGAGTATAACACCAAACTTTGTTAAAACATTCCCACCCACATCATGTCAAAAACCTATCCATAAAAATCTTGGGTCGTATTTGAAAACCAACCACCATACTACGACACTTCATGCAATTAGGATCTTGTGATTGACAAACAATAGCATGGGAAATTTTGATAATAAAGACCAAGCATCTTAGGTGAAGAGAGGCTCATATCTTGACATCAGTTATAGCAAGACACAAGGATTCAGAAACCGTTACCGTAGCTTTGTTCTTCGATAACCCATTTCCGACAAACCTACCGATTTAGGAGTAGTCACGAGACACATTGTGCAAATTTCAAAGGCTCCTGATAAAGGATAGACTATGCACCTCAAACTTCTGACAATCCCCTTAAGATATTTCTTTCCAATCAGATATACACACGCTCTACCATCTTTAAGACCAATGGGCAATTAAGAAAGCTAATGTTGTGGCAAATGCTCTTAGCCGGAAGGAAAGACTCAAGCCTTTGAGAGTAAGACCATTGAGAATGACAATCATATCACCTTTACCATCACGAATCCTCGAGGCTCAAGTTGAGGCACTCAAGGAGGAAAACCGACAAAATGAAAAACCCCATAGTATACCAAAGGATGCAAATGGTTTAGTAAAGAGGTCAGACGGAGTATAATGCCCGGATTGCACAAGTCAAAGTAATCCATTCACCCAGGTTCTGATAAGATGTGTCAGGATCTTAAGAAACTTTATTGGTGACCGAACATGAAAGCAAAAATAACTACGTATGTTAGCAAATGTCTTACTTGTGCTAAAGTAAAAGCCAAGTACCAAAAAAACCATCAGGATTGCTTCAACAACCAGAAATCCCCTAGTGAAAGTGGGAACGCATTACAATGGACTTTGTCATCAAACTACCCAAAACATCAGGAGGTTTCAGTGCTATTTGGGTAATCGTTGATTGACTCCCTAAATCAGCCTATTTCATCCCAATCAGAGAAACTTATTCTATGGACCAACTAATCAAACTTTATGTCAAGTAAATAGCCTCAAAGCACGGTGCATTAATTTCTATCATTCCGACCGAGATAGTCGCTTTACTTCAAACTTTTGGCAGTCATTACAAGATTCATTTGGGAGCAAATTAGACATGAGCACTGCCTATCATCCTCGGACCGATGGTCGGAGCAAGAGAACGATTCAGACATGGAAGACATGCTCAGAGCATGTGCGATTGACTTTGGAAATGGATGGGCTAACCATTTGCCATTGATTGAGTTCTTTTACAACAATAGTTATCACGCGAACACTTAGACTGCACCTTTTAAGGCACCCTATGGTCAAAGTACCAATTACATAGTGACAGACCGAAATCGGAAGGTCAAGTTCACTGGTCTAAAACGCAATTGTGAAACAACAAAGGAAATGGTACAAGTCAAGAATCAGTTACAAGTAACAAGAGAACAATAGAAAAGTTAGGTCAGTTCATGATGCAAACTCATGGGGACTAGGTATTCCTAAGTAGTAAACCATTGGGATTCGAGTTGTAGAACAAGCTATGTTGAAAGCCTTGCCTTGGAAAGGCATGATACAATTTTGGAAACCCGGGAAACCGAATCCTAGGTATATTGGACCATTTAAGATTCTAGCTAGAATCGGCCGACTGGCATACAAACTTGAGCTTCCGTCAGAGCTCAGCAACATACACTACCCATTTCATATTTCAAACCTCAGGAAGTGCCTTCCAAACGAAACACTCGTAGCATATTTCATTTCATTCCATTAGAAGAAATTCAGATCGACGATAAGCTTCACCTTGTGGAAGAACCAGCAGAAATTAAGGACCGAGAGGTCAACCAGTTGAAGCAAAGTCGAATTCCTATCGTCAAAGTTCGCTGGAATTCTCGCAGATGTCCTGAGTTTACTTGGGAACGGGAAGACCCGATGCGACTCAAATACCCACATCTCTTCACCGAGACCACTCCAGAGACCAACATCAACTGAATTCAGGGACTGAATTCTTTTTAGGGTGGAAGACTGTCACAACTCGTAATTTCAGGTCGTCTTCCAAACCTCGACAATTTACTATTCATGAGTTATTATTCATCAATCACTATTCACCGGTCACTATTCATCATTTTTGAAGTCTGTTTGAGACTTTGAGAATTCGTCAAAAATTTTACTATTCATGTGACACTATTCATTCCCGGAGGGAAATCACAATTCATTCCCGGAGGGAAATTACTATTCATGGGCATCATTCATCATGTCGTAAACTAGGTTTACGAGTATTCAAATGCGCGTAACCAGTCAGGTTTAGCTACGTATTCATGCATCATCAGTAAAGACACATCATACGGACTAGGGTAGTCTGCATACTATCAGTAACATCATTTCCATATCAGTTCATGCATGTGTTTGTGTAATTTTCATTAACGTATGCTTAATTGTTTAATTAACGTTACCACTCAGTCATTTCTACTAACAGTAAACCCAATACTCCCGACAACGATCCTAATACATTTTCAAGCTAATTATAATGATATAGAAATTATATTATTACTTTACACGGTGTTTTTAAACCAATCGCTACATTTTTCATTTGACGCTTACAACTCCGTCGGTTTACGAAATTTCAATCCGATTATCATTCTAACACCCGATTCTTGCAAGGAACATGATTTTACAATTTTTTTACAACTTCGTCGTATCTCATTTCACCTCGTCACGAGTTATTTCTAGTTAACTCGGTACCCGATAACACTCAGTGTATACACTAAACTAGCCAACTTCTAATTAAATGGGGACAAGTGTCTTAATTAGCCATCATATCTCTTCCAATAACCCCATGTGTGCCGCCCCCTACCCCCCCATTTAGCTTAACATACTTCCAAATCTCATTAATGAAGTACCTTGAATTAATTTCACTTCCACTAACTCAAACACATACTTACATAACCATTTAGCTAACAAAAGATCAAAACCCTCTCCACTTCATCCACCCCAATCGGACAACCCAAGAACACCACCCAAAATCCATAGATTTTTCAAGAACAAAGCATAATCTTACACCATTTGCCTTCCTAGTTATGGATTTGTGATCAAACCTCAAGTTTATTACTCATTTCTTATCAAAACTCACCCAATCATCAAGTAAGTTTTCAAGAACATGTTTTGATCATTTATTACTTTCATTTGATATATATGTTCATGTATTTTCAAGCTATATTAATCATCCATGCAAAATACTTATGTTTTTGATATGTGTCTAAATACAAATATATTTTACATTGTTTAAGCCCACAAAAATGACCAAAAGCACACAAATAACCATATAAATGTTACAAATATCATTGAAATGTGTTTTTGTGTATTTCAAATGCAAAAGGATTGAAAACAATTTTAAAAAAATCAATGTTTGCATAATTGGCAAAACTAGTCCCTCGAGTTTCAAAATTGACATAAAACACCCATGGATATTTAAAAATTGGAAAATTAACATTCAGGGTCCTTTGGTAAATGAAACTTGGCAAGAAATACCCTTGGATCATAAGTTTGGAAAATTGGCAAATCAGGTCCCTCAACTTTGAAACCTGACACATTTGGTCCCTGGGAATTTTTAATTTTGGAAATTATCAAATATTGGCCCTTGGTTTATTTTGGAAGATGTACATATTTGGTCCCTCAATTTTCAGGATATTACACATATAACCCCTAACTTTAAACCAAAATTTAATCCCTAATCCTAAATCCACACAACCGGACCCTATTTAAACTACACCCAAGCCCAACCCACTAATAAAACCCTTAACCCTTTTTAAATAACCAGCCCATCCTAAACTAAAACCCAAGCCCAACCTTATATAAACCCGACCCAAACCACCCTTAGTTATAAAACCAGGGTCAAACCCACCCTTATACCTCCTTCTTCCTCACAGCCCGCCAAAACCAAACACCTCTCCATACCAGGGTGGTTTTGGCCACCTATCACTTCCACCTCACTACCTACTTCACAAATTGTCCCCTCCACCTCCACAAACAACCAAAAATCCTTAATTGATTAAACCTGCTTCAACAACTTGACGCCAAAAAGTGCCAAGTGCACGATTGGGATGAATTGGAGCTAATCAAGTGTTGGGATTCAACCAGAGGGTCCTATGGAAGATATTTTGGATATAAATGGCCAGAGAAACAAGAAAAAGGGGGGTTAGATTTTTTAGAGTAGATTTTAGGAGTAGTGTAATTTAAATTTTAATGTCGATTAGATAGTTTTGTTGTAATTTTATTCTGGGTTTGTTAAATTCTGTATTAGATAAGTTATTTACGATGTAATGCAATCTTTTAATTTAAGTCAATTCAAGCTTTTCAGTAAAATTGCTTTTCCCGCCAATTCTGTTCTTGGTTGTTTTGAAGTTTTTAAGCTACGATTCTTGTTTAAATAAGCTCATTAGAGCTTATTAAAGCTTATGTAAGTGTAGTAGAGGCTTGTTATGTTCTTAATGCCTTAGATACAAAAAGTCAAACCATGGTCAACGAAAGTCAACTCTGGTCAAAGTTCACTGTAGCCTAGCTTATTAATAGCTTATCTCAACTTTTCTGAGTTCATCACTCAACTTAAGGTTGGTATAATCTATTTTTATAGATAGCATCAGTTTGTATTTCATTTTCATTCTATAAGCTCAAAACAGTCAACAAGTCAATAGTAGTCAATTAGCTTATTAGGAGCTTATTTTACCTTGTCACTAGTTTTTCTCAGTTTAGTTAATTCATTAAGTCAAAAATAAGTCAAGTTTATAAGGTCTTTTGTCTTCTAGCAGTTTTAATCTCATTTCAAGCTATTTGAGGGAGTGTTTGGTTTAGTAGTCAAAACGGGTCAAAACCCAATGTAACTGTTCATTTGCACTTTGGTGAATTTCCTTTGAGCTTTTTGAAGCTTACTTCATCTGTTTCAGAATCTATTTGTTGTTTTTAAGTTGATTTACAGGTTTGTGAGCTAGAACTGCAGCCCTAAGGTCTGAATAGCCCAGGATAAGCTCATTATAAGCTCTAGCTTATTGGAACCTATTTTGCCACCTCTCAGGTTCTATTTATATCATATTCAGCTAGTGATAGAATCCCATA
This sequence comes from Artemisia tridentata subsp. tridentata, assembly GCA_021014915.2. Lineage (NCBI taxonomy): Eukaryota > Viridiplantae > Streptophyta > Magnoliopsida > Asterales > Asteraceae > Artemisia > Artemisia tridentata. Next base: position 388,743,366 of record CP139509.1, read on the forward strand.
TGCCTGGTTCTCAGAATTGCCCATATCAGTACACACTTAGCATAACAGTTCTATATCTTGGTTTTTCAAACTTTTGAAGATTTTTGATATTTTCTGTAGCTCTCAATTTAAGTTAGTATAAGCTGAAATTTAGGATTATCATAGTTCCCCAGCTCATCTACAAGCTTGTATTTTTGGTTTTAATTTTAGATCTCTTTTAAGCCCTCAGATCAAGGCCTCAAAAAGAGCAGATTTGCCCTGCACCAAGGCTTGCATCAGCAGGCCAAAATAAGCTTGAGCTTATTTTGAGTTTTCTAGCTTATAGGCCTAGCTTTTCTTGGTTCCTTTAGCTTGTTCATAAGTGTCTCAGTCCATTTCATCTTTGTTCCATAAGCTCTTAGCTTATTTTCAAGCTTTTAGCTCATCAAGAAAAATCACAAGCTCAAAAGCTTGGCTGCTAAGCTCTTTAGCTTCTAAACTGCTTATTTTTAAGTTCCATTAATCTTGTCTTTATTAAAGTTTGTTATTTCCAGTAGTATAATAGTTTTGTAAAAGAAAATCCAAATATAAAAAAAGTGATAGCTTCTATTTAAGCCATTTGGCTTATTTTTCTGCTTTTTCATTAAGCACTTTTCATTTTTATATTTTTCTTAGGTCCCTGTACTTACTTAATATTTATAGAAAAAGTTTGAGATTTTTCTTTGTTCATTTAGTATTTATTAGAATTTTTATTAGTTTAAAAAGTATTTAAATAGTAATTAATTAATAATAATTAGATAAATAGTGTAATAAATATATTTTCAGTTTTAAAATAAGTTTTATAATATTTTAGATTTATTTAAGTCATAATTTCATTTTTCTAGGTTTGTTTCTTATTTTCTTACTTTTTAGGTTATTATTTAATAGTTAAAAATACTTTTTAATTAATAATAATTAATTAAATAGTTGTAAAAATAATTTTAATTTTCCAATAATTTTCTTTTATTATTAGGATTGTAAAAATATAATTTTCATATCCGTAGGCCTTTTATTTATCAAATCTCGCGTTTTATTTCGTACGTTTACGTAAAATTTAAATTAAACGTACGCGTTTTTAGATTTTAGACGTTTCTAAGTATTTTTCTTTCACGTACTTGTTTTTATAGCTTGTTTAAGCTATTATCTTTTATTTCCTTAGTCCAATAATTCATCACCCCTTTTCCGTTCAATTATCACCCGATCACAAATTCGTTTTACTACAGAATTCACATCTCGCTGGACTTAACGACCCGGGGATACACTATACTCCTTGGTTAATTGTCTTCAAGTAGTTTGACTTTATTTGACCACATATGTGGTTGATTTAAGTTGACTGTTTAGGACCAATCAAATTTTGGCGCCGCTGCCGGGGAGGTGTGCTGCGTTGGACGAATTTGAAGCATCAGTGATTGTTGAATATACACCCATTGTATATTTACCATCTTTGTTCATATTTCCTTATTTTCATATAAAAACAAAATAATCGTGAAGTTAATTCGTTTGACTAAACGATTACCAAAAACATTTTTTATTCAAGTTTTCAACGAACAAAAAAAAAAAAAAAAAAAAACACACCCAAAAATATTCATCTTTACCCTCTTACCCTTTTTGATTCTTTATTCCTTTACCCTCTATCCATTTGATTCTAAACTTCTTATACCTTTCTTCTATGGCGTCTCTCGGGCACAAATGTTTTGATTGTAAAAGCCCGTTGATTGACAGCCATCGTTGTTCTAAGTGTGCGTGTGAGCGGTGTGGAAATCATGCACCAGAAGGATCCTGTTATTGGTGTGAAGTTGCCCTCAACAGGGAGCTTAATGATTCTCAAAGTCCTTCCGACTACCCTTCACAGCCCAAGATACGTGCTATTAATGACAAACCGTCGAGAATCGATCCTAACTTTTCAGGATTTACGGTTAAAAGTTTGTCAAGCAAACGTACAGAACTTAGAACAATGACTCAAAAGAACGACTTGCCTAATCTTCACGTTATTCAAAAACAAAAACCAGAAACCATAACGGAAGTGGTGGAAATTCCTAGCTCTCAGAGCACACCACTTGTCCCACCTCTGGATTTTATTCCTTGTGTAGGTTGTGGTGAGCCGCTTTTTGGTTTACCATGTCGTTGGTGTACATGTGAACAATGTGGTAATGATAGTCGAGACGGAAGTTGTTTGTTTTGTGGTTCGAGGAATTCATTTTCTTATGATCCTGATCCGAACTCATTCAACGACTCTTCAAATTTCTCCAACTACCCATCACATTCATACGAGCAAGTATCATATTGTCCAAATCTCAATGATGCATCGTATCAAAATACACCGAACTTTTCTTGTGAGTACTGTGGAGGTCCACATTTTAGCTCTGATTGTCAAACAGGAAATCCATTTCCTTGTAACAATTACGACGATCCATATCACGACCAACCTCCACAGTGCCAAATAACTCAAACTCCTCAGCAGACCCAGCAAGACACTTATCTAGAGCTTCTAGAGTTAGTGAAAAGAGCTGAGGAGTTTAATAAAAAAGCATTTCAGAATGCTCCCAGTTTTTCTTGTGTATATTGTGGGGGTCCTCATGATGATTATCAATGTCAACCTTTCGGTTTTGACAACTCCCCACTCCCACAATGTCCCGTCATTAAAAATTCACATGAGAAATCCATGGTAGAATTGTTAGCTGAAGAGTGGGATGCTAAAATAAATTCCCAAGATGCATTTGAAAAATCTATTAGGGAATCAATTGCAAAAGAAAAAGCAGCCAGATCTAGCTCTCAATTTCGTTTCATTCCTGATGACAGTGATGATGAAGATATCTTTGATGATGATTCATCAAGTTCATCAGTTGAAACTCAGTCTGTTGTTATCACACCCGAGGTTCCCACTAACTCTCTAAGCATGGGAGACGATCATCTTGACACTGTTCCTGCAAAGGAATCGGACGAATTCATAAAGTCTAGTGTTGAGAATCTTGTCCCAATCCCAAGTAAGTCACAGGGAACTTTTGATCAAATGTGTGATATCCCTCCTCCTCTTGATTTTTCAAAAGATCATATTGAGATGTTCTCCGATTCCACTAATGATGATTCTTTATCATGTGGAGACATCATTTATATGGAGGAAATTCCTTCTGAGCCAGTCAGCTTAGAAGAAGAGAATGATGAGGAAATTGACACTGAAATCAAAGATGAAGCTCTTCGAGCAACATTATTGAATGTCAATCTTCTCATTTCTAAAATTGAGGCTTTCAAAGAAAAATCCATTTCATCTCCTATCCCCATAAAGGATAGTGACATTTTTTCCGATGATTCTATTCCGGAAATGGAAGCCTTCCATTTTGATCATATGGGAGAGAAGATTAGTGGCAGTGCCACTTCTCATATTTCTCTCCCCAAATATGAATCATTTGCCTTCGAGGAGTTCTCCGATGCACTCACTCATATCATATCTCCGCCGGAGTATGATAACTTCTACTTTGATCTTGACAAAGATTATCTTTATGTTCCGGAGGGAGATGTTCTCAACACTAAGAATTTGATTAATATCAAAATTCCATCCCTCCCGCCCAGAATATGTCTTGATCAAATGAGCTTAAATGATGAGATTCATGATACTGAAATTATGAATTCTCCTTCTGATGATGATGAGTTAGTCATGATTTTTATCATGACTTTCTTTCTTTTCTTCACCTACACGGTGACTTCTCCTGTTCTTCACTCCTTCGGGAATGAAGACACTATCTTTGATCCCGGCATTTTCATTTATCATTTATGAGCCGGATCTCTGTGTATATCTCATCGGTGTGGAACTTTTATGAAATTCAATGTTTTTCCAAACGCATTGAATAAAAGTCCGATGGAGATGGTTTTTTCCACGTGCTTCCCCAAGAACAAATGAATGCGGGGTCGAGTCAAGCTAACTGACTCGGTGAACAAAAATTAGCTCACCATATGGGTTTTCACCCATATTTCTGTTTTCTTTCTCTTTTCTACCACCTAAGTGTGGGGGAGATGCCCCACATGTTGTATATATGTAAGTAATTCAAGAAAAAAAAATAAAAAAAATTTGTATATAAAATAATGGCTATTAGTATTTCCCTTTCACGTTCTAAGTGTTGGTTTAGCAGCCGGTACTTTGAATATTGAGGGCAATATTCAGTTCTAAGTGTGGGGGGGGGGAATTCTGGCGAATTTGTTCACATATGTACCTTTTAGTGCCCCAGTACCCCCATTTTGGCCAAAATTTTAAAATTTTTTCTCACTTAGAACGCAATAAATGGTTATCAGTCCGCCATGTCTAACCCACATAAGGATTGGCTAATCCAGGAGCAAACGGCTCTTGGTAAAGATATATCAAATCCGTTTATGGCTTGCAATTTGCAAAAAATTGTATGGTATTCGACTCACCATATCTTTATAAGTGAAGAGTTGGCTAGCCCGCAAGGTTATGGCTTGTGGTAAAGGCAGTGGAAAACCATAATTGGTAATCAGCTCACCAAAGATAATAACTGTATTTTATCTAAGAGTTGGCTAGTCCAGAAGCAAACGGCTTCTGGTAAAGACAAATCAAAACCGTTGACAGCTGATGATTTGCTCAAAATCATTTGGTTATCATTGTACCAAAGTATCACATACTAAAACAATGGCTACTCCAGAAGTGATGGCTTTTGGTAAAGAGATAAAATCCATTAAATTTTCAAAAATATTGCTAGGGACTAGCAATAGTTTAGTGTGGGGGATTTGATATGTGTCTAAATACACATATATTTTACATTGTTTAAGCCCACAAAAACGACCAAAAGCACACAAATAACCATATAAATGTTACAAATATCATTGAAATGTGTTTTTGTGTATTTCAAATGCAAAAGGATTGAAAACAATTTTAAAAAAATCAATGTTTGCATAATTGGCAAAACTAGTCCCTCGAGTTTCAAAATTGACATAAAACACCCCTGGATATTTAAAAATTGGAAAATTAACATTCAGGGTCCTTTGGTAAATGAAACTTGGCAAGAAATACCCTTGGATCATAAGTTTGGAAAATTGGCAAATCAGGTCCCTCAACTTTGAAACCTGACACATTTGGTCCCTGGGAATTTTTAATTTTGGAAATTATCAAATATTGGCCCTTGGTTTATTTTGGAAGATGTACATATTTGGTCCCTCAATTTTCAGGATATTACACATATAACCCCTAACTTTAAACCAAAATTTAATCCCTAATCCTAAATCCACACAACCGGACCCTATTTAAACTACACCCAAGCCCAACCCACTAATAAAACCCTTAACCCTTTTTAAATAACCAGCCCATCCTAAACTAAAACCCAAGCCCAACCTTATATAAACCCGACCCAAACCACCCTTAGTTATAAAACCAGGGTCAAACCCACCCTTATACCTCCTTCTTCCTCACAGCCCGCCAAAACCAGACACCTCTCCATACCAGGGTGGTTTTGGCCACCTATCACTTCCACCTCACTACCTACTTCACGAATTGTCCCCTCCACCTCCACAAACAACCAAAAATCCTTAATTGATTAAACCTGCTTCAACAACTTGGCGCCAAAAAGTGCCAAGTGAACGATTGGGATGAATTGGAGCTAATCAAGTGTTGGGATTCAACCAGAGGGTCCTATGGAATATATTTTGGATATAAATGGCCAGAGAAACAAGAAAAAGGGGGGTTAGATTTTTTAGAGTAGATTTTAGGAGTAGTGTAATTTAAATTTTAATGTCGATTAGATAGTTTTGTTGTAATTTTATTCTGGGTTTGTTAAATTCTGTATTAGATAAGTTATTTACGATGTAATGCAATCGTTTAATTTAAGTCAATTCAAGCTTTTCAGTAAAACTGCTTTTCCCGCCAATTCTGTTCTTGGTTGTTTTGAAGTTTTTAAGCTACGATTCTTGTTTAAATAAGCTCATTAGAGCTTATTAAAGCTTATGTAAGTGTAGTAGAGGCTTGTTATGTTCTTAATGCCTTAGATACAAAAAGTCAAACCATGGTCAACGAAAGTCAACTCTGGTCAAAGTTCACTGTAGCCTAGCTTATTAATAGCTTATCTCAACTTTTCTGAGTTCATCACTCAACTTAAGGTTGGTATAATCTATTTTTATAGATAGCATCAGTTTGTATTTCATTTTCATTCTATAAGCTCAAAACAGTCAACAAGTCAATAGTAGTCAATTAGCTTATTAGGAGCTTATTTTACCTTGTCACTAGTTTTTCTCAGTTTAGTTAATTCATTAAGTCAAAAATAAGTCAAGTTTATAAGGTCTTTTGTCTTCTAGCAGTTTTAATCTCATTTCAAGCTATTTGAGGGAGTGTTTGGTTTAGTAGTCAAAACGGGTCAAAACCCAATGTAACTGTTCATTTGCACTTTGGTGAATTTCCTTTGAGCTTTTTGAAGCTTACTTCATCTGTTTCAGAATCTATTTGTTGTTTTTAAGTTGATTTACAGGTTTGTGAGCTAGAACTGCAGCCCTAAGGTCTGAATAGCCCAGGATAAGCTCATTATAAGCTCTAGCTTATTGGAACCTATTTTGCCACCTCTCAGGTTCTATTTATATCATATTCAGCTAGTGATAGAATCCCATATGCCTGGTTCTCAGAATTGCCCATATCAGTACACACTTAGCATAACAGTTCTATATCTTGGTTTTTCAAACTTTTGAAGATTTTTGATATTTTCTGTAGCTCTCAATTTAAGTTAGTATAAGCTGAAATTTAGGATTATCATAGTTCCCCAGCTCATCTACAAGCTTGTATTTTTGGTTTTAATTTTAGATCTCTTTTAAGCCCTCAGATCAAGGCCTCAAAAAGAGCAGATTTGCCCTGCACCAAGGCTTGCATCAGCAGGCCAAAATAAGCTTGAGCTTATTTTGAGTTTTCTAGCTTATAGGCCTAGCTTTTCTTGGTTCCTTTAGCTTGTTCATAAGTGTCTCAGTCCATTTCATCTTTGTTCCATAAGCTCTTAGCTTATTTTCAAGCTTTTAGCTCATCAAGAAAAATCACAAGCTCAAAAGCTTGGCTGCTAAGCTCTTTAGCTTCTAAACTGCTTATTTTTAAGTTCCATTAATCTTGTCTTTATTAAAGTTTGTTATTTCCAGTAGTATAATAGTTTTGTAAAAGAAAATCCAAATATAAAAAAAGTGATAGCTTCTATTTAAGCCATTTGGCTTATTTTTCTGCTTTTTCATTAAGCACTTTTCATTTTTATATTTTTCTTAGGTCCCTGTACTTACTTAATATTTATAGAAAAAGTTTGAGATTTTTCTTTGTTCATTTAGTATTTATTAGAATTTTTATTAGTTTAAAAAGTATTTAAATAGTAATTAATTAATAATAATTAGATAAATAGTGTAATAAATATATTTTCAGTTTTAAAATAAGTTTTATAATATTTTAGATTTATTTAAGTCATAATTTCATTTTTCTAGGTTTGTTTCTTATTTTCTTACTTTTTAGGTTATTATTTAATAGTTAAAAATACTTTTTAATTAATAATAATTAATTAAATAGTTGTAAAAATAATTTTAATTTTCCAATAATTTTCTTTTATTATTAGGATTGTAAAAATATAATTTTCATATCCGTAGGCCTTTTATTTATCAAATCTCGCGTTTTATTTCGTACGTTTACGTAAAATTTAAATTAAACGTACGCGTTTTTAGATTTTAGACGTTTCTAAGTATTTTTCTTTCACGTACTTGTTTTTATAGCTTGTTTAAGCTATTATCTTTTATTTCCTTAGTCCAATAATTCATCACCCCTTTTCCGTTCAATTATCACCCGATCACAAATTCGTTTTACTACAGAATTCACATCTCGCTGGGACTTAACGACCCGGGGATACACTATACTCCTTGGTTAATTGTCTTCAAGTAGTTTGACTTTATTTGACCACATATGTGGTTGATTTAAGTTGACTGTTTAGGACCAATCAAATTTTGGCGCCGCTGCCGGGGAGCTGTGCTGCGTTGGACGAATTTGAAGCATCAGTGATTGTTGAATATACACCCATTGTATATTTACCATCTTTGTTCATATTTCCTTATTTTCATATAAAAACAAAATAATCGTGAAGTTAATTCGTTTGACTAAACGATTACCAAAAACATTTTTTATTCAAGTTTTCAACGAACAAAAAAAAAAAAAAAAAAAAAAAACACCCAAAAATATTCATCTTTACCCTCTTACCCTTTTTGATTCTTTATTCCTTTACCCTCTATCCATTTGATTCTAAACTTCTTATACCTTTCTTCTATGGCGTCTCTCGGGCACAAATGTTTTGATTGTAAAAGCCCGTTGATTGACAGCCATCGTTGTTCTAAGTGTGCGTGTGAGCGGTGTGGAAATCATGCACCAGAAGGATCCTGTTATTGGTGTGAAGTAGCCCTCAACAGGGAGCTTAATGATTCTCAAAGTCCTTCCGACTACCCTTCACAGCCCAAGATACGTGCTATTAATGACAAACCGTCGAGAATCGATCCTAACTTTTCAGGATTTACGGTTAAAAGTTTGTCAAGCAAACGTACAGAACTTAGAACAATGACTCAAAAGAACGACTTGCCTAATCTTCACGTTATTCAAAAACAAAAACCAGAAACCATAACGGAAGTGGTGGAAATTCCTAGCTCTCAGAGCACACCACTTGTCCCACCTCTGGATTTTATTCCTTGTGTAGGTTGTGGTGAGCCGCTTTTTGGTTTACCATGTCGTTGGTGTACATGTGAACAATGTGGTAATGATAGTCGAGACGGAAGTTGTTTGTTTTGTGGTTCGAGGAATTCATTTTCTTATGATCCTGATCCGAACTCATTCAACGACTCTTCAAATTTCTCCAACTACCCATCACATTCATACGAGCAAGTATCATATTGTCCAAATCTCAATGATGCATCGTATCAAAATACACCGAACTTTTCTTGTGAGTACTGTGGAGGTCCACATTTTAGCTCTGATTGTCAAACAGGAAATCCATTTCCTTGTAACAATTACGACGATCCATATCACGACCAACCTCCACAGTGCCAAATAACTCAAACTCCTCAGCAGACCCAGCAAGACACTTATCTAGAGCTTCTAGAGTTAGTGAAAAGAGCTGAGGAGTTTAATAAAAAAGCATTTCAGAATGCTCCCAGTTTTTCTTGTGTATATTGTGGGGGTCCTCATGATGATTATCAATGTCAACCTTTCGGTTTTGACAACTCCCCACTCCCACAATGTCCCGTCATTAAAAATTCACATGAGAAATCCATGGTAGAATTGTTAGCTGAAGAGTGGGATGCTAAAATAAATTCCCAAGATGCATTTGAAAAATCTATTAGGGAATCAATTGCAAAAGAAAAAGCAGCCAGATCTAGCTCTCAATTTCGTTTCATTCCTGATGACAGTGATGATGAAGATATCTTTGATGATGATTCATCAAGTTCATCAGTTGAAACTCAGTCTGTTGTTATCACACCCGAGGTTCCCACTAACTCTCTAAGCATGGGAGACGATCATCTTGACACTGTTCCTGCAAAGGAATCGGACGAATTCATAAAGTCTAGTGTTGAGAATCTTGTCCCAATCCCAAGTAAGTCACAGGGAACTTTTGATCAAATGTGTGATATCCCTCCTCCTCTTGATTTTTCAAAAGATCATATTGAGATGTTCTCCGATTCCACTAATGATGATTCTTTATCATGTGGAGACATCATTTATATGGAGGAAATTCCTTCTGAGCCAGTCAGCTTAGAAGAAGAGAATGATGAGGAAATTGACACTGAAATCAAAGATGAAGCTCTTCGAGCAACATTATTGAATGTCAATCTTCTCATTTCTAAAATTGAGGCTTTCAAAGAAAAATCCATTTCATCTCCTATCCCCATAAAGGATAGTGACATTTTTTCCGATGATTCTATTCCGGAAATGGAAGCCTTCCATTTTGATCATATGGGAGAGAAGATTAGTGGCAGTGCCACTTCTCATATTTCTCTCCCCAAATATGAATCATTTGCCTTCGAGGAGTTCTCCGATGCACTCACTCATATCATATCTCCGCCGGAGTATGATAACTTTTACTTTGATCTTGACAAAGATTATCTTTATGTTCCGGAGGGAGATGTTCTCAACACTGAGAATTTGATTAATATCAAAATTCCATCCCTCCCGCCCAGAATATGTCTTGATCAAATGAGCTTAAATGATGAGATTCATGATACTGAAATTATGAATTCTCCTTCTGATGATGATGAGTTAGTCATGATTTTTATCATGACTTTCTTTCTTTTCTTCACCTACACGGTGACTTCTCCTGTTCTTCACTCCTTCGGGAATGAAGACACTATCTTTGATCCCGGCATTTTCATTTATCATTTATGAGCCGGATCTCTGTGTATATCTCATCGGTGTGGAACTTTTATGAAATTCAATGTTTTTCCAAACGCATTGAATAAAAGTCCGATGGAGATGGTTTTTTCCACGTGCTTCCCCAAGAACAAATGAATGCGGGGTCGAGTCAAGCTAACTGACTCGGTGAACAAAAATTAGCTCACCATATGGGTTTTCACCCATATTTCTGTTTTCTTTCTCTTTTCTACCACCTAAGTGTGGGGGAGATGCCCCACATGTTGTATATATGTAAGTAATTCAAGAAAAAAAAAAATTTGTATATAAAATAATGGCTATTAGTATTTCCCTTTCACGTTCTAAGTGTTGGTTTAGCAGCCGGTACTTTGAATATTGAGGGCAATATTCAGTTCTAAGTGTGGGGGGGGGGGGGGGAATTCTGGCGAATTTGTTCACATATGTACCTTTTAGTGCCCCAGTACCCCCATTTTGGCCAAAATTTTAAAATTTTTTCTCACTTAGAACGCAATAAATGGTTATCAGTCCGCCATATCTAACCCACATAAGGATTGGCTAATCCAGGAGCAAACGGCTCTTGGTAAAGATATATCAAATCCGTTTATGGCTTGCAATTTGCAAAAAATTGTATGGTATTCGACTCACCATATCTTTATAAGTGAAGAGTTGGCTAGCCCGCAAGGTTATGGCTTGTGGTAAAGGCAGTGGAAAACCATAATTGGTAATCAGCTCACCAAAGATAATAACTGTATTTTATCTAAGAGTTGGCTAGCCCAGAAGCAAACGGCTTCTGGTAAAGACAAATCAAAACCGTTGACAGCTGATGATTTGCTCAAAATCATTTGGTTATCATTGTACCAAAGTATCACATACTAAAACAATGGCTACTCCAGAAGTGATGGCTTTTGGTAAAGAGATAAAATCCATTAAATTTTCAAAAATATTGCTAGGGACTAGCAATAGTTTAGTGTGGGGGATTTGATATGTGTCTAAATACACATATATTTTACATTGTTTAAACCCACAAAAACGACCAAAAGCACACAAATAACCATATAAATGTTACAAATATCATTGAAATGTGTTTTTGTGTATTTCAAATGCAAAAGGATTGAAAACAATTTTAAAAAAATCAATGTTTGCATAATTGGCAAAACTAGTCCCTCGAGTTTCAAAATTGACATAAAACACCCTGGATATTTAAAAATTGGAAAATTAACATTCAGGGTCCTTTGGTAAATGAAACTTGGCAAGAAATACCCTTGGATCATAAGTTTGGAAAATTGGCAAATCAGGTCCCTCAACTTTGAAACCTGACACATTTGGTCCCTGGGAATTTTTAATTTTGGAAATTATCAAATATTGGCCCTTGGTTTATTTTGGAAGATGTACATATTTGGTCCCTCAATTTTCAGGATATTACACATATAACCCCTAACTTTAAACCAAAATTTAATCCCTAATCCTAAATCCACACAACCGGACCCTATTTAAACTACACCCAAGCCCAACCCACTAATAAAACCCTTAACCCTTTTTAAATAACCAGCCCATCCTAAACTAAAACCCAAGCCCAACCTTATATAAACCCGACCCAAACCACCCTTAGTTATAAAACCAGGGTCAAACCCACCCTTATACCTCCTTCTTCCTCACAGCCCGCCAAAACCAGACACCTCTCCATACCAGGGTGGTTTTGGCCACCTATCACTTCCACCTCACTACCTACTTCACGAATTGTCCCCTCCACCTCCACAAACAACCAAAAATCCTTAATTGATTAAACCTGCTTCAACAACTTGGCGCCAAAAAGTGCCAAGTGAACGATTGGGATGAATTGGAGCTAATCAAGTGTTGGGATTCAACCAGAGGGTCCTATGGAAGATATTTTGGATATAAATGGCCAGAGAAACAAGAAAAAGGGGGGTTAGATTTTTTAGAGTAGATTTTAGGAGTAGTGTAATTTAAATTTTAATGTCGATTAGATAGTTTTGTTGTAATTTTATTCTGGGTTTGTTAAATTCTGTATTAGATAAGTTATTTACGATGTAATGCAATCGTTTAATTTAAGTCAATTCAAGCTTTTCAGTAAAACTGCTTTTCCCGCCAATTCTGTTCTTGGTTGTTTTGAAGTTTTTAAGCTACGATTCTTGTTTAAATAAGCTCATTAGAGCTTATTAAAGCTTATGTAAGTGTAGTAGAGGCTTGTTATGTTCTTAATGCCTTAGATACAAAAAGTCAAACCATGGTCAACGAAAGTCAACTCTGGTCAAAGTTCACTGTAGCCTAGCTTATTAATAGCTTATCTCAACTTTTCTGAGTTCATCACTCAACTTAAGGTTGGTATAATCTATTTTTATAGATAGCATCAGTTTGTATTTCATTTTCATTCTATAAGCTCAAAACAGTCAACAAGTCAATAGTAGTCAATTAGCTTATTAGGAGCTTATTTTACCTTGTCACTAGTTTTTCTCAGTTTAGTTAATTCATTAAGTCAAAAATAAGTCAAGTTTATAAGGTCTTTTGTCTTCTAGCAGTTTTAATCTCATTTCAAGCTATTTGAGGGAGTGTTTGGTTTAGTAGTCAAAACGGGTCAAAACCCAATGTAACTGTTCATTTGCACTTTGGTGAATTTCCTTTGAGCTTTTTGAAGCTTACTTCATCTGTTTCAGAATCTATTTGTTGTTTTTAAGTTGATTTACAGGTTTGTGAGCTAGAACTGCAGCCCTAAGGTCTGAATAGCCCAGGATAAGCTCATTATAAGCTCTAGCTTATTGGAACCTATTTTGCCACCTCTCAGGTTCTATTTATATCATATTCAGCTAGTGATAGAATCCCATATGCCTGGTTCTCAGAATTGCCCATATCAGTACACACTTAGCATAACAGTTCTATATCTTGGTTTTTCAAACTTTTGAAGATTTTTGATATTTTCTGTAGCTCTCAATTTAAGTTAGTATAAGCTGAAATTTAGGATTATCATAGTTCCCCAGCTCATCTACAAGCTTGTATTTTTGGTTTTAATTTTAGATCTCTTTTAAGCCCTCAGATCAAGGCCTCAAAAAGAGCAGATTTGCCCTGCACCAAGGCTTGCATCAGCAGGCCAAAATAAGCTTGAGCTTATTTTGAGTTTTCTAGCTTATAGGCCTAGCTTTTCTTGGTTCCTTTAGCTTGTTCATAAGTGTCTCAGTCCATTTCATCTTTGTTCCATAAGCTCTTAGCTTATTTTCAAGCTTTTAGCTCATCAAGAAAAATCACAAGCTCAAAAGCTTGGCTGCTAAGCTCTTTAGCTTCTAAACTGCTTATTTTTAAGTTCCATTAATCTTGTCTTTATTAAAGTTTGTTATTTCCAGTACTATAATAGTTTTGTAAAAGAAAATCCAAATATAAAAAAAGTGATAGCTTCTATTTAAGCCATTTGGCTTATTTTTCTGCTTTTTCATTAAGCACTTTTCATTTTTATATTTTTCTTAGGTCCCTGTACTTACTTAATATTTATAGAAAAAGTTTTAGATTTTTCTTTGTTCATTTAGTATTTATTAGAATTTTTATTAGTTTAAAAAGTATTTAAATAGTAATTAATTAATAATAGTTAGATAAATAGTGTAATAAATATATTTTCAGTTTTAAAATAAGTATTATAATATTTTAGATTTATTTAAGTCATAATTTCATTTTTCTAGGTTTGTTTCTTATTTTCTTACTTTTTAGGTTATTATTTAATAGTTAAAAATAGTTTTTAATTAATAATAATTAATTAAATAGTTGTAAAAATAATTTTAATTTTCCAATAATTTTATTTTATTATTAGGATTGTAAAAATATAATTTTCATATCCGTAGGCCTTTTATTTATCAAATCTCGCGTTTTATTTCGTACGTTTACGTAAAATTTAAATTAAACGTACGCGTTTTTAGATTTTAGACGTTTCTAAGTATTTTGATTTCACGTACTTGTTTTTATAGCTTGTTTAAGCTATTCTCTTTTATTTTCTTAGTCCAATAATTCATCTCCCCTTTTCCGTTCAATTATCACCCGATCACAAATTTGTTTTACTACAGAATTCACATCTCGCTGGGACTTAACGACCCGGGGATACACTATACTCCTTGGTTAATTTTCTTCAAGTAGTTTGACTTTATTTGACCACATCTGTGGTTGATTTAAGTTGACTGTTTAGGACCAATCAGTTTTACATACCACATTTGAACTTAAACTCTTTAAATCACTAGATCTATAGTTTTCACTAATGATCTCATGAAATCCACCAAGGTTGGTGATGTTTAGGACCCCATGACACCCTAAGAAGGTGTATGGTAGGATTTGCGAACTTGTGGAGTTGATTTGAGATTGTATGATCAAGTTTAGAACCAAGAAACTGAGTTTTTAACAATCTAATATAGCTACTGTCCAAAAACGTGTAAACTGGAAAACTCAGTAATTTTTGGCATATTTTGGCCTTCATATTCAGAAAGTTCTTTCAAAAACGAAACCGTGGCCACTAGAATCACTAAAAACCGACTTATAACGAAGGAGATATGATCGTTCGAAGTTAGACGACGAAAACTAATTTTCTGAAAATTTAGTTGCTGATCGTTGAGATTCAAAGGACAAAACGAGGCGTTAGACGTGATCTAGACGACCCGACCCATTGAGATTATGTTAGTTCATATTTATACGAAGCCGTGGATGTCAAGAACGTTGAAAACGAGCTTGTAACGGCCGAGTTATTCACGTTTAAAGCCGACGAACTCTAGTTTATTTTGACAGCCACTATTAGAAAATGTTTTAAATATTAAAACTAGTGTTTTTGCGAAACATATAGTTGTTAGCCGATTTTCTAATTGATCGAGACGTGTACAACCGGAAGTTAAATGAAACAACATTTATACATGGTTACAAGATTTTCAAAAACGTTGAGTTTGATTAACTAACACGTGACGTGCAATATTTCATGACTAGTTTCCCGAAGCCGTGTTGGACATATTTTCACAAGTTATGAAAAGTGTTGTTTTACGACGAAAACATTATATTTGCTAATAGAACACCAAACAAGGATCGTGGAGTACCGTTTCAACATGTTTACGCTAAAAGTAGTTTATAACTTAACGAGACGTCAAAAGTGTATTTTCGTCGATAAAAGTTATTTTCAAAACTAACAAGTGGTATCGTTAACATACGTATTTGCATGTGTTGCATTGTATCATTGCTTACATTGGATCACATCATTCATAATAGGTCGTGGTTAGAGACCGAGCTTTGTTTCATCATATCCATTGTGATCATTGTTGCTTTATCATATCAGGTGAGTTTTCATAGCCCCGTTTTCAATTGTTTATTTGATTTCTAAACTCTCGGGGGAGAATACATTGCACCATTTTTATATGCGGACCAAAGTATACAAACTCATTTACATTGCTTAAGTTACATCATTGCCAATTTAAAGTCCCCTTTTATTTATCATGGACCGTTAATTGAGAGCAATCGAAGGTGAGTGGATAGATCTATTGAGGGTGACGCCTCCGTTCGGGTTGGTAGCACCAACTGGTCAAACGAACGCATTCCATTTCTTACATTCAAAGTGTTTGGCAAAGCACTCCCTTTTGGGGCATTTATATCAGTCTAGCTTCGGGGTCATGAGCTTAAGAGCTAATGTAATATTTTTATGTGACATTTTGTCATACAATTTATACTTGTGGTTTCCGTACAATCATTCATTTACATAAACCTATGAACTCACCATCATTTTTGTTGACCATTTTTAGCAATGTATTTTCAGGTAATTAAGGTATCGCATGTTGGCTTTCATATGGACACATCATGGAGTCGCGGAGTCGACGCGTCTCACTTTATATATTATGCACTTATCCATCGTTTGAATTGTATGAACTTGTTTTATGAAAACCTGTTTCACATTTTGGGACCTAGCTTTGTAACTCTGAATGTTTTTTAAATAATCAAACGATGTATTTTCTAAACGACACTTTAGGTCGTTCAATATAACTGCAACTTTGGTGCTATGACCAGTCGTGCCCCTGAATGACTCATTCCGCTGCAAGTCACGAAATTTGGGGGTGTGACAGATCAACTCAATGACTTCTTGTATATGTCTTAATAAAGAAGACATAATAAGTTAACTTCTTACTTTATATTATAATAAGTCTTGTAACAATTAAAAGACTTCATATTTATAGCTTTACAATAAAGTATAAACATGTATAACAAAAGTAATTATGAACACCACAATTTGCTTTCAATAGTAATTTCAAGTTAATTTATTACTTCATTTATTTATGACATTCCAAGAATACATAAATATTCAAATTTGAAGTAGTATTAGATTACTTCATTTATTTATTTCATTTCAATAATACATAAATATTTAGTTTGAAGTAGTCTCATTATCATATTGACACTTGTTCTAATAGGTATCTAATTTAGAAACTGTAAATTCTCCATGTACGGTCTCACGTAATCATGGAAATTAGCCTTGTCATTGAAATCTAGTCAAGGTCTCACTTAAGCTAAATTTCAACAAGTGTTTCTTACCTTGCGGTCAAAACAATTCTTTAAATCATATTCCTATGTGTTGTACCTTGCACACAATATAAGATTTCTCCCACTTGTGCATGGAACATCATGTATCAGATAAACAACACGTCACTCGTTTGTTTATGTGATCAATATGATTGTGTCATAGATATTAGCATAATTAGTAGATATAGAACCACATTTGTCTAGTAAGGAAACGTACATGACTATCCTTAAAAACACAAGTGTCTACAATTGGAAAGTAATTATCTGAAGACATTCTAGAGATAATTTGGGTTACTACCAAGATGACAAAGCTTGTAGCTCCCACTGAATTACAGATCATTACAATAATTTACTATTCAGTGATTACAACACAATGCTCCCACTGGATTTGACAACATTGTAAGTGTTTCATAACCAGTAAAAGAAAATAGTGTGCTATTAACTTTCCTACACCTTTGAGAAGACCCATTCGTAACAATTACTTAGGTATTAAAAAAGGGTGTATTCTACAATGTAGATGATGGACTATCCATCAATGCAATTAACTTGAAAATTGGGCATGCAAATTTTTTTCCCTTAATATGTCTACCATCCCCACAATGGTATGTAGCATCTATAAGTGGTCAAAGCACAACAACTAGATTAATTATGCTAGTTTGCCTTTTACCAATTTTGCGGTTATTAGTCTAGCTTCTAATTAAATAACTCAGAAAATGTGCAATTTTCTTAACTATTAAAGTTTGTTATGAGTTATTTCTTAGAATTTAGACAATTCTAATTTTCCTATCATACCTTTCTCATTCATGAAAAAGAATAGGATTAAGTGTCACTCTTCTCTCATAGAAAGGAGACTAGGTTTATTCTTTTAGTAAAGTTGACTCTAGCAAAAAAAACCCCTACGAGAATAGATCAATTTACCAATAAAAGAATATCCCACGTTTACGGTTTAATGTTGCATTAATACATTTAAAAGAATTTACACAATTCAATTTTAGTATTTTCGATAATACAATCTTTTCAAGAAAATAAAATACCCAAGGAAATATTCATATAACCATTGAATTTTCTTGAAAACAAGGATCCAAATTTTCATAATTTCACTACATCAGTTGATCTGCTAGTAATGAAAGTATAAAATATGGTAATCTGTCGAACAATAATTGGCAAACAATTTCCAATTCCTAGATCATTATGGGATTTACATTTGCCAAATTCAATTTGCAAAGTAAGCATGTTTCATCCTATCTCATGCCTTAAGCTTCTAGGTCTCACTAACAACTTAATTAAGTTGTCTAATTTAGAAACTGCAAATTCTCCATGTACGGTCTCACGTCATGGAAATTTATCTTGTCATTGTAATCTAGTCAAGGTCTCACTTATGCTAAATTACAATTTCAAGTGTTTCTTATAATTAGATGGCATGAACTTAAATTTTTAGGGTACTTATTTTGATGTGTCAATCAAAATATGTACGAATAAGCATGCACACATCTTCGTATCATAAGTTTTCAATACCTTTTAATTTACCAATTTTAAGCTAAGATTCAAATCAACAAAGTTTTAATTGAGGTATTGGGTTCACCAATCAAAGAATTACCAACAATTACCGCCCACTATATCCTACTACTGCATGAGTCAAAAGACCCAAGTTATTCGGATAATTTCCACAAGGTGGCACGTGGAATTGAGGTCAATTCACCCTTAAGATGATTTTGTACATAAATAGTCATACTTGGTAGCTCCAATTTTAAGCACAAAGGAGCGGAGAGACAAACGTCTGCACAAGTGCCAGTTAAAAACGCGTCTCTTTTGGTTTGACAATTTAATGTTAATACTCCTTAAACCCCTCTTATAGTTTGTCAAAACTGAGTGAGCCATTCACACTATTGGTACAAAACTCATCACTCAATTAAAAGTTTATGACTTTAAGTCTTTAAAAACATGTTATAAATTATAACCTTGCTAGTCTCGCCTGGGAGCAAATTACCGTGCGAAGCGAACCACTATCGGCACATAAGACATTGCAAGATTTATAATTTATCACATCAAGTTTCACCATTATTTAGTCCATTTATTTTCTATTCAAAAATTACACTTTTTTGCTTACAACGTGTCATACAATTTAAACAAAAAACAAGTAATATTAAAAATAAATAACTAAATAACACACATAATCTTAACAATTAATTTATGTCATCAAATAGCCACATGCAAACTAGTTTGATAAAACCTATTAATAATCAATCTATGTTTCATTATGCATATATTTAACTAAGACTATCACTTACAATGGTAAGTGAGCCACATGCATCGACGTATCGATTGCGTTAGTCATAGTAAATATATGCCAAATTGCACATAATAGATTCATTAATATAATTAATTGAGGTCTTTCCCAATTTTAGATCTATCATTAATTACATGTGTAAATCAACTTAACAATTAATCAAACATAATCCATGATAAACATGCATGTTTCATCATGGATTAATACAAGTCACAAGATACGCAACTTTAAACCCATAAGCATGTTACAATTTTAGGGTTTCAAAACTACAAAACTAATTTTTATATAATTAGGGCATCGGCCCCCCTACCCCCTAAAAAATTAGGGTTTTTGATTTTTTAAACCCTAAAAAACCGACTAACATCAAAACCTAATCCAAGATTCGTTTTTTATGTGTTTCGGTAATTTATTACATGTTAAAACAGCTCGTGATGCCACTGTTGGAATTTAATAAATTTGACAAGTTCATATATTAAACACATAATCATCACACACATGCGGAAGCGTAGGATCACTTTAACACATAAAGAATTAACCGAATAATAAAGTAAACGTACCTTTGATTCTAGCTAAACAAGAATCAACTTCAATAATCCTTCAATCAACATCAAGAACCCTAATTAGGATTTATAATTGGATTAACGAATTACCCTTTACCATTTTGTAATTCAATCCAAGATGTAAACAATAGTGTGTTTACCACGTTCTTGTACACACGTACTGATACCAAACTTATGTAAATGCTAGTTTAATAAAACACAAAACGATTTTGCTTTTGGAAAAATAAAAGTCGAACACCTCTTGAAGGTTTCGGCTGATTGGGACACAAGGAAAAAAGAAAAACACTTTTAGGGTTTATTGTGTGTACAAAAGTTACAAAACAATGAACCCTTGTGTTTGTTTATATAGGATGACAAGACTTTGGGAACAAGTTAGGGTTTGGGTTTGGGAAACCCATTGCCGATCGGATCTTAACCCACAAAGGGTATCTAGATCTTTCTTGTTCTCTATTTTCCATCTATAGTCCTTTCCTTTTATTATTTAACAACCGTTAGTCAATTACCGTTAATTACTTAACGTTCGTTAGTCGTTTTATGTAATTAATAATTAAATATAACTTTTTATATTAAATTATTAAACATTAATTCTTCATACGTAAAGTGTGCAATCCCGTGGTCTCGAGTTCGATTCTAGACATACACATATTAAATATTGTCCATAAACTAACAGTTACAACCGTTTGCAATTACATTTTGATCTTTTCACGTTCTATTTTGAATGTTACATGAAACACTTACCACAATATCGCATATCGTCAATTGTATGCCGCTATGAATTTCCGTTGCTATGCACAGATACTTGTCTAGTGTTATAAATAAATAAAAAGCGCTAACAAAGTAATCTTTCGTTGAGAAAGGTAAATACCATACAAGATCCTTGGTGATTTTCTTTTCAAAGAGAGATACCATTGTGATAACGATAGCTTAATGGTATATGATCAAAATTTTCTTAGTCAACTCATGTTTTTTAAACATGTCGAATTGAATGGTCTGATCTCTATAGACCAACTGAGTATAAGTTATCAATAAGTTTACATAGATATAAATATATGCATAGAATCATATAGATATACTACGAGAGAAGTAGAGAAGTACCTTGAAATGGAGATTGAGTATGCAAGTTTTAATTTGCAATCAAAAGAAATGAATATGAGGGAGACTCCAAATAATAGTTAAAATGAAATATATATGTTAGCATTACTTTTAGTAGAAAGTAATAGAAGTGATGGTCATTCTATATTTAGGAACTGTGTAACGTTTATATGTAAAATGTAAGAGTTTAGTAACGGGCTATAGGAAGTAATCTAATAGGCAAATAGTTTAGTCCAAATAGGTTAAGTCTTATATAGTCAAAGCCCAAGAGAACTAAGGCCCAACCCAAGCCCACATAGGCGTTGGAGGGTATATGTAACCAAACAAGTCTCACTTGTTTATGTGTTTGTGTGTGTTTCTAGTGTGTGATAATATAAAGACTCTCTCTCTTTCTACATCCATCACCGCCACTTACATCACAACCACCACCACCATGAACACCATCAAGTCACCATGTTTATGTGTAGTTTGTTGATTAGAATGGGAGCCTACAATTGGTATCAGAGCCACATGATAATTATTGGTTAGATTTATAGGTTTGTTAGTTTCTATTTGGCAGTTTCTGAAAAGGTAGTACAACGCAAGTTTTCGAAAAAACTATATAAGTCTTAAATCTTAGAACTAGTGGTTAGATTAGTTAAAGGTTTGAACTTTCGAGTAATTTTAGTAGTTACCTAGCTATTTATCTAAGAAAAACCCCAAAAGATTCACAAAATAAGCTGTTTTTAGGATTTATTTGAAAGTTACTGTAGCAGAAAAGTTTTCGAAAAATTGCAATCTTCAAAAGTTTTCGAAAAATTCGAGTTTTCTCGAAATCTAGGTGGCAGTACTTTTTAGTTGGAGTTCCACTACCTGGCTGACGTGGCATTTCGAATACTTTTGGTTTCGAGTAATTTTGGCTTCGAATACTTTTGGCTTTTCGAGTAATTCTGGTTTCGAGTAATCCTACGTGGCAGTTTCGAGTACTTTAGTTAGTTGAGATTCCACTACTTAGGTGACGTGGCATTTCGAGTAAAAGTTCAGAGTTTCGAGAAAAAACCCTTATTTTCAGGCTAGAACCTTTTTAACCTGAAAATTAGAGTTTCAAGAACTTTTCACCATCATTATATACCTTTCTATTAACTTAGAACATTTCAAGAAATTCACTCTTCGAGAACTTTGCACTTCGAGAACTATTGGGATTTCGAGTAATTATTGGACTTTTGTGGAAAAGAAACCTAGCAACCAAAAAACAAAATTTTTGAATAAACTTAAACACATTCTAAGAAACTTTAACCAACTTAAAATTGAGTAAAGTTTTCGAGAACCGTTATCCTTCGAGAAATTTTGGTAAAACCGATAACACATCATCAATCCAAAATCAACCTACACAATGTCGACTCAACAAGATATTTACACAGCGGGTAATGAAAACCGTTCTCCTATGCTTGAGAAAGGTGGGAATCTTCAATGGCAAATTCGAATGCTTCGCTATCTAAAAACCAAGCCTAATGGAAAACTCATGATCAAATCCATTATGGAAGGACCTTTTAAGCCTCGAAAAATCCAAGACCTAGGAGATCCTAACCTTACACCACCCGTTTTACCTCACCTTCGTGATCAAACAGAAGCAGAATACAGTGAGGATGACAAACTTCAAATTGAAGCTGATGATCTTGCTATGCACTTAATCCAACTAGGATTGTCACGAGAGATATTTGCTGTGGTAGATAGATGTGAAAGTGCTAATGCAATGTAGGAAAGAGTTCGAAGATTATGTCATGGAACTGAAATTGGTAAACAGGACATGGAGAATAAGCTGTTGACAAAGTTTGAGAAATTCACATCTACACCGGGAGAGACCATTGAATCTT
Source organism: Artemisia tridentata subsp. tridentata (assembly GCA_021014915.2). Classification (NCBI taxonomy): domain Eukaryota; kingdom Viridiplantae; phylum Streptophyta; class Magnoliopsida; order Asterales; family Asteraceae; genus Artemisia; species Artemisia tridentata. The sequence continues at coordinate 388,766,049 of CP139509.1, forward strand.
ACTATCATCGCTACTGTATTCTTATGAACAAGCTTACAAGAAACAAGTTGACTCCTTCAGTGATAGTTAGCAACATCAAGTTCCTTAACAACCTTCAAGAAGAATGGGGACGATATGTCACTATAGTTAATCAAACCAAGGACTTTCATGCTGTAAACTTTGATCAACTTTATGATTTCTTAAAGTAAAACCAAGCTGAAGCAAATGAAGTAAAGAAAGAGAAGATGTTGAAGAATCACGATCTACTAGCATTGATTGCTAATACACCAACACCCATACCTACTTATAACACACATCAAGCTTCGTCTACCAATAACAACTTCATGCAACAAACAATTCCTCAAAACCACATTTCACAACTCATTCCACAACAACCGATACAACACTACCAAGTTGCAGACAACATAACACTTGATTTTGATGAAGGCACAAAGGCCTTGACAGAAGCTTTTTCCATGCTATCCAAAGCATTCAACGTTCGCTACAACAAACCAACTAACAACAACCAAAGGATATCATCAAATACTCGTAACAGGAAAATTGCACAACCGGGTATGAATATGGGTCAAGAAGGACACTTGGTTGTAGTTAATGGTAATCAACAAGGATATGCTCAGGGTATGCATATGGGAAATCCAAGGCAAAATGCGGGTCAATATGTTGGGAATCAGAATATGGGAAATCAGAATGGGAATGTTGCAGCTCATGTAGTTGGGAATATGGGAAATGCTAATCAGGGAAATCAGATTCGGTGTTATAACTGTAAGGGTATCGGACATTATGCTAGGAATTGCACTGTTGGAACAATCAGAAAGGATGCTAGATACTTCCAGGAAGCTTTTCTATTGGCTCAGAAAGAAGAAGCGGGGATACAACTCACTGCTGAAGAACATGATTATTTGGCACTAGCTGACTGTGAAGAGGATACAGAAGAAGTTAATGCAAACTGCATCTTCATGGCAAACCTTCAAGTTTCATCATATGAAAATGAGGCAGTCACACCTCCCGTCTATGACTCAGATGGAATTTCAGAGGTACGTAACTATACCACATGTTATGATAATGATATACATGATATGTATACTCATGAGACACCGCATTCTGCGACTACTGAATCCGTTATGAACACATATGTGGAGGAGGAGATTGATAGCAATATTAATTCTAGCACTCCTGATATGGATTCGAATGGAGTCTCAGAAACCCAGAATGTAGTGAATGATGAGCAAACTCGTGCTTACTTTGAATCATTAATTCATACATGTAGACTAGAGATTGAGAAAGTTAAATTGAACAATCGCAAGTTAACAAACACGAATGTCAAATTAACTAATGAGATTGAGAGACATAAGGCCAAAGAAATTCTTTACAAAAATAGCATGAAAGAATTTGAAAAATTTTACAATGACTTACAATGACTATTTCTCTCAAAATAGAGATCTTCACAAACGAACCGTAAAATGGGCAATTGAAGAGATTTATAAACTTAATACTCAACTCTCTAATCAGACGTTACTCTCTATTAATTTTGAAAAGGACAATGTCAAATTAAGAAATGATTTTGCTGAATTCAAAAAGTCGATTTCTGATAGACTCAAACAGTCTTCAAAAATTTATGTCACATGTCAATCTCAGAACAACGACAATCTCATTGATGATTTTCTGATAAACATCCTATCCAATGATGTTATATTGACTGTTGTACATCAGTATGGTCTTACACATGTTGAGTATTATCAAAATCTTCTAGAACAACAAAATGCTGAATTTGAAAATTACTTTGAACGATAAGAAAATGAGTGTTATCATCTAAATTTCAGTCTATTTCAAAAACGTGAAGAGCTTGAATTTGAACAAAAAATAAATTTAAGAAAATCACAAGAGCTTCAAAATGAAAACACAATTCTTCGAGCTAAGCTTGCTATAGATGATTGTAACTCTGTGCTCAAAAAACAAAAATTTTCGGACAGCAACATAAGCAAACTCAACCTTTCACCTAAATGGCATAAGTCTAAGACATCTCAGAAACTGAAACACAAATATGTTCCAAAAAAGGTTTCACTACAGAATTACAACTGAAACACCATAAGTGTTGCACATCTTGTACATCCAATGAACATCAATGTGTCTGGGGTGAAGAGATATCAATTGAAGATCTATTAGATGATAATGTTCTTACAACTAATGACTCAGAACCCATTCTTATGTGGGGATCCAAGTCCAAATCAAACGCGTCGTCGTCTATGTCTTCATGTGCAGATTTAACAGATTTGCAATCTTCTCAACTGATATGTCAACCATGACTATGGCTTCTGAGAGACTCGCTCTAGAACCCGTGCTTAACCCGATGGCTTCTAATTACAACAGATTAGGACCCGAGCTTAACACTAAGACTTCTGGATACATCAGTTCAGGACTCATACCTAAAGAAACTCAAAAAACAAATTGTGATAAGCCTAAAGATCAAGAACTGGACAATTTCTTTAAGTTAATGTTTGATGAATATCAAGGTGGAAATTTGACAAATGCATCAAGACATCGTTCCGCTGCACCCACTCAACAAAATGGACAACCACAGCCACAAGATGCATCAACAACCGTCGAAGAAGAAGCCCCAAGTACAACAAACTCATCTACATCAACTATACAAATGCCAGTCATTGAAATCATTCTACCACAAAATGTTTTAGAATAGCAGAACCAACAATCTTAAGATGAACAAACACCAATCCATAACAATGAAGATTTAGAAGAATTCAAAAACCCATTTGCTAATCAAGCAACGGGATCTGCAGAATCATCTTCAAGGGCTAACAATTCAGATTTGGTAAATCCACGGTATCCTTCAGAACTAAAATGGACAAGAGACCATCCAATCCACCAAGTGCTCAGTGATTTACAACAGCCAATAATGACGAGAAGCATACTAGCAACAGATCCAGAACTTTGTATCTTTGCACTTGATATATGCATGGATGAAGAACCAAAGAACATTCGTGTATCAATGGCGAATGACTGCTGGATTGAAGCGATGCAGGAAGAACTACTATAATACGAAATACATGACTCTTGGGAAAAAGTTGAACGACCGATCGACAAACCGGTTATCAATCTCAAGTGGTTATGGAAGAACAAAAGAGACGAAGAAATGACTGTAATTCGCAACAAAGCTCGTCTAGTGGCTAAAGGATATTCTCAAGAAGAAGGGATATATTTTGAAGAATCATACGCGCCAGTGGCAAGACTAGAAGCGGTTTGAATATTTCTAGCCTACGTAGCTCATAAGAACTCCACGGTCTATCAAATGGATATCAAGACAGTGTTCTTGAATGGCACTATTAAGGAAGAGGTTTATGTGAGTCAACCCGAAGGCTTTTTTGATATGGAACATCCAGACCACGTATACAAGCTAAAGAAGGCCATCTACGGTCTAAAACAGGCTCCACGGGCATGGTATGATGAACTATCTTCATTTCTACTTCAGAACAACTTCACAAAAGGTATTGTTGATCGAACACTTTTCACACAAAAATACCATAATGACATCTTGATCGTTCAGATTTATGTGGATGACATCATTTTTGGCTCCACTAATCCAAAACTTTCAAAAGAATTTTCCAATCTAATGAAGAGCAGATTTGAGATGTCAACGATGGGGGAACTAAAATATTTTCTTGGACTTCAAATTCATCGAACCCCAACTGGCATCTTTCTAAATCAACACAAATATACCTTAGAAATCCTTAAGAAACATGGAATGGACAAATGTGATCCTTCTAGTACCCCAATGGCTACTACAACGAAACTGGATTCTGATTTACACGGGAAACCAGTTGATCCGATATTATATCGGAGCATGATTGGTTCTCTCATGTATCTAACAGCCAGTCGACCCGACATTCATTTTGTTGTATGTTTATTAGCGCGATTTCAGGCAAAGCCTAAAGAGAATCACCTCAAAGAGGTAAAAAGAATCTTTCGATACCTTCGAATGTCCGTCAACATGGGTATATGGTATCCGAAAGGATCTGGATTCGATCTCATGGCCTTTTCAGATGCTGACCATGCAAGTTGTAGAGACACAACAAAAAGTACGTCAGGGAGAGCTCAATTTTTGGGAGAAAAACTAGTAAGCTGGTCTTCAAAGAAACAAGACTGTATTGCACTTTCCACTGCAGAAGCTGAGTATGTATCTCTATCGGCATGTTGTGCTCAAGTACTTTAGATTAGCACACAGCTCAGAGATTATGGCTTTAACTTCAACAAAATACCTATGTATTGTGATTCGAAAAGCGCCATCGCCATCTTATGCAATTCTGTACTACACTCGCTTACAAACCACATCAATGTTCGTTACCATTTCATCAAGGAGCATGTGGAACAAGGTACTGTTGAACTATATTTCGTGAGGACTGAATACCAACTTGCGGATCTATTTACTAAAGCCCTTCCAAAAGAAAGGTTCAAGTATTTAGTTCATCGAATTGGAATGCGAAGCCTAACTCTAGAAAAGTTAGAGAGTCCTCTCGAATCATCTTAAGATTTTCAAAATCAAAAAGACTTCGCTTATCTGTAAATATTTTTGAAAAACAAAATACAAAATTTGAAAAACCCATAAAAGCAAAATACTAAAATATAAAACTTTGAAAAAATCCAAAAACAATAGAAAACGACAAAAAATACAAGAACATCAAGAAATTCTAAAAAATAAAAAAATATTTTCATTTTTACTTTTATTCTATTTTTTTATCATTTTTTATCATTATTACTTATATACATATAACAGTGTATGACTCGCACTTCAACGAGAAATATTTTAAAAGAAAGTCCGGGTATATCACCTCAAAAAAGATTTCAAAACAAGGACTTCAAAATGACTTGCAGTTAAATGACAGACTGTAACTCGTACTTCAAAAACAACGAATTTTGTACTCATTTAGTACATTCTTTGCTAAAAAGAAAACGAAGAGAAATATTCTTGATTTTTGAAAAAATTACTCAAATTTTTTAGATTGTCAAAATCTTTTAAAATTTTCAAAATTCAAATGACTTCTAAGTGTTTCAGCTTAAAACTCGTACTTCAACAAAAAATCTTTTTTCAAATATGTTCGAGTATAAACAAACAAAAAGATTTTAGAACCCAAAACTCGTTTTTATCCAACGACTTGCGTATACATCGGTACACAATTCAAGGTTTTAACAAAATAAATCCTTTTCTATTTGAAAAACATCCTTTTACAAAAGAAAATATTTCAAAACAAAAATACCATCTTTAGCACCTATTCTTAAAACAAACGTTTAACACAAAGAACTTTTTAGTCTCTAAGTGTGAAACAAAAATCTTACTGTGCTTAAAGATAACTCTCATGAAAACTTTCAAACGATAGACTCTCGATAAAATCATCTCGTTAGTTATATCAAAATGCTTTTATGAAGAAAAGGGAGTATAAACTTTTTAAACATATTTTCATGCTTAAAAATCCATTCGACTCTCCAAATGCTTTTCAAAAACATCGTTGATATTAAAAAATATCATGATATGCTATTTTTTAGGGGGAGAAAAACGTGATTGAAAAGTGATTTTATGAATTTGTGATATGATATGAATCTTAAAACATTCATTTAGCTCGACTCACATGTGATTATCTCGAATAGACTTGCACCGTGACGGGTAATAATTTCAAGTTAGTTATTAGAGCCAGTCATCACCTAAAAGCTGATGATGTATCTCTTTAACTAGTCAACGTAAACGTGTCTCGCAAAGTCTAGTCTTATTTGAATAATTCACAAATTTAAAGGTGTTTTTACTCAAACCACCATGTGCAAAATCTTACAATTGGTAACAAGAGCCTTACGCGTATCGTGAAGCATTTGTTTACAAAATCTTTCAAAAGCACATGCGTAGGGGGAGTAGTTCTTCAAAAAGAAGACTTTCGATGTGTGATCAAAATAAGTTTTTCATAAACACATTGATTGACTTTCAAATTGATTTATGGTTGTGAAACGTTCAACAAACCAAAACCAACTCTTATGCTTATGAAGATATAAGGCGGTTAAGTTTAGGTTTTATCCCATGGTCCAGCCTGAGCCGGAAGGATCTACCCAGGGACAATCCACTAGTTAGTGTAGAAGTCCTTAGGTATGAGAAAAAAGGAGTAATTGAGAAAAGGGAAAGAAGGGGTTGAAGAATTAAAAAGAAAAATGAATGAAAGGGTGAAAAGAAATAGCCCTACATAAACTTAGGACAGAAACCGGGTCAATACATAATATATCTATAATCACAAAGATGATTAAGATATTGAAGACAAGACATCATGGACCCAGTGATGCAATGCACAACCCTTCCCAGCCACTAAAGTTTCTCTTAAGAGATACTTGTTTCATTTCTCACGGAGATAAACACGTAATCTATTGACCTCTCACTCCGAGATGTGTTAATATTGAAAATGTGGCACTCTGCTCCATCCTCCGCTCACTAAATCAAAATGCACAAATTGAGTCTAGAGCCAATTGAGATTCAATCTATAAAATCTCTTAGGACACATTCCAGAACCTACATTTGTTGTTCAACATTGAGAACGCAAAATGTATATCTTTAGAGTCCTTCGCAGATCATAGTAATCTTGCCAGAACATTCATGAGTGGTATTACTTATGTGAATCCACAATGATCGAATGGAAACCCTGCCAGTGTCAACATCAAACAGCGCTGACAGCAGGCCGCTTCGTTAATTCTTCATGAATTAAGCTTAGTGGTTAACTATTGAAGGGAATTCTCAAAGAAGAAGCTCACTATAATCAATTGGAGTTACATGATTATGAACTAACCTTTGTATGCAGGTACAAAAGATGACACCACATGACGTGAACAACCACTTACATCGACATCTTTCACCATCATAAACTTATACATGCGCAACAAACAACATCATCATCAAAAGCTCAAATCAAGAAAGTTCAAGACAAAGACATCAAGATAAAGACAACGTTTATTCAAAGTCAAAGATCTAATGAAACAAAGTCAATAACATATCCAAGATATCAGGAAAGTTCAAGACAAAGACATCAAGATAAAGACAATGAATCATCAAAGTCAAAGATCTAATCAAACAAAGTCAAGAACATATCCAAGCAAATGATGAAAGCTCAAAGATGAAGATCAAAGCTATACAGGACGTATGAGTATGATGAAAAGACAAAGACAACGTCGAATATGAAGATTATCGATTAAGGCAAGAAAAGACAACAACTCTACATCACGAGATCACAAAGCGTGGAAAAGAACGAAGAATAAAGACTCATCTTACACAACGTTAAAAGTTCAAAGAGCAAGAGTAAAGAAGACCAATTCACAACAACTCATCCAAAACAACTAAGGAATGACTTCAGAATGACATCCCTTAGGGGGGGATTGTATTACTTTTAGTAGAAAGTAATAGAAGTGATGGTCATTCTATATTTAGGAACTGTGTAACGTTTATATGTAAAATGTAAGAGTCTAGTAACGGGCTATAGGAAGTAATCTAATAGGCTACTAGTTTAGTACAAATAGGTTAAGTCTTATATAGTCAAAGCCCAAGAGAACTAAGGCCTAACCTAAGCCCACAAAGGCGTTGGAGGGTATATGTAACCAAACAAGTCTCACTTGTTTGTGTGCTTGTGTGTGTTTCTAGTGCGTGATAATACAAAGACTCTCTCCATCTCTCTCTCTATCTACATCCATCACCGCCACTTACATCACCACCACCACCACCATGAACACCATCAAGTCACCATGTTTATGTGTAGTTTGTTGATTAGAATGGGAGCCTACAATATATAATTGAACACACGCCACACCACAAGGTTTTCATATTATAAAAGCTAAGTTAGTAATTCTATATGATAACTTGATATGGAGCGGGAAGAAAAATGAAATGATAATAGTGAGAAGGATTTTTAGGCATACATTTTAAATTGAATGAAGAAATTTAAGAGGAGATGTATATATATTTTTGTAGATGCATCAATGTGTGGTTGTAATTTCTTCTCACCATTCTCATTTTATTTTACTTGTTATTTGATTCTAACTTTAAAAATATAATCATAAATTGATTATTGTTTTTATGGTACGAACGTGTGTTTTGTTTATTTCTTAGATTAAATATCCTAACATCTTTGTTTACCGCATAATTTAGGATGAGCGATTGAGGTGCATAAGTGGATGATTGCAGCTTGGCATGATTGGAATGTAAATATACTTTGTAAATATTATTGCTTGACCGTATCACTTCTCAGTGTGTGAAATAATGTGTTGTTTTGTTTGATCACAATCGATCATGGCTTTCAGAACGGCACAAATTTTATGACACTCAAGCAAGAGAAACAAAGGCTTATCGGGAGAAATTGTGTTGATACTTTTTTATCAACTTATTCTAACGAGAATACTTTTAAATTACCATAACTTATGTTGTTTATCGCGGATAAAAATTCCTATTGTTTTACCATACATAAAAAATCACGTACACCTCAAAAACAGAAAATCAAAACAGCCATTTATTGATTTGTCATGTTACAACCATTTTTAAGTGTATATTGTGTACAGAAGATATACATACCTTTTTGCTGAACCTCTATTTTGTGTGATATGGTTTACCACCCAATGCTTTAGCCAGTGGCGGATCTTGAAGTTTTGAGTAGGGGGGCCGGAAATTTTTTTGTCCTATCATTGTATTAGGGTCTTCTAATTCGGGGGGGGGGGCCGACTTAGTAATTATAATTTTTTTTTCGGACGAAATACGGATAAATTAGCACTACTGAGCGAAAACCCAGGGGGGCCCCGGCCCCCCCCCCCCCCCCGGCCCTCAAATAGATCCGCCCCTGGCTTTAGGGTCGATATTAAAAAGAGAAATTAAAAAAAAAAAAAGTTCTTGTACTTTTATAGATATAATTAAATAAAATATACATTATAATATATACTAAAAGGGATTTTTGAACGGGGCAAAGCCCAAATTCTTAAGGGGTCCATTTTGTGGTAAATCTCACCCTTATTGGTCCATCACTAATGATATATTACATGAACAGGCTCAATAGTAAGTTAGTGGACCGTGTGCCACTTTGCGATTGGTTGAAAGTTGAAACGTGTTGGGAGTTTTCCTGTCCATCCCTGTTTTTGCGTAATGATCCCGTAAAACATTCCAAACCGTGATTTACCACATATAATCCAACTAATCTTTGTACTAGAGGAGGATACGTGTCTTCAGATTAAATCTACCACTCCTACCGCCTTTCTTCTACTTCCTAGAAAATTCTATAACGATTATTGATCTATCCATCTTATCACAGCTACCAAACCCGATCATCTAAGAGAAAACTCCCAAAACCCGAAAAAATCTGTTGGTAGGTTTATGCTACGTTTTTTATTTTTTTATTTTTTATTATTTTTTTTCACGGCTATTAGGGAGGTGGCTTGGTGCAGATGGTACTGATAATTGTGGAATCTGTTTTCAAGGATATGGAAGGCAAGTATTGTGTTTCTTAGATTTTATTTTTTCTACTCTAATCAATATCATTTTTACGTACATTCTCTATATCATTTTTTTAAAATATACATATCTACTCTAAGCGAATAGCGCATATATAGTAAGGTTACGTGATCATCTGGTTCTTTTATTGTTGTATGTAAGGTTACGTGATCATTTGGTTATTTTATTGTTGTATGTACGGAAAAGAATGGAGAGCACAACAAATAAAACTGTCATTCCACTATTTGATTGGATTGGAGTGAGAGTCACTCTTTTGAATCCATTTATAAACCCAAAATCAAGGTTGTCAGGATCGCGATCCTGCTCGTAGGATCGTACGATCCTACGATCCTACACACACAAAACGAGCAGGATCGTTACAGGATCGTAATTCAGGTAGGATCGTTACAGGATCGTAGGATCGCTCGTAGGATCGTAGGATCGTGAACGATCCGATCCTGTTGGTAACCCTTTTTTCAGGTAGGATCGTTACAGGATCGTGGGATCGCTCGTAGGATCGTAGGATCGTGAACGATCCGATCCTGTTTTTTCTTTACTTTTTTGACTTTTTTTGAGAGGAAGGTTTTTGAAAATGGTTTGTATACATATGTAAAGGAAAAGCCGAAAAACGATCCTAGGTAGGATCCGATCCTACGATCCTACGATCCCGATCTTGCAAAGCCGAAAACGATCCTAGGTAGGATCCCGATCCTGACAACCTTTTGAATCCATTTATAAGCCCAAAATATTTGTCTTCTAAAAATAATTGCTGATTAAGGTAAGTAACTCCGTGGGTAACATATTTATTGCTTACTAACTAGTTTCTAATTTCAGATATCCCAAAATTATTGGTCACTTCGATTTTTAAGAGATAAAAAAGATTTGCAAAGATGAAGATTGATTTTTATTAAAGATAATTTGTGGAAACGGTAGAAAGAGTAGAGGGGTTGAATACGTTTCCATTTCAAACTAAAAACTTTTGTATCAAATATAGTATAAACCAAGTTTCGCCATTATTAGTCCGGTTTGTATTTCCTTTCTAAAAACATATTTATGACAAATTGTCGATCAAGTTTGACGTAATATGTAAAGTGTCAACACAAAGACAATCAACAATATAAAGCAAGAATAGAAGTAAAGCGATAAGTAAAAAGGATACGCCAACCGACACGAGGATTTATAGTGGTTCGGTCACAAGGTCACCTTCCTTGCCTTACTCCACTCCCCGAGTAACCAACTCGAGAGTTACTTCACTAAATCAACAAACTCCATTCTCGGCGGAGAAACCTTACACAACGTAGCTTACACTTTATCCGGTACAAAGCTAGATACCGGGTCCTTAACACGGCGAACCAAACCAACACAACGTCGCCTACACTTTATCCGGTACAAGGCTAGATACCGAGTCCTTAGCACGGCAGACCAAACCAACACAACGTCGCCTACACTTTATCCGATACAAGGCTAGATACCGAGTGCTTAGCACGGCGGACCAAACCAACACAACATCGCCTACACTTTATCCGGTACAAGGCTAGATATCGGGTTCTATTACAAAGGAGGAACCATTACCCGATCAACACAACACATCATGTGAGACCAACACCCTACTACACCAATCTACACAACACATCTATGACACCCGTTATGTTTTGTGGCCCAACATAACAAACCTTGTGTTTTATGGTACAAACACATAAACCAACTAATCTAGTTGGAAATACAAGAAGATGATACAAGAGAAGATCCAAGACAATGTGTCTAGTGGATATGAATGCCTAATCTAAATAAACTTCCATTAGTAGAAAGTCTTCCATGAAGATCACAAGTTCCCTAAGCTTGTTGTGATAGATCTTCATGTATGTATGATGGTGGTGGATGAGGATCACTTCAGTAGATAAGGATGCATGATCTTCAACCTTGCTTCGGAGGATTACTTCGGGAGTATGCTTATAACAATAATGAAAGTTAGAAGTATTATGATCATATGAGAAGAAGGTGTTCTACATGTTTTCCTACTGATCTAAATGTGTTAGAAATGGTGGAGAAAAAGTATGTGAAAGATGTGATTAAATGATGAGAAATGGTTTGCTATTTATAGGTAAAAAGAATAAGTTTTTTACTGTTCACCCGGATCCCTTTGAAAGGGATCAGACCCTTGTAAACCAAGGGACCTAGCGACGCTCCTCTTTATTTGGGTCATGGGTTGTGGGTAATGGGTCATGGGTTATGGGTTATGGTCCATGGGTCATGTGATGTCATGCATGATGTCAAAGACATCTTGGGTCATGGGTTATGGACTTTGGGTCATGGGTTATGGACTTTGGGTCATGGGTCATGGGTTTTACCCATTGTGATGTCATGCATGATGTAATGCACATGGGTCATGGTCATGGGTTATGTGTCATGGTTTTGAGTTATGGATAGTCCAAGCCATTTTACTAGTATATTACATTTAACTAGTTGATTCTAAAGAATGTATTTTATGAAAATGTAAGTAATGAATATTACTTATAAGTGTTTCTTAAAAATTGTTTTGGTTTTATATAAACTATTTTACTAGATGTGTTTAATGGTTTATTTGGGTTTTGATCATAACGCAACATAACAAACATGTACAAACCTGTGTTGTAGCATACAAGGACTTGAGTCGTCGAGAGATGTTGAATGTATGTTGAGACAAAATATGATTACGAGTAACTTGTACATTTTACGTTATGTATTAAAAGTTACATGGTTTATCATCAATCAAAACAAACGAGACTGTATAGATTAAATATCGTAATATTTGCACTAACAATCTCCCCCTTTTTGATGATGACAAAATATATGTAAACGTAATAGATAGGAAAAATGTTAAAGTTACTTGTGTCCATACTTCCTTTACATTACCTTCTTCGTTTACACTCTTCTCCCCCTTTTGTCAAAACAAAAATGGTGTGTCTTTGGAGTTAGACTTTATTTCTCCCAAGAATGGCGAGCTTGCATCATCCCTAGTGAAGTTAAATTGAAAACCCCTTATTGCTCCCCTAAGCCTAGCAATACTTTTCTTGAAGCTTGGAAGTCTTGTGTGAAAGAAGCGTGATCTCGTCTTGTAGGAAGAACCTTGAGAAACACAAGAGAAAGAAAGGTCTATGTTCCCCCTTGACGAGTGCTCTCCCTTAGTGAGGGTGTCAAGTGTTCCAAGTGTGTTTTTGAAAATCTACAAAACAATAATTAATGCAAAGCTATATTCGTCCTTAGACGGGTGAGTCACATGATGCACTCTGTAGATGCTCGACGGAAGCTCCCCCTTGCTCGAGGGCGTCATGAAGAACCTACAAAAAGTAAACCTCGTCCGGAGACAAGTATGCCATATACAAAACCATGTATATGAGTGAACTTACAAAGAAAAGATTAGTGTAAAATAGATAATATTCCCACTACTTGCATCATCGTGGTTGGTTTAGAGATTTTAAGTTTGTTCAAGGTAGAAAGAATGTATTTGGGAATGAGACGCATTTCATTACGAAATTCACTTGGCTTTTGACAACATAGATGTTTGTGGAAGATGGTTCAACGACCATGGATTGTAGTGGTAGTGAGACTCTAGTAGGATGTGGTTGACACTAGTAAGAATGAGGTGTGAAACTCATGATGAGAGGAGACTAATGATGGGCTTTATAGAGAAGTACAAAGTAAAGGAGACTAATAGAAGATCAAGTAAGAGTTTAGATGACTCAAGAAGTTTTCTTTAGATATGAGGATCAATAGGTGAGGAGAGAAAATAAATATAAAAAATCTCAAAATTTATGAAAATTAAAAAATTGATTTTGGAGCATTTTGAGAGGATAGTGGGTAGAGAAAATTTAAAATAATTGTAAGAAATGTGAGAATAAGTGAAATAAGGCGAGGGAAGGAAGGTGTAAGCACTGGAGTGGAAGAATGGTGATAAACATCTTAGAAGATTCCTAAGTCATCCACAATGTGACACCCCCAAAACGGGTCGCTGCGGAAGATGATGTCGTTGGGGTGCTATTAAATTGGTACCACAACACAGAGTAAAGAGAACGGATTTACCGTATCCGTTTAGAAGAAATTTCATAATCAAAAGTATTTTGTTTTACATCATTCAATGAAATACGGAAATACAGGCCCATAAAAGAAATAAAGTGGTCCCCAAATGAATATAAGAGTATCGTGATCCTATAACCATGCCATGCCATGGCAAAAGCCGCCAAAGGTAAGATAATGCCTTAAGAACCTGAAAATACATGCTAAAAGGTCAGCATAAAGCTGGTGAGTTCATAAGTTTAAGTAAACAACAAGTTATGTATGGACCACAAGATTTCAACGATAATGTATTCCAAATATGTTTATGAAAAGTATTACTGATGCACTAAGCTCATGACACCGAAGCCTTAACAGTTAGTTCATGTTATCACCCCAAACAGGTGCTTTGCCAAACACCTGTACGACATCAAATGAAATGCGTCCGTTTGACAAGTTGGAGCGACCAACCCGGACTGGGGAGTTTACCCCCAATAGATCTATTCACAACATTCGCACTTACAAAGTAATTAACGGTTCATGATTGTGGGGAATTTATGGCAAACGAAAACAACTTAGGCAATCAATAAATGTTTAATGCACTTGTGTCCATATGTAAAAACAGGCAATGTATTCCCACCCCAAGTATTTCAAATCGAATAGTAAAACAAGTAAAAGTAGGGCTATGAAACTCACCTCAAAGTATGGTGATGAATGTGTCGAAAATAAACGATCAAGTAGAATAGTACAACGGTACCCGGTCACGGCCTAATAAATAACGACGTGCCTTAGAAATGTGTCATGTGAAATAAAGTAATGCATATGCGTTTTCAAAAGTTTGTATCATCATTGCACGTTTGTGTAGTAGTTTATAATTCAAAAGAACTTTACGTCAAAGTTTAGTATTTATATAAATTTCGGCATTTACCCAATACACCATTGTCAAGTAACTATGATATTTAATTTATAAAAGTTTCCTCGTCTTTATTATACGAACTAGAGTATTACTCGCTTTAAAATTTATAAAAATTTTAAAAAATATTTTTCGTCTTTTTGTCGGGTTGTAAGAAAATAGTTTAAGGAAAAATCTACAAGAGTAGAATTTCTAATAAAAAAATTGGGCAGGACCCGTTCGTTTAGTCTTACTTTTCCAAATTCGTAAACTTTTTATAAAAGAAATCATTTTTCAACAATAAACCACGTTTCAACAAAATATTAATAAAGCTCTTTTATGCTCACGTTTCTTCTAAACACGAACTTCTAACTATTTTAACCAAGTAAGCTAGAAAATAAGCCAAATCATTAAGTTTCAAAATAAGCCAATTTAGTAAGCATGAAAAAAAAAAATTAAGCCAATAAGCAAATAAGTAAAACTACAACACCTTATTACACTTTTATGTAACTAAATAAACCACACAAAATCAATGATACAATTCTTCTCACAAAACCTTATATAAGTCGAAATATATAAGTTCTTGAAATCTAGTTTTGCAAACTTTCAAATATAGCTTTTTATAAATAAGTTGTACTTTTGTAACATATATGTAGTAGAGATTATAAAAATACAAAAAGATTAAAAGGAAAGATTACTTACAAGATGAAATATTAGTGAGTGATTAGTGACTAATACAACCCCAAATGTTTAAACTATCTAAACCAAACTACACAAATATTAACCCAATATATATCTTGACCCCAAATCTTCAACAATTGGAAATTTTGTATGATTTGTTGTGTTGTTGTTGTTCGGCTGAGAACCAAGAGAAAAGAGGAGAACAAAATATTTTATTGTTGTTGTGTGTTGTGTTATTGTGATGAAAAATGAAATGTAGTACTACCTTCGTCTCATATTAAGTGTTCATAATGGAATTTTGGAATGTCCCAAATTAAGTGTTCAGGGAATATTTTCAACCAATGAGAAAAGATTTTAGTGGGTAATAGTGATATTTGATTGGTGGAGAGTGTAGTTAGTGGAATTTCCTAAAACTTTGTGCATTTGAAAAGTGGACACTTAATATGAGACGGAGGGAGTAGTACGTATATATATATATAAAAATGTAACGTAATTCTTGCAAAATATCTAGAGACATGAATAGACATAGCATTAAATGAAGTGTGGGTGTGGCATGGGTTGTGAATGAAAGTCAAGAGTTGGTGAGCTTTTTTTTTTTTTTTTGGTTCGTACAGTAAGTAGGAAGAACACAAAGAAAATGAAATTGGTTTGTGATATATAAATATAGATAGAATTGTATATGTAAGAAAATGTATAAAATGAAAAGAGATGAGATCCCCATTTCATGGAGGGTTGGCGTGTGATTAGAATAGGGAAGCAAAGAAAATAGTTTATGTTGATTTTGTAGTAGGTTTGAGGTCATAGTGTGTAGTTTTGATCCCGGTAATTGCAAATATGAAGTTTTTAATACGCGAAATTTAAAATTGGGTAGCGTAAAAATTCAAAACATATAAAAATATTATAACTTGTCAAAATAACAAATTTTATTATTTTAAATGAGTCACGAGCCTGCTGGAGTGTAACGTTGTTAAAATTAAAAACGTAGCTCGTAAACGTGTAAAACGTAAAATGTGTAAAGTTACGTGAAAATTGAAATGTGACTAATAAAATATGATTGTAAGGTAATTAAAATGTATAAAATATGTAGACTAAGCATAGTCTGTAGTTGGTTTAAGTTAAATGTACGTTTCACGACGTAAGCGGGTGAACTTACCCGGTTACCCGTAAGAGTAAATTTTCATGTAATTAAAATAAATAGTAAATCTAAATGTGTATATGGCTTTACTTCCTTTCCTTTTTTTTTTTTTTTATATTGTAAATTGATAAATAATTTATTGTAATATGTTTATTAAAATAATTAAATGTAAATTTAATTATTATCGTGTCGGTACGCGTTAAGTGTCGTTTTTCGTTATACGCGAAATAGTTATTTGTTAAATAATCGAATGTGAACGTAATGATCGGAAGGTAATAATATGAAAAATAAAATTTATTTTTGATTAAGAAAACTTGTCGGTTGACTACTGGTTACGCAGTAACTGATTTTTACGCAGCAGTAAACGTTAAATAGTCAAAAAGCCAAAAAGTTGAAGTCAAACCCGAAAAGTCAAAAGGGTAAAATAGTCATTTAAAGTCTCGAAAATTGCCAGTTGTTACAGTCTTCCCCCGTTAAAAGAGTTCCATCCCGGAACTCGGTTTTCGTTATCCGATAGTGTGATGTTCGAGAAGTGGGTGATGGATTTTTCAAAATTTGTTTAGAGGTCGTGAGTCTTCCTCTGAGGTGTATGATAAAGAATATTGTCCATTATCTTCATTTGGATAATTGTTTATACAGGTTTGACCAGAAATTATCACAAATAATACATTTTCAATGTTTTGAAATTTGTAGTTATGTAAGGTAACGCGACCTCAAAAGACGTATAATTTGATAAATAGGTTTCGAATTATTGTGTGGGTAAGATTACCCAACAAAATCTGTTGTTTGGACGTACTAAAATTTTTGAAAAAGTTGGCTCAAAGAGTTTTAGCTCATCAGAAATAATAAGTTCAGAAAAACATCACTACTAGTTTTATTGTTTTTACAAAAGCTTTGTAAAGACAAGCTCTTGCAATTAAAAACATCGAGAAGTAGGTATAGCCGGGTAGGTTTCTTTACATAGGTTTTTAAATGTCTAATGTTAGAGTTTAGTTTCCAACGCCTGGTAGTGTTTGATGATGAAACTCATGCAAGGTCCTTTAGTGTAAGTATTCAGCTCACAGGGTAGCGCTAAGATGTGTCATGACTTAAATTGTTGTATTAGTGACACGAAATGTGTAAATCAATTAGTTACTTTGTCGAGATGTGTTTTTATAGTTTATGAGGGAGGGTTGGTCATTAATAGTTGCTCGGTATATTAAGATCTTTTAGCATCTTGGTGTGGGAGTGGGTCATATAAAATGACTCTTTGAGTATGAGTTGTCTAGATCTCCTAGAGGGCATAATGTCGCAAGAATGATTGTATTACAATGATTCGACGACGGAATAGGGTCAAGGTATTTGATATTGTCATTTATTGTCTCTAGGCAAGGTGCTTAATTCACTCCAAAGGTTTTGCCTAATGAGCAATGGAAGGTTGTTCCTAGAACGGTTAGCAACAAATCCCGATTCATCGATTGAGTGTAAGGTTTGGGGTAAAGATGGTTGTAACATAACCAGACTGTGGTAAATGAGTATTCAATTTGGGAGAAAATATTGTGACGAGAAAGTATTATGATGCTAATGTGTTGGATGCAGGTGTGAATGTTCATGCAACGATTGTATATACGCACATAAATTTTTGAAACCTTTAGAAATCGAGTAGTGAATCAATCTGGACATAATTCTATTATAACTACTCCCAGTATTGCAAAATTCACCTTTGAGTCGGACATAGGTTATCAGGCTATGTCCCACTGTCCCTGGTCGAATATAGGTGATCAGTCTATATTTCACCGAGGTTCAATGAATTTTGAAATACTCAGCTCAGTTATACTAATAATATTTCCCTCACATTTAAAAGCCATTTTGAAAGATTAAGGCAAGTGACCAAACTCGGGGTCGAATGATGAGATTACGTAAGGAAAAGGCGTAACGCTGTGACGTATACGATACGCGAGCATACTTATATGGAAGATAATTATAGTAATCAACGAAAATAAATGGGTATAATTAATCCGATAATAAGACACAAATCTCATCAAACATGTCAGCAAACAAATCACAAATGAGGCATCAGCTTGGCAGGCAGGCACGTGACGGTCATAGGGTTTAGTTTTCGTAAAAGTAGTTATAGTCTAGGTTTTAAAAATACCCAGTTCTCTATAACCAAGGCTCTTATACCAATCTGTAACACCCCCAAAACGGGTCGCAACAGAAGATGATGTCGTTGGGGTGCTACTAAATTGGTACCACAACACAGAGCAAAGAGAACGGATTTACCGTATCCGTTTAGAAGAAATTTCATAATCAAAAGTATTTTGTTTTACATCATTCAATGAAATGCGGAAATACATGCCCATAAAAGAAAAAAGTGGTCCCTAAATGAATATAAGAGTATCGTGATCCTATAACCATGCCATGTCATGCCATGCCAAAAGCCGCCAAAGGTAAGATAATGCCTTAAAAACCTGAAAATACATGTTAAAGGTCAGCATAAAGCTGGGGAGTTCTTAGGTTTAAGTAAACAACAAGTTATGTATGGACCACAAGATTTTAACGACAATGTATTCCAAATATGTTTATGAAAAGTATTACTGATGCACTAAGCTCATGACACCGAAGCCTTAACAGTTAGTTCATGTTATCACCCAAACAGGTGCTTTGTCAAACACCTGTACGACATCAAATGAAATGCGTCCGTTTGACAAGTTGGAGCGACCAACCCGGACGGGGGAGTTTACCCCCAATAGATCTATTCATAACATTCGCACTTACAAAGTAATTAACGGTTCATGATTGTTAGGAATTTATGGCAAACGACAACAACTTAGGCAATCAATAAATGTTTAATGCACTTGTGTCCATATGTAAAAACAAGCAATGTATTCTCAACCCAAGTATTTCAAATCGAATAGTAAAACAAGTAAAAGTGGGGCTATGAAACTCACCTCAAAGTATGGTGATGAATGTGTCGGAAATAAACGATCAAGTAGAATAGTACAACGGTACCCAGTCACGGCCTAATAAATAACGACGTGCCTTAGAAATGTGTCATGTGAAATAAAGTAATGCATATGCGTTTTCAAAAGTTTGTATCATCATTGCACGTTTGTTTGGTAGTTTATAAGTCAAAAGAACTTTACGTCAAAGTTTAATATTTATATAAATTTTGGCATTTACCCAGTACACCATTGTCAAGTAACTATGATGTTTAATTTATAAAAGTTTCCTCGTCTTTATTACACGAACTAGAGTATTACACGCTTTAAAATTTATAAAAATTTTAAAAAATATTTTTCGTCTTTTTGTCGGGTTGTAAGAAAATAGTTTAAGGAAAAATCTACAAGAGTAGAATTTCTAATAAAAAGTTGGGCTTGACCCGTTCGTTTAGTCTTACTTTTCCAAATTCGCAGACTTTTTATAAAAGCAATCATTTTTCAACAATAAACCACGTTTCAACAAAATATTAATAAAGCTCTTTTATGCTCACATTTCTTCTAAACACGAACTTCTAACAATTTTAACCAAGTAAGCTAGAAAAAAAGCCAAATCATTAAGTTTCAAAATAAGCCAATTTAGTAAGCATGAAAAAAAAAAAAAAAAAGCCAATAAGCAAATAAATAAAACTACAACACCTTATTAAACTTTTATGTAACTAAATAAACCACACAAAATCAATAATACAATTCTTCTCATAAAACCTTATATAAGTCGAAATATATAAGTTCTTGAAAGCTAGTTTTGCAAACTTTCAAATATAGCTTTTTATAAATAAGTTGTACTTTTGCAACATATATGTAGTAGAGATTATAAAAATACAAAAAGATTAAAAGGAAAGATTACTTACAAGATGAAATATTAGTGAGTGATTAGTGACTAAAACAACCCCAAATGTTTAAACTATCTAAACCAAACTACACAAATATTAACCCAATATATATCTTGACCCCAAATCTTCAACAATTGGAAATTTTGTATGATTTGTGGTGTTGTTGTTGTTCGGCTGAGAACCAAGAGAAAAGAGGAGAACAAAATATTTTATTGTTGTTGTGTGTTGTGTTATTATGATGAAAAATGAAATGTAGTAGTACGTATATATATAAAAACGAGCTGGGAAACCCGTGCGTTGCTGCGGGAGTATGGTGCTAAGTCTTGTTTGAAAGTTAGTTATTAAGGACTAAATTTTAAAAAGATCGATAAAACCAAAGGACTATTTTTGAAAATGGAGTAAATTAGAAAAAGATTGATAAATTAAAAAAATTAATTTTTCTAGAAAAAGAAATTTTTTTTAAAGATTAATTTTAAAAAATGTATACTTTTTTACGATGGCACAATATAAATCACCTTTAAAAAATGTATACTTATGCTATCTCATTGTTTTTATTGTAAAAATTAGAGTTAATGTCATTTTTGTCTATATAATTTTTAGCTATATTTAAAAAAAAAATCTTTTTTTTTAAAATTTTTTTTCTATAACTTTAAAAATTTTTTTTTTTTTTATAAATTTTTTTTTGAATTTTAGAAAAAAGATTTTTGAAAAAAAAATTTTTGAGAAAGAAAGTTTTTGAAAAATAATTTTCAGAAAAAAAAATTAATAAAAAAATTTATTTTAATTTTTTTTCAAATAAAGTTTTTTGAAAATATTTTTTCAAAAACTTTTTTTTTCAAAAAAAAAAAATAATAAAAAAAATAAAGAAGTTACTGTAGCAAACACTGTAGCTGCTACAGTGTTCGCTACAGTACCGGTTACTGTTATATGCACTGTTTCGTACAACTCGGTGAAGCCAAAAAAATCCTGCCTTTTATATATATATATATATATATATATATATATATATATATTAATATATTATATATATATATATATATATATAATGTAACGTAATTCTTGCAAAATATCTAGAGTAGGGGTGCAAACGAGCCGAGCTACTCGAGCTCGACTCGATAAAAAGCTCGAAACGAGCCGAGCCTTGTCGAGCTCGAGCCGAGCTCGAGCCTGAAAATCAACTCGTTTACTTATCGAGCCCGAGCTCGAGCCGAGCTTGTGAAGATCGAGTAGGCTCGTCGAGCCTTATCGAGCCGAGCTTATGCGAGCCCAATAACCATGTTATATGTATTAAACACCACACACAGACAAAACACTAACCCTAATCTCTATTAAATCTGCCCCCCTCAATATTGTTTCTCTCACCAAATCAATATATCCTCTCCTACTCTGATCTCATTTCCATCAAGCGACAAAAAACAATTCCATCATCAACAACTACAAATTTTCACCTACCCTTTACTATGTTGTTCAGTTACTGCTTTCTCCGAATCAAGAACTCGCCTTTATAAGCTTCAAGATCTGAAAGATGGTCTCGGGTAAGGTTCTATTGATGTTGTTTTCGTTTTTTGTTTTTAACCGAAAGAAATAAACGGGTCTAACAAGTTTGTTAGATTCCGTTCTTTTAACTTTTTCGGAAATTGAGAGGAAGTTTAAACTTCACAAAGATCGATGATGAGTTGAGTTCAAACACTTAATCTTTAAAGATTGATATACACGTTTGAACAGGACTGAGATCTTCTTGATTTTATTTTATTTTATTTTATTTTATTTTTATTATTATTATTTTTTTAATTTTTCAGTTCGAGTCTTGATGTTTGAACGAGAGTTGAGGTTGGATAGTGTTGGTATACTGATAGATTGAAGGAGATGGTTAGGATAGTTTGGGATTTGATGTTGGAAATGTAGTTATGATTTGTTGGCTGTGGTTATTTCTTCTTTCTCTTTTTGACTTATGATGTATCAAGACTGAAGTCATATAAGAGTATTGGTATTCTGGTTTGTGGTCATGGTCAAACTGGTCTTCTATTTCTTTCTTGTTATATTCGGATATATAAAGAATTCATGCTTTGAAAGGGTCAATGATGGATTGGTTTTCTCGTGTTTGAGTGTCTTAAACGATTAAGTAGATCTCATAAGAGATGCGAATGAAAAAAACCAATCTGAGATCTTGGGTTTGTAATTTATTTGTAGTCGAGAGGATGGTGGAGATTAGCTTGGTTGTGGGATTAGGATAACTAATGGTTTACAAGCCGAGCTTATGCGAGCCGAGCTCGAGCACAAAAATAAAGGCTCGGATCGAGCCGAGCTCGAGTTCGAGCTCGTTAAAAAACTGACGAGCCGAGCTCGAGTATAGTAAAGCTCGGGCTCGGCTCGGCTCGTTTGCACCCCTAATCTAGAGACATGAATAGACATAGCATTAAATGAAGTGTGGGTGTGGCATGGGTTGTGAATGAAAGTCAAGAGTTGATGACCCTTTTTTTTTTTTTTTTTTTTTTTTTTTTGTAGTTCGTAGCAAGTAGGAAGAACACAAAGAAAATGAAATCGGTTTGTGATATATAAATATAGATAGAATTGTATATGTAAGAAAATGTATAAAATGAAAAGAGACGAGATCCCCATTTCATGGAGGGTTGGCGTGTGATTAGAAAAGGGAAGCAAAGAAATCAGTTTATGTTGATTTTGTAGTAGGTTTGAGGTCATAGTGTGTAGTTTTGATCCCGGTAATTGCAAATGTGAAGTTTTTAATACGCGAAATTTAAAATTAGGTAACGTAAAAATTTAAAACTTATAAAAATATTATAACTTGTCAAAATAACAAATTTTATTATTTTAAATGAGTTACGAGCTTGCTGGAGTGTAACGTTGTTAAAATTAAAAACGTAGCTCGTAAACGTGTAAAACGTAAAATGTGTAAAGTTACATGAAAATTGAAATGTGACTAATAAAATATGATTGTAAGGTAATTAAAATGTATAAAATATGTAGACTAAGCATAGTCTGTAGTTGGTTTAAGTTAAATGTATGTTTCACGACGTACGCGGGTGAACTTATCCGGTTACCCGTAAGAGTAAATTTTCATGCAATTAAAATAAATAGTAAATCTAAATGTGTTTAAATATAAATTTAATTATTATCGTGTCGGTACGCGTTAAGTGCCGTTTTTCGTTATACGCGAAATAGTTATCTGTTAAATAATCGAATGTGAACGTAATGATCGGAAGGTAATAATATGAAAAATAAAATTTATTTTTGATTAAGAAAACTTGTCGGTTGACTACTGGTTACACAGTAACTGATTTTTACGCAGCGGTAAACGTTAAATAGTCAAAAAGCCAAAAAGTTGAAGTCAAACCCGAAAAGTCAAAAGGGTAAAATAGTCATTTAAAGTCCCGAAAATTGCCAGTTGTTACACATAAGAATATGTGGGAGCTAATGAGGTTGAGGATAGCTTAATAGTGCTTTATAGAGTATAAGCAACTTATTCTAATGAGGTCTGGAAGGTGAGATAGAGGTAGAAGGGTAGAAACTGTGATTCTGTTAAGCTGGTTCCTCCGGATCCTTTCAAGAAGGGATCCGGCAGGTTATCCCAAATAGATCCGGCGTCTGAGAACAAAAACAACACAGAGGGTTCGCAAAAGTAACTTACACCTATCAAAACTCAAAAAAAGTTTTCATAATAGTAAGTGTTGAAAGAGATGGTCTATATTATACATCGTTTGCACTAACAATGGCATGTAAGGTATGTGTTAAGAGATAAGAGGATATGTGATAGTGTTCTAGACAATAGAGTTGTGACGTGCTAGTTTAGGACAATCCTATGCTTTAGAAGGTGGAGTTGCTTTTGGAGTCCTAAGTAGTTCTTCTAAGGTGGTTTAGAATGAATCGCATTTTGTCCCTTAATTTCTATGGTTAGATCCCTAGAGCTTTGGCAACGTTCGCAAAATATATGGTGAGAAAGAGGTGGTAGAGATTCATCCATCCAAGTTGGTTGCGGAAGGTTTGGTGAAAAGTTTGGTAGAGAGTGATCAACATCCAAGATGTCGGAGATTGGTAGAGGTTGTTTAGCTAGGTCTTTTAATGAGATGATGGATGGTAGAGGTGGTAAATCTTCAAGATTATTGAAGAGAGCATTTGGTGAGGTGGGAGGTGAAAGAGTTGTCAAACTTATGATGTGTTCTTCTTTTAATGAAGTATTGATGAAGATTAAGTGTTGGATTAGAAAGGCTTGAAGCAAGTGCTGTTTTGTGAGTTGGTTTTAGCTAAGAGATGTTTACCTATGTGTTTAGAAGAGTAAGAGACACATGTATATGCGTTCTTAAAGATAATTATGTGAATGAATTTCCCTCCCCCATAATTGGTGGACATTCAACATAATGAGTTTAACAAAAGAAGATAAGGAAGTAGTTTGTTTAGAAGGTGTTTCGGTTTAATGAAGGCAATGAGCTAATTACGGATGGTGATTAACATACAATGAACTTCATCCTTGAAGTCATGTATCTCTTCTCGATCAAAGCAAGATAATCGCTTGATGAGGCAAGTGGTTGTGATTGACTAACAAAAGAAAAATCAAATTTATTACTTGTTTGATTAGTAATCTTAAGGTGACCCAAATTATTGGCATTGTAAACTTACTTTAGGAAAGAATAGGAATAGAGATTTTTCAAGTGAAAGAATGAATATGAGACTATTACTAGTGGTTCTCAATTAAGGCTAAACACGGCCATTTTTAGGGGTATACCACATACCTAACTTCTCTCTTGGAAGCAATTCAACCGTTAGGTCAAATTGAGTTTCTAGTGCAATTAGTTCTCCAGTATTCATTCTCAAGTTAGAAAAATTTGTATTCCTAAACTGGCCTAACGAAGAGTAACAATGATGATACTTTACTTCATTTTATTAATATTATGCATAATGCAAATGCATAACAACTAAGGTGACGAAGATGTTATGTTGAAAAGTTTATAAATTGGTGTGATGATTTTTAGAGTTAACTACGGAAGCAAACAATGTGTTTTAATATAGAGTGTGGGATGTGGGGTTTCAAATTATGTTGTTGAAAAGCTTGAGTTTGGATTTTCAGATACGACCAATTATATTTGCGTTGCAAAATAATCTACTTGAGTATTTCGGATGAAACAATCAAGTTGTCAATCCTACTATGAAGTTTGGAAAGCGATCATGGAGAAGAAGACGGGAAAGTACATCATCAACATAAGAGTGGGTTATGATCCGACGTAAATTCTTGTCGTTTCAGAAAACAACACAAGAAAAGATGAAATCAAGAAATCAACTAACATATAAGCACATAATACACTTATGTTGCACAAATAACAAACTCAACAAGAAGTCATATAGCATATTACATGTTTTAAACATTATTCAACTTATATGACTTATCCAAGCATTTTAGAAAATAGCATTTTCAACACAACTAGATGTTATCCCAAACACTCCTTCAAATAGCACATTGATTAGTATATATTACTAACTCAACACACAAGCAAATGAATAACATGGCAAGGAAGACACATATGTTACACATACAAACAAGCACAAAAACTATTTGAGATAAGCATACGATCAAGTAGTGCAAGGCAAAGCAATTAATCATTTAACATAGCATGCGAAAGATCTTATCATCGCTTTATGTTAAATTGCCAATCAAGTTTGATGTAATATGAAAGTGTCAACACAAAGACAATCAACAATATAAAGCAAGAATAGAAGTAAAGTGATAAGTAAAAGGATACGCAAACCGACATGAGGATTTATAGTGGTTCGGTCACAACATCGCCTACACTTTATCCGGTACAAGGCTAGATACCGAGTCCTTAGCACGGCGACCAAACCAACACAACGTCGCCTACACTTTATCGGTACAAGGCTAGATACCGGGTTCCATTACAAAAGAGGAACCACTACCCGATCAACACAACATATCATGAGAGACCAACACCCTACTACACCAATCTACACAACACATCTATGACACCCATTACATTTTTGACCCAACATAACAAACCTTGTGTTTTATGGTACAAACACATAAACCAATCTAGTTGGAGATACAAGAAGATGATACAAGAGAAGATCCAAGACAATGTGTCTAATGGATATGAATGCCTAATCTAAATAAACTACCATTAGTAGAAAGTATTCAATGAAGATCACAAGTTCCCTAAGCTTGTTGTGATAGATCTTCATGTATGTATGATGGTGGTGGATGAGGATCACTTCAGTAGATAAGGATGCAAGATCTTCAACCTTGCTTTGGAGGATCACTTCGGGAGTATGCTTACAACAATAATGAAAGTTAGAAGCATTATTATCATATGAGAAGAAGGTGTTCTACATGTTTTCCTACCGATCTAAATGTGTTAGAAATGGTGGATAGAAAGTATGTGAAAGATGTGATTAAATGATGAGAAATGGTTTGCTACTTATAGGTAAAAAGAAGAAGTTGTTTACTATTGATGTGTTACGTGTGCGTACAAGTTTTAAATTTATAAGAATGATTTACCGAATCTATGAATAACACATACGAGCAAGTGAACTCATCTGTTATAGAAAGATTATGATGGTAAGTCGGGATCGTTTACAGGGATTTATGTGTGAATCGAGACGTAAGTGTTAAATCTACTAATAGTAAATCCAAGGTACTCAAAAATAAGCAATAAAGATGATAGTGAAAATTCAAATGATTAAAACTGCACTTGCTTAGACTAGATTACTACACTTGATATGTATGATTGTGATAACTCTTTTTAATATGTTGGTTATGATAATTAGTTGATGTTCTAATCTATTGTCTTACAAGTTAAACCTTCGTCAATATTTTAGTTTATAAAAACAAGCATTAAGTTTAACCAATCAATTCAAGTTTCTTAAGTTTGATTCACTTTAGTTTCACAAACTTAAACACAAAAACTATCTTTTGTTTTATCAAATTTGCTTAGGAAATGGTCAATACAAAAGGTAACCGATCATAGACAAAAAGGCTACAATTGATTGTAAACGACTAATCTTTCGACCTATGAGGTATTTTCAATCAATCCAATTTGATAGACAAAAGCATTCTTATTACAACCACAATTAAGTTTCTTTGTTTAACCAAGAATAATGGGTAAAAACAATCATTCATAGACAAATGATTATGACTAGTTAAATAACAATAAACCTTTCGACCTTTAGAATTACTAACAACTAGTCAAACTTGATTAACAAATGTCTCTATGAAACTTGAGCATAATTGGATCTTAGAATTAACTTGAAATTGAATTAAAAAATATTATCACAATCATAAACAAATCATTATATAATAAGCATCATCTAAGCAAGTGCACAAAGGCACTTAGCCACTCATAACAAACATGAACATAAACTCATAATTTTGAACATTAGAAAACATGATTAAAGTCTTACGATGATTGGAATAAGATTACAAATGATTAGGTAAGGATACCAAAGGTATTGATATTGACTTCTAAATGTTGACTTCTTGGACCTCCAAAGTTTCCTGGACTTCTAAGGACGAAATTGAGAGCTTTTGAGAAAGTATTTGAGAGTGGTTGATGATTAGAGAGTTGATTGGTAATTGTGTGTCTTTAAATGATTGCAAATGGCTCTATTTATACTACTCTCAAGGCCTAGGGTGTTTAATGCTTCAACTTGGCCAACAAGCAGAGTAGAATAGCCTAGAATACTCAATGGAAGGGCCTAGAATCGTTTGGTGCAAGCTTGATTCTTAACAATGAAGAAATGGCAAGACAGGACACTCCAACCGATCGGCATAGAGTCCATCTGATCGGTTGGTCTTCGTTAGCACCTCTAGCCAGATCGGATGCGGGTTGCATCCAATCAGATGGAGGGCTTCAGCAGTCATTTTGTTGGTCTTTTTGTGATTTTCTTGTTTCTTGTTCGTGGCTCTTTGTTCTTCATCCAAATTTGATCTTTTCTTTGTCTTGGAACTTGGGATGCTGAATACTTGGATCTTCATTCTTTGAAATGCCTTTTGGTGTGGATCTTGACACGGGAATCTTCGTACAATCGTAAATCTTCCTTTATTGATCATTCTTTCACTTTTTCTTCCTTTTCCCTATACTTGGTTTCATATACTTTGCAAACATACTTTGGTGCGATTAAGTAACAAAAGCATATAAATATAACCAAATAATATACAAAAAAGCACGAATAAAGCTACTAAAAACATGCACAATTTGAGCGTTATCAAATTCTCCCACACTTGAACTTTGCTTGCCCACAAACAAATCTAGAAGTAAAAATAGTTATCCACATGGTACACAAGTATGTTTAAGAAAAATGTGATGCAAATCTACCAAGTACAAGTTAGATTCATCATTTTAAGCTTTTATGGTGAAGAATCAAGATGTTTGACAATACCCTCATGACTCTCTTGCTTGATGAACATTACTAATCACCTCACAAAAAAGGAATGAAATATAATTCACTCAAACACTCATTTATTTAGTTGGTTGAGTATATAAGAGAAATCACACTCATTGCTCAGTCATGATCTAAATATTACCATAGGCTTGTACAAGAAAAAAAACTTCACCGACATGGCGTGAGCACCAAGTATACATATCAAAGAGGTCTTTTATTCGGGTTATAATGTTTGGCTAAAGGGTTTATAAGACTTATGTGCAAACATCTTATGCAAAACATCATAGATCGCTGGCGCGAACTCTTGATTTATCAAACAACAGATGGTCATTAAGGTGGTAAACCTTAGTTCGCTGGCACGTTATTTGATTCCTCAAGAACTCGGATGGTCACTAAAAGGTCAATGCACTCGATATTCTCACAAAGCCAAAAGGTATAGATAAGGCATGGGATTTGTGTAGAAAATGTGAAAAATAAAGAATGTACAAAATAATCAAAGTCTATAAACCAAATTTTGCTAGCTACTTCGAACCACTATCATATAACTTCGAGAACTCCATACTTGATCGTTTAATACACTATTTCATAGCTCATTGGCTATTCTTGTCACCTTATGGTTGCGATGACTTTTTTTTTTTTTTTTTTTTTTTTTTTTTTTTTTTTTTTGAATATAAACTCCAATCGTCATCTTATAGTTGTGATGACTTATCTTTGACTTCATTTCAATCACTGCTTATGGAGTTTGCAACTTTCTGTAGACTTTAATGATTTCCCACATAACATCCATCTTTCCATGTAGCTAGCAACCAACCAAGACTTGACTAAAGGTAAGGCTAGGCTAAAAAGGTGTAAAATCTTTTTGTATATATATATATATATATATATATATATATATATATATATATATATATATTTTGGATTTATTAAAAGAAAAGATTGGCTTAGAAGATGTAACTAGGGGTATCTAGCGTTAAAGATGAACGCTAACAAATGGGTTCATATTGGTGGTTAACTAGCCAGCGTAGCTAGCTAAATATCAACATGGAAGGCTATTTTGGTTTAAATCATAAGGTTGCCTCTTATCATGCATATACGCTTATATCACACAAAATATGATCTCACAGCGGTCTAGTAATGATTTACAAGCACAAGTTCTAGAATAAATAAAATCACCGGCACACTTATAGCAAAAAGATCAAAGCATAAAAGATGTATGCTGAATATGGAACAGGCTCAAATCCTCACAATTTTGGTGGAAGGGCTATAATATGTGCTAGCAAATGTTATCGATCCCAGAATAGATTGCAATATTAATCGGGACACATCTTAGATTTTTCAAAATTATAGTTTTTACCAGTGGATTGATCTAGTTACTCTAATATATTATCCTAAAAATGTGAAAAATAACTAGATCACAAGGGCAAACAAAATTTAAATTTTAGCTCAAAAATTAAAAATTTGATCTTATTTTCCTATTCACCCCCCCCCCCCTTAAGTTAAGCATTGTCCTTAATGTGATAAACAAATTTCAAAGTATGAAAACAGGGAAATAAGAAGGTAAACCTGCGTTTTTTTTTCTTTTTTTTTTCAAGCTGTAGAAATTGCAATTGAACTTCTAAATGTTATGCAGAAGCTTCAATTGATTTCTTGATCCAAGTGTCAAGGCTAAATAATCAGTACCTGAAGTAATCTTACACAAAAATAAAACAAACAAACACACAAAATGTTTTATTGAAAAGTTAGTGGTACACCCCCACAGTTAAGTTCAACTAAGAGATTAGATAAACTTTGGGGTGTAATCACTGAAAATAAAAATGAAAATATGACAAACACATGGGTTGCCTCCCGAGAAGCGCTTGTTTTATTACCGAGTCATCAGCCTGACTCAAACTCCTTTTCGTTTACGTTGGTGTGATTTTTGGTTTCTTCCTTGAAGATTTAGGAATATACACCACGTTTTCTTTAACTATTCCTTCTCTAGTTTCATCTATGTCATACAATTTTGCGGTATCGCAAGCTCTAGGAAGAACATCCCAGTATTCATTCTCAAGTTAGAAAAATTTGTATTCCTACAATGGCCTAACGAAGAGTAACAATGATGATACTTTGCTTCGTTTTATTAATATTATGCCTAATGCAAATGCATAACAACTAAGGTGACGAAGATGTTATGTTGAAAAGTTTATAAATTGGTGTGATGATTTTTAGAGTTAACTACGGAAGCAAACAATATGTTTTAATATAGAGTGTGGGATGTGGGGTTTCAAATTATGTTATTGAAAAGCTTGAGTTTGGATTTTCAAATACGACCAATTATATTTGCGTTGCAAAATAATCTACTTGAGTATTTCAGATGAAACAATCAAGTTGTCAATCCTACTATGAAGTTTGGAAAGCGATCATGGAGAAGAAGATGGGAAAGTACATCATCAAGACAAGAGTGGGTTATGATCCGATGTAAATTCTTGTCGTTTCAGAAAACAACACAAGAAAAGATGAAATCAAGAAATCAACTAACATATAAGCACATAATACACTTATGTTGCACAAATAACAAACTCAACAAGAATTCATATAGCATATTACATGTTTTAAACATTATTCAACTTATATGACTTATCCAAGCATTTAAGAAAATAGCATTTTCAACACAACTAGATGTTATCCCAAACACTCCCTCAAATAGCACATGGATTAGTATATATTACTAACTCGACACACAAGCAAATGAATAACATGGCAAGAAAGACACATATGTTACACATACAGACAAGTACAAAAACTATTTGAGATAAGCATACGATCAAGTAGTGCAAGGCAAAGCAATTAATCATTTAGCATAGCATACGAAAGATCTTATCATCGCTTTATGTTAAATATAAACATGTATACCAAGATTGATTAGTTTCCTTTAAATATGACTAAAATTTTAGTTTCAAAAGAAAGCACATTAATATTTAAAGATGAAGACATTCGTTTCTAATTAGACCAAGAGTTTGTGTAAATGTTATGACCGAAAAATGACTTTCTATTATAAATCAAGGATTTTGTAAATTTTTGTTTTGAATCAGTTTATGAAATTATTTTCATATGAAAGTAGACTTAAATACCTTTAAAACGATAGGTGGCACGACTTCTACGGACTTACGGTTTATTAGTTATAAATTTTTGAAGTTTATCAAAACCTGTCCTCTGTGCAGACGGATCCGCTGGATCCCTTCCAAAAGGGATCCGCCCTTTGATAACAAAGGGATCCGCGGATCTGAAACAGATTCACAAAAACACATATTTTGACCCGACAAAAAGGTTTAACTTTTGTAGTTTAGTAAACTTATATTACCCATTTTAATCTTTATTCAAGCTTGAATAACAAGATATCTAACAACAAAACTTCAAAGAGAAAAAAAAATCAACAAAACACTTTTCATATTATTTTTGACTTCACCGAAAATTTGATACAAGGACCTTGCTCGTTTTGAAAAACATTTGTTTTAAAAACTAGAGCCAACCTGCTCTGATACCAATTGTGGAAACGGTAGAAACGGTAGAGGGGGGGGGGGTGAATACGTTTCTGTTTCAAACTAAAAACATTTGTATCAAGTATAATATAAACCAAGTTTCTCCATTATTAGTCCGGTTTGTATTTCCTTTCTAAAAACATCCTTATGACAAATTGCCGTTCATGTTTGACGAAATATATAAAGTTTCAACACAAAGACAATTAACAATATAAAGCAAGAATAGAAGTAAAGCGATAAGTAAAAAGGATACGCAAACCGACACGAGGATTTATAGTGGTTCGGTCACAAGGTCACCTTCCTTGCCCTAATCCACTCCCCGAGTACCCAACTCGAGAGTTACTTCACTAGATCAACAAACTCCATTCTCAGAGGAGAAACCTTACACGACGTAGCTTACACTTTATCCAGTACAAAAATAGATACCGGGTCCTTAACATGGAGAACCAAACCAACACAACGTCGCCTACACTTTATCCGGTACAAGGCTTGATACCGAGTCCTTAGCACAGCGGACCAAACCAACACAACGTCGCCTACACTTTATCCGGTACAAGGCTAGATACCGGATTCCATTAACAAGGAGGAACTACTACCCGATCAACACAACACATCATGAAAGACCAACACCCTACTACACCAATCTACACAACACATCTATGACACCCGTTACGTTTTTGGCCCAACATAACAAACCTTGTGTTTTATGGTACAAACACATAAACCAACTAATCTAGTTGGAGATACAAGAAGATGATACATGAGAAGATCCAAGACAATGTGTCTAATGGATATGAATGCCTAATCTAAATAAACTTCCATTAGTAGAAAGTTTTCAATGAAGATCACAAGTTCCCTAAGCCTGTTGTGATAGATCCTCATGTATGTATGATAGTGGTGGATGAGGATCACTTCAGTAGATATGGATGCAAGATCTTCAACCTTGTTTTGGAGGATCACTTCGGGAGTATGCTTACAACAATAATGAAAGATAGAAGCATTATGATCATATAAGAAGAAGGTGTTCTACATCTTTACCTACTGATCTAAATGTGTTAGAAATGGTGGAGAGAAAGTATGTGAAAGATGTGAATAAATGATGAGAAATGGTTTGCTACTTATAGGTGAAAAGAAGAAGTTGTTTACTGTTGATGTGTTACGTGTGCGTACAAGTTTTAAATTTATAAGAATGATTTACCGAATCTATGAATAAAACATACGAGCAAGTGAACTCGTCCGTTATAGAAAGATTATGATGGTAAGTCGAGATCATTCGTAGGGATTTATGTGTGAATCGAGACGTAAGTGTTAAATCTACAAATAGTAAATCCAAGGTACTCAAAAATTAGCAATAAAGATGATAGTTAAAATTCAACCGATTAAAATTGCACTTGCTTAGACTAGTTTACTACTCATGATAAGTATGATTGTGATAACTCTTCTTAATATGTTGGTTATGATAATTAGTTGATGTTCTAATTTATTGTTCTTACATGTTAAACCTTCGTCAAGATTTTAGTTTATAAAAACAAGCATTAAGTTTAACCAATCAATTCAAGTTCAATTCAAGTTTCTCAAGTTTGATTCACTTTAGTTTCACAAACTTAAACACAAAAACATTCTTTTGTTTTATCAAATTTGCTTAGGAAATGGTCAATACAAAAGGTAACTGATCATAGACAAAAGTACAATTGATTGTAAATGATATCTTTCGACCTTGAGTATTCAATCAATCCAATTTGAAGACAAGCATTCTTATACAACAACATTAGTTCTTTTTAACAGTATAATGGTAAAACAATCTTCTGACAATGATTTGACTAGTTAAATACAATAAACCTTCGACCTTTAATTCTAACAATAGTCAAACTGATTAAAAATGTCTCATGAAACTTGAGCATAATTGATCTAGAATTAACTTGATTGAATTAAAACATATTATACAATCATAAACAAATCATTATATAATAACATCATCTAAGAATCACAAAGGCACTTAGCCACTCATAACAAACTGAACATAAACTCAGAATTTTGAACATTAGTAAAACATGATTAAAGTCTTACGATGATTGGAATAAGATTACAAATGATTAGGTAAGATACAAAGGTATTGATATTGACTTCTAAATGTTGAACTTCTTGGACCTCCAAATTTCCTGGACTTCTAAGGACGAAATTGAGAGTTTTGAAAAGTATTTAAGTTAGTGGTTGATGATTAGAGAGTTTGATTGGTAATTGTGTGTCTTTAAATGATTGCAAATGGCTCTATTTATACTACTCTCAAGGCCTAGGGTGTTTAATGCTTCAACTTGGCCAACAAGTAGAGTAGAATAGCCTAGAATACCAATGGAAGGACCTAGAATCGTTTATGTAAGCTTGAATCTTAACAATGAAGAAATGGCAAGACAGGACACTCCAACCGATCGGCATAGAGTCCATCCGATCGGTTGGTCTTCGTTACCACCTCTAGCCGGGTCGGATGCGGGTTGCATTCGATCAGATGGAGGGCTTCAGCATTCACTTTGTTGGTCTTTTGGTGATTGGCTTGTTTCTTGTTCGTAGCTCTTTGTTCTTCATCCAAACTTAATCTTTTCTTTGTCTTGGAACTTGGGATGCTGAATACTTGGATCTTCATTCTTTGAAATGCCTTTTGGTGTGGATCTTGACACGGGAATCTTCATACAATCGTAAATCTTCCTTTATTGATCATTCTTTCACTTTTTCTTCCTTTTCCCTATACTTGGCTTCATATACTTTGCAAACATACTTTGGTGCGATTAAGTAACAAAAGCGTATAAATATAACCAAATAATATACACAAATGCACGAATAAAGCTACTAAAAGCATGCACAATTTGAGCATTATCAAATTCCCCCACACTTGAACTTTGCTTGCCCTCAAGCAAATCTAGAAGTAAAAATAGTTATCCACATGGTACACAAGGATGTTTAAGAAACATGTGATGCAAATCTACAAAGTACAACTACAAGTTAGATTCATCATTTTAAGCTTTTATGGTGAAGAATCAAGATGTTTGACAATACCCTCATGACTTTCTTGCTTGATGAAAATTACTAATCACCTCACAAAAAAGGAATGAAATATAATTCATTCAAACACTCATTTATTTAGTTGGTTGAGTATATAAGAGAAATCATACTCATTGCTCAGTCATGATCTAAATATTACCATAGGCTTGTACAAGAAACAAAACTTCACCAACATGGCGTGAGCACCAAGAATACATATCAATGAGGTCTTTTATTCGGGTTACAATGTTTGGCTAAAGGGTTTATAAGACTTATGTGCAAACATCTTATGCAAAACATCATAGATCGCTGGCGCGAACTCTTAATTTATCAAACAACAGATGGTCATTAAGGTGGTAAACCTTAGTTCGCTGGCACGTTATCTGATTCCTCAAAATCTCGGATGGTCACTAAAAGGTCAATGCACTCGATATTCTCACAAAGCCAAAAGGTATAGACTATTTCATAGCTCATTGGCTATTCTTGTCACCTTATAGTTGCCGACGACCATAAACTCCAATCGTCATCTTATAGTTGCGATGACTTATCTTTGACTTCATTTCGATCACTGCTTATGGAGTTTGCAACTTTCTACAGACTTTAATGATTTCCCACATAACATCCATCTTTCCATGTAGCACTACTAGAAAAAGGTCTATCCTTGACTCGCATTTTATGACGCACGCTACAAGATGACGCGCAAATAGCAAAGTCATAAAATAAGATTCATAACGAGTAAATTTTTTATTGGGGATGACTTGTTTTCTGAAGCGTCATAACATAGGGTCATAATCAGTTAAAATTTAGCCTACTAGATGACGCTCGTTTTGCTTCGTCATAAATAGGGGTCATCTATGTTTTTTTTTACCATCTGATTGTTTTTTTTTCCCCAAAACACTTCCCGCTCTCAAGTCCCTACAACTAATAAAACCCTACCTATCATCTTATCTTCTTCATTATCACTTAACCCTAAAAACTCACATACTCTCTTTCTCTCTTCTCTGCGCCGCCAATTGCCACCACCCAAGACACCATCACCGCCACCCGAACAAGCACACCACCACCACCAAAACACTCACCACCATCTCCCCTTCCATTTGACGTGACTCACGCGCTCAAACACCACCTCCCCTTCCATTTGTTGTTATTGTTTTTGTTGTAGATCTAAGAAAGAAGTTAAGAAAGAAGGTAGGAAATATTATGATTTTGTTGTCGATGTTGTTCCGTTTTTGTTTTTGTTGTTATTGTTTTTGTTGTAGATCTAAGAAAGAAGGTAGGAAATATTATGAATTTGGTTGTCGGTATGGGCTTATTTGATCTTGATGTTCTTGATGTTGTTCCATTTTTGTTGTTATTCGGTTATTATTATGATTTTGTTGTCGTGAAAGTGGTGGACCAAGAGTCCCTTTCGATTGATTACCGGCGAGAGAAAGGTAAGCCGAGACCATGGAGGTCTCGGAAATGGTCTTGTGGTGTTACTTAGTATACTTGTTGCTATTTTAGATCTTTCGTTGTTGGTCTTTGATCATAACTGCTGCTGAGGTTGTAGTTGTTTGAGTTGTGTCGAGAAAAACTAAGCCGAGTCCCGTATGGTCTCGGCAATGTTTATACTTTTGCTTGTTGAGGCGTCGAGAAAGCTAAGCCGAGACCCTCATAGTCTCGGCAAAACTTATGATTCTTGATTTGAAACCATTTTTTTACTACTCTTGTTAATATTATGTTGTTGTTATTGTTTGGTTGTTGATGAAATGTCGAGGCCGAAGACCCATAGGGTCCATTCGGTTCGAATGGTGGAAAGAAATTAAGCTGAGACCGTATGGTCTCAGTAATGGTTGTATGTTAAGTTGCTTCTAGTCATCGTTTTAATGTAATGTAACCTGTATAGTTTGATCTAATCGTGAGATGTGTTTTGCATAAAACAGATTCTGGGCTTTGCATAAAAGCTGTTGCAGTTAGGAAAAAATCCATTCGCTATGTTGATCCCGTCCCTTCTGTTGATGATCTTTGTGATCAAATTCTAGAGGTCTGGAATTGAAATATTGTAGGCACAAGCTCCTAACTGCCTTCAATAAGCTCACAATAAGCTAGGCTTATTGTGGAGCTATTTTTGGCATTCTCAGGTTCTGATTATATCTTTTTGATGTTATGAAATTACTAAACTGTGCGTACCCTTTTTGATGTTATGAAATTAGTAAACTGTGAATCTATGGCTCCTTGCAGACATAAGTTAGTAAATCGTGAATCTATGATTTACTTATTGACATCCCACCAAAATTTTTGTGTGCAATTGGGGTGCTTGTGTATGATCATGTGATTGCTACGAAGTTCAATAGCTCAGAGTCTCGTTCATCAGGTTAGTTGGGGGCACCAGTCATTTTGTTTATTCTGACATTGTTGAGTCAGCTTTTCACATCAGTGTCGTTGATTCTTGCAGGTGAATAAGGCGATCAGTCACAGATCCATCTCTACAGGTCAAGTACTGAGTAATACTGAGTCTGTAGTCTGTATGTCATTGAATGAAACCTGTAATGAACCAATTTTGTTGATTCTTTTGTCGAATAATGAACCAGTTTCGTTAATCTAATACTTCTTTGACCCTAATCATTTTTGAGTTCTAGTTCTAAGGCTGTTTCTAAGTGCTTTTCTTTTTGTGCAGGCTTATAGGAAACATCAAGAACCTGATGTTTATAAGCTTAAAGAACCTATTTTAAATGAGATTACCAGTTCATTAGGAGCACGATATGGGCTTAATTTCACAGTAGACGATACTTCCAAACTTTGGTATTTGTGCAAGCAGGTAACAACCATATGCTGGTTCTAAAGTAGTAGGGGAAAAACCCTTTTCTTCTATTTATTAAACTAATTGTGTTGTATTTATATTGCAGGAAGCATCTTTGCTGGGCATAACTGATCAAGCTTGTGGTCTTTTCAGTCAGGATGAGGTACATGTTGACGACAATGTTACTTTGGTTGTTTTGTAGCTTTTTACAGGTTTTGAGCAGGTGGTGCAGACACAAGCTACTGAACTGATCCCATAAGCTTCTAACAAGCTAGGTTCAGCTTGGACTCCTTTTTGCCATTTCTCAGGTTTAATCATTCCTTTTTGCCATTTTTAATCTTCTCAGTTTAGCATGGAATTAGCCTAGCTTTTGCACTTAGTTAGTTCAGCTGGTGATCTAGTTAGTCCCAATTTTCTTTCATTTTTAGGATTTTAATTTAATAGCTTTTTCCAGCCTTGAAATAGACTAAAACTGCCCTGCACCCTAGTGTATATGCAGACTGTTTAAGCTGATTCAACTTATTTCCCTTTCCCTAGTGCTTATTTAGTCCTCCCTCAGCTTGTTAGGCTTCCCCTAGTGATTCAGCTTATGTCACTTTAGCTTAATCAATCGTGTGCTTTAGTCAGCGAGTTAACGTGCGGTACCAA
The DNA here is from genome assembly GCA_021014915.2 of Artemisia tridentata subsp. tridentata. NCBI lineage: Eukaryota > Viridiplantae > Streptophyta > Magnoliopsida > Asterales > Asteraceae > Artemisia > Artemisia tridentata. The sequence goes on from CP139509.1 coordinate 388,804,480, forward strand.
AACATTGTTTTTTTGCTTGTTGTGTTTTGTTCTGCATGATACAAATAAGCTTATTCAAATAACCTTTTATATTGATTTCTTTGGATTGTTGAAGCTGTTATTGTTCAACTTAATTAAACACAACCTAAACCTTTCAATACAGTTCCCATTTTCTGAAATTATTTGACCTCTTTTTTATTGTGTTATGTAGAGTGAAGCTTCCATCTGGAGCCAAGAAAATTGTCCCAAGTGGATGTCGTGCTATGATCGGCCATGTTGCTGGTGAAGGACGTACTGAGAAGCCCATGCTCAAGGCTGGTAACGCTTACCACAAGTTCCGTGTGAAGAGAAACTGCTGGCCCAAGGTTCGTGGTGTTGCTATGAATCCAGTTGAGCATCCCCATGGTGGTGGTAACCATCAACATATTGGTCATGCAAGTACCGTCCGTCCTGATGCACCACCCGGTCAAAAGGTTGGTCTTAATGCTGCTAGGAGGACTGGTCGTCTCAGAGGTCAAGCTGCTGCTGCTGCCATGAAGCAGGATAAGTGATAAATTACTGCTATGAATCTTGATTTTAGTTTTGGAACCTTTGCATCTGCTAGTTGTATGTTGTTGTATGTTTTGGAACCTTTGACATGAATTGTTATGTAATGAATTGGTAACGCATGGTTTTGATATATATGAAATGCGTTAATTTTGTACAATTATCAGGTTTATTGTCAGTAATTATGTATATAATCAGGTTTTAAAAAACAGAAAAAAAAATGATTTTAAGGTAATGACACGCAAAAACATATGTCAGAAAAGTGGGTCATAAAAGTTAGTCAAAATGATTTTAAGGGTAATGACACGCAAAAAGGAGAGTCATAAAACGTGGGTCATAAGTGCGCGTCATAGAGGGATGATGCACAAATGCGAGTCATAAAGATTTATGACGGGTCCATCCTTGACTCGCATTTGCGCGTCATAAGACCTCTTCTTGACTCGCATTTGGAGTCAAGGATAGCCCTTTTTCTAGTAGTGTAGCTAGGAACCAACCAAGACTTGACTAAAGGTAAGGCTAGGCTAAAAAGGTGTAAAATCTTTTTGTATATATATATATATATATATATATATATATATATATATATATATATATATATATATATATTTGGATTTATCAAAAGAAAAGATTGGCTCAGAAGGTGTAACTAGGGGTATCTAGCGTTAAAGATGAACGCTAACAAATGGGTTTATATTGGTGGTTAACTAGCCAGTGTAGCTAGCTAAATATCAACATGGAAGGCTATTTTGGGTTAAATCCTAAGGTCGCCTCTTATCACGCATATACGCTTATATCACACAAAATGTGATCTCACAGCGGTCTAGTAATGATATACAAGCACAAGTTCTAGAATAAATAAAATCACCGGCACACTTATAGCAAAAAGATCAAAGCATAAAAGATGTATGCTAAATACGGATGTAACACCCCCATTTTCGATATTCGCAGCGGATATATAAATTGGGGTGTTACTTCAAGGTTCACAGTCATGATAATAGAAAACGACTCGAAAAGAGACGTTTTAAATAAAACGAGAATGGCGACGACGCCCGCGTTGCGGGCTTGCCTGTTTTTCGGCTAAGGTTTTTAAGAGCTGAAAAAGTAATGAAAATAACCGTGAAATGGTTGAATTTGCCAGCGGTGTAAATTTAGGCATACTCTAAACACACCAACATAACCTTATAGAATCAACTGCTACTTAATTGATCATATACAGAGAAAAGAAATAGCATAAAAGAACATAAATGTGTCATTAACAACCAAATGTTAATTATTTTCATCAACTTTAAGTTAACAGTATGGGTTTAAATTAAAATTTAGTATGTTACCGGGTTCTGCAGCTTAGAAGTGGGGGGGGGGGGAATATTCGATCATGCGCCAAAAGCGTTTCCTTCCCTTCTTGCTCTTGAATGAGAAAGAGCTGCACAGAGCAATTACTTTTCCATTGTCATCCTTAATCTCAAAAATGCTACCATTTGCTTGCCAACACCCTAAATTATCCCCTACTATTCTAAGGAACTTCTGTGTTTTTAAATCCCTGTATCACCGAGTGAAAAACAGATGGCAGTCTTCGTATGATGGTGGTACGTTTCCTGCATAATAGCCAAAATCAGAATAAACAAATATTATAATTCAGAACATTTGTAATCTGAATTCATTGTTAAAACATAAAGTTACTATAAACTCATAATCATAATATCACACATCTTATTAGTAATTAGATATAAAACAATAAAATACCACTGTTGTTTGAGTTACAAATTATTCTTTCTCTTATCAATAATATTGCTGAACTAGATTGAATGGTACTTACTTGTCAATGACTCTAGAGTTTTAGAGTAGATATTAGCAACATAAACCAAATCTCGTAAAGGTATACCTTTACTAAGATCTAAAAGCTTTTTTATCCCTGCAAGTTAAAAAGAGAGTGTAAAAACCAACGGAAACAACCTCAACAACAATTTAGCAAACCCAAAAAACATTATACAAACCTTCTCCAGATGCTTCAGATCCCTTTTTTTTTTATCAGATTTTGCTTTTACAGTGTGAGAGGTTTAGTTTAGCAGGCAATTTTTGATCGGCACGTAGTTTGAGAAAGAAGCTTCTCAGCGTACTTCATATAGAAAGTCACGTGCATATTGTACCCAATATGAGCTCCCAGCCACACGTTTCATGTGTTTAGGTAGACAAACCATAAAATGTATAAAAAATGTATTAGCTGGGCCACATAATTATAGAAGGCAACAAATTAAATTCCTGTGTTTAGGTAAACAAATTCCTGTGTTTAGGTAGAGAAAGGACAAAGCCTTGGATTATATAAAAATGGGCCATTGTATAACTCCCAAGCAGTCCAAGGAAGTGGACTTAACTACAGGGCCCATTTTGTTTTGGCGGGAAAACGAAAAGGCGGGAAAAAAGGCTGCAAAAACGGTGTCGTTCTGCCTTGTAATTAAACATAGATATAATTGTTATCATTCATTATTTAAATCAGAGTACATAGTATAGGTCCCAGAGGGAGATTCGAAGATATGTTATAAAAGTTACAATATTCATTCGAATGATAACATAATTGACACCATTTTTTTTATAAAAGAAAGTCCGCAGCCACTCCGTGCCAATCGTACTTCTAATTACCTGAGATAAAACATGCTAAAAAGTCAACACAAAGGTTGAGTGAATGATAACGCTCAAAATGAACATGTTTTTAGTCACGTTATTGTTAGATTTGTGCATCATATTTGGTTATATTTGTGTATATTTGTTACTAAATCATGAAAAAGTGTATATGCAAGTAAATATAGCCAAGTACAGGAAAAGATGATAAAAAGATGAAGAAAGGAAGAAATTATGCACATTTGAAGAATCACGAGAAAGAAACGAGAAAAGAACCACACAAGAATTATAGGATTTGATAAAGTCAAGATTTCTATGTTTATGTATCAAGAAAAGATCAAGTTCTATGGAAGGAAGTAGTGGTACAACAAAGGATCAAGCACGTAACGAGAAAAGGAAGAAAAAAAATAAAGTATGCATGGTAGAATGGCCCATCCGATCGGATGGTGCCCGCATCCGATTCAGATGGGAGAAAAGTGACTTACCGAGAGATCCAACCGATCGGTTGGACCTCAATACCGATCGGTTGGAGGAGACTGAAGTTACAAAAACACATTTAATGACGAATTTAAGCCCCATAATCATGGTGGCTTATCATTTCTTGGTTATTAACTGATTAAGGACGTTTTTGCTTGAGGGAAAAGGGTTCCTTCACTTATTTAAAGAACCCTTGGCTAGTTTACAAGGTGTGACAAACCAAAAACCTTGTAAGCCTTACACCAAGTCTTGCTAAACTTATTATCATTGCCCGAAAGCTTGTAGTTGCTGTGAGAACGTCCAGGGAACCTTGAGTTCAAGTCTCAAGAGTTGTGTCCAAGTGTGGAGTTGTTTACGTGTGATCATAGGCGATTGGAGGAGAGTGGTTGCTATAGTTCCACAATTCTAGTTCTTGTAATTTCACAACTAGGTATTTCTTGTTTGAGTTATTATGAACTACTTTTACTTTAAGATGAATGAAAGTATGGTTGATTACTTGTGTGTGATTATGATTATTATGGAGTGATTTTGGTTATGCTTGTGTGTATGATGTGATAATTGTTGGAGTATTCTTATTTCATAGTGATGCATGAAATCATATCTTGTTTTATGAGTTTGTTGAAATAAAATCTAATCTTGCTTAATTGGTTGGTAAAAACAGTTTTAAAGATTAACAAAGGCCGAAAGGATTTTCTTTATGTTTTTATTCCAAAAAGTTAGTGCACGAATTAGTATGGACTATGGTGTGTGACAAGCATCGTGGAAACGATTTCATCACGAGAAAAGGCCGAACGGATTCGTAGGAATTCTTAAGATAAGAAATGCATTTCAAACAACAAAGAGTTTAATAGAATTATCGAACTAGTTAACAAAGGCCGAAAGGAATTAACTAGGAGATTGAATTCTTAGAGATGATTTCTCATGATAAAAACCATTGATTGTGAATCACTCATTTTAAGTTGTGCATCATTACAAGTTACACCAAACTTGTTAGATTACTCTATACAATTGTCATGGAATTACACACAAGTATATTTGTTTTTGATTGATTGATTTTTACTTACCTTAAAATTTACACCAAATAGGATTGACAATCCTTTTTGTCAAAACTTATTTTGCAAACCCAAACCACAATTCCCTTGGGACGATCTCAACTTACCCACCTTTACTACTACCGACGAGTATACTTGCTCGTATGTGTTGATTAGAGAATTGGATAAATTGATTTTATAAATTTTTAAAACTTGCACTACACACGACACATCAAGTTTTTGGCGCCGCTGCCGGGGAATTGTCTAAATTACTTGGTAGTTTGGTTTGCTAGTTTATAGTTTTGTAGTAAAAAAAATTTTGGTTCGGAGCCAACCGAACCGGATGGATTTCCATCCGATCGGTTGGAGCCCTCGGTAAAAAATTTTTTTGTTTTTGTTTTTAGAATTAAGTGTTATTTTTTAGTTTTAATGTTAGTTTAATGTTATTAATTGTTAAGATTAAGTGTTAGTTAATTAGTTAGCTAATAGAGATAATTAAGATTAGTTTTTAATGTTTTTGATGTTTTTATTGCTTTAGTTAAAATAGTTAATGTTAAGTTTTAATGATTAGTAGTTAAATAGTTTTAATTAATTATGCTAGTTAATTAGTTTAATGATTATTAAAGTTAAGAATTAATTATTAAGATTAATGGATTAGTAAGTTATTAATTATGTGTTAGTTGTCATCTTTATTAGTTGGTTTAATTTTAGATTTTATTTTTACGGTATTTATTTATTAAGTTTTTAGTCTTCAATAATAAAAAAAAAATTAGAAAGTTCGATCTAACCGATCGGATGCTGCTCGCATCCGATTCGGTTGGGCAAATCTGAGTTTTAATGATTCAACCATCCGATCAGATGGGTTCTAATACCGATCGGATGGATGCCTCGGTAAAATTTTGTGAAAATTTTAATTTTTAGTTGTTTTGAAGTTTTAATAGTTAGAAGTTGTTTGTTTGTTTGCTTTGATTTTATTTATAAGTTATCTCGATTATAACTAACCCTCACGCTAATAGTTTGGATTTCTTTTGTTTTTGTGGTTATGTTATAGTTAGTGTTTAAGTAGAATGGAGAGTTTAAGCGGAGTTTCGGAATACTTGAGAAATTTGGAAGAAATGCTGAAAGATTCGGGTGATTCATTGGAAAGTTTGGGAAATATTTTGGAAGAAGCAAAGGTTGATTTGGAAAGACAAGAAGAAGTTGGAGAAAGTCATGTTAGTTTACCTAAGGAGAAAAGAGTTGTTGTGTTTACACAAGCACCACCTAAGGAGTTTGATGCACCGTTCATGAGGTACTCTACACCTTGTGGAGTGGAAGGTATTAAAGCTTGGGATGCTCAGCTTAACATGGAATATGGAGACAACTACATTACGGAAGATATGCTTGGTAAGCTTGGTTTTGTTTGGCTTGACTATGAGGATTATGGAAGAAAGATAGTGAGAGATGTGAATGTTAATATTCATGGTCATGTGTTCAAAGTTGATTTTGTTGTTTTGGAATATGGGAATGCGGATGAACCAGAAGTTGTGTTTGGTAGAGATTTTATGGTTAAGACTAAATGTAGGATTGATTTTGCATTGGGAGAGATGAGGATAGATGTTGATGATATGGTAGAAGAAAAGGTAGGAAAGGGAGAGATTGTTAAAAAGGGCAAAGCAAATAGAAAGAAAACACCACTTAACAAACTTACCCAACCCTCCACCCCTAAGAATGAGAGTTCTTCATCTAGTTCACCACCAAAAACACCACAAATAGTTAAACCATTAACCCAAAAGCAAAAAAAAAGCAATTCTGGAAAATTTGGAAACAAAGTTTAAGGAGCTTATGGAGGAGAAGCCGGTAATTGAAGTATTGAATAATTACATGACTTATCGTAAGAAGTTGGATGCAGTCATGATGGAAAGGGCTAGGTTAGAGGATAAGAATTTTGATGAGGTTGCAAGAGAAAGGATAGTTGAGAATGGGTTGCCTAAAAAGGAGAGCGATCCGGGGAATTTTGTGTTGCCTATTAAAGTTAATGGAACCGATGCGATGTATGCGTTGGCTGACACAGGAGCAAGTGTGAATGTAATGCCGTATCCATTGTATAAGAGATTAGGACTTGGTAATCCTCAACCAAATCAGTATAATCTTACTATGGCTGATAATTCACGAGCAAAAGCGATGGGAGAAGTAAAGAATGTTAGAGTCCAAGTAGGATATCAAGCTTTCTTGGCCGATTTTCTTGTGCTTAATATTCCGGTGGATAAGGAGTTACCGTTGTTGTTAGGAAGAACATTTTTGAGAACTTGTGGAGCTATTATAGATATGGGTAGAGGTACTATGACTATAAGTGATGGAATCTTGAAACATACCTATTATCCTAAGCCTAGAGGAAAGATTGTTAAAGAAGTTCATGGTGAAGAAGATGAAGAAGAAAACCATTTGGGTTGTTTTGAAGTAGGTAGAGATGAAGAAGGGAGGCCTAAATATGGGCCGGTTGTCCCAAGTTACTTTGATATTGAAGATGAGATGGAAAGAGCTCTAGCGATGGAGGCTTTCTATAACCCATTTAAGAATATTTTTGTGTTTAACAAATTGACAGATTTTCTTGGATCTTTACCGGTCCAATTAAAGAATTTGGAATGGGGACCCAAAGGATCTAGTGTTTAAAAGAAGGAAAAAGAAGATGGAGAATGGCATGTGAAGTTTGATATAGTTTTTCCAAATGGAAGGAACTTTACAAGGAAGTTTAAAACGCAAATGACTAACCGAAAGTTGTCCGGGAAATTCCAAAATGAAGATATCTTGAGGCACGAATATTTTGAAGAATTAAAGAAAAGAGTTTGAAGAATAAAAGCACAAAGCTTGTGCTAGTGTTTTGTTTGTTTTCTTTTTAATTTTTTATGCATTTTAGTAGTTTAATGTTTGCATTTAAGTTTAAGTTTGAGTTTAGACCTTTTAATTGTCTTGGTTTATTAAGTTTTAAGTTTATGAAGTTATGTTTTGAGGTTAAGAGTTAAGTTTTGTTTTAGAAGTTGTAGAGATAGAATTGAAAAACAAGTTGGGAGATTAAGTGTGTTGAAGTATTTTTTATGCTTAAAAGAAGTATTTTTGAAGAGTGAAAACACTTCTCATTTGTTCTTACAAGTGTGAAAAGGTGTTGACAAAAGAAAAGTGAAGTTTTTGCAAAAAATCAATCCGAATCGGTTGGATCAAATACTGATCGGATGGATTGAAATATATATACTCAAGGTTTCAAAAATCACAAAACACACACACACACACTCAATCCATCAAACTTGGGGTTCAAAATTTCGACCATTAGAAGTCTATTAAGTGTTGCAGGAGTGTTGAAGAATCATCTATGGCACCTAAACAAGTAAGTAACATCATCAATTTGTACTAATTAGGTTTTAATTCGAATTTCTTTAATTAGGTCAAAATTTGGGTATTTTTGATATAGTTCGAATTGAGATGTAATTTTTTGTGGAATAGATAGGTAAATGATTGAGGAATTCATTGCAAAAAGACTTAGAAAGATTGATTAAGTTTTTAGGAAGAATTGATTGATTGAATTTTCGGATTACAATGGGTCAAAACTTTAAATCGATTTGGATTGCAATTGATGATTTCCAGGTGTTATTTAGTTGTTGATTTGTGATTCTAGGATGATGCATTGTTGATTAGAACATCAATGGAAGAGATTTGATTTGGTATTGTTCATATGTTCTAGGAAGATTGAGAAATCATGCGAATATGTTATGAACGTGTTTAGAGACGAGTGGGATATGTAGGAACTATGATAATCGATCAAATGCATGATAGGATAGAGCTGGATTGTTGGAATTGATTAGAAATCGGAAAAGAAAAAAATTTTGAGACAGAAAGCCTCAACCGATTCGGTTGCGGGGAGATACCGATCGGTTGAGCTGGGACATTTACTCCATCTGATCGGATGGTGAGTAATACCGATCGGATGGACGACTCGGTAAATAAAAATGAAATTTTTTCCAAACGAGTTTTGTGACTTCTAAATCATGTCATCTTGGTTTTTATGCTCTTATACTATCAAATGTTTGTGTTTTCTACAGAGTTATCTTGCAGGTGGTTCGAGTTCATCAAGTGGAAGAGTGAATCCGATTGTAACGAAGTATATGCAGAGGAATACTAAGAGTAAGGTCCAATATACTCTCAATCATGAAAGTATTGAAAACTTGAAGTTCAGCAAGGTTAAGAGCAAGGAGGAAAAGCACGCTTTTCGGGAGCATCTTTCGAAGTTACAGGGGAGAACCATTGCTAAACCAAGGTTAGTTTATTGGAGTTTGTTTGCGGAGTATAATTGTGAGACTGAGTTAAGAAATATGATGAGAATGTCGTATGTTTATGAGGGAGACGGTGATAGTTTTGAAGATCTTTCGTAGGAAAGAGCGTTTAGTATTTATGAGAATGTTAACCGAGAATGGTGTTTGGAGTTTTTCTCCACATTTTATTTTGAAAGGAAGATTGTGGATGTTGTGAATGATAGATGTATCTGGTTTAGGCTCTGTGGTAGGGAACATGTTTATACTTTGCCGGAGTTTGCTGTAGTTCTTGGTCTATACGATCAAGATGAAATTGAGCATCGTTTGTTTCCAGTACATTTTGCAAGGTTGGTAAGAAAGCATAATGATTATGAGGGTCTAGCGGATTATTGGAATAGAGTGGGAGATCCAGGTTGTAGTAGAAGGAACTCATCCAAGTTAAGGAGTCCTATTATGAAGATTTTACAAAAGTTGATCGCTTGGGGGGTTTTGCATAGAACAGGTAGCAGGGATAAGTGCAATCAACCGGATCTGTGGCTAATGAAATTGTTGGAGGAGGATAAGAATGGGAATGCGGCTTGGATAATAGCCGAGTATCTTTCAAGAAGAGCACTAGGGATAAAAGATAATAGTGTGATTTGTGGAGGTCACTATGTGACTATGTTGGCAAGAAATTTGGGTTATTTTGAGTATGAGGAATTGGAAAAATGTTCAGAAATGAAGGAGAGTGAGACGTGGGATGATCAAAGTTTCGGTAAAGCGTTGGATGGGAAAACAAAGACGCTGAGAGCTGTGACAGAACCAACGATGGGCGCACCTCATGAAGCACCACAACAACCCTATCAACAACAACCGTATCAACCACCACCACCAATTAGGAATGTTCATGCTCCGGGAAGTTTTGACTCGGGATGGGGAGATTGGAACCGCGAATTGAATGAGATAGAATGTAGGGAAGTTTGGATAGATTCTATGATGATGAGGCAAAATTACAACTATGATTATTCCATGCCGATGATTCAACATGTAGCTCGAGATGCTAACTATGAGGTACCTCCCTACAATCCACCAAATGTTCCACCCTACCCAATTCAGTATGACCCATATCCTGGCCAATATCCTTATCCGTATCCCGGGTATGCACCATTTCCCGATCCAGTGCCAGTTTATGGTAAAGTCCCTACAGTTGGAAGTTCGAGCTACAATGTTGGAGGTTCTTCGTCAGGTGTTGGAAAGAAAAGGCCCAAGTTTACAGTTTTTGATGATGAAGAGAATTATGAGGATGAAGAAGAAGAGGAGGATGATGACGAGAGTGAAGATGAGCGGGTTCATAGCGATGAACACATGGATGCCGATGATTGATGATCATCGAAGATTTGGTTGATCATGGTTATGTTTTAAAAATAATGTTGGTCGAATAATTTCTATTTCCACTACTTTTAACTTAACTTTATTAGGATTTTATTATTCATGGTTTGTTTTGAACTACTTTTGTTTGTTTTAGTATTTTGTTTGTTTGTTTTGCATATAGTTTTTGCAGTTTTGCAGGGGAAGAATTTACGAAGCCTAGTGTTGATCAATATTCGGAGTTAGGAGAACTCATGTGCTTACGTAAGATCAAATAAATCTATGCGAATTTTTTTCGGGTGGCATTTTATTTTATTTTTTATTTTATTTTTTCCCATTTCCTTTACTTTTAAGTTCATTTTATTACATTGAGGACAATGCAAAACTTAAGTGTGGGGGAGGGAAGAAAATGGGAAAAATTGGTATAATTTTTAAATTTTTTAGTTTTTAGTAGAATTTTGGGATTCGATGACTAGAGTTAGGTTCGCCCTTGATGTTCTAGTTATTTATTTTGTTATATAGATTGATTCAATGGTAAGAATGAGGCTATTTGAAAATTTTTGGAATTTAATCAAGAAAGGAGAGTTATTGATAACTATTGCTAGCACATGTTATAACTCACCTTAAATTGTGAGGATTTAAGCCTTTTTGTATAAAGCATTTCTTATGCTCTATAGTTCGTTATGAATGTGCCGGTGATCATGTTGATTCTAGAACTTGTACGTGTTATGCATTACGGTTAAAATTACTTTCTAGTAATAAAATATATTCAAATGATAAGAGGCAAATTAGGATTTACACCAAATGGCCTTCTGTTTACAAAAATATTTTTGCTGACCGCATTGGTTAGTTATCCTTAGTATTTGGAACCCATTTGTTAGCGTCAATCTTTTACGCTAGATACCCTTAGTTACACCTTCTGAGCCTTATCTTTTCTTTTGATTAAATCCAGAAAAGTACAAAAAGATTTTACACCTTACACCTTAGCCTTACCCGAATCAAGTTCAATTGAAGTTCAAAACTAGTTATTTTTTGATGATTACATGTTGACCACACTTTGAATGTGTATATGTTGTTTCATTGAAGAAGGAGGTCGCTACTCTTATTTGTATTTTTGTAACGTGTGCTCATCCAAAGTGTGGGGGTGACGAAAAAGAAAGTGGTTAAAAAAAAAAGAAAAAAAAAAAAGAATAGCCAATGAGCTATGAATGTATGGAATGATGAAAATAAAATAGTCAATGAGCTATTAAGGAAGGAAGGAGTTAGTATGAGATGCGGAAGAATGATAATCGAAGAAGTTTGGTGGAGTGATCATTTGAGGTATAAAGAGTTGGGAACGAAATTTGGACTTGATTCTTATTTATTCGTTTTTATTTTGCAGAAACCAATCACAAATAATTCCCATGTCTTATCCTTACCTTTACCAATTACTTGATTCGTTGTTAGCTTTCGAGCATCCGGATTTAGTGATGGCTTTGTCTAGATATGTAGTGCATAGATGTTCTAGTGACCATCCGGGTTTTTGAATAGTTGAAAAACGTTGCTAGCGAGCTAGTGCGTGTTTTGGTGACCATCCGTTATGCAAATAACGTCGTTAGCGAACCAAGGTACAATCTAGTGACCATCCGTTGCTTAGCTAGTCAAGAATTCGTTGTTAGTGAGCTATTATGTTCTTGTATGAAATATTTGTACAATAGCTAGGTAACCGTAACCCTTGAAACCTTAAACCCGAATAAAAGACCTCTTTGATGTTTTATTTTGTTGTTTTGATACTCGTACAAGCTTATGGTAAGAAACGTGAATCATGTCTGAGCAATTGAGTGATATGCCATTAAATTTACCCTTGAGTGTTGAGTGAATTTAAAAATCCTATGAGAGGAGCTTAGTTATATTATCAAGCTCGAATTAACTTGTTTATGTTTCAAGAATTTTTCACACCTAAAAGTTAAAATGACAATTATTCCAATTGGGATAGTTGTTGGATTTTTAGAATCATAATGAAGTAGCCATTGAGTTCAGTTTTCTTAAAGCTAGACTTGCTCGAGGGCGAGCAAAACTCAAGTGTGGGGGATTTGATAACGCTCAAAATGAACATGTTTTTAGTCACGTTATTGTTAGATTTGTGCATCATATTTGGTTATATTTGTGTATATTTGTTACTAAATCATGAAAAAGTGTATATGCAAGTAAATATAGCCAAGTACAGGAAAAGATGATAAAAAGATGAAGAAAGGAAGAAATTATGCACATTTGAAGAATCACGAGAAAGAAACGAGAAAAGAACCACACAAGAATTCTAGGATTTGATAAAGTCAAGATTTCTATGTTTATGTATCAAGAAAATATCAAGTTCTATGGAAGGAAGTAGTGGTACAACAAAGTATCAAGCACGTAACGAGAAAAGGAAGAAAAAAAATAAAGTATGCATGGCAGAATGGCCCATCCGATCGGATGGTGCCCGCATCCGATTCGGATGGGAGAAAAGTGATTTACCGAGAGATCCAAGCAATCGGTTGGACCTCAATACCGATCAGTTGGAGGAGACTTAAGTTACAAAAACGCATTTAATGACGAATTTAAGCCCCATAATCATGGTGGCTTATCATTTCTTGGTTATTAACTGATTAAGGACGTTTTTGCTTGAGGGAAAAGGGTTCCTTCACTTATTTAAAGAACCCTTGGCTAGTTTACAAGGTGTGACAAACAAAAAACCTAGTAAGGCTTACACCAAGTCTTGCTAACCTTATTATCATTGCCCGAAAGCTTGTAGTTGCTGTGAGAACGTCCAGGGAACCTTGAGTTCAAGTCTCAAGAGTTGTGTCCAAGTGTGGAGTTGTTTACGTGTGATCATAGGCGATTGGAGGAGAGTGGTTGCTATAGTTCTACAATTCTAGTTCTTGTAATTTCACAACTAGGTATTTCTTGTTTGAGTTATTATGAACTACTTTTACTTTAAGATGAATGAAAGTATGGTTGATTACTTGTGTGTGATTATGATTATTATGGAGTGATTTTGGTTATGCTTGTGTGTATGATGTGATAATTGTTGGAGTATTCTTATTTCATAGTGATGCATGAAATCATATCTTGTTTTATGAGTTTGTTGAAATAAAATCTAATCTTGCTTAATTAGTTGGTAAAAACAGTTTTAAATATTAACAAAGGCCGAAAGGATTTTCTTTATGTTTTTATTCCAAAAAGTTAGTGCACGAATTAGTATGGACTATGGTGTGTGACAAGCATCGTGGAAACGATTTCGTCATGAGAAAAGGCCGAAAGGATTCATAGGAATTCTTAAGATAAGAAATGCTTTTCAAACAACAAAGAGTTTAATAGAATTATCGAACTAGTTAACAAAGGCCGAAAGGAATTAACTAGGAAATTGAATTCTTAGAGATGATTTCTCATGATAAAAACCATTGATTGTGAATCACTCATTTTAAGTTGTGCATCATTACAAGTTACACCAAACTTGTTAGATTACTCTATACAATTGTCATGGAATTACACACAAGTATATTTGTTTTTGATTGATTGATTTTTACTTACCTTAGAATTTACACCAAATCGGATTGACAATCCTTTTTGTCAAAACTTATTTTGCAAATCCAAACCGCAATTCCCTTGGGACGATCTCAACTTACCCACCTTAACTACTACGAACGAGTATACTTGCTCATATGTGTTGATTAGAGAATTGGATAAATTGATTTTATAAATTTATAAAACTTGCACTACACACGACACATCAGTGAATCCATAGTGTTTTAAGTTATAATCAATTTGAACACAAGCTAAGTAAAACATAAATCATTAATATCACAGTACGGTATATTGCACTAAGCCTCATGACACACAATGCTTTAACTGTTTTAAGTATTACCCACATAATTTAATGAAAGTAATAATGCCCCGAGTAGGAGTCTGCCAAAAACTCTTTATTAAACGTTTTCAAATAAAGTGCATTTGGTTACTTATCCAGCAACACAAATGGGTCGTCAACTGCCAATAGATCTATTCTCTATATTCGCGCTCACCCTGTGGGTGACTAATGGTGCATGATATGAGGGAGTTTTTAAATATAAATTGGCAATAGTTAACCTAGTACAATAACAATCAAAAATACTTGTGTTCGTTTTAGTAGCATGTATCTCCTCACAAGTTTGGAAAAATGTATAAATAAAAGTGGGACTATGAACTCACCTTGATAGTCTGAAGAGTAAACGAAATTAACTAAAGTTGATAAACGTCTCCGGCTCGCAACCTGGTTCGTTATGTCAAGTTTTAGTAATCGTATTCGAATTTATATAAGTTTTAATTGTTCGTTTCGTAACGTTTGTGATTGTTGATTAAATGTTAATTTGAGACAACATGAAGTCTCTCCAAAAGTTATAAGATTTATCTTATTTCCTATTTTTATGTTTTCGTTCCGTTTGTTTGTTAATTGTTTCCCGTTCGTTTATATTTCGTTTATTAATTCAGATTGAATTTTATATATATATATATATATATATATATATATATATATATATATATATTATATATATATTTATATTTATATTTAAATATATAATAATAATAATAATAATAATAATAATAATAATAATAATAATAATAATAACAATAATAGTTTTAATAATAACAATAATAATATTAATTATTATTTGAATATTTTTCAATTCTTCCCCTAAAGTTCTACATATTGACAACTTTTACCCTTGAACTTTCGTAAAATGACAAGTTTTACCCCTCAACTTTCACAAAATTACAATTTTTACCCCTTAACTTTGGTTAAATGACAATTTTTACCCTTTTAGTTTCAAAAGTGACACTTTTTACCCCTTAGTTATAAGTCGACAGCATATTAAGTCCTTGTTACAAATCTATTTAAAATTTTGGCAGAAAATACCCTTGAAATTCCTACGTCGTTACACCTGACGTCCTTTTTCTTATAACACGCGTTATATCTTACGAAAAATGACAAAACTTTTTACGACTCTTTTGTACACTTAATCATCAGTTTATAAACTTAGTTTTTACAAAGTTCCAGCTCGTGATTCGAGCTCACGAGCTCGAAATAAATTTTTAAATGGTGCGTTTGTTCGTTAAAACTGGGCAGAAAAACAAGCGAAAAGAAAGGGTCGAATCTTGGTGAAAACTTAACCAAATGACTTCGTTCTTTTTCCTATAGTTAGATAGCTATGTGATCTTTAATCTGTCAATAATCAAGAACTTTTAGAGTTCGTTTGGGTGTCGAAATTAAGGTCACAAGTAGAGGGTCTGCTGTTGGGTCTCGACAGCAACAAAAGAAGAAAAATACTTTGTTTTTCGATTTTTAATCTTAGGAACTAGGGATCTTTGATTATATTTAGTATCTTTAACATATTTAAAGGACTTCTAATCAATCTTAGGTGTTCTAGGCTTGCAAAATGATTTAAGAGGGTGTTTGTTTGTTCGACTGAAAATGAAAAAGAAAATGAAAAACTAAGTTTTGATATTTAAGGTTTCTAATTTAGTTTCTAGTGTATGTTATGAGTATATTAAGTATGTTAAACTCATTTGTATCTTGTTTTAATATTCTTTAAGTTGTAAAAACAAAATATTAAGGTTGTGTTTGTATTTGTTCGACAAAACCAAAAAGAAAGAAAAGAAAATGTATATTTTAGTTTTTGGGTTTAATCATTACTAGGGTTTGTTCATTAGGGTTATTAGGGATGTTTAGAGTATAGAAAACAAAAATAAATGGATTGGAGACTTACCTAGGTAGTATTGATCGAATAGGGCAAAAATGGAACTTAGGGTTTTGGAAATGATCACTAAGGCTTCATTCTTCCTCCTTGGCTTCCTAGAGATGTTTTTAGACTTGATTAGGGGCTGTGGAGACATAAATTTGGGTGTGTGTGGGCTGTGGGTATTAGTTTGAATGGTTTGTGGGAGTTTGAGGGAAACGGTGACCTTGTATTTATAGAGGGAGGTGATCTAGGGTCCTAAAGACATGTTGATGTGTTTCTATATGGACCGTTGTTTAAGTTGGTGGGTTGTTTGATGGAGAGAAGGCCATGTAGGAGGGGGGTGGCGTATGATGAAGGTGGTGGTGATGTATTTGCTTGAAATCCATTCAAGTAAGCTTATTTCTAGAAGAGGATATGTGTAAAATTTAAGATTGAACACATGGGTACTTAAGGTTTAAGAAAAATAATGAGTTGAGTTGGTCCTTGGGTTGGTTTCGAACTAGGTTAGTGCTAAAGGGGAAAGTTTGGTTCGATCTAGGCTTTAGGGATTTGTACACTAAGCTTAGGCATGTGGTACTCTAGGGTTAGGGTTTAGTTAGGACTCCTAGGGTTTAGGGATTACTTAGAAATAATTTTTATAATTTTTCTAAATATTTTTATGTATATCGATTTATATGAATTCAAAAGAAAATAATTTGGTGCTTTAGGGTGTTGTACTTTAGGCTTAGGGATGTTGTACTAGGGTTTAGAAATTAAGAAAAATATAATTTTATTATTTCCTCAATTTACATTATTTTTATATAATTTTTATTAAAGTTTTAATGTACTTAAATGAGTTGTTAAGTTTTTTTCCATTAAGGAGTTGTACCATGGGTTTAGAGGATTGTACATTTATTTAATAAATTAATAAATTTATTTTAAAATTTAATGTGTAAAACTATTACAAAGTATGCCTTTTAAAATAGTTATTATTAAAGTTTATATAAAGTTTTTATTAATAATTAGTTTTTATGCATTAAGTACTTGTACATTAGTTTAAAGGGCTTGTACATATATATTTTATAAAAATATTAATTAGGGTTTGTGATTTTATTACACGAAATAATAGTTTTGTGAAATTAGGGTTTTATCGGGAGTTATAGTGGATTTAGGGTTTCTGTGCTTTAGTGACTTGTACATTATTTAAATAAATTATATTTTAGTATCTCTAGGGTTTTGTTATCTTCACATGTTGTTATGGTAGTTTAGGGTTTCATAAAACTCTTATCAAATAGAAAACACTTAGTTTTTAAACGTACGTTAACGAAATAACGTAAAGTGGTAAATGGGACCTCATAAAGTTTTAGGTCAAAGATGTTTAGATAGTTAAATACTAAATCAGTTAAGGTTGGGTTGCGAGCACGTTTATCGGGGATGTGATCTACGTCACATAAGATAATAGTTATAACCAAGTACTAAACAAATAAATAATTAAAAAAAAATTTCTACGTGGAAAAAGGATAAAGGTAGTTTATTATAAAGTCGTATTTTTACCAGTGGTTACAGTATCCCCCGGTTGAAGGGAATCTCGTCCCGAGATTCAGTCTATGTTGGTCGAGGAGTTGAGAAAATGATGTGGGTATACCATACGTACTTGATTTTCTTACTTAGGGTTTCTAGTTAACCTTAATGAGAGATTTAGCACAGGATCTGAATAGAATCTAAGATTCTCTCTTATTCAGATAAAAGGGAAAATCATACAACAATTTGATTGGTGATGTGAGTTTGATATGTTTAAAATGCTTGAAGTTCAAAAATAATATTATATATATAATATTATTTTGTTTCTATATCATTTAAATCTAATAATATCGTTCCGCTATCAGTCCTTGGTTACATTGTCTTAGTCTAAAAGGGTTATCTTATGAACAGTTTGTTTTGTCAAAATTTCGCTTTTGAATGAAGATTGTTATTAGAAAATCTGAAAAGATAACTTTTCCATTTATGAAATGATTCTTACTAAATTATACATAGTTGATCAGGCTATGTATAATTGAGGACCAAATGATGTGATGTTTGGCTCAGTCACTGTGGTATTTATGTTTTTCCAAAGTTTTAGATGGTGTTCAACGTTTTGTTTTTGTAAAATGACAACATTTTTTTTTACAAAAATATGAAAATTACTATTCATACTACGGTGACAGGTCAGGGATTTCTAGGGTAATAATAGGATATCCTTAAAATGATTTTAGGGTTTGTGTGGATATTTTACGGGATAGTAATAGTCTATTGTTTGGTCAAAACTAATATTAATCGAATTTCTAATGTGATAGCAGTGTATTGTTACGTAGTGACTACAAACAGGATAAATGGAATAGAAACATAGATTGTGATTATTACGGAAATATTACAAGATAGAGATTTCTTGCGGTAGAAAGATAGTTGTTACACTTAGATTACATCCATCGTAACTAAGGTAGAGTACAAGAGGAAATACACTTAGGAAGTCTTAAGCTATGGTTTATTTAGCTATATCAGGAACTTCTCTTCTGTTTAGATAGGGATGTCATTCCTTGACATTGTCGGGATCTTAACGAGTTCTCATTCTTCTGCACTAATCTTGGTTCTGCTGTGCGTTCCCATCTCCTAGCACATAAGTTCTTCCGCGGGCACCATTGTTCTGGTCTGCATTCGGTTTCGGATACCGGCTCTTGTAATGCCCCTTCTCACCACATCCGTAGCAAGTTATTGGCGGTGGATTTGCTCCTGTTGCTTTACAGTCTTTGGTCTGATGTCCCACTTTCAGACACTTTGCACACTTAATGGTACATGGACCGTAGTGGTGCAACGAGCATCGATTGCAAAATGGTTTTGTTCCGATATAACTACTTTTCTCTGCAGGTGTGGCGGTATAGGCTCTGGCAGTCTCTTGCCGACGATTCTGTTGGTGGTGGTGGTTGTTATGGTTGTGCTGATAGTCGTTTTGGTGATGGATGGTCTTTCTATCATCAAGCTATCGCTTGTAATCATTGTTTTCCTGGGTAGCACTGCGCTTGATTTCTCGATCCATCAGTTTCTGAGCTGTGGTCATTGCTTCTTCTAGCGACTGAGGCTTTGAAGCAATAACATTTCCCTCGATGCTTTGAGGTAATCCTTCGGTATATTTCTCCAATACCTTCTCCAGATCAGGCACAATAGTTGGACATAGGAGAGTAAGTTCCTGAAACCTTCTATTGTATGCCTTGAGATCCGTTCCTTTCACCACTAACTGGTGAAATTCATTTTCCAACTTTTTGATTTCGGTACGGGGATAATACTTTTTCAGCATTTTCTTTTTAAGATCATCCCAAGTGAGTTGATGAGCTACTCCAATTCCCATGTTTTGGGAGGTAGCAGACCACCAAGACAGGGCATCATCTAATAAAGTCCCTGTAGCAAAAGCAACTTTGCAGTCATTGGTACACCCGCTCCTTACAAAGACTACTTCCGTATGCTCAAACCAACGAGCTAGTTCAATAGCTCCTTCTGTTCCCTTGAAGAAAGTTGGTTTACAGTTCATGAAGTCTTTGTAGGTGCACTTGCGATCTATTGTAGCTCCGCTTTCTCCATTGGGTCGGCTGGTGCTTCCAGTACGGGCCATTTCCGCTGCTTGAGTCTCAAGTGCTGCAGCAACACTGGCTGCAACAAGTTTTCGGATAGCAGCTTGGGACATGGCTGGTTCTGGGGATTTGCGAGACATATTTCTATTAACACCACAATAAAACATACGTTTAAAATTTGTTCATGTTAGATTAACAAGGTAAAACTCATGATAATCATAAGGTCACAACATGTCCAAATACTATCATATGCGTATGTAAGATGATCATCACTGGCCCACATCAATCGATACCATATACAGCAAAATACAAAAAAATCCCAACCACATATAGTCATAAATAACTTGCTAATTTGTTATATATAACAAAATTAATAAAAGCGTCATATTTATGCCACATATTTCATGGCTAAGATATAGTACAAAAGCTGGTAGATAACAATCTGATTTAGTGGCTACCAGAAGCTCCTCCCAGTCGATTCTCCAGTTTGACGATCATGCTGACGAGTATTTGTATGTACTCCTGATATTTATCTTGCATGTCTTCCACTATTTTCTCTAAAATAGTGATCTTTGTCTGAGCGGTCATCAGTTCTTTATTTCTCCTATCAACTTCAATTCGTCATAGGTACTTCCTGTCTCAGCTGCTCATAACAGTTCTCTTTCCTCTCACGATTCTTGTCCATCTTCTGCTTCATGGTCCCTTGACTAGTAACTAAATCCTCAACTCTATATTCTATACCTTTAATGCATTCTAGAGGCAACTCATCCTAAAGCAGTCTTGATTTGCTCTCCTTGCTGTTCTAATTGCGTCAGAAAGGTGGAAACGGTCGGCTGTCGCTCCTGTGCTGCTCGTGAACTCTCTCCTATCTTAAAGTTCCGTGGCGGAGTCAGAATATCGGGAGTAGGTGATCGGGGTAAGGTATGACACCGAGCGATAATGCTCCTAATTTCTTCACTAAGTTCGAATGGGACAGATGGGGGAATAGAAATTGGTAGATGATAGTGGAGGTGAAAGTAAAGATGTTGAGACTAATGGTACTTAAGTAGATAACCTATAGGGAGATGATGTAGGCACTAGCGTGATGTCCGGTACCGTCGTAATATTTTTCAATATCCGAGTCCGACATAAGAGGGATAGAATGATTAGGAAAGTCAGAATTCTGTAACCACCCGGTAATTGTAAATATTTCACTATGCAACTAAATAATTAACATTAAATATGTATAAGTAGCGTTTCAGTAACGTTGTGGCACGGAGGACTTTTTAGTTAAGTTTGTGAAAATCGGTTATAGTCCAATATTTGAAAATATTTTGTTCTCTATAACCATAGGCTCTGATACGAATCTGTAACACCCCCGTTTTCGATATTCGCAGCGGATATATAAGTTGGGGTGTTACTTCAAGGTTCACAGTCATGATAATAGAAAACGACTCGAAAAGAGATGTTTTAAATAAAATTGTTATCATTGATTATTTAAATCAGAGTACATAGTATAGGTCCCAGAGGGAGATTCGAAGATATGTTATAAAAGATACATTATTCATTTGAATGATAACATAATTGACACCCTTTTTTTATAAAAGAAAGTCCGCAGCCACTCCGTCCCAATCGTACTTCTAATTACCTGAGATAAAACATGCTAAAAATTCAACAAAAAGGTTGAGTGTATCCATAGTGTTTTAAGTTATAATCAATTTGAACACAAGCTAAGTAAAATGTAAATCATTAATATCACAGTACGGTATATTGCACTAAGCCTCATTACACACAATGCGTTAACTGTTTTATGTATTACCCACATAATTAAATGAAAGTAATAATGCCCCGAGTAGGAAAACTCTTTATTAAACGTTTTCAAATAAAGTGCATTTGGTTACTTATCCAGCAACACAAATGGGTCGTCAACTGTGATATTTTATACTTTTATGAATTAAGCTACCACTAATTAACTACTAATTACCTACTAGATTTAGAGAGAGAAAGCTAGAGAGAGAAAGAGATGGAAGGGAGATGATTTCACACACTTAGTAACAATAATTCTAATTTCATCAACCAACAACCCTTTCCCTAAGGAGGGAAGGGGTATTTATAGTTTTACATGGTAGAGGGCTTGATGCCCTAATTATACTAACAATACTTAATAAAACAAATCAAACTAAATAAATGACACAGCCCATGGGCCTTCTACACAGGCTGGGCCTAATAACAAACCTAAAGGCCTAAGCAACCTTAATACAATATGATCAATACTTGAATAATACAAAACGTGTTCCCAACAATCTCCCCCTAAGTATTGGTCATCAAGGTTGCTTGACGTCGACTTTGCTTCTTTTGGCTTTGACGTCTTCAAAATCTTTGTTCTTTGTTCTTGATAGTGATGTGATACGATATGGTAGTAATCTGCTGTTCTCCAATGATCTTTGCTTCTGATGTCTTCACGTCTTCTCCACCATGCACATATATCTTATGACTCTGGTTCTTTAACTTGTTCTCACTTCTTCAATCTTTAACTTTGAGAAAGGTTGTAGTACTTGAATCTTTAGACTTTTCTTTAACAATTCTGAACTTTTTGATATTTCTGAGTCTTTGTGAGAACTTCTCTTTGGGATATGAGCATGATGGAGTCTTGATGGTGGTAGTACTCCAGGTCTCCAAGCTCCTCCGCAGTAGCAGCACGAACCAACCGGTACTTACAGGCTCAGACTTGAGATCATCAACAGCATAGTGTGAAGACTTTCTCAAATCCTAACCCAGACCGTTCTGAACCGGATTCCCCCGAAAGGGATAACACGGACACACCGAAGTGCACCCACGATTCAGTGAGTCGCTGGAGATCACCCCACGACTATAGACCGTTTGGAGCAAACACTAAGCGTAACCCGCAAGGAGTTACCGAAGTGACCTGCTGTCAGAGTTGTTAGATGTTGCTCTGGCAGGATTTCCATTCAATCATTGATAATCACAATTGTGATTTTTCTCATGAATGTTCTCGGCAGATTGCTAAGATCTGCGAAGGACACTTTCTTAATTTTACAACTACTACCCATGATGTAGAATAGCAGTGTAATACTAAGTGTTCCTAAGAGATCTATGATGAATCTCATGGCTCTAGACTCAATAAGTGCACATTTGTTTGGTCGTCGGAGGCGTGGAGCAGAATGCCTCCTTTTCAATATCAACACACTCGTAATGAGAGGTCGATAGATTATGAAGGGTTCTCCGTGTGAATGAAACAAATGTCTTTTGAGAGACACTTGAGTGGCTTAGAAGGTTTAGTGTAGTGCGTCACTGGGTCCATGACGTCTTTAGTCTTCAATACCGGTGATGCTCATCAACCAGTAGATTATGAATTGAACCCGGTGTCTGCCCTAAGGTTGAATAAATGGAGGGCTATTTCTTTTCACCCATTTCTTTGCTTTTCTTTTTAATTCTTCAACCCCTTCTTTCTCCGTTCATTCATTTTCTCCTTTTTTATATCATACCTAGGACTTTCTATTTCTAAACTATTGGTATTGTCCTTGGGTAGATCCCTCCGGCTCTGGCGGATCATAGGACGGTTTTCCCTAACCTTAGTCACCTTATAACTCCATGACTATCCTAATGATGCCATAAAACCAAAACCATTGAAAATCTCTCAAAGTGTCGATAATTTGTAAAGACATTTTGTTGACACCTTGAGAGTTTGATGATTTTCAGAAAGACTCCCCCTTAACATGTGCGCATAAGTAATAGATTTGAAATTTGCACATGCCGGAAAGAGTTGGCACTTTTGAATTGATTGACTTTCAATGAACTTGATCGTTGCGAGACACGCTTACA
Source organism: Artemisia tridentata subsp. tridentata (assembly GCA_021014915.2). Taxonomy (NCBI): domain Eukaryota; kingdom Viridiplantae; phylum Streptophyta; class Magnoliopsida; order Asterales; family Asteraceae; genus Artemisia; species Artemisia tridentata. The sequence goes on from CP139509.1 coordinate 388,827,888, forward strand.
TCACCAGTTAAACTGGCTTGAAATTATTACCCGTCTAGATCAGATTCAAAGATTATCGCTCGAAATTGGTACATTCTACTCAGACATATCCATTGCGAGACACGTTTACATCACCAGATAAACTGGCTTGAAATTATTACCCGTCCAGGATATGTCCTTTCGACTACTGACCGTTGTTATCGTCAATTCGAGGGTCAATTCTTGAGTCTTATACTCATGAGATATCATTTTTGCTTCCACCATATTTTAATCACATTTTCATTCTCCCCCTCAAAAATAGCATAATTATGTTGTTTTTGACAAACTTTTGATTAAAATATGCTCTTTTTGAGGTGTTTGTGGAAGAATGTCAAGAACGTTTGTAGATTTGGAACAAAGATTTTTCAAATACTCCCCCTTAACAAGGGAGTACTTGTCCTTATGAGCAGAATTGTTGAAAAAAACTTTGAAAACATTCTGGTTTTAATTCTGCTCATAAGTAAGAAGCTTTCGCTCCTTTTTCAGGATTGAGGCACTGAAGCGTACCTCTGGGTCCTTTCTTTGGGGTCCGTGTTGTACACTGTTATGTGTGCACAAGCCGTAATAATGATGAAATATAGATGAGATGATGATTAATTGAACAAACAATGAATTAGTACCAGTGTTCATTACTCAGGACGGCGAAACGTGAGAATGTTAGGAATTTTCGCCTGACCTCCAACATAACTTTCCAACCAACGCATCTGCTCTCGAAACTTAATCTTCTTCTCTATCCTTTTCACGAACTTCCTTGCTTGTCTTTTCTCATTCCCGCCCCACTTTAACTCTTTAGCCAACTTCTCATCCTTTAAGATCTTCTCAAGTTCAGATTTGACTTGTTGGATGGTTGGGTCACTGAACTTGCGAAGATCTTCGAAACCCATAAATCTTGTACAAGCTCTCCTTCTATGATAATATACTCCAAATGGTTTGTACCCGAAGGTGTATGGCTGCTGATCACGAAGACTTTCAGGTACGAAGTCTGGCTTAGTGAGATTTAGCTTGGTTTGATAACTTTCAACTCCTAGATGAACGTCTTCAACCCGTTGTCTAATCACAATATTGCGAATGAAGATGAGAAGGGAGTTGATGATATCGTACTGAAGCCGTCCAGGGAGGTGTTCAAGTTTTCCCTGAATCTTCAATAGATACATGTCCTCGATATCATTGGGGTTAAGGAGAGGATAGTCAGCTTCGGTGAATACATACTCCTTATCGTTGCTTCGTCTTACAATGATCTTTGTTAGAAAGTTGTATCCATACATAAACTCCGTTTCAGCACTGACGATAGACATAATCCTATGACTGCTCCATACCTCGTCCCTTGTCCTTCTCTTGGCCATCATATATTTGTAGTACAACCTCCGCAGATTTGGCCAATGATGGATCCCAAACACAGCATCTTCATTATACTTCTGTATCTTTCTGCTCCAAAGATTGTTGATTTGTTCTTCAAACCCCTCTAAGGCATACCTGGCTGCCGGGTATTTGGTAAGTGAGGTGGCATATCTCTTCTCAGGGTTCGTGTTACCGTACATGAGGTAATCTAAATCTTTGTTGAAGAAGTGTGCTATGGGTAACTTGAGGTTGTGAGGTGGTCCGACAAGAGGTAAGGGTTGCGTGTAATTTCGAGGAGGTAACGGTTCTACAGATAATTGTTCTTGCGTCCAGTTGATGTTATCGTTTAGGGCTCTGGCTACTTGCTCAACGTTGTACTCGAATTCCAGCTCCGATGTTGAAACAGTTGAAAATTCCGTGAATCCACTTTTGCGAACTCTGATGATGTCTTTCAGACCTAGTTACTGGAATTTCATCTCCTTTTCTAATCGTTTGGCGAAGTCTACAACTGATCCTTCCACTGGTTCAGCATTTTCATCGTTAGAATAATCGTCAATCATTTGATCAAACCAATCATACTTGGGAGCTGATGAATCGACCCACTCAGGTAATGGAACATCTTTAACAGTAGCAGAAGGAGCAACTACTTCTTGGATTAGAATAGGAGCAATTGGAGTTTCATGGTCAGAGCTTGGATCATCAAAGATTTCAGTTGCTTCAAATGCTCCGCCTTCAGTAGGAACAAAAGTTGTTTGGCTGGACTTCTTTGTTGTGCCAGAAGAGGGTGTTGTGGAAGCCCGACCTGATGAAGATGAAGGCTTTCTCCTTTTCTTTCCGTGAGCATCCGGTTCATCATCATGGTGTCGTTTGGTTGGTTTGACGGGCTTGCATGTTTCTGTTTGTACAACAACTGCCTCTTCTTCTTCTCTGATGGATTCCATTAGTGCTTCCCGAAGTTTAGCTTCTTTGGGGTCATCTTCTAACTCTTGTAACATCATTCTTTTGCTCTCTAATCTGGATGGTTTCTGTGGCACTGTTTTGAGCGTAATTGATGTTGTTTTGACCATCTTTGCAACTATCTTCTCCAGGTCCTTCTGAACGTATTGTTTGATAATCTTAGGAATGGACTCTTCAAGATGCTCTTTGACTTCTGTGTTTATTTGAGAACTGACTTCTTCAGTTGTCATTGTTGCTTTGTTTTTAACTTCTTTGATCTGTTGATATATCTCTTTATGCACTTTATCTTCAGTCTCAAATTTCTCGGTCATTTTTTCTTCGAGTACTTGTACTTTTTGTTTCATCTCATTTTCGAGTGCTTGAACCTTTTGTTTCATCTCATTGTAATCTATTGTGGTCTGACCCACAGATGATGGTGGTGTTGGAGGTACGCTTGTTTTGCCTTGTTGTTCCTGTGAATCCTTCTCACTTTCTTCACCATTTCCATCATTGTCATCATCTTCATTATCATCATCTTCTTCACCATTATCATCTTCATCATCATTATCATCTTCATCATCATTATCATCTTCATCTTCTTTTCCTTCTTCAATTTCAGAACCAGAGGCTGATTGATCATGTGCATCAGAACCTTCACTACCTTCTTCAGAACTTCTAAGAGTTGTAGATTTAAGGTCCTCTGATCCTTCTGATTTTTCCACCATATGTGATGCAGATTCACCTCTTCCTAGTTTTGCTCGTCTCTTTTCTTCCTCAGCCTGTTTCTGTAAGCTTTCTTTTCTAGCCTTCTTTAATGCTTTGCTCTCTTCTTTTTCAGTTGGGATTTCTCGGATGGGAGAGAATCGAGGAGAATTGAACTTGATCGATTTTCCCCTGCCAGGTTGTAGACTCTTATCTGATGTAGCCAAAGCAGACTTGAATTTCTCAGCACCTTTCCCTTTCTCTTGATCCAATCTTTCTTCTTCTTCATCGTTATCATCATCTGTTTCATCCCTGAGTTGCATCTTTGAAGACGGTTTAGCGACTACTTTCTTTTTCTGAACTACCTCAGATTTCTTTGATCGAGAAGTTTTGGCTCTAGCTGGGACAACTTGAGATTTTCTCTTTGGTGATTTTGTTTCTTTTGGTTTCCCTCCCACCATTTCAGCCTTTACTGCCTCATCATATTTCTGGTAAGCTTCTGTGTTCATAAGTTCTTTACTTAGCAGATTTGGTGGAATTCTTGCCCCTTGAATTGAAGAGTAGCTTAGAACTTTGGTGAAAATACGGTCTCGTGCTTCAGTATGCATTTTCTCAGTTGAAGGACGTTTAAGCTCAGGATGATTTCGCATGGATCGTGAAATTAGAAGTTTTGTGAATCTTGGAAATGGAATGGGGGTTGAATCTTCACTTTGTTGAAATTTGGTGCCAAGGTAAACCATGTCCTTCCAGATAAGTTTGGCGAAGTCAAGGTGTTTGAGATTGATCACTCCATAGAAGAATTGCAGTTGTTCTAATCTCGGATGTTCCAACCCAGTAGCATTTCCAGTGATGCAGTTGATGATTATCGAGTATAATATTTGCCATGGTTGTGGGAAAAATTTCCTTTCTATTTTGGAGAGTGAGGACATCTCAATTTTTGACTCATCATACCCAATAAGCTGAAGTGTTCGAATCATCTCATCAAGAGTAGGAGGCTCTTGAAATGTTGTGAATTCCTCTGCATCTGCTCTTGGAAGGTCTAGCACTGATCTAAGTGTTTCAACTTGGAAGATGATTGTTGTGTTGTTAAGTGTAACTGTCATGTTTTCTTCGTCTTCGCTTATGATCAATGACTCCCAAAACTGATGCATGTAGATTTCAGGTACACTGGCGGTTTTAGTCAATGTTGTCTTTATGAAATGTCTTTCCAGAATTTCCTTGATGATAAGACAAGTTTCATGGCACTTCAACTTCTGAAAATCAATCCGTGAGTTGCAGTAACCAATCTCTCTTTTCTTTCCTTCTGGATTTGTTGGTTGTCTGTTGATGGATGCTGATGACATAGTGCGAGACATGTTTTATCTGTTCAATGCAAACACCAACAACAATACCAGGGGCACAGTGTATATGTGTTAGAAAAATCATATAACATTTAGCATATATCCAACACTATACATTACTGAACAAGACATTCTAATCTCAGTTAATGGACCAACTTAGACAAACACCACAATGCTCTATCATGCAATCATTATGTTAGCAAAGACAAGATCTCAAGACATGTTCATTTTATACACCAAACAAGCTTAGACTCAAAACACCCAGATGTTATTTTTCAACAAAGGCAAATCACAAGTCTAACTGAGAGCATAATCAGGCATAACAGACAACATGCTTGCAATCAATAATCAAATTCTATTCCGCATTTAATTATCACAGATTTGACAGACTATTGGATTGACAACATGCACTGGTTCGATAAGCCCTATGGTTCAACTAGTCTGATCTAGTTTGATTACATGATTCTTTCGATTAGCTAAAGGTTAGATTAAAAAAGAAACTTGATCAGTTTAATTTTGTCGTTCGATAATTATAGTCGTTCGACAGATATGATCGTTCGACTTAATATAGGTCGTTCGATAATATAGGTCGTTCGACAGATATGATCGTTCGACAAGTATAGTCGTTCGACAGATATGATCGTTCGACTTAATATAGGTCGTTCGATTATATAGGTCGATCGACTGATTAGATCGTTCGACTCATTTGATCATTCGACAAATTTTGTCGTTCGACAAATTTTGTCATTCGACTAGTTAGGTTCGTTCGACCATAAGGTCGTTCGATTAACTAGTACGTTCGATAAAACTTGATGTTCGAAAAAAATTGTCGTTCGATAAATTAGTCGTTCGACTAACCTAGTCGTTCGACTAAACTAGTCGTTCGTCTAAATCTGTCGTTCGATTAAATTAGTCGTTCGACTAATTTATTCGTTCGACAAGATTTAGTCGTTCGACTAATATCGATCGTTCGACAAAATTGGATGTTATCTCCTAACTTGGAGATAACATGATCTTCTTTGAGTCCTTCATCTCCTTAACAAACATGCAATCGTTAGAAATAAGTCCATAAATCATTTAGACCAATTTTATCACTCGTTCGACCTCATACGAACCCTAAATCAAGATTAATCTCTCATTTAGTGTATTTTCAATCAATGAGATCATTACCACAATGCTTATTACACAGTTAAGCTCAATTATATTCACTCAATTGAATCATAAATCATAACCACAAGAAACGCCCAAATCCAATTTGAAAATTTTGAAGCCCTAATAGTGAGAAGAAGCGAGTACTACTAAGAATCAATCAATCAAGCAGTTATATATTGATTAAAACACTTACAAGTTGGAAGAAATTAGTAATCTTGAAAAATCTTGTTCGTTCGATAGAAATGGCGGGCTGAGAGAGTTTTTAGAGTGAGAGGGAAAGTGTGTGAATCTGTGTGTGTTTATGTGTTGACTAAGTCAGATTTTTCCTTTATATATCCAACACAAGTTTCACTTTTTAACAACCTTAGTCCTCTAACTTGTCTTCCTACTAGTTTTAAGTCAAAAGTTAACTCAAAAACTTATAAGTTGACACTTTTAATCCTTTAAGTCCAAACTATTATTCTATGTCATGAAGATGATAAAAGTGACGAGATAAGATGGTCGATGTGCAAAAATGTCTCCCCCTCAAAATATGATCAATGTTTGAAATATCATATTTGAAAGATTGAAATCATATTTTGATGAAAATTTACTTTTGCACACCTAAAATTATTATTATTATTATTATTATTTTCTTGGTAATTATGTACAAGATAGTGTGAGAGCTTAACTTGATTAATTGTTCTTGAGGAAGGTCGTCAATTCTTGAGGAGTAAAACATCTCATTCCAATTTGGTGAACCAGTTTCACAAAACGATCATGAGGTAAGGCTTTCGTGAAAAGATCCGCCAATTGGTGTTCCGGTCCCACGAAATACAACTCAACGGTACCCTGCTCCACATGCTCCTTGATGAAGTGATATCTGAGAGCGATGTGTTTGGACTTGAAATGTTGCACTGTGTTGTACGAGATAGCGATAGCACTTTTGGAGTCACAGTACATCGGGATTTTGTTGAATATGTAACCATAATCCATCAGTTGTGATCGCATCCAAATGATTTGAGCACAACAGGCAGACATGGCTACATATTCTGATTCCGTGGATGATAGAGACGTACAATCTTGCTTCTTTGACTGCCAGGACACCAGCTTATCACCTAGGAATTGAACACCACCGGATGTGCTCTTTCTTGTATCAATACATCCCGCATGATCCGCATCTGAAAAAGCAGTTAGTGCAAAACCAGAATCCTTTGGATACTAGATCCCCAAATGAATGGTTCCCTTGATGTTTCTAAGGATTCTTTTAACAGCAGATAAATGTCTTTCTGTTGGGTTAGACAGATAGCGTGAACATAGGTATGTGGCAAATACAACATCCGGTCTGCTAGCGGTGAGATACATAAGAGACCCAATTATACTACGATAATTTGTAGGATCAGTGGGTTTCCCATGTATGTCAGCATCTAGCTTCGGGGATGAGGAGGACATAGGGGTGTTATAGGTGTCACTAGATGTCATGCCATGCTTTTTTAATATTTCTTGTGCATGTTTAGACTGACTTAAGAATATACCACGAGGTGATTGGTGAACCTGTAATCCTAGGAAAAAATTTAGTTCACCGATCTTGGACATCTCAAAGTTTTGTTTCATAAGTTTTGCAAAAGCATTTGAGTACTTTTTGTGGGTAGACCCAAAAATGATGTCATCCACATAAATTTGTACGATGAGAATGTCCTCCCCGTGTTTTTGTATAAACAAAGTCGGGTCTACAGAGCCTTTAGTGAAATGATTTGCAATAAGGAATGCTGAAAGTTTGTCGTACCAGGCCCTCGGGGCTTGTTTAAGGCCGTAGAGGGCTTTCTTAAGCCTGTATACGTGATGAGGATGTTCTGGATCGATGAAGCCCTCTGGTTGTGAAACATACACCTCTTCATGAAGTTGTCCGTTCAGGAATGCTGTCTTCACGTCCATTTGGTAAACTGTGATGTTCTTATGAGCCGCGTACGCCAGGAACATTCTCACTGCCTCAAGCCTAGCCACTGGAGCAAAGGATTCCTCGAAGTCAATTCCTTCTTCTTGGCTATACCCTTTAGCAACCAACCGTGACTTGTTACGAATAACCGTGCCTTCTGCATCCAGCTTATTTTTCCAAATCCATTTTAAGCCCACAACATAAACTCCATCTGGTTTTTCAACGAGTTCCCAGACTTCCAATCTTTTGAACTGATCCAACTCCTCTTGCATTGATTCAATCTAACTGTCATAAGTCATGGCCTCTTTAATATTTTTCGGTTCAGCTTGACAAACGGTGAGAGCGTAAATGCAGGTGTTCTGTCGTGTCATAATTGGGTTATCTAGATTGCCAATCACATTAACTAACGGATGATCCCTTGTCCATTTATGAGTAGATGGGTAGTGTTGAATGTTGTGATTCAGATTCGACGGTTCCATGTTGCTCGAGGAAGATTCTCCTGGTTCGGGAATGGTTGGGGGTGGAGCAAATGGATTGAAAAAGGCATTTCCGTCAAAATCTGGTGGTGTTGGAACTAGATTAGAAATGGGGGAAGAATCTTCAACTGCTGGTTGAGGTATTTTATCCATTGATGATGATGGTTCTGGTTGTGGTGCATCGTCAGCAACTACTGTAGAGGTAGATGCTGATGGATCAGGTGCTTGATTTGGGAGTTGTTGAGCAGCGGAACTTGTGGAAGCCTCTGACGCACTGTTAACCAAACTGTCATCAAACATAGGAGCAAACAGATCTTCCAGATCTTTCCTTTTGAAAGGTAATGGTTCAGCTGAAGATTCTGGGAAGTTCAAACAGTTGTGTGCGGGTTCCAAGCGGTCTTGCTCAGAAGCCATTTCTGTGAGTTCATCGAAATTAACGTGTATCGTCTCTTGAATGTCTCCGGTCCGACGATTCCAAATTCTGTATCCCTTGGAGTTCTCACAATAACCAACAAATATCCCTATATCTGCTTTTGCCTTCAATTTACCAAGATCATCTTTATCATTCTTTGGGTAACATAATGCTCCAAAGACATGAAAATAGTTGATATTGGGTTTTCTGCCTTGTATTAGCTCGTATGGAGTTTTGTTATGTCTTTTGGTGATCATGCCGCGGTTCTGAGTGTAGCAAGCAGTGTTAACAGCTTCAGCCCAAAGATAATCTGGCAATTGGGCATTGATCAACATAGTTCTAGCTGCTTCCATGAGTGTACGGTTTCGTCGTTCAACTACGCTATTCTGTTCAGGAGTGCGAGCTATAGAATATTGGTGAACAATCCCATGTTTCTCTGTAAATTCCCGAAGGATTTGGTTTTTGAATTCAGTTCCGTTGTCTGTACGAATGATTCTGACGGTGTTGCGAACTTGCACTTGAATCTTTGTGAGAAACGTGATAACCATAGACGGAACTTGATCTTTTGTGCGGAGAAAGTAAACCCATGTCCATCTTGAGTAGTCATCCACTATTACCAGAATATATCTTTTCCCATTTACAGACTGAACCCGCATTGGACCACACAAATCCATATGAAGTAGTTGTAGGACGTGGTCTGTGCTATGTTCTGTTTTTGGTGGAAAGTGAGCTCGGTGACTTTTTCCCTGTTCGCATGCAGAACACAGATGATCCTTGGCATATCGGAATTTTGGTAAACCATCTACCAATTTATGCTTTGCCAGGTCGGTCATGGTTTTGAAATTGAGATGAGAGAATCGTTTATGCCATAACCATGCTTTCGTGGGATGAGCCTTGGAGAGTAAACATATAGGAGTCGAATCTGTCATTCCTTCAAAGGAGATGGTGTAAAGACTAGTTCCCCGTTTTCCTTTCATCAGATCATTTCCCTGAAGATCACGAATAAAGCAGGTTTTCTCCCTAAATGCTACTTCTAAGTCTCCATCGCAGAATTGACCAACCGAGAATAAATTGTGACCAAGACCTTCAACATAGTACACACGACTTATTTCGATTTTGCCGTTTACATAGTCGCCATAACCCATGATGGCGGCGAAGTGGTCATTCCCGAACCTGACCGTTCCTATAAACTTTGCAATAAAGTTTTGGAGAAGTTTGAGATTGCCGGTCATGTGTCGGGAACAGCCGCTATCAACAATCCATAGAACGATTTGAACCACCTGCATCACAATTAGTAGAAACAGATGGAGTAACGGTTGGACCCGTTGGGTTAGAAGCACATGATTTAAGTATCTTAGGAACCCATTTAAAGTTTGCTGAGTTCTCTAGCCAACGTTGCCATTTCCTACTACTTTCTGCTTTCTTCCTAAGGAATGTGCTAGGTGATTTGTTCTTTTTGGGATTTGCTATAGGTGCAACTATGGTCTGCTTTGAAACGGCTAGTGGTGGATTCCCTAAAATTGATTTGGCAACTATGTTAGTCTTAGGGAGGCCACTAGTTCGTTTCGCTTTTCTCTTCAGCAAAGTTTTAGCAACACATTTTTTATGATTACCAGACAAGATACTAGTATGACAACATATACAAGAAACATTAACATCATTCATAACTGTTAAAGATTCAGCATTCATTACATCTTTTGTAGAATTACACTTAACCAAGCTAGATTCTATGTTGGACATAACATGCTTCTTATTCTCACTAGATGCATTAACTTCTACTTCTTCACTCTTAGATGTTCCACTCTTAGGTAGCCAGATACTAGTCTTCTGTGGTCTCTTTGTGGTCTTTGATCTTCTACCCTTAGATGTGTCAACTAATCCTGTGGAAGGTGAAGTAAGAGCATTAGTGGTTGTCTTTGATGATGCATTCTTAGGTGCGCTGTCTACTTTTTGCATCCTTGGTACAATCTTATGAACTTTGGTTTTGCCTGTTTCTAAAACTTTGAGTTTCTTACTCAAATCAACAATGATGTGTCGTAACTCTTGATTTTGTGAATCTAATTTTCTGTTGAGGCGGACTGTGTCATTTCTGTTTTGAAGAATTTCATCTAGTTCCTTTTCATTTTCAAACAGTTTAAGTCTTAAGAAAGCCTTTGTTTCCTTGTGATTATCAGGAACATGACTGTTTTTAAATGATAAAGATCCTATGAGATTTTGAAATTTTAGTTCAAATTCTGCACTTTGATTTTGACACCAATCAAACCTTTTTTGAAGATTAAAAACTTTGTTATCCACATCATTGTTGATTTGTCGAAGATCCTCATTCTCTTTGACCAAATTTTCTATCTCCATTTGCAACATCTCAACTTTTACAGCATGATCTTTCACAAGTAATTCATTGCATGACTCATAAAGCGAATTCATAATCACAGAAACAATGTCATAACACAGAACTTTTTCTAAGAGTCGATCATTTTCTTTTGCTAAAAATTTCTTTTGAAGTTTTTGACGTTGAACCTTGCCATCTTTAGCTTTGAAAATGGTTTTCATAGATGCTACTTCCGTGTATAACTCATCTTCCCATTTTGTTGCGCATTTCTTCAGATTTCTGACATGAGGAAGAATTTTCTTTTGAAGAATCTCTTTCTTTTCTTTTTGAACAGGAGAAAGAAAAGAAGAGACAGGAATTTGAGAACTAAACTCAATTTCATTCTCCAAACGAGAAATGTCGTCCATAAATGTCTGAAAATATCAAAGAACCTGACATTTTTGAGGCATTTGTGGATCAACAAGATCCTTTGTCAAACAATCTTTGAATTGTGCAGCAGTTGTGGGGACAGAAGTTATAGACGAAGGAGCATTTATGTTTGTGTATGTTAACGTTTGTTCTGGATGGTCCTTAGGAGGGACAAATGATTTGCTCAAATGAGGTCGTGCATTATAATCATAATGTACTCTTGAAAACTCTTTTTGTGAATTTGATCGACCCTCAAGCTTGTGTGCAAGAAAATCAGTTTCTTCATCAATAGAATACATAACAACACGTTGAAAGGTATCATCTAACAAAAATGTTGCATTATATAACTTAGGATTGTCTTTGAGTGCTATGTGTAAATTACGGGGTTTGTCACTTCCAAGTGCAAAACTTACTCCTTTAGGACTCGGTTGCACAGTTAGTTTTTGAATTTGTGTTACAGAATTACCCGTTTTATACACAACATTTTGAAATTCTTTGAGTTTGGTTTCCAAATCCAGAATTTCCTCAAGATATGAGTCAACACGTTTCCTAGTGGCTTACTTTTCTTCAAGAAGATCCTGCTGAGATGTTGAAAGCTCTGATTGAGTTTTTAACAACTCAGAAGTTAAAGCATCAATTTGTTTTTTGAATTCAAATTGATCCTTTTCTTTTTGAGAGAGAAGCTCAGCTTTGGCAACGGTTATCTCACGAACTTGACTTTCTAAATTTTGAACTTTTACGTACTCTTGTTGGAAAGCAATTTCAAAACCCTTTTCACGTTTATCTTGTTTTAGATGTCCCGAAAGTTGTAGTTTGTAGCACTCATTGTCCTTCGTTAACAATGCAATTTTCTCTTTCAGATTTTTATTGATTTCATTGCATTTTTCAATTTGTGATTGAGTGGTCATTAACAAGGCCTGAAGCTCTGAATCTTGATCAGTCAAAGGATCATTTTGTTCAAGATGATCCAAATTTTCATCGTCAATCGAATCATCAAATGAAACGACGGTTTTATCATCATCAAATGATACAACAGTGTTTATTTGATCATCTGATAGAGATGAGAATGATGAATCATGTTGAACAGAATTGTCATTTGTAGATAAAGATGCAGATGGTGAAGCAATTTCATGTATAAGACATTGTGGATCAGGTACCTGAGATAGACCATCGGTGTCATAGACCGGGCCTGTCTCGGACATGTTCATCTCTTGCATGTTTTCCATGAGCATTACTGCAGCATTTGCCTCAAGATCTTCCATCTCATCATCAGATGCAGCATTTTCCATGAAGCTTTGCTCATTTTGTGTCACCATTCCTGCTGCCTTTTCATCTTTAAGAGCCATCAGAAGAGCTTCCTTGTGATATGCACTGCCCATAGTACGAGGCTTTGGACATGCATTTGCCATGTGACCATTCCCACCACAGTTGTAGCATGTGATTGAAGTATTTGCAATGCCTTTCTGTGCATTCCCAGTCATCTGATTTCTGCTCTGAGTATTACCCACACTGTTCCTGTTACCCCCTGCTGAATTAAACCTATTCCCTCCTGACTGAAACCTCTGAGACCCGTAGTTTCCACTATTTCCTGAACCATATCTGCCCGAAGACCGATTCTGAATTTCCACTCTGCCATCATTAATAACAGCTTGATTCCTGGTGTTTGAAGATGAACGAAGACGATTGTTGGATTTGGTGAACTTGCCAAATGCCTTAGCAATTAATCCAAATGCTTCATTAAGAGAGTTGAATGCATCTTCCTCTTCATCATAATCAGCGTTTGAGTACAACATGGAATCTGAGTTGTTATATGGAACCATTTGATTGTCAGAGTATTGTGATGGTGCTTCATATGGGATGATTTGGTTAGAAGGTTGTGGTGGAAAACTTGGTTGGAAAGATGATTGACCAAATTCCTGGTTTGGTAATGGAAAGTTGGATTGAGCAACGAGAGCAAGTGAGTTAGTTGTTGGTGCTGGGATGAAACCGCCTCGTGCTGCAACTTCCTTATCTACCTCAGATTGAAGTTGTTTCAGAAAGTCATACATTAGTCCATACTTGACCTCACCAATCTTCTTAGTTTTCCTGACAAATGTTGCATATTTCTGCCATTCTGGTCCAAGACAACCCAGAAATTTTGAATTGATAGCAATCTTAGGTAACTTGATGTCATGACGATCGAGGTCATTTACAACATTTGTGAAACGGTGGTAGTATGATTCAATTGTCTCCCCTGGTTCCATGATGAAATTGTTATATTCCATGTAAAGCTTTGACTCAAGGTCTTCTTGATTTAACTCAGTCCCTTCCATGATAAGATGCACATGTTCCCACATGTCTTTGGCAGTCTTTTGAGCATCAATACTTAGGTAAATAGGATTAGGAATCCCCTGAAGTATGTAAGACATTGCCAATTGATTTGCCTCTTGTTGCAGTGTTTGTTCATTAGTGTAGTTAGCGACAGCAATGGGAGTTGATGTTTCATCTCTTTCTGTGGTTCCTGGAACAACATTTACTGGAAGTGGAAAGGGTCCTTCTTCAATGGCTTGCTTAAGATATTTCCCATGGGGTTTGCGGAGTTCAATGAATCTGAGAAATCTACTAGCCCACTGCACATAGTTACCAGGTGTCAGCATATGTGGTGTATCCTGATTTCCAGCTTCATGTCGGGATTGCTGACTGCTGATTGCCTCACACATCTTGTTAAACCAATGTGGTTCTCTGGAGTAGGATGGATTGTTCAGCATTTGATTCTGTTGCATGATTTGTTGTGGGGATACTTGTGGTGGAGGAATGAATTGATGTTGTTGCACAAATGCATGATGTTGTGGATATTGTTGAGGAAATTGTTGTTGTTGTTGAGAGTATTGTTGTTGTTGAGGATATTGCTGTAGCTGGTAGTAGTAATTAAAGTGTGGTGGTTGAGACATCGTGTAGTAGCTTGTGATGGTTAAGGATCTTTAAAGGATAAAGACGGTTGTTTTTGAAAGATTAGAATCTCGATTAGTCACGTAAGAAATCCAAGAAAATCTCTGGTTCGATTAGGTAATTGTTCCTTCGATGGACACTTCGTTCGATCAGGCTGCTTGTTCGATAGGTTAGTTCGATAAGGTAAGTCCTTCGATAAACTTGTTCCTTCGATAGACACTTCGTTCGATCAGGCTGCTTGTTCGATAGGCTAGTTCGATAAACTTGTTCCTTCGATAAACTTGTTCCTTCGATAAGCTTGGTCCTTCGATTAGGTAGGTTCATTCGATAAACTTGTTCCTTTGATAAGCTTGGTCCTTCGATTAGGTAGGTTCGTTCGATAGAGTGACTCGTTCGATCAGTTTTGATTGTTCGATCAAAGTTGTTCGTTCGATCAGATTTGATTGTTCGATCAAATGTGATGGTTCGATCTAGTTTGTTCGTTCGATCAAAATGCTCGTTCGATCAACTTGTTCGTTCGATCAATTGGAAGAGTATGTCTAACTCGACTACTCTTTTGCTCGTTCGATTGAATGCTCCTTCGATCACCTTGCTCGTTCGACCGATGTTGTTCCTTCGATAACCCACTCGTTCGATAGAAATGCTCGTTCGACCCAATACCTAGTTCGACAGAATCACTCGTTCGACTGATGAACAGTAGCTTCTCGGATGAACAGTAACTTATCTAATAATACGGATTTCCTAAATTTTTCTTAGATCTAATCTTCTAACAACCTAAATTACCCCTAGGCGAATGATACCACTTGATGTTTTATACTTTTATGAATTAAGCTACCACTAATTAACTACTAATTACCTACTAGATTTAGAGAGAGAAAGCTAGAGAGAGAAAGAGATGGAAGGGAGATGATTTCACACACTTAGTAACAATAATTCTAATTTCATCAACCAACAACCCTTTCCCTAAGGAGGGAAGGGGTATTTATAGTTTTACATGGTAGAGGGCTTGATGCCCTAATTACACTAACAATACTTAATAAAACAAATCAAACTAAATAAATGACACAGCCTATGGGCCTTCTACACGGGCTGGGCCTAATAACAAACCTAAAGGCCTAAGCAACCTTAATACAATATGATCAATACTTGAATAATACAAAACGTGTTCCCAACAAACTGCCAATAGATCCATTCACTATATTCGCGCTCACCCTGTGGGTGACTAATGGTGCATGATATGAGGGACTTTTTAAATATAAATAGGCAATAGTTAACCTAGTGCAATAACAATAAAAAATACTTGTGTTCGTTTTAGTAGCATGTATCTCCCCACAAGTTTGAAAAAATGTATAAATAAAAGTGGGACTATGAACTCACCTTGATAGTCTGAAGAGTAAACGAAATTATCTAAAGTTGATAAACGTCTCCGGCACGCAACCTGGTTCGTTATGTCAAGTTTTAGTAATCGTATTCGAATTTATATAAGTTTTAATTGTTCGTTTCGTAACGTTTTTGATTGTTAATTAAATGTTAATTTGAGACAACATGAAGTCTCTCCAAAAGTTATAAGATTTATCTTATTTCCTATTTTTATGTTTTCATTCCGTTTGTTTGTTAATTGTTTCCCGTTCGTTTATATTTCGTTTATTAATTCAGACTGAATTATATATAGATATATATATAATATATATATATATATATATATATATATATATATATATATATATATATATTTATATATAATAATAATAATAATAATAATAATAATAATAATAATAATAATAATAATAATAATAATAATAGTTTTAATAATAATAATAATAATATTAATTATTATTTGAATATTTTTCACTTCTTCCCCTAAAGTTCTACATATTGACAACTTTTACCCTTGAACTTTTGTAAAATGACAAGTTTCACCCCTCAACTTTCACAAAATTACAATTTTTACCCCTTAACTTTGGTTAAATGACAATTTTTACCCTTATAGTTTCAAAAGTGACACTTTTTACCCCTTAGTTATAAGTCGACAGCATATTAAGTCCTTGTTACAAATCTATTTAAAATTTTGGCAGAAAATACCCATGAAATTCCGACGTCGTTACACCCGACGTCCTTTTTCTTATAAAACGCGTTATATCTTACGAAAAATGACAAAACTTTTTACGACTCTTTTGTATACTTAATCATCAGTTTATAAACTTAGTTTTTACAAAGTTCTAGCTCGTGATTCGAGCTCATGAGCTCGAAATAAATTTTTAAAGGGTGCGTTTGTTCGTTAAAACTGGGCAGAAAAACAAGCGAAAAGAAAGGGTCGAATCTTGGTGAAAACTTAACCAAATGACTTCGTTCCTTTTCCTATAGTTAGATAGCTATGTGATCTTTAATCTGTCAAAAATCTAGAACTTTTAGAGTTCGTTTGGGTGTCGAAATTAAGGTCACAAGTAGAGCGTCTGTTGTTGGGTCTCGACAGCAACAAAAGAAGAAAAATACTTTGTTTTTCGATTTTTAATCTTAGGAACTAGGGATCTTTGATTATATTTAGTATCTTTAACATATTTAAAGGACTTCTAATCAATCTTAGGTGTTCTAGGCTTGCAAAATGATTTAAGAGGGTGTTTGTTTGTTCGACTGAAAATGAAAAAGAAAATGAAAAACTAAGTTTTGATATTTAAGGTTCCTAATTTAGTTTCTAGTGTATGTTATGAGTATATTAAGTATGTTAGACTCATTTGTATCTTGTTTTAATATTCTTTAAGTTGCAAAAATAAAATATTAAGGGTGTGTTTGTGTTTGTTCGACAAAACCAAAAAGAAAGAAAAGAAAATGTATATTTTAGTTGTAGGGTTTAATCATTACTAGGGTTTGTTCATTAGGGTTATTAGGGATGTTTAGAGTATAGATAACAAAAAGAAATGGATTGGAGACTTACCTAGGTAGTATTGATCGAATATGGCAAAAATGGAACTTAGGGTTTTGGAAATGATCACTAAGGCTTCATTCTTCCTCCTTGGCTTCCTAGAGATGTTTTTAGACTTGATTAGGGGCGGTGGAGACAGAAATTTGGGTGTGTGTGGGCTGTGGGTATTAGGTCGAATGGTTTGTGGGAGTTTGAGGGAAATGGTGACCTTGTATTTATAGAGGGAGGTGATCTAGGGTCCTAAAGACATGTTGATGTGTTTCTATATGGACCATAGTTTAAGTTGGTGGGTTGTTTGATGAAGAGAAGGCCATGTAGGAGGGGGTGGCGTATGGTGAAGGTGGTGGTGATTTATTTGCTTGAAATCCATTCAACTAAGCTTATTTCTAGAAGAGGAGATGTGTAAAATTTAAGATTGAACACATAGATACTTAAGGTTTAAGAAAAATAATGAGTTGCGTTGGTCCTTGGGTTGGTTTCGAACTAGGTTAGTGGTAAAGGGGAAAGTTTGGTTCGATCTAGGCTTTAGGGATTTGTACACTAAGCTTAGGCATGTGGTACTCTAGGGTTAGGGTTTAGTTAGGACTCCTAGGGTTTAGGGATTACTTAGAAATAATTTTTATAAGTTTTCTAAATATTTTTATGTATATCGATTTATATGAATTCAAAAGAAAATAATTTGGTGCTTTAGGGTGTTGTACTTTAGGCTTAGGGATGTTGTACTAGGGTTTAGAAATTAAGAAAAATATAATTTTATTATTTCCTTAATTTACATTATTTTATTATAATTTTTATTAAAGTTTTAAAGTACTTAAATGAGTTTTTAAGTTTTTGTGCATTAAGGAGTTGTACCATGGGTTTAGAGGATTGTACATTTGTTTAATAAATTAATAAATTTATTTTAAAATTTAATGTGTAAAACTATTACAAAGTATGCCTTTTAAAATAGTTATTATTAAAGTTTATATAAAGTTTTTATTAATAATTAGTTTTTATGCATTAAGTACTTGTACATTAGTTTAAAGGGCTTGTACATATATATTTTATAAAAATATTGATTAGGGTTTGTGATTTTATTACACGAAATAATAGTTTTGTGAAATTAGGGTTTTATCGGGAGTTATAGTGGATTTAGGGTTTCTGTGCTTTAGTGACTTGTATATTATTTAAATAAATTATATTTTAGTATCTCTAGGGTTTTGTTATCTTCACATGTTGTTATGGTAGTTTAGGGTTTCATAAAACTCTTATCAAATAGAAAACACTTAGTTTTTAAACGTACGTTAACGAAATAACGTAAAGTGGTAAATGGGACCTCATAAAGTTTTAGGTCAAAGATGTTTAGATAGTTAAATACTAAATCAGTTAAGGTTGGGTTGCGAGAACGTTTATCGGGGATGTGATCTACGTCACATAAGATAATAGTTATAACCAAGTACTAAACAAATAAATAATAAAAAAAAGTTTCTACGTGGAAAAAGGATAAAGGTAGTTTATTATAAAGTCGTATTTTTACCATTGGTTACAACGGAACAGGCTCAAATCCTCGCAATTTTGGTGGAAGGGCTATAATATGAGCTAGCAAATGTTATTGATCCCAGAATGGATTGCAATATTAATCGGGACACATCTAAGATTTTTCAAAATTACAGTTTTTACCAGTGGATTGATCCAGTTACTCTAATATATTATCCTAAAAATGTGAAAAATAACTAGATCACAAGAGCAAACAAATTTTAAATTTTAGCTCAAAAATTAAAATTTTGATCTTATTTTCCTATTCACCCCCCCCCCCCCCTCGACGCTTAAGTTAAGCATTGTCCTCAATGTGATAAACGAACTTCAAAGTATGAAAACAGGGAAATAAGAAGGTAAACCTGTTTTTTTTTCCTAGTTGTAGAAATTGCAATTGAACTTCTAAATATTATGCAGAAGCTTCAATTGATTTCTTGATCCAAGTGTCAAGGCTAAATAATCCGTACCTGCAGTAATCTTACACAAAAACAAAACAAACAAACACACAAAATGTTTTATTGAAAAGTTAGTGGTACACCCCCATAATTAAGTTCAACTAAGAGATTAGATAAACTTTGGGGTGTAATCACTGAAAACAAAAATGAAAATATGACAAATACACGGGTTGCCTCCCGAGAAGCGCTTGTTGTATTACCGAGTCATCAGCCTGACTTAAACTCCTTTTCGTTTACGTTGGTGTGGTTTTTGGTTTCTTCCTTGAAGATTTAGGAACATACACCACGTTTCCTTTAACTATTCCTTCTTTAGTTTCATCTATGTCATACAATTTTGCAGTATCGCAAGCTCTAGGAAGAACATCCCAGATGAAACCAGTTTCTGCAGCCCATGGAGTGTTCTTTTAGTAATCTGCTGGAAAAGGTGCCATGAATGTAATAGCTTCATATTCTGATTCATGCGGAGTTTCTTCGATTGAAATCTTGTTCATTTTCTCCTTATCATAATACAATTTAATTCGGTGCTCATTAACAATGAAACTTCCACCATGCTTGTCATAAATTTCAACATATCCAGATGGAAATCCATATTTCACTATATATGGTCCGAACCATTTTGGTTTGAGCTTAGGAGCTTTAAACTTGTATTTCATGTTGAAAAGCAGAACTTTGTCTCCGGCTTTGATTTCTTTTCGAATTCTAATCTTTTTGTCATGATAAGCTTTAGTTCTGGCTTTGTAAAGCTTGGAATTCTCATAATCTTGGAGTCTTAATTCATCGAGTTCATGCAACTGCAAGAATCTCTTTTCTCCAGCTATTTTGAGATCGGGATTACAGATTTTAAGTCCCGGGTAGGCGCGATGTTCGATTTCGAACGGCAAATGACAAATTTTTCCATACAAAAGTCTGTATGGTACTGTGCTGATTAGAGTTTTATAAGCCGTACAAAATTCCCATAGAGCATCATCGAGCTTCTTCGACCAAACGGAAGGATTGTCTTTGACCATTTTTTTGAATATTCTTTTTAACGCTCTGTTGGTATTTTCGACTTGACCACTGGTTTGTGGATGATAAGCTATAGAAAAATGACGATGAAATCCATATCGTTTCATAATTTTCTCCATTTTTTTATTACAGAAATGAGTTCCTCTATCACTTATCAAAGCTTTAGGAATCCCATAATGAGCGAAAAGCTTTTTGAGAAATTTAACAACAACTCGTGCATAGTTTGTGGGTAAAGCCTCGGCTTCTGCCCATTTGGACACGTAATCGATAGCAACGAGAATATATTCGTATTTGTGCGATTTAGGAAATGGTCCCATAAAATCGATTCCCCAAATATCGAATATTTCGCAAACTTGAATGTTTTTTTATGGCATTTCATCTCTGCGAGAAAGACTACCGGATCTTTGGCAAGCATCACAGTTTTGAACAAGAGTATGAGCTTCTTTGAAGATTATTGGCCAATAGAACCTAGCATCAAAAACTTTTTTAGCTGTGGTGGAAGGACCATAGTGTCCCCCAGTTGGGCCATGATGGCATTCATCAAGAATTCTTCGGGTTTCAGAACCATAAACACATCTTCTGATCATCCCGTCGGGACACATCTTGAAAAGATAAGGATCTTCCCAATAATAGTGTTTTAGTTCTGAGAAGAATTTATTTCGTTGGGCATGAGTTAATCCTTTTCTAAGAATTTTCCTAACGAGATAATTTGCAAAGTCTTCAAACCATGGAATCTCCGTTTCATCAGCTGTAGCAACAGTCATGAGAGTTTCATCAGGGAAATAATCATAGATTTCATCTTCCCTTAACTCTTCTAAATTTGGGTTCTCTAGACGTGACAAATGATCAGCGGCTAGATTTTCTGACCCTTTCTTATCTTTGATTTCGATGTCAAATTCTTGGAGTAGCAAAATCCATCGGATAATACGCGGTTTTGCATCTTGTTTGGTAAACATATACTTAAGCGCTGAATGATCTGTAAACACAATTGTTTTTGAAAGCACGAGATAAGATCTGAATTTGTCGAAAGCAAAAACAACGGCTAATAATTCATTCTCTGTAACCGTGTAATTTTGTTGAGCATTGTTAAGTGTTTTGCTGGAAAAATATATAGGACGAAAGTGTTTACCTTCACGTTGTCCTAATACAGTTCCAACAGCGAAATCACTTGCATCGCACATGAGCTCGAATGGTAGTGACCAATCAGGTGAAACCATAATAGGTGCACTAGTCAGTTGGGTTTTTAATGTTTCGAAAGCCTTAATGCAATCCGCATTAAAGTCAAAAACAGAATGTTTTTCAAGAATTTTTGTCATGGGACGAGATATGTTGGAAAAATCTTTTATAAAACGGTGGTAAAAACTGGCATGTCCTAGAAAACTTCTTACGGCTTTAACGTTGATTGGAGGTGGTAATTTTGTGATAAAACCAATTTTTTCTTTGTCCACCTCCATTCCTGCACTGGAAATTTTGTGACAAAGCAAAATTCCTTCAGTCACCATGAAGTGACATTTTTCCCAGTTAAGGACAAGATGTGCAGCTTCGCATCTTTGTGGCATTTTATCAAGATTAGAAAGACAAGCTTCAAATGAGTCTCCAAAGACTGAAAAGTCATCCCTGAAAACTTCCATAGACGTTTCTAGCATGTCTTGGAATATTGCAATCATACACCTTTGAAAAGTTGCAGGTGCATTACAAAGCCGAAAGGCATACGCCGGTAAGCGTAGGTTCCAAAATGGCATGTGAATGTAGTCTTTTCTTGATCGGCAGGATCAAAAGGGATTTGGAAATATCCTGAAAATCTATCGAGGAAAAAAAAGAACTTGTTCCCTTCTAGTCTTTCAAGCATTTGATCCATGAAGGGTAGAGGAAAATGATCCTTTCTGGTGGCTTTGTTTAATTTTCTATAATCAATACACATACGCCATCCAGTGACAGTTCTAGTAGGAACTAATTCATTTCGTTTGTTAGTCACAACGGTCATTCCTCCTTTTTTTGAAACACAGTGAACGGGACTCACCCAAGGGCTATCCTCGATGGGGTAGATGATACCAGCATCAAGAAGTTTAATGATTTCTTTCTTAACAACTTCCTTCATATTGGGATTGAGTCGACGTTGTCTTTCCACAACAGACTTAGCACCTTCCTCGAAATTGATTTTGTGCCTGCAAAAATCGGGGCTAATTCCTGGAATATCAGAAGTTTTCCAAGCAAAATCTTGTTTATGCTTCTTGAGAGTAGAGATGAGACGTTCTTTTTCATTATCTTTGAGCAACGAGGATATGACTACTGGTAGAAGTGAATTTTCTTCCAGATAAGCACATTCAAGATGATCGGGAAGTAGTTTTAGCTCAAGATCAGTTGGTGGTTCTTGAAGAGAAGTTTTGATCCTCATTTGATCATTAAAAGTTATTTCCTCAAAATTCTCTTCCACTATTTCTCCTTCTTCAACTTCCTCAATATCTTCTTCGAATTTTACTTCCATAAATTCAGCGAATTCTTTGTCAAGATTTGTTTCACTGATTTTCTCTGAAGTAGTCATGAACGGATCAGAATTGTCAAGTAATGCATCTAATTCTTCGTCAGTGACTTCATCAACTACTTCAATGTTGAAGCAAGTGTCATAACTGGAATGTGGATATTGCATTGCCTTATCAATTAAAAAGGTAATTATTTCTTCTCCAACTCCGATATTGAGTTCTTTACCTTTAACTTTGATGATTGCATCAACGGTGTTCAGGAAAGGTCTTCCTAAAATGAAAGGGATGCTGCTATCTTCCTCCATTTCTAGGATCCCAAAATCCATAGGAAAAACAAATTTACCAACTTGGACAAGCATATTCTCAGCAACTCCGACCGGATATTGGTAAGAATGATTGGCTAATCGAATACTCATCCTTGTAGGTTTCAAGGTATTGATGGATAGTTATGAATACAACAAATAAGGCATCAAATTGATACTTGCACCAAAATCGGCTAAGGCATCGCATGTGATGTTATTTCCTAACGTGCATGGAATCAGAAAACTTTCGGGGTCTCCAATTTTTGGTGGTATTTTGTTTTGAACAATGGCTGAACATTCTTCATTGAGAAAGGTAGCGGATATTTGCTCTAACTTGTTTTTGTTGTTCAGAAGTTCTTTTAAGAATTTCCCATAATTGGGCATCCCAGCTAGAACATCAACGAGGGGTACGTTGAGTCTAACCTCTTTGATCATTTCAACGAACTTCTTGTATCGCTCCTCCATTTTCTCTTTTCTAAGGCGTTGTGGATACGGAATCTTTGGTGTGTACGCCCTGATAGGTTTTTCTTGGGTAGGTTGAATTGGGTTATTTTCTTTAGCTGCTTCTTTAGCTTCATCCTCACTTTCATCATGGATGATCGTAGTATCAGCATTTGGGTTTGGTGGTGGATCATATGAGATACCACTTCTTGTGAATACAGCATTGATATGCTCATTTCTTGTTTGTGGTGGACGATAAGTTTTATCGTTTGATCCAGATGATGTTGGTTTTAGGTTTGATTGGGTATTACTTTGTAACGAACCAGATGGTCGGGAAGAGAATTGGTCAGAAATTCTTCCAAATTTGTTTTCAAGATCCTGGATAGAAGCTTGATGATTTTTCTGACCTTGCTCAACTTTGGTTTTGAGATTGAAAAATTGATTCTTGATGAAATCAATTGTTGATTTTTGAGCAGTCACGAATTCTCTCATGGTTTTTTCGAAATCAGTTTCTTCCAACTTTTTGTCAGAGGTTTGTGAAGGTTGATTGTCTGCTCAAGGTTGAGAATCACGGTTATTATCCCTTTGTTGGCGGTCTTGCCAATTTCCAGAATTCCTACCGTAATAGTTACTACGATATCCTCCTCCACGGTATCCTCCTTGGATATAATTGGCTTCTCCTTCTTTGGGTCCATCCATAGGTTAGTCGTCACATTCTGACGATGGGTGATTACCTCCACAATTGTTGCATCCATCTCGCATTTCTTTCATTTCTCCTTTAAGATCTTTGTATTGCGAGTCGATTTTGGAAGTCAAAGCTTCCATTTTCTCTATGAGTATCAGAACTTTCAGCAAAAGAAATGGTTTTTCTTAAGGGTTTGGTTTTGGAATCTTTAGACCAATCGAGTTTAAGAAGTACTCGATCTTCGAGTAGTTGATGTGCCTCGTTAGGGGTTTTGTAGAGAAGAACTCCTCCGGCATCAAGAATTCCTTGAGAAGTTTCTTCAAGTCCATGGTAAAAGATTTGGATAATGGTTCCACGAGCTAGACCATGTCCATGACAACTACGAAGCAAATCTTTCAAGCGAAGCCAAGCTTCAACAAGCGATTTGTAAGGATTTTGTGTGAAAGCTCGAATTTCTCCCATGAGTCAGTCAAACATGGTAGGTGGAAAGAATTGGCTCACAAAAGCTTGCCTCATCTCCTCCCAAGTATTGATAGTTCCTGGGGTTAATTCGTTGTACCACACTTTTGCATCTCCGGCGAGTGATGATGGAAAAAATTTGAGATGGATGGCATTGACATCGGTCTCGCCATATCGGAACATGTCACAAATTTCTATGAATTTGGCAATGTGCTTATGCGGATCGACCCGTGAACGTCCATCGAATTTGCGATCTTTGATCATTATAACATGGTGACCTATCACGGTGAAGTTATCACAAAGGTTAATGGCGACAATAGCAGCTCTAGGAGTGGGTGCTACAGCTCGGTTAGTGGCCCACATGGGACGATCGTCGGCCATGGGAAAAGGTAGATCGGTGAATGGGTTATCAACGACTTTGGCTTCAAAAAGGTTATCAAATGGTGGGTTTGGTACTCTTGGTACACGGTTGGCTAAAGGGACAAAAGGTGTTCTTCTTCTTGGTCTTCGAATTAAATGTTCGGGATTTGAAAGAGGTGAAATTGGTTCTACTCCAGTTGATCGAGTGTTCATACAATTCCCAAGAGAATCTAGGCAATGCTTAAACACACGAGCGAGGAAAGAAAATAGTTTGACGGATCAGTTGAGTCTGACCGAATCGGATGCGGGTCTGCACCGATCGGTTAGATGAGACTTTGGCTTATCCGATCGGTTGGATCTTAAGCCGATCGGATGGGCAGCTCGGTAAATATTTTTTTCTTCTGAAAATGAGTGTAAAAAGGAATCGACTAGAATGGATTTTAAAAACCTACAGAAGCACAATCAAAATCCCCGGAAACGGCGCCAAAAACTTGATGTGTTACGTGTGCATACAAGTTTTAAATTTATAAGAATGATATACCAAATCTATGAATAACACATACGAGCAAGTGAACTCGTCCGTTATAGAAAGATTATGATGGTAAGTCGGAATAGTTCGCAGGGATTTATGTGTGAATCGAGCCGTAAGTGTTAAATCTACTAATAGTAAATCCAAGGTACTCAAAAATAAGCAATAAAGATGATAGTGAAAATTCAAATGATTAAAACTACACTTGCTTAGACTAGTTTACTACACTTGATAAGTATGATTATGATAACTCTTCTTAACATGTTGGTTATGATAATTAGTTGATGTTATAATCTATTGTTCTTACAAGTTAAACCTTCGTCAAGATTTTTGTTTATAAAAACAATCATTAAGTTTAACCAATCAATTCAAGTTTCATAAGTTTGATTGACTTTAGTTTCACAAACTTAAACACAAAAGCATTATTTTGTTTTATCAAATTTGCTTAGGAAATGGTCAATACAAAAGGTAACCGATCATAGACAAAAAGGCTACAATTGATTGTAAACGACTAATCTTTCAACCTATGAGGTAGTTTTCAATCAATCCAATTTGATAGACAAAAGCATTCTTATTACAACCACAATTAAATTTCTTTGTTTAACCAAGAATAATGGGTAAAAACAATCATTCATAGACAAATGATTATGACTAGTTAAATAACAATAAACCTTTCGACCTTTAGAATTACTAACAACTAGTCAAACTTGATTAACAAATGTCACTATGAAACTTAAGCATAATTGGATCTTAGAATTAACTTGAAATTGAATTAAAACATGTTATCACAATCACAAACAAATCATTATATAATAAGCATCATCTAAGCAAGTGCACGAAGGCACTTAGCCACTCATAACAAACATGAACATAAACTCAGAATTTTGAACATTAGAAAATATGATTAAAGTCTTACGATGATTGGAATAAGATTACAAATGATTAGGTAATGATACCAAAGGTATTGGTATTGACTTCTCGATGGTTTGACTTCCAAATGTTGACTTCTTGTACCTCCAAAGTTTCCTGGACTTCTAAGGATGAAATTGAGAGCTTTTGAGAGAGTATTTGAGAGTATTTGAGAGTTGTTGATGATTAGAGAGTTGATTGGTAATTGCGTGTCTTTAAATGATTGCAAATGGCTCTATTTATACTACTCTCAAGGCATAGGGTGTTTAATGCTTCAACTTGGCCAACAAGCAGAGTAGAATAGTCTAGAATATTCAATGGAAAGGCCTAGAATCATTTGGTGCAAGCTTAAATCTTAACAATGAAGAAATGGCAAGACAGGACACTCCAACCGATCGGTATAGAGCCCATCCGATCGGTTGGTCTTCGTTACCACCTCCAGCCGGATCGGATGCGGGTTGCATCCGATCGGATGGAGGGCTTCAGCAGTCACTTTCTTGGTCTTTTGGTGGTTGGCTTGTTTCTTGTTCGTAGCTCTTTGTTCTTCATCCAAACTTGATCTTTTCTTTGTCTTGGAACTTGGGATGCTGAATACTTGGATCTTCATTCTTTGAAATGCCTTTTGGTGTGGATCTTGACACGGGAATCTTCGTACAATCGTAAATCTCCCTTTATTCATCTTTCTTTCACTTTTTCTTCCTTTTCCCTATACTTGGCTACATATACTTTGCAAACATACTTTGGTGCGATTAAGTAACAAAAGCATATTTATATAACCAAATAATATACACAAAAGCACGAATAACGCTACTAAAACATGCACAATTTGAGCGTTATCAACTGTTCACCCGGATCCCTTTGAAAGGGATCCGACCCTTGTAAACTAAGGGATCCGCGAGGGATCTGGCGACGCTCCTCTTTATTTAGGTCATGGGTCATGGGTAATGGGTCATGGGTTATGGTCCATGGGTCATGTGATGTCATGCATGATGTCAAAGACATCTTGGGTCATGGGTTATGGACTTTGGGTCATGGGTCATAGGTTTTACCCATTGTGACGTCATGCATGATGTAATGCACATTAATGCACATGGGTTATGGGTCATGGGTTTTGGGTTATGGATAGTTCAAGCCATTTTACTAGTATATTACATTTAACTAGTTGATTCTAAAGAATGTATTTTATGAAAATGTAAGTAATAAATATTACTTATAAGTGTTTCTATGGTTTTGGTTTTATATAAACTATTTTACTAGATGTGTTTAATGGTTTATTTGGGTTTTGATCATAACGCAACATAAAAAACATGTACGAACCTGTGTTGTAGCATACAAGGACTTGAGTCATCAAGAGATGTTGAATGTATGTTGAGACAAAATATGGTTACGAGTAACTTGTACATTTTACGTTATGTATTACAAGTTAAATGGTTTGTCATCAATCAAAACAAACGAGATTGTATAGATTAAATGGTCTCACCAAACCACAGATTCCTTCTTCTGTGCATCTTGCCCATGTTGAAGATTTGGTTTTGGACGAGCTTGTTGGTTTTGATTTGCCTCTTCTTGACAGTTTGTTGTCTAAGGGATTGCGCACCGTTAAATCCATCCCTCCCAAGAGTCGCTTAGGGTTCTCTCGGGTTTTGAAAGGAGCTCTTGATAAGGTAATTTGCACGCCTGATGACATTTCTTGCTGGGTTAGTTTATTAGTCTTGCCTACTTGTATTCTTAAAACCTTTTGCCCGAGGAGTAATCAAGAGTGTAGGTCTGCTATTAAGCGACAACGCCAGGAAGAGTACATTGTTAATGCCATTCGATCTTGGGGCATGTCGGGTGGTAGTTTGCAACTTGTGAGGGAGGCTTTGGCTGAACCCTCCCCATCATGGTCTAACATTGATGAGGATAACTTGGACTTGGGTGAGCGTAATGTCAAGTAGTGTAAGAGGAAGATTTGTGATGGCCATTATACTGCGGCTGTCAGAGTTCTTTCTTCTTCTGGTGTTGCACCTTATAATGATGCAACTCTTGAGGACTTAAAGGTTAAGCACCCTTTCAAAGCTGCTCCCTCTTTGCCTCTTTTACATATTGATCATCATCACCTCATTGCATCTTCTTCTGTGGTTCTTGATATGATTAAGAGTTTCCCTCGTGGTACGTCTTGTGGTCGGGATGGTTTGCGTGCCCAACACCTTTTGGATTGTTTTAGTGGTGCTGCAGTGGCTATTTCTGATGAGTTACTCGCTTCTATCACCCAAGTGGTGAATCTTTTTCTTGATGGTAAATGCCCTAGGGCGTTGGGTGAGTATATTGCTAGTGCTCCTCTCACACCGCTGGTCAAGCCAGGTGGTGGTATCCGTCCTATTGCTGTGGGGACCGTTTGGAGGCGTTTAGTTTCCAAGGTTAGTGCTGCTATGATTGGCCATTCTTTGGACGGTTATTTAAATGATCTACAGTTTGGTGTTGGGGTATCTGGAGGAGGAGAGGCTATTCTTCATGCTGTGAATCGGTTGATTGAAGACCGTGGAGATGATGTGGGTCTTTCGATGTTGTTGGTGGATTTCAAAAACGCCTTCAACTTGGTGGATCGTGAGGTTATGCTACATGAGGTTCGCCTTCGTTGTCCTGCTATTTCTCGTTAGGTGGAATTTTGCTACTCCAGCCCAGCTAGATTATATTATGGGGAACACACTTTATGGTCACATCAAGGTGTACAACAAGGTGATCTACTTGGACCTTTTCTTTTTTCTTTAGTGTTACATCCTTTGGTATGTAAGATTAGAGACTCCTTTAGCCTTTCCCTTCAAGCTTGGTACCTGGATGATGGCACTATTATTGGAGATACTTTGGTTGTGGGGGAGGTTTTAGAACTTATCATGGTGGACAGACCTCGTTGTGGTTTGCACCTCAATGTTGATAAAACTGAGGTTTTTTTGCCTAAGGAAGATCCCAGAAGCAGGCTTGTGGGTGTTTTCCCACCTAATATTGCCCGACCTTTTGCACGGTGTTAAATTACTGGGTGGGCCCATTAGTGTGGACTTTGATTTTAGTAGTGAGCTTGTTATGAAAAGAGTTGCCAAAACCATTGAGCTTATGGGTGCTGCTGCTAAGATTAATGACCCTCAGTGTGAATTATTGCTCCTTCGTGCTTGTGCTGGTATTTCTAAATTATATTTTGCCATGCGTACTTGCTCTCCCCGGGTCTTTGAGCGTGCTCAGATTTCTTTTGATGTGGCTCTTCGTTCTACTCTAGAGCGTATTGTCACTGCTTCTGGACCTGGTTTTGGTGATTGGCAATGGAGGCTTGCTACTTTACCCTTTGCATTCGGGGGACTTGGTGTTTACTCTGCAGGTGACGTCTTGAACTATGCATTTCTTGCGTCTAGACTTCAATCTGCTAGCTTACAGACTAAGTTGCTTCGACATTCTGATATCGTAACTTCTGGGCCTTCCTTTGATAATGCCTTATGTGTTTTTAATGCGAAAATGGAGATTGACCTTTTGAGTAATCCATGTGAGATCGCTGCCCCCAAACTTATGAAGAAACTGGCAGATATATATTTCACACGTGTTACCCAAACAGCCGAATCTACATTTTCTTTATCTACTCGACAGATGGCGTTATGGAAATCGCAAATGGAGGACTACACTTCGGACTGGCTTAGGGTAGTTCCGATATCTGGGTTGGGACAGACTATGAACGCCAGGACCTATCGTTGCGTGTTATGTTATCGGCTCGGTGTTCCCCTATTCTCTGTTCAGATGTCGTGCACAGCCTGTTCTAGGGTCTTTGCTGGTGATATTTATGGGGACCATGCTGTATCTTGTGCGGGTATTATTGGTATTAAACATCGGCATAACATGGTACGTGATGTTCTTGTTGACATATGTTCTCGATCTGGGGTTTCGGTTCGTAAAGAGGTCGACATTGGTCTTTGTGATGAAAGGGACAAATCTTTACGTCCTGCTGATGTGTTGCTCTACTCGTGGGACGGAGGACTTGATGTATGTGTTGATTTGACTGGATCATCGCCCTTGACGCAAACTGGTATGGTTGATTTCGTGCCAGGTCGTGTGGTGATTGAGGCTGCACAACGTAAACGCGTCAAGTATGAGGCTAAGTGCGCAGGTATGGGATATGGGTTCCTCCCCTTCTCTTTCTCTTCTTTTGGGGAACTTGAAAAGGACGCTGTGACTTTATTGAAGCGAATTCGAAAATTTTCGATGACTCAAGACATTGGAGCACGTGCTGCTGCTCATATTTTTAGTAGGATTAGCTTTTCTATAGCTAGAGGAGTGGGAGCCTAATTAGTATCTCGGCTCCCTACTAACTTCTTGTAAATCCTATACGTTTCTAATAAAGTGATGTTTTTATAAATAATAATAATAATAATAATAATAATAATAATAATAATAATAATAATAATAATAATAATAATATAATAATAATAATAATAATAATAATAATAATAATAATAATAATAATAATATAGGATTAGCTTTGCAATAGCTAGAGGAGTGGGAGCCCAGTTAGTATCTCGGCTCACCTCTAATTTCTTGTAAATCCTATTTTCTTCTAATGAAGTGATGTTTTTATAATAATAATAATAATAATAATAATAATAATAATAATAATAATAATAATAATAATAATAATAATAATAATAATAATAATAAAAGAGTATTTAATTTATCAATTTTTGTTATTTCAAATAGTCATTTTTTTCTATTAAAACACAGACAATTCAAATTTTTTTGCTATTAAAACCACGAGATGGCCGACGATCGCCGTGTTGCGGGCGTGCCTGTTATTCGGCCAATGTTTTGAACGGCTCAAAAGTAATGAAAATAAACGTTATTGGTTTGAAATGAGATTCACATAGGGTTCTTTTATGTCATAGTATGACTATTTAGTTGTGTATTTTTGTTTCTATAATATTCATAAATTTAACGATACAATATAAGTGTGAACTTTCAGTTTATTAAAGTTGGTTAAGAATAAAAAATATAAATCTGACGATTTACGGTGTTGCTTTGTTCACTGTTTTATTCCTTTGTTTAAGGATGTCGTTTTTTTATGAGATGTTGTTGGCGTTAATAGAATAGTGAATCCATATATGATGTGGTTGTATTAACATTTTTTTTAATACTTTTTTGTGTTTTATTTTTTATGGTTTTTCTTTGAATAAAAGTGTATCTAATATTTATGTGTCTTTGCACTCCATTGCCTTTATTGCATGGGAAGTGGAACTGATAGAGGCACTGTTCCAGTTTAGTTTATCTAACAGTCATGATCTTTTGTATTTGAGTGCATTTATTGCATGAGAAGTTGAACTGGAAACGATACTATTCCAATTTGGTTGTAGCATTTTTTTCCGTCCGCCTATATTACCAACAAAATCTTTATCACATTTCCCTATCTATTATTAAAACTTAGGAGTATTCTATCAATTATCTTAGATCCGAATCAAATAATGGCGTCTCTTCCACATATCGAACAGCTCAAGGAGGCTTGTGGATCGGACCGTCTTCAAGACTGTTTTAGGTCTTTGTTTGGTCAGGAGAGGGATGAGCTTGAAGTGCTTATTCAGCGTATTGGGGAAATATGTGATGAGCTTTGCACCATTGCTGAGAACCGTGAAGTGTTGACTGCTGAAACCAAGACTTTGAGTCCATTTCATGAAGTTGCTGGAGATGTGATTGAGGCGATGGATGAGACGGTGGATAGAGAGGCTAGGATGTTAGTTGGTTTGGTTGTTGTGCTTGATATTGCCAGAGAAGGAAGGGCGGAGAAGGATCATCACATCTTTGTTATGGATCTTCATGATTAGGTTGTTTTAAGTCTTGTTGGGTTGGTGTCTTTTGTTGGGATGTTTATGTTTTAGCTATGTGTAAGCCTTTGGGTAAATTTTGGGGAGGCATTGCATATGCCTGTATGTATAGACTAACCTTTTTAGGTTTTATTTATAAATATAACTTTTATTATCTAGTTTAAGTTGTTTCTTTGGTTTCATTTTTGGTATGTTCTATGTTCGCAGTTGGTGTAACCTGGTTGTGTTTTTGTTTTTCATCATATATATTTAATGTGAGTTATGTTAGAATAGTGACATAACTTATTAGGGAGTTAGTTGTTGCACCAAATAGGAACCTTGCTATCTATTTAATGTTAAAGTTACGCCTATATAGGCGTTGTACAAAATACAAAATAACTTGACTGTTCTATCTTAGAGGTTTGCCTACATAATTGGTGCTAAGTAGTAGTGATAGATATTTACATAAGTTATTGTCTTTAAAGCACGCGTGAGTATTGCGTACCTACCTAGATTATCATACATAGATCATCGTCGATTTTCTTTTACATTTGTGGCCTGCAAGCTTACACCGATCAGTTTCCTTTTTTGGATTTCTTGGGAGTTGCTGCTGTGCTTGCATCTTTGTCTTGTGTGAAAAGGGATTTCCTAGCAGTTTTTCGGGTTGGTTCGGGTGTGGGTTTTGATGTTTCAGGTAAACGGGCGTGTTCCGTTGGTGGTGTGGTCTCAGTTTGTGGAATGGTAGTGTTTGCTGGGATATCCATGTGTTCCGTTGGTAGTGTGGTCTGAGTTTGTTTGCCTTTAAGTGTTCCACTTGCGTCAGTTTGTGGAATGGTAGTGTTTGTTGGGGTATTCATTGGTTCTGCTGTGTTTATTTGGGGAGAAGGTGTGCTACTTTCGGCGGTGGTAGTAACTCCTGATGCTATCAAGCCTTCAACTGTTCCACTTGCGTCAGTTTGTGGAATGGTGGCCTTTGCTGGGGTATCCATTGGTTCTGCTGTCTTTATTTTGCGAGAATCTTTGCTACTTTTGGCGGCGGTAGTAACTCCTGATGTTATCAATGGTGTATCGTCCCAACAGGTATCAAGAATGAAAAGTTGCTTTTCTTTTGTACTCTCTGGGTCAAAGTGGAGTTGAAAAATCTTTGTTTTTCCTTGTAGAGAAAGCATTTCTGGTGGGTACTCATAGGAGTGTTCGTCAGATATGGTCTGCAGCAATTCTTTGCAATCTTTTACCAGCGAGTTTTCTTCATTGCTAAAACATGTCATTGTTACATTGGCAGTGCCATCGGACAATTCTACTCGGAAGCAATAGCTGTGTAAAAAATATATAGGATGGTTTTTAGTAAAGATACTTATTTCTTATAAAAAGCTGCTTATGTATATTGGTATAAGAATGTGAGAATATTGTAGTTTACCTGTAAATTATGTCGCTTTCAGAGGTCGGCTGCTTGCAATGGGTGTACGAAAAGCGTTCGGAGATTTTGTGTTTACAATCATGGCATTTCTTGAAAAACCATGCCCTTTTTGTATCGATTTTGTCAATTGTAGCGATGACAGTAAAGCGGACATTCTGTTTTATTAAAAGTTTAAGTGTGTATTAGATTTTCATCTGATTATGCTTGTATCGCAGTTGTTGATTACCTGTTGGTTTTGCGGATTTTCTCTAGCTAAATCTGCTAGCGTGACACGGTTCCTGTTCTTTTCTTGAAGCGGATCTGCACATCTTTGATGTTGAATATTGACTATTGTTGGGGGGTCAATGAACTGTTCATACCTGTATCGTTGCTTAACGTGAGTTTACTTTCTTTTAAAATTTAAAGTGTAATAGTATGTTGTTAGTTTGTTTACTTACACACTGCGGATTTCATGGCATTCGGGTATGTCTGGATTGAAATAGTAGGATGTTGCAGCTGTGGGTGAAAGTTGTAGTCCTGTGTCATTTTAGATGGATGTTAACCAAAAAAGTAAAAAGGCTGAATCATAAGTATAAAGTAATAAGTTTACCTCCATAGTTTTTTACCAAGCATGAGCTGACTGCTATGATTGCTGGTTTTTCTGCTTTCTCGTATTCTATTTTCCTAAAAGTGTGAGCGTATTGATTCCATAAAGTAAAGCGGATTGTGTGGCCACTGTTAGAATCAAAAAGTATTTGTGAGAGTGAATGAAAAAAATGACTTTTAAAGATAAATGTCGGATACTCACTCTAAATTCTAGATACCAATGTCTCTCCAAACTGCTGAATCTTTCGTTGCTTTCACTGATTGCTGTATTTCAGTTACATATTGGACGCACCCGATATAATATGTAAATAGTAGTACCAAATCATACATCTATTAGTTATAACTGTTTTATATGTGCGTGTGTTACATACCTGTTAGCAAGCCTTCTTTTACATCCACTTTTGAATACAGGTCTCGATGTTGGCTGAAGTTGAAATAGTGGCTCGGAAAGTCTGTATCCAGTATATCCTTAATATCTGTGTGTGTTCCAAAAACCAACGAAAGTGAGTGAGGGACAACTTGCATCCATGTTCTTGCAGGTTGAAAGTCAAATCCAGTTATTTTTAAGCTTTGCCGATCTGAAGGAGGGCATCAAATTTGTTTTTTTCCCGTAAGTTGACATTTGCTTGTATAGCTCCTCCCTGCAAACAGAACAGTAAGTCATAAATTGAATATTTCCTGTTTTACTTTTTTTAGAGGATAGGGTAGTGTGTAATTCTGTAGCTGGATGATAGAATAGCAGTGTGTACCTGTTGATCAATTAACATGCAACAAAATAGGACCGGCTTCCCTTGCTTGTTTGTTGGTGTCCATTTTTGGTATACTTTTACACATACAACCTTACCAGTATCCGATTCCTTTAGGTTGTCAAGACCAATCTCTTCTGCCTGTGCA
This sequence comes from Artemisia tridentata subsp. tridentata, assembly GCA_021014915.2. Classification (NCBI taxonomy): domain Eukaryota; kingdom Viridiplantae; phylum Streptophyta; class Magnoliopsida; order Asterales; family Asteraceae; genus Artemisia; species Artemisia tridentata. The sequence goes on from CP139509.1 coordinate 388,862,605, forward strand.
ACAATCTCTTTGCCTGTAGACCTGGATGATGCGAGAATGCTAGAGCTCTGTTCCATTTGCCTGCATGTTAAAAAAAAAGATGTTAATGATAGGTGCATATGAATGCATGTTTGATGGAAAGAAAAAGGCGAGAGTACAAGTATGAATGGTCCAAATTTGAAAGCTAAGTAACATAGAATAGATACAATACTCGCTTATATAGATTAAGAATAACAATGAAACATTTGTCATAAGAGTTTAAAGGTTATTGGTGTAGCTATTTGCAAATCGCACAAACATATATTTTAAAAGGTAAATGTAAGCATGAGGAACCTGTGCAAATGTGACTATGTCTAAAAAAATCTTTGTAAACAACATTCTTAGTTGGGTTTTTGGCCTTGCTCGTTTGTTGTTTGATTAGCATTTTTAACCCTTGAGGAGATGTTGCTCTTGACAATGCAACATACAATTGACCATGGCCAAAGACAGGTTCGGGCAGGTATACGCCTATTTTATTTAGCGATTGGCCTTGGATTTTGTTGATTGTCATTGCATAGCAGAGCCTAACTGGGAATTGTCTCCTTTTAAACACAAACGCTAGGTTTTCATCTTTATTGATTAGCAAAATACGCAGCAGGTAAACTTTTTCAGACATTCTGGTACCGGTGATGATCTTTGCTTGAATAATCTTGGTAAATATCAGAGTGACAATCATCCGTGTACCGTTACACAACCCACCGCCTAAGTTTAGGTTTCTTAGTAGCATTATAGGTGCACCTATTTTAAGTGTAAGCTCATGGGGGGGGCATTCCTGAAAACGAAAGTGTGTTCAGGTATTCTTGAGGATGTAGTAGCTTTGTTGCTCCTCCGTCATTCGTTTTCGGTGTAGCTTCATCAACACTTCTAAAAGTATAGGTATTTCCTTCTAACATATTCAGGACAGTAGAATTTATGATATCTGTAGTTTCATTTTTCGGGCAGACAATAGCTTTTTCTTGTAGCGATGCTGCATTTGGTGCTTGCAATGTTTTCTCATCATATATAAAATTGATGAGCTCTTGAATAGCCGTGTCGCTGTCTGGAATACAGTATCTATTTGGTATCTGTATCCAAGATGAATCCTCTGCATCGCTTTCATCTGGTTGGCCAATGGTACCGTTCCCAACTTGTAGTAACCATTCAGAAAAAGTGGCAGTTGCTTCATATTGTTCGCTTGAGAGACCTGTCTGTCACAGCCGCATGTTTTGGTTAAGCTGAATGATCTTGAAATATGGCCATAAGTATGAAAGTGTTATAGAAGAAGCGATGATTTCTTGTTTTGCAGCATTTTTCTTAACCGGAAGTGTTTGCCTGAAATCCCCACCTAAAATAACCATTTTTTTCCCGAATAGACTGGTCGGTGCGTTCATTATATCTCTCAATGTACGGTCAAGTGCTTCGAAGCACCTACGATCGTTCATAGGAGCTTCGTCCCATATGATAAGATCAGTTTGCCTAAGCAATTCTACTATCTGCGTATTCTTTTTGATTGTGCATACCGATTCGTCGGTTAAATCAAGCGGTAATTTGAATCTTGAATGAGCCATCCGTCCTGAAGGGAGTAATAAGGCTGCAATACTTGAAGAAGCGATTGCCAGTACAATTTTTCCATCCGACCTCAGTGTAGAAATTATGGTCTTCCAAATGAAAGTCTTTCCTGTCCCTCCATGTCCATAAACAAATATCAGTTTTTGTTGCTGATTATTAACAGCATGTGTGACTTGGTCAAAGATTATCCGTTGCTCGGCATTTAATTGACCCACTAATCTTTGACTTTCATTCTCAAAAGTTCACGGTTGTAGGACCTTTCTTCCATTATTGCTCTGTTATTGAGGATCTCTAGCAAGTGAGGTGGAGGTGGATGAAAGCCAAAATCTTGAACTGATCTTCCATAGAAATTAAGGATTGCTTGCAGCTCATACATAAGACCGCTTTGTAAGTCATCTGCATTAACGTGAAGATCTGGTATGTGTAATACTTCTGCAAGTATTAAAGGAATGTCTTCTGACATGGAATCGGCATGTGACTGTAGCAACGGAACTGGGTTGGAAACGTCACAGAAGATGAGCATCAGGCAAAAAAGGTTTCTCATTTGAGCCGGAGTGGCTGAGAAAGAAGCTTCCTGTAAAGCAATGTTCCATTCTTGATCACCACCTAACAGTCCCATTGCTTCGCACGCCGCTCTATTTGTAAGATGGACAGTCTCATCGACTGTATGGATATGCCGGAACGACTTTCTACCTTTCTGATGACAGAGTAACAGCCTCAAGTAGAATGCGTCTCCGGAGCTAGGATGCACATATGTCAAGCGGCCGATAGATGAGGTGGTGGAATGGCGCCTACGCTTCCAATATTTCCCATCTTGATACCACGCAAACTCTTTGGGAAAATCTAAATATGTTAGATGGTGCCCGTCTGTATTGTAAGTGTTGTATTTTAACCATTCAGTTAGTGTTGTCCCTTTGTTGCGCTCACTGTCCACAATCGCTTGCAATTGTTGGAGCCTTCTAAAAGTAACCCGCTGTATAATTTCAAGGTGAACTGCAAGTATCTGAACGGATGGATCTCTGCTATGTATGTTGAATCCGAGGATCCTCCAGCATGCTTCGTGCGGCCCAATGTATCTAGCATCTTGGAAATTCTTGATTTCATCAATGTGCAATGAACGCTGGCTTGTGCTTGGTTCCGCATCTCCAAGTGTTCTTGTAATATGAGTAATTATTCGGTCAGTTCCTTTATAAATGTACTTGAAGAGGTATTTTATAAGCATTGACCATTCACAGTATTCAACATTGATGTGTGCGTAGAACCGCATTAGTAGAGACCGGTTATGTGGAACAACGTACCCGTTATCAAGGCTGACATTCTGTTTGAACGTTGTTATGCCTGAATCTCTTCTGCGGTAATGCACATATCCTTTTTTTATCAATGAACGTTGCAGCACAGAAAGGTTTTGGAAAGTTCTTACTGCAGTCATCACCGCGTCGCATACATGGTGCCGATTTATTCACCAGCCCGCAAGGGCCGTGCATCATGAACTCTGTAACAACTCTATAGCCTTCAGGATCAATTGCTGGGTCCGGCAGCTATGCAGACACATATGTGTCTACATCTTTGTGCGTTTGTACACAGTGACTTTCTTTGATCCATAACAGTAGATGACAGTGTGGCAAACCTCTTTTCTGGAACTCGACCGTATATAAAAGAGCACAAACCAAACCGGCAACATACCTTGTCTAGATCTTGTAGGTCTGTTCTGCGGGTTCCACGGACGTTGTCTTCTGGTTGATGAAGAATGCATTATAACTGGAACAAATAAAAGAAAATGTAATAAATGAGCGGAAACTGCTTTTTGAAATATAATTTTTTTTAAATGAAGCAAACCTTGAGAGCGTCGTTGTTGGCTGTTCATTTGCAGATTTACATTCTCAGTAGCTGGTAATGTAGTGCGAGATTGACCACTTTCATTAGATGAAGGGGCAACGACATGTAAATTGTATCTCAAAGGTAAATGCTGGCTATTGCGTGTAAGATGTTCAGGTATAATCGTTGGTTGGTTGTCATCCATTATAAAGAGAGGCTCTTCACCTGTAACAAACACAAATAATATAGGTATGAATCAATGTAACAACATATACAATAGCAAATGAAATGGAAGAATAACCGCAAATTACATAGCAATTCTGTCTCGCCGTTGATTTCCAGAAATGTTGGAAGATCATGTCCTTTTGCAAATGTTTGATCCTCGTTAGACCAGTGATACATTATCCATTTTCCTTTATCTACGGAAGTTGTAAGATGTTGATCACATGGAGGCTGTTCGTGTAAGACACCCGTATTTGTGTTGTGTGCTTTTTCCAGGCTACATTCCCCTGAAACACAGTAGCAGAAACCGTTTGTAAAACGCAACCAGGTTTAAAAGGCTCACCAATAGAAGACATAGGAACAACGATAAGGAATATGGTACGTACCTGGTGTTTGTGCAGCTGGACCAGCTAAGCCATTAGTGATATGACATTCAACATCTCTGCCATCAGCCGTAAACCCTTCTCCATTGGTGACAGGACGCATACTTTCAAAGGGTTGATCCGACAACATGGTACTTCCGTGACCGCATTCAGAGTTTACATTAAAGTTATCGTATTTTTTCAAGTTTGATGTGTTTGTGTGTTGTATAGAGGTGCTACCAGTACAAACATCACTGGTAAAAGGCCATGAATTACACGGCTTCTTACTAATCGAATTTAAACATGGGTCAACACTACCTACATCACTTAGCAGCCTCTTTGGTTCTAGATCTATACTATAAGATCCTCCCTCCTGAGCAAAATCACAAATATCCGCAGATCCTAAAGAAGCAACAGACCTAATCCTACGTATGGCCTTTTTTTTAGTCTTCATATTCCTGAGATCTAATACTAATCTATTTTACGCAAGTCTAAGGTAATAAAGGCAGCATAAAGTGTGCATCAAACGTATAGGACTGCATTTGGTGGCATCATATATACATCAAATGCACATGCATTTGTTAAAACCGAAATACATAAGCATTGTTAGCAATGTACACATGCAAGAAAGTTAAAGTAAAAAACACAAACGAATATGCATGAGTAAACGAAAAGATGGTACAAACCTCCTCTAAATGCTGCTGATCTCTTTGTTCCTGTAATTTTTTTTTTAAACAAATTTTCCTGGAATACTTTTGCTGGGTAGTATCACTGGTTTGGTTAAACTGGCATGGCATAGAAAGTTCAATGAGTACTATGAATCAAAGCACACGTGCAACTTCACGTGAGAATTGTACCTGCGGTGAAATCGCATCCACAAAACGTGCAAGTTTAGGTAGAACGCATACCGAAAGAGTAAGATAAGGCAATGGGGAATCGACACGTCATTAGTTTTATACATTATACGTTTTGTTTATACGAATATAAGATTTTATACGGAGATTAATGGTTTGAAACGGGGCCAAAACTGGGCCACCATTTGGGCCAAACGGTCATAGGAAAATGGGCTACCGTTTGGGGCCAATTTTTTGGCGGGAAAAAGGAGGACGAAACGGCGTCGTTTTGTTTGTGATTTAATATAAACTATAATTAGCCGGGTGCCTACCACTAATAAAAAAATTCTGCTATACATGTCACTTTATAAAAAGCAACATAAGATTTTCTTATTGGTCATATATCTTCAACATTATCCGTCGTCACTTTCTTGTTTCTGTCTTGTTTCTCCATTTGCAATCACCAGATCCACATCTTTCTATTCCTTTCTCTTTTTATTTTCACCAATTTGTTCTATGTTAATTTCTTATGATTGCATTGATGATTAAAACAACCAAACCCGATAATAATAAAACCCAATAAACTACAATCCATTGTTTTAAAACTTAAAAGGCTTCAATCTTTATTTACAATGTCGTCATCCAGTACAACAGAATCAACAACAAAAACCATGAATCCAAACGCTAGATCTAACAAAAAAAAAAGATTTTCGAGTTATAGAGGTTGTTCGGCGACGAGGTCACATTTGTTTACGATGACGAGGTTTTAAAATAAAACAAGATCGTGGGTGTTGAAGGTGGACTGGTGGAGCGTCCTGGAAGTGGTTAATTGTGTTGGTGAAAGTTGTGGTGGTTGTTGAAAAAAGATGACGCGTATTGAAAGTGGGGACAAAATTTCGAAAGTTATTAGGCCCATTCAGTGCTCAATCTTTGCTTAGGGTTTGAATAGAAAAATATCTTAACGGTAAACAAAGTCCCTAAATGGAAAGAAGCGTTCATGAAGTCATGTCTAAAAGTAGACTCGACACTTGATGAGGCGGAACTCAGTGAGTGAAGTACATAAACCAATAAGTAGATGATGGAGTTAGTGAGTGATGACAGAGTCAGTGAGTGATGATAATAACTCAACAAATCTCTCACCGAATCCTTGAAGATCTCCTCAACAATACAAGACATATCTAAGTCATTGAAACATAAAGGGGGAAACTTTCTCGGGAAGATAAGTGCAAAACTCTTATCAAAAAGTCAAAATAGTACTAGAGTTGGTAAAAAAAGAATAAACAGTTGTCAATGTTGTTCCTTAAAGCATGGTTGAACATGTTCCAAGAATTGAAGCATTTAATGTAAGTGTACAACACAGTTGAATGCTCGACACGTCGTTATTACCCCACGTGTATCCACCTCGATCATTTCCTATAAAGGAATGTTTTAAAGGAGTAAATGTTTTATCTATTGCAAGTAAAGCGATACACTTTCAAGAGAGCATTTACTCCTCCAAATAAAATTATAGTCCTTGAGTATTCAGTTGGTTAATAACATAGTTCTTACTTAAACATTAACTTAGGTTTATGATGATGAGGATCAGAACAACCGACACTTGCTGAGGTGAAACTCAGTGAGTGAAGTACCTATACCAATAAGAAGATGATGGAGTCAGTGAGTGATGCAAATAACTCGCCAAATCTCTCACTGAATCCTTGAAGATCTCCTCAACAATACAAGACATTCTGAGCTTAGATATTCTAGAAGTCATTGAAACATAAAAGCGGAAACTTTCTTGGGAAGATAAGTACAAAGCTCTTATAAAAAAGTCAAGATAGTATTAGAGTTGGTAAAAAAGGATAAACAGTTGTCAACATTGTTTCTTAAAGCATGGTTGAATATGTTCCAAGAATTGAAGCATTTAATGTAAGTGTATAACACAGTTGAATGCTCGACACGTCGCTATTACCCCACGGGTATCCACTTCGATCCTTTCCTATAAAGGAATGTTGTAAAGGAGTAAATGTTTTATCTATTGCAAGCAAAGCGATACACTTTCAAGAGAGCATTTACTCCTCCAAATAAAACCATAGTCCCTGAGTATTCATTTGGTTAATAGCATAGTTCTTACTTAAAAATTGATGATGAGGATCAGAACAACCAAGAAATTCAAACAGCTTCAGCTTCAGGAACAGAATGCAGCCAAGTAAAAACAAAAGGCCAAGCATTTCTCACGAATATTTGTCTTTTTATTTGATTTCTTTCCTTTCTTATACTAATTATAATTAAACTAATATGTTTGCAATAAATTAAATAACTAAGTTATACAAAATTATACACAATTCTATCATCACCTACAAAAAGCACGCACAATATCGACGCAACTGGATTTTATCGAAACTATATATATACATTGTCGCTGCTATATACAGGTAGTCGTCTAGTAAATAGTAGATTACCTTAAAGAAAATCTTAAAAGATATGACATTTTCGTAGAGGTAAATCTATTTAGGGTATGTTTGGCCATGTAACTGTTGGTGGAACTGGAGATGGTGCTAAAGATGAAGATTATAAAAAGAGGTTATTTTTATAAGCTACATTAAATCTTGGTTTCATGTCTATCTGCTCGTTATGAAACCAAGATTTAATGTTAGGAGGCTAATTTGCAAGAAAATAGTAATGATAAATCGTGTATGGGTTTGATTGAGTTATTCTACTAGCGGTGCCTCGTGTTCATGTGTCTATTGCCATTTTTAAGTGACAAACAAACAAGTAAATACAAAGATTTTGTGAGGAAACGAGGTACAAGAAGATCGAGGGAAACAAGGAGAATCTATGCTAGTGTTGGATACACATGACATAGACATTACACAGATGAAATTCATACACATGGCATATTCCACATATATTCCTTAGAATAGGGTTTTTCTCATCATTTTCAACTACATTTAATTTGCTAAAATCAACGGACTGAATGGTTATGTATTACGATTTGATGTTTTTATTCATAAACTTTTTGGAAAACAATTTGTACTGATATTACCCTTAAGGCTAAGAGGAATGGGGCGATAACTTAGGCGATTAGCCTCTGGGAAGCCTCTGGTTCGCCTGCTACACCACCCCCACAAGGCAACCTTGAGTTCCGGCGACCTATATGGATCGCCTGGTTTTCTGCCTGCTACGTCTGTACATATGGTTCGGCTGCTATTATTTAGCCCTGGATCGCCTGCTACACCACCCCCTTATTTTTTGAGGCTACCCAACATGCTGACTCAGCGTCACGTGTCGCGAGTCGCCCCTTAATTGGGTAGCCCCATTCCCTTCGGTCTAACAACTGCTTGGGAAATGTTACTGTTAATCTACAGTACATGAGCAGTACCCTTTTTAATGGTTGTTGAGCAGTGAAAGAGCAACAAGATCCAACAACCACTACCTCTCATCGCCACATGTTAGCAAGTACAGTAGATATTTTGTCACAACTCCACAACACTCTCTTTCAACACAACTTGGAGCTGAGAAGAAGATTGAACATCTCCTTCTAAAGTTGTTTGTGTAAGTCTGTCATGCTATTTTGTTTGAATTTGGTTCATGTCATTCATGTTTAATTTGATTTGCAGGTTCCGTACATAAGCATAACTATCATCTTTTTTCCCACACACTAAACCTGCACACACATTTGAGTTCTCCAAGAGACATGGTCTTCCTGATCCTATAGAATAAAAGAGTTTTTAGTTTTTGACTCTTTTGTGTTTAATTTTGCTACTTCAATGTTTTTTTTATGTTTGATTTTGGTTAGTTTAAATTCTACGGAGTAATTTTTTGTTTATCTTGTGTTTGTAGTTTTTGATGGTAAAAATTAATACTAATAGACTTGAAGTTGATGCCATGGATGAAGATTTGAAGATGCTGTCTTTTTTTTTACTTAATAACTATTTTGCTGGATTGGAGTAGCTTTATTTTTTCTTAAATGTTAAAGGTTTTCATATGTTGATTCTACAAGAAATGTTTAGAAATAAAGCTAAATTAGTGAGAAAAAAAAAACAGATCTAAACCCTGCCTTTTAGGTATATTTTAACAATATGATTAATCAAAAGTTTGCTTTAGTTTATGCATAACAATTATTCAAAAGTTTGGTTCAATTTATGCAGTCCTTATTAATGGTAATAACTATTTACCTAATTACTTTCTTTTATACACTGAACCACACTATTGTGAGTAAGAACAAGGAAACAGGTATGGGTGAAATTAAAAAAAAAAAAAAAAAAAAAAAAAAAAAAAAAAAAAAAGGAAAAAAAGAAAAGAAAAGAAAAAAAAGCATGGCCTATATGTGGGTACTGTCGTCAAAAGTTAATTGTCAAAATTCCTCACCTAGAATTATACATGGAAGCAACTACAACACATGATAATCATAAAGAGAAATGATGAAATTCAACAAGGAGTGGATGTACAATAACCTAGCAGGATGCAATATCAATAGCATACTAGGTTAGTAAGATATAGTTCCAAAATGATGATTTTCCATTTGCACTCACTGATACAATAAAGATATTATGTTGAAATTATATATTTGCTATTATCCATATATCAGATTAAGAAACTATAAACCCATGATCATTTTTACTCATTCTAGCATCGTTTTGGGTTTATTAGAAACACGTTATCTTTTTTAAACTCGAATCTTTTGTATCAGCATTATGCATTATTAGTTCATTCTTATGTATACTATTAACATGCCGTAACACTCTAGCAATTACAAAACAATGTTTTTATTTGTCAACATATATACTAAGCATGCATTATTAGTTCATTCTTATTTATAACTAACATTATATATTTTTGTTGAACGTTTATAATTTTGGAACAACAATTAAAAAGTTCTTTCTAAAATGTTTTATTTATTTGCATCCCGCCGCGAAGCGCGGGCAGCAATTACTCGTTGGATCACAAGTAACTGAAATGAAGATACAATTGATGGATGCAAGATGCATCTAAAGACCGTAATGACCTTTGAAAAATAACTTGATATTTTTATATAACTTAGTTCGGTCAAGTTAAAACTAAGATAATGTTGAGTTATGCAGAATGATGATTCTCATAATGACACGATAAGTTATCACGGTTGGATAAAATCTCTAGCCAAACAGAACGATCACTGGTCAAGGGGGCAACGCCTCGTACTTGTAAAAATTAAAATTTTGGGTTGGCCCAATGTTGAGAAAAGCCGATCCAAGTTCCAAATAAATGAAATAACAACAGCAAAAGGCAAATAAACTTCACAAAGAAATAGTATGGTTCACAATATCATAGTAAGAGTGCACGGTGCAATATGCCATAGGATTCGTTATAGTGCCATTTTAGCGCCTATGGCACACTCCATACGCCACATCTGCACCATGGTCACTCGTTGATCCGAACAACGAGCGTTATCTTCTTTTTTTGAAGTGTAAAAGTAGAGTGAGCGGGGTTTATTTGTTGCGTGTTATAAAAATGTTATTGCGGATGGTGTTTTTTTATAAGAATGTTATAAGGTAAAATTAAGCTGATGTGCTGATACCATAACACGACGCCTATAGCTACTATACTACACCAAACTCTTTCATTGTGTTATGTCAAAGGTGTTGGAAAATTTAGTGCACTTGAGGGATCAGTTCATACCTGGTAATGGGTCAGGAGGTACGGAGTGTACGCTTATTAGGTCCCTGAACACCCTGACTCTGATAGTGGTTAAGTAAGGTTCAGACTGATGAAGTTCAGTGAGTGCACTCGTCAGTGAGTGTCATTCTGGACTGAACGGTATTCATCATCTGATGAGTTCAACTCAGGCTGAAGGATCTCATCAGGGAGTTGTATCATCAGGGAGTTCATGTCTTCAGGGAGTAAACTTCTCAGTGAACATACTCAGGGAGCAACCCTCAGGGAGCAACCCTCAGGGACTAGCTCAACTCTGCTGCTAGTGTTATTGTTCCTGCAGGTATTGTTCCTGCTGCCAGTACTTCGTTGCTGCTGAACTGATGGGCAATAGACTCTGCTGCTGGGCATCAGACTCTGCTGCTAGGCATCAGACTCTGCTGCTGTTTATAACCACCGACTCCTACATTTATGGAAACTATTATGGATAATTAATGGGCCGTTAATTATACATAATTCCATGGGCTAGGGTTTTGAGTAAACTCTATTATAAATAGAGATCATCACATGGCATGAAAAACACGATAGATAAAACCCTAAACACTAAAGTACGATCGGTTCTTGCTTTGTGCCTAGAACAAGAACATCACTTGGTTTTATCCCATAGAGATATTCGTGCAACCCAGGCATAGAGTCGAATAGTTTCTATTGGAAAGTGATACCACGACTTCAAGTGAATATCCGGTACCCTTGATTGATTATCTTTACCCTGTTTGGGTGCACTACGACACACACAGAAACCAACAAAAGGTCAAACTAGATACATTATATTATTATTCTTGAAAGAGGAACACGTTTATAATTTCATTGGAGTTGTATTTATATAGGTGAGAAAACACTTGAACACACCAAAAATGTGTTTTTCCTAACTTATACCCCAGAATGCAATTTCGAGGCCAAAATATTCGTATGGGCTTGATCTTAGCTTCATCACTCATATGTGACTGTTTTTACCACTTTTCCGTGAGTTCACTTCTTGGAACAAATCTTTGATTTGTATCTATGTTATAAACGCACGTATGAAGATAATGGATACATATGATTCATAACATTTACTGTTGAAAACGTTGTTTGTTCGTGTAGGTATCCGGACAACTTGTACCGGACGGACGATCCAGACGGACTCCTCTCAGGTCGTCCGTCCCGAATTACAATAATACGTATATATAATAATAAATAAACAAGCAAGGACACAAGGAACATTGGGTAAGACCAAGATTGCAGCAAGGCCATCCCCGGATTCTAAGGGATATGGCTTCCAAAGTACGCCTCCCAAGTACATGAACAGTAGTCTGTAGGTTACTGTGCGTAGACCGGCTCCCCATCTCCCTATGGTGTCAGGAACAGTAAGTAGACAGCAGTTGGGGTACTATAAATACCCCAACACATTCAATGCTAATGGTAACTAATTCTCTCATATATTCTACTGCATATTTATAACACACACTGATCATTCCCATCAAAACAATATACATATCCTCACACCGGAGCGTGGTCTTGGGATAAACCCCAAGGCGAGGCTAACGGGTGATTACCTTTTGTTTCAGGTCCACACATGTCACTACAACAAAACATAGAACGGGCGACCAATGTTTTGGCGGGGACGCCTCTGTCCCCGCCGAAAGTCACTAAACGAAAAAATATATGCTGAGCTGGCACAAAGTCTCGCTGACCATTTGCAAAAGTTTGCAACCCAGGCATAGGGTCGAATAGTTTCTATTAGAAAGTGATACCACGACTTCAAGTGAATATCCGGTACCCTTGATTGATTATCTTTACCCTGTTTGGGTGCACTACGACACACACAGAAACCAACAATCAATAGAAACTATTTTTGAGATAATCAATGGCTGCTGCTATGAGACAAATAGCTGCTAACTTTTCCAAGATGGAAAAGTTTGAAGGCGTGGATTTCAGAAGATGGCAAAAGAAGATGAAGTTCCTGCTGACCAGCATGAATGTGGTGACTGTTCTGACTACACCAATCCCTGCTGATTATGGGGATGATGCTACGATGGAACATATGAGGGCCAGGAGCAAGTGGGAGAACGATGACTATGTCTGCAGAGGTTTAATCCTCAATGGTATGTCTGATACTCTCTTTGATATCTATCAAAACGTTGAATCTTCTCAAGAACTATGGGATTCTCTGGAAGCCAAATACATGGCTGAGGATGCATCAAGTAAGAAGTTTCTTGTAAGTAATTTTAACAATTACAAAATGGTCGATTCTAGACCGGTCATGGACCAATACAACGAACTTCTTGGTATACTTGGTCGTTTCACACAACACAAGATGAACATGGATGAGGCTATTCAAGTCTCTTGTATCATCGATAAGCTACCTCCTTCTTGGAAAGATTTCAAGCATATGCTAAAGCATAAGAAGGAGGAGTTAACTCTTACTGAGTTGGGCAGTCATTTGCGTATTGAGGATTCACTCAAGGTGCATGAAATTGACAAGCCAAAGAGCAGCACTGCTGCTGGTCCATCAGTTGTCAATATGGTGGAGCATAACAACTCCACCAGGTACAATGACAACAAGGGCAAGCGTAAACATCAGGATAACACCAAAACTGATTCAAACAAGAAGTCTAAAGCTACTTGTTGGAAGTGTGGTAAAACTGGACACTTCAGGAAGGATTGTAAAGGTGGAAAGATTGGCAATAAGACCAATGGATCAGGCACAAGTGGGAATGGTAACTCCAATTCTCTGAAAGGTCAGAATATATTTAATAAGTCCTTTTGGATTTATTATGTTACATATATATCTGAATTGTTCTTTGTGTAGGATGATGATGTTGCTTGGTGGGTTGACTCGAGCTACAATCCATGTGTGTAAAGATAGAAGCTGGTTCAAGACCTACGAGTCAGTGAATGATGGTTCTATTCTTCATATGGGAAATGAGTCAACAGCCCTGGTGCATGGAAGAGGAAGTGTTGAGTTGAAGTTTAGTTCTGGAAAGATTATTACTTTGTTAAATGTTTTGCATGTTCCTGATATTAGGAAAAACTTGGTTTCTAGTAGTATTTTGAATAATTGTGGTTACAAACAAGTTATTGAATCTGATAAATTTGTTTTGTCTAAAAATGGTGTATTTATTGGATTTGGTTACTTATGCAATCATATGTTTAGGCTTAATATTGTTCATGATGTGATTGAATCTGCTTGTATGTTGTCATCTAAACTATATGATTCAACCCTTTGGCATGCTAGACTTGGCCATGTACACTTTAAACGTATGCAAGATATGTCTAAGGATGGGTTAATCCCAGCATTTGACATGGACACTAAAAGGTGTAATACTTGTATGTTGAACAAGATAACTAAGAAACCATTTAAAGATGTAAAACGTGAATCTATGATATTGGAATTAATACATAGTGATTTATGTGATTTACATGCTACTCCCTCTTTGGGGAATAAGAAATACTTTGTTACTTTTATTGATGATGCTTCTAGGTATTGTTATGTTTATCTTTTACATACTAAGGATGAAGCATTAGATAAATTTAAAGTATTTAAGTCTGAAGTTGAATTGCAACAAGAGTCACTAATCAAAAGATTAAGGACTGATAGGGGAGGTGAGTACATGGATACTCAGTATTTTCAGTCTGTTGGTATTATCCATGAAACGACTGCCCCTTATACTCCTCAGCAAAATGGAATTTCTGAAAGGAAAAACCGAGTGCTAAAGGAGATGGTTAATTCCATGTTGTCCTATTCAGGGCTGAGTCAAGGGTTCTGGGGAGAAGCTATGTTAACAGCTTGCTATTTGCTAAATAGGGTTCCCAACAAAAAGAACAAGACTACCCCTTATGAACTCTGGACTAAAAGGAAACCAAACCTGAATTACCTCAAGTTTTGGGGTTGTAGGGCTGTTGTCAGACTCCCTGATCCAAAGCTAAAGACTTTGGGTGAAAGAGGCATTGAATGCATCTTTGTTGGATATGCTGAGCATTTCAAGGCTTATAGGTTCTATGTTATTGAACCTAATGAGTCTGTCTCAATTAATTCTATAATTGAATCAAGGGATGCAAATTTTGATGAGAATAGATTCTCTTCAGTCCCTAGACCAAGCCAGAGGATTCCTAAAGGAACTAATGATGTTGGTGTATCAGAAACCTTAGATGAGGTTCTTGATGAGGTTGTGGAACAACAACCTGAACCTGAGCTCAGAAGGAGCACAAGGGTGAGGAGTCCAAAATCATTTGGACCTGAATTTCAATTGTACTTAATTGAAGGAACAAGGGATGAGGTCTCTGACCAACACTCCTATTGCTTTAATGTTGAGGATGATCCCAAAACATTTGATGAAGCAATGAAGTCCCAAGATGTTGCTTTCTGGAAAGAAGCAATAAATGATGAGATGGACTCCATCATGGGCAATAACACTTGGGTGTTGGCTGATCTACCACCTGGTTGCAAGCCTCTAGGCTGCAAATGGATTTTCAAAAAGAAAATGAAGATAGATGGAACTATTGAAAAGTTCAAGGCTAGATTAGTCATTCAAGGCTTTAAACAAAAGGAAGGAGTTGACTACTTTGATACTTATGCCCCTGTGGCTCGTATCAGTACCATAAGATTGCTGATTGCCTTGGCATCAATTCACAATCTGATTATTCATCAGATGGATGTGAAGACAGCATTCTTGAATGGTGAATTGGATGAGGAGGTTTACATGAACCAACCTCAGGGCTTCATCATGCCTGGCAATGAAAACAAGGTGTGCAAACTGATTAAGTCCTTATATGGACTAAAACAGGCACCTAAGCAATGGCATTAAAAATTTGATGAAGTGGTTTTGTCTAGTGGTTATTCACTTAACCAGTCTGACAAATGTGTATATAGCAAATTTGATGAATCTGGTAAGGGAGTCATCATTTGTCTATATGTTGATGACATGTTGATCTTTGGCACTGACCAAAATCAAGTTGACTTAACAAAGGAATTTTTGTCATCAAGGTTCTCCATGAAGGATATGGGGGAGGCAGATGTTATCCTTGGTATTAGGATTAAACATGAAAGTAACAAAATTTCTATCTCTCAGTCTCATTACATTGAGAAGGTGTTGAGGAAATTTAATTACTTTGACTGTACTCCAGTGAGTACTCCTATGGATACAAGTGAGAAGCTCATGCCCAATAAAGGCAAGGCTGTATCTCAACTTGAGTATTTTAGGGTGATTGGCTGCTTGATGTATGCCATGACTTGTACAAGGCCTGATATTGCATTTGCTGTGGGAAAATTGAGCAGGTATACTAGTAATCCTAGTGCTCATCATTGGCAAGCAATTCAGAGGGTACTGAAGTATTTGAAGAGAACTATGGATTATAGTCTCTCATATACTAGTTATCCTTCTGTATTAGAAGGGTACACTGATGCAAGTTGGATCAGTAACACTAAGGACAATTCGTCTACTAGTGGCTGGGTATTCCTACTTGGTGGAGGTGCAATTTCTTGGGCATCCAAGAAGCAAACTTGCATTACCAGTTCAACTATGGAATCTGAATTTGTGGCCTTAGCTGCTGCTGGTAAAGAGGCTGAATGGTTGAAAAACTTGCTTCTTGAGATTCCATTGTGGCCTAAACCTATAGCACCTATTTCTATCCGTTGTGATAGTGCTGCTACATTGGCAAAGGCTTATAGCCAGATGGACAATGGGAAGTCTAGACACTTAGGTGTAAGGCATAGCATGATTCGTGAGCTTATCATGAATGGGGTGGTATCTATAGAGTTTGTTAGATCTCAACAAAACTTAGCTGATCACTTGACGAAGGGTTTGGCTAGAGACTTGGTTTTTAAGTCTGCTAAAGGGATGGGTTTAAGTCCACCTTAGTCACTGAATGCAAAGACACCCAACTCCCTCCTGAGGAAACTTTGGAGTTGAGTTCAATGTGGAAAGCTGATCATTTAGTGGACTGGAGCACTGTGTTATTTACATCCCAAGGTTGTGCTCAGAACCTGCTGGAAAGGAGGATGAAGTCTTCACTTCTTAATGGTTAATTTTCTTTGAAAAAGTGCTTGGCAGGGGCATGATTAAAAGATGAACCACCTATGTAAATGTTGAAGTTTTGCCGCTTCAGGAAGCTTTAGGACTTTTAGCTTTTACAACATTTATTAATTGGATATGGACACATGGCTTGTATAGTGTCAGGAGTATTTTGGTGTTTGAAAATGTATTTGTATTTTATATTCAAGTATTCAAGTGGGTTGAAGGGTTCAATTCTTAGAACACCCTGATTCTCGAATATTTGAACTTGTAAGGTACTAAGATGAGAATTCAATCTTCAAGATATTTTCATTTATGCATATATTTTGTTTTGTGTTTAATTTTTCATGCAAAGAAAGTGAACTAAATTTGGGGAGGATTGTTGGAAAATTTAGTGCACTTGAGGGATCAGTTCATACCTGGTAATGGGTCAGGAGGTACGGAGTGTACGCCCATTAGGTCCCTGAACACCCTGACTCTGATAGTGGTTAAGTAAGGTTCAGACTGATGAAGTTCAGTGAGTGCACTCGTCAGTGAGTGTCATTCTGGACTGAACGGTATTCATCATCTGATGAGTTCATCTCAGGCTGAAGGATCTCATCAGGGAGTTGTATCATCAGGGAGTTCATGTCTTCAGGGAGTAAACTTCTCAGTGAACATACTCAGGGAGCAACCCTCAGGGAGCAACCCTCAGGGACTAGCTCAACTCTGCTGCTAGTGTTATTGTTCCTGCAGGTATTGTTCCTGCTGCCAGTACTTCGTTGCTGCTGAACTGATGGGCAATAGACTCTGCTGCTGGGCATCAGACTCTGCTGCTAGGCATCAGACTCTGCTGCTGTTTATAACCACCGACTCCTACATTTATGAAAACTATTATGGATAATTAATGGGCCGTTAATTATACATAATTCCATGGGCTAGGGTTTTGAGTAAACTCTATTATAAATAGAGATCATCACATGGCATGAAAAACACGATAGATAAAACCCTAAACACTAAAGTACGATCGGTTCTTGCTTTGTGCCTAGAACAAGAACATCACTTGGTTTTATCCCATAGAGATATCCGTGCAACCCAGGCATAGGGTTGAATAGTTTCTATTGGAAAGTGATACCACGACTTCAAGTGAATATCCGGTACCCTTGATTGATTATCTTTACCCTGTTTGGGTGCACTACGACACACACAGAAACCAACAAAAGGTCAAACTAGATACATTATATTATTATTCTTGAAAGAGGAACACGTTTATAATTTCATTGGAGTTGTATTTATATAGGTGAGAAAACACTTGAACACACCAAAAATGTGTTTTTCCTAACTTATACCCCAGAATGCAATTTCGAGGCCAAAATATTCGTATGGGCTTGATCTTAGCTTCATCACTCATATGTGACTGTTTGTACCACTTTTCCGTGAGTTCACTTCTTGGAACAAATCTTTGATTTGTATCTATGTTATAAACGCACGTATGAAGATAATGGATACATATGATTCATAACCTTTACTGTTGAAAACGTTGTTTGTTCGTGTAGGTATCCGGACAACTTGTACCGGATGGACGATCCAGACGGACTCCTCTCAGGTCGTCCGTCCCGAATTACAATAATACGTATATATAATAATAAATAAACAAGCAAGGACACAAGGAACATTGGGTAAGACCAAGATTGCAGCAAGGCCATCCCCGGATTCTAAGGGATATGGCTTCCAAAGTACGCCTCCCAAGTACATGAACAGTAGTCTGTAGGTTACTGTGCGTAGACCGGCTCCCCATCTCCCTATGGTGTCAGGAACAGTAAGTAGACAGCAGTTGGGGTACTATAAATACCCCAACACATTCAATGCTAATGGTAACTAATTCTCTCATATATTCTACTGCATATTTATAACACACACTGATCATTCCCATCAAAACAATATACATATCCTCACACCGGAGCGTGGTCTCTGGATAAACCCCAAGGCGAGGCTAACGGGTGATTACCTTTTGTTTCAGGTCCACACATGTCACCACAACAAAACATAGAACGGGCGACCAATGTTTTGGCGGGGACGCCACTGTCCCCGCCGAAAGTCACTAAACGACAAAATATATGCTGAGCTGGCACAAAGTCTCGTTGACCATTTGCAAAATTTTCAACGCAGGTTTTTGGCGGGGACAAGTCCCCGCTGAAAATGTTTCACATATTTACCAAACTTTGGAGTGCTTAATCGTTCGCGGCTTTTTTCCCGCTCTACCTATCGGCGGGGACTTGTCCCCGCGGAAAAGGTTAAATATTTTGGCTCCAAAAAAGTAAAATTACCGCGCCAAAATTTAGTGGCTTTTTGCGGGGACACGTCCCTGCCGAAAGTATTTCCCGCCAAAATTTTCTTTTACCCCGCCAATTTTTTACTTATATTATATATATCGTATAATGAAATTATCACAAAACACGAAAATTCTCACAAAAAACACACATAACAATGGATGGTTTAACGCCGAAACAGGAATGGTCAAAGGCTTTATCACACGAGCTCCTGTATAATGAAATTATACTTCATTGGGGCTGGGAAATTTTTGATGAATATGGTTCTTATGAGAACTGTGCACCGTGGCAGAGAGACAAGATTCTGGAATGGTTGAGGAGAAAGCCGTACTATAGAGAGTATTTGGAAGAGCTAGATGTTGCTGAAGCTCAACGTGCTGCTGAAGCTCAAGCTGCTGCTGTTGGAGGTGACGATGAAGCTGAAAGCATGTTGGACCTCAACACCGAATTTGGTAATCTGGAAAATAGAGTAACAAATCTTGAAGCTACGTTTGCACGTATCAAGGAAATGAGAGCAAGGAAGGGAAAAGATGGTGCGAGTTCCAGCAAAGCGGGAAGTAGCCGCAAAAAAATAATAAACGGGTTGTTTCGTTTGATCTGTTTCATTTGGTTGTCGAGTTGTTTAGTTTGAGTTGTTTCGTTTGGTTGTCTAGTTGTTTAGTTTGAGTTGTTTCGTTTGTTTGTCGAGTTTTTCGTTTGAGAACTCTTGTGTGTTTTAAATAAAATGTTTGCCTTCGTGTTTGTTAATTGTGATATTATTATTTCTTCAAATAAGGTCATAAACCCAAACATCCTTTTGGTGCAGGAAATAAGCAATCCCAAACACCCCTGTTTGGACAGCATAAACCAAACGGCCCTTGTGGGCTGCTGTTAACAAAACAACATAAACCAAACGGCCCTGTTTGGACAGCATAAACCAAACGGCCCCTTATGGTTGAATCTTGATGGATACTTAAGTTTTCACAGCAACAACAACATCATTGGAACATTTTAAAGCGTACGAATTAAAAATATAAAGCACGTTCGACATCAGTTTTCACAACAACAACAACATTTTATTAAACAACAACAATAACACAACAAACAACAACAACGACAATAACAGCAACAACAACAACAATAACAGCAACAACAACAACCTACATACGAAGATTTCCCATATCACCTAGCATGTCATTATAAAGGTCGTGAAATAAGGCAGCTGAATCAACTGTATGTTTGTCTGGATGCATATACACTTCTAGCATTTTATTGAGTACCATTATCTGGTGATTCAGTTTGATGCAGTTTGAGCACTCTGTATTTCCAGGACTCGATGTTGAACGTCCTGCAGTGTAAAGAGTTGGAGTTATGGATGGTCTTGCGGAATGAGTTGGAGGCGTTGAAGCTCCAAGAGAACCGGTCATTTTGGCTAGTCGTTCCTCCTTCCATAAAAAAAAAATCGCATCCATACTCCTTTGTCCCACCCTGTTAAAGAGTAAAAACTATTATTTTTAACAACTAACCAAATTATTTATATAACACACAAAAAATTATGTAATTGTTCACCTTTGATAAAGGACACGCATAGTATTGTTTACCAAGGGAGTAAGGTTTATGCGATTCTCGCAGAATTACGTCTCCTCGTTTACAAGGACAAGCAAAAGCTTCAAATTCTGTCATTTTTACCATGATAACAGTGTGTGTTTGTGGTTGTGAGGTTAAGTGGTTTTGAGTATAAGAGGTTGTGAAGTTGTGTGGATAAGATGTTAGTATATAAGAGCAGGTCTTGGTGGGAAATTTTTGGTGGGAAAGTTTTTGGTGGGAAAGTTTTGGTGGGAAAGTTAAACATCTCGGCTCGTTCGTTAAACATCTCGTGCATAACCATAACATCTCGGCTCGCTCGTTAAGCATCTCGTGTATAACCATAACATCTCGGCTTGTTCGTTAAATAACTCGTGTATAACCATAACATTTCGGCTCGTTCGTTAAACAACTCGTGTATAACCATAACATATCGGCTCTTTCGTTAAACATCTCGTGCATAACCATAACATCTCGGCTCATTCGTTAAACATCTCGTGCATAACCATAACATCTCGGCTCGTTCGTTAAACATCTCGTGTATAACCATAACATCTCGGCTCGTTCGTTAAACATCTCGTGTATAAACATAACATCTCGGCTCGTTCGTTAAACATCTCGTGTATAACCATAACATCTCGGCTCGTTCGTTAAACATCTCGTGTATAAACATAACATCTCGTGTATAACCATAACATCTCGGCTCGTTCGTTAAACATCTCGTGTATAAACATAACATCTCGGCTCGTTCGTTAAACATCTCGTGCATCTCGTGCATAACCATAACATCTCAGCTCGTTCGTTAAACATCTCGTGTATAAACATAACATCTCGGCTCGTTCGTTAAACATCTCGTGTATAACCATAACATCTCGGCTCGTTCGTTAAACATCTCGTGCATAACCATAACATCTCGGCTCGTTCGTTTAAACATCTCGTTGTATAACCATAACATCTCGGCTCGTTCGTTAAACATCTTGTGCATAACCATAACATCTCGGCTCGTTCGTTAAACATCTCGTGTATAACCATAACATCTCGGCTCGTTCGTTAAACATCTCGTGTATAAACCATAACATCTCGGCTCGTTCGTTAAACATCTCGTGTATAACCATAACATCTCGGCTCGTTCGTTAAACATCTCGTGTATAACCATAACATCTCGGCTCGTTCGTTAAACATCTCGTGCATAACCATAACATCTCGGCTCGTTCGTTAAACATCTCGTGCATAACCATAACATCTCGGCTCGTTCGTTAACATCTCGTGCATAACCATAACATCTCAGCTCGTTCGTTAAACATCTCGTGTATAACCATAACATCTCAGCTCGTTCGTTAAACATCTCGTGTATAACCATAACATCTCGGCTCGTTCGTTAAACATCTCGTGTATAAACATAACATCTCGGCTCGTTCGTTAAACATCTCGTGTATAACCATAACATTTCGGCTCGTTCGTTAAACATCTCGTGGATAACCATATCATCTTGGCTCGTTCGTTAAACATCTCGTGGATAACCATAACATCTCGGCTCGTTCGTTAAACAATTAATAAAATATGATTTAGAAAATTTTTAAAAAGTTTTAAATTAATAAAATATGATTTAGAAAATTTTTAGTTAAATTTAAAAGAAATAATATTCATTTTAAAAGTTTTAAATTGATTAAAGATAATTTACAAAATACCTTCAGCGGGGACATGTCCCCGCAGAAAGGTTTCACCAAAAAAATTAAGTTTCCCTCGTAGCATTTACTTTATCCCGCCAAAGGTTTTTGTGAATAATTTCCACTTTCAGCGGGGACTTGTCCCCGCAAAAAAGTCTGATTAAAATAATCATTTACATTCTGCAGGGACATGTCCCCGCAGAAAGTAATTCCTAAAACCTACCCCATATTTAGATATCAGACCTAATCACTTAACAAAAAAAAAAAAAAAAAAAACTCATCTCCTTCATCTGCTTCTGCTTGCGTTCGATCTGCTTCTCCACCACCACCACAACAGCGCCATCTCCACCATCTCCTTAGAAAAAAAAAACAAAAACACACACACTCATCTCCTTCTGCGTTAGATCTGCTAAAACCACCATCTCCACCACCACCACAACACCGCCATCTCCACCACCACCACAACACCACCATCTCCACCACCACAGCATCCACACTCGCACCACTGTGCACATCTTTCCTCCCCCTCTCCTCCCGTTTAATTCTTTCCTCCCCCTCCTCTCCCGTTTAATTCTTTCCTCCCCCATCTCTTTTTCCCATCTCCTTTCTTCCCATGTATTAATTTTTTCGATTTTTATTAATTATTGATTTTTTTTTTAATTTCTTGTTTGATAGTTATTCGGTTGTGATAAAAATTACTTGTTATTAATATGATTGTATTTGTTTTCTGAGTTTTGTTATTTTTTTAAAAAAAATTTTGTTAACTTTTTTTGTATAGTGTACTGTCGAGAGCCGAGACCGAGCCGAGACGAAGCTGTGACCACAACCGAGACGAAGCCGAGACCAAAAGATATATTTTTTTAATTTTTTACTTCTTTAGCGGAGACATGTCACCGTCAAAAGTTTTGAGTTATTAATTTGTGTTTATGTGTTTGGCGAGGACACAAAAGACCTGCTGTTTGCCGAGGACCACGTGCTTGCCATCTAGACCAGCTGAGACCAGCCGAGAACACACCACAGCAGCCTTGCAGTATGTTATTTTTGTTTGCGTTTGTGTTTAGTTAATTACTTGTTAGAATGCGTATGGGGTTGCTTCTTAAGCTGCAAGGGTGTTTGGTTTACGCTTATATCAGCAAGGGTGTTTGGTTTACGCTTATATTATTGAACTATAGAAACAGATGTGACTGTCCGTGTGGACAATGGCTCATCCACTGTTCGCTCATCCATTTGATCAAAGAGTGGAACCTATTCAAGTTTGCATAATGATTAAAGATATTTATAGCTATATGTAAAAACAAAGACATATCATATAATTAAACTCACACGTCTAACTAGTTCGATACAAATATAATGCTTGATATCTCTTCTGACATCCAAAGGAAGTTCATCAAGAATAGCTTCTTCAGAAACAGATTATTTTAATGTGGTCACATTGTAGTAATGTAGTTTACACTGAAAACTGCTAATAGTATTTGACTATAGTTTAGTGATAAAGATATGCACATGGTAGATTATCTCATGATCTCTAGCAGTCAATTAATGGTATATTATGCCAAGTTTGCTTGTTGGTACTATTAGCGGTTCCCGCCGAAGTTTTCTTTTGTATGTTTGTGTATCAAGTCATATGAATATGGAAGTTTGTTTTGTTTCGTTTGTGAATATATGAAAATGAATGTGCGAATATGTTATGTGCTTATAATTTTTTTATCTAATTATGTTAGACTATTGTTAATGATTTTAGGAATTTAGTGATTAATTTCGAAAAGTCCCCGTCCGAAGTTAATCATCCAATAGAAAACCCGTCCGAAATTAATTTATTAGAAATTAATTTCGGAAAGTCCCCTGTTTGGGACTGCTTTTTGAATGTTTTGTCTCATTTAGGATATGAATGCGTATAATTGATTTACTACTTATGAAAATTTCGACAGTGTTTCCCCTTTACTCCTACGAATATGTCTTTAATGCACATATTTGGGGAGTTGAGGGGAAATGCTGCTGAAATTTTCTCTAATAGTAAATTCAGTTATACGCATTCATATATGAGACGAAACATTCAAAGTGTGGGTTAGGATTTCCTTCCATAGTTGGATTAGGTGAACAAAACGCACAACTCGTGATTCCACCTTTATGTATTTATGTGTAGATTTTTTTTGAACATGCTTAATTCTAAATAATTATTTATTGCATCATTAAAACGCAGTTATGCCAATTGATAAGAGTTGGGTCTCTCAACCTCGTGCTAGCCGCGAATTTCTAAAAGGTCTTAGAGCTTTTTGCGATTATTGCAAGTCCTTTGTGAATATTGATGGGAATGTTTATTGTCCATGTAAGTATTGTCATAACTTTCATTGGGTAAAACACGAAGATTTGTTTAATCACATAATCTCATACGGTTGGGACCAAAGTTATACGAAATGGTATAATCACGGTGAACCAGATGAGGAGACAGTAGTACCCACCACGAATCAATATGGGAGTGATATGGCTGAGTTCCTTCATGATATTTGTCCGAATAACGAACAAAATGAGCCAACTGAAGGAAATATTGGCGAGACAAGCAACGAGCCAACTCCTCAACGTAACGAGTTTGAAGAGTTACTCGCCACTGCCAATGAGCCACTATACCCGGGCTGTAATTGGATGTCTTCATTGGACTTTATGGCAAAGTTTACGAACATCAAGGTCAAAGGTAAAATGAGTGACACCACATTTAACGAAACCCTAAAATTTCTCAAAGAATGTTTCCCACCCGCTCTAGGATACAAAATCCCATCGTCATACTATGAAATAAAGAAAACATATAAAACGATCGGGTTAGGATATGAATCCATACATGCTTGTGTAAATGACTGTTTTTTATATCGGGGGAAGGGTAATGAAGATTTGCAGAATTGTCCCATCTGCGATGCTAGTAGATGGAAAGACAAGAACACACTGGGGAAGAAAGTTCCTAACAAGGTGTTGCGTTATTTTCCTATCATTCCTAGACTACAGCGTTTGTACAAGTCTAAACACACTGCAAAACATATGACTTGGCATGCTTTTGGGCAGTCTACGGAGGACGGTAAGATGCAACACCCGGTTGATGGTCAATTATGGAAGAAATTTGACATGAAGTATTCTAAAGAATTTTCCTATGAAAAAAGAAACGTCCGATTAGGGTTGGCTGCTGATGGTTTCAATCCGTACGGCAACCTTAGTCAGTCTTACAACATGTGGCCGGTCATATTAACAACATACAATACGTCTCCCTGGATATGTATGAGAGAGACTTCTCTTATGTTGACGTTGTTAATTACGGGCCCTAAATCACCTGGGAAGGACATAGATATTTACTTGAGGCCTTTGATTGAAGACCTAAAGATTCTATGGAAAGATGGAGTCATGACTAGGGATGCTGCCACTGGCACTGAATTCTGTATGAGAGCAGCGCTTTTATGGACTATCAATGACTTTCCCGCTCGAAGTAGTTTGTCTGGGTGGAGTGGGAAAGGTTACTTGGCTTGTCCGACATGTAATATAGACACTTCATCTGTTCGCGTGTTAGGCAAAACCGCTTATGTTGGTCACAGAAGATTCTTAAAAACGACCAATAAATGGCGGAAAAATAAACGGGCATTCTATACTCGGGACGATGATCATAGACAACCTCCTAGAAAACTTACCAGTGATTTCATCTTGAATCAACTTAGTAGAGTGCCTAAACGTATCCCGGGGAAACATCCAAGTTTTGGGGGTGCGAAGAAAAAACGTGATCCTGTTCGCGAATTGAATTGGACCAAAGTATCCATTTTCTACGAGCTAAAGTATTGGTATTTTCTTACACTAAAACATAATTTAGATGTCATGCATATCGAAAAAATATGTGTGTGAGAGTGTGTTGGGTACTTTGTTAATGAATGACAAATCAAAAGACACCAACAAGACAAGACAAGACTTAGAAAATTTGCAAATTCGTGAAGAGTTGTGGCTCGTCAACAAAGGAAACGGGAAGTGCTCTAAGCCTCATCCCACGTACTCTTTCACAGCTGAAGAAAGAAAACAATTTTGTCAATTCTCAAAGGTACGCGTTTTATTTCAAAATTTATTTGTTCCAATTCTATTCGCGTATCCATTTCAACGACTTACTCTAATATCATGATTTTTTTGTTAATTCATCAAAGGTGTGAAACTACCTGATGGGTTTGGATCTAACTTCAAGCATAAAGTGACCGAAAATGATAGCAACATAACAGGCTTGAAGGCTCATGACTGTCACATAATGATGCAGCGGTTGCTTCCTGCTGGACTTCAAAATTACTTGAAGGACCAAACCACCGCAACACCAATAATCGAGCTTTGTTCATTCTTCAAACAAATATGCGCTCGAACTTTGATGGTGGATGACATGTTGAAAGCTAAAGAACAACTCATCAATATTTTGTGCAGTTTCGAGCAAATTTATCCTCCTGCTTTTTTTGACATAATGATTCACTTGGTTATTCATCTACCCGAAGAGGCTATTGAAGGCGGGCCTGTTTACATGAGGTGGATGTATCCATTTGAAAGATACATGAAAAAGCTCAAGAATTATGTCAGAAATAAAGATAAGCCCGAAGGTTCAATAGCGGAGGGTTATATTGCTGATGAAGCATTAACTTTCTGTTCGCATTATTTTCGGGGTGTTGAGACGAGATTTAATCGCCCCGACCGGAATGAGGACGGTCCAAGCCCAACAAGTCAATTTCAGGTGTTTCGATCAATCTGTAAACTGAATGGCAAGCAATCATTGATTCGGGTTCAACCAGACACAATGAAGAAAGTAGTATGGTATGTACTACACAATAGTCATGAAATCAACCCGTATGTGAACGAGTACGAGAGGTACGCGTTTTATTTCAAAATGTGTTTTACGTAAGTTATTATTCGACGACTTATTCTAATATCATGAACATTTACAGGGCATTTCCTGGCAATGATATACAAGAAGGATTTCCTCGCTGGTTTGGGAGCAAGGTAGACTTATTGTATGTATTACCCTGTAAAAATAACGACTATTACTCATCTATATCTATTCTTAACTTTTTCATAGATTCGTGAATTAAAAGTAAAGGATGACCCAAGTTGTACTTCCGAGTTATTCGCTTTGGCTTGTGGACCAGCATGCACTGCAGTCTCAGTCGACTCTTGCGTAGTCAACGGTGTGAAGTTTATCGTACACGACCGTGATTTACGTCGTTCAACTCAGAACAGCGGAATTTCAACTCCTAATCCTAGCGGAGGAATGTATTATGGCCAGCTAGAAGAAATTCTCGAGTTTTTGTGTGTTCCGTTCAAGGTTGTGCTGTTCAAAGTCAAATGGTTTGACACTAATAACGAGGGTCGCATAAAACCTTGTACGTATAGAAATAACATTACACAAATTATGACAGACCGTGTATCATTTTAAAATGAACCATACATTCTTGCAACACAAGCAACACAAGTCTTTTACCTTGATTTCCCGGGTAAACGTGGTAGTTGGAAGGCCGTCCAAGATTCTTATCATCGAAAGATTTGGAACCCGGATATCATCGTGGTAGAAGACAATCAAGATGTTGTACACGACAACAGCTCATCACATGTCACACTCTCTGCTGAGTTGGAAAAGTTGAATTATAGCACCATAGATATAGATGTCCAGCCAGCGGAAGTTGAGGCACCACCAGCACCAATTATCACTGATGTCGACGACGATGATGATATTGATTATGATGACCACATTCCTCATGATTTAGCATCTGATCATGAAGACCACGTCGATGGTGAAGATGAAGCTGGCACTAATAATGATGATTTTTATCTTAGTGATGTAGGAGATTGATCTCAAATTGTAATTTGTTAAACGACACTTATTTGAATGAAATTGTTATCGAGTTGTTAAATGTGTTTATTTATTTATTTATTTATTTATTTAATTATTTGTTATTATCTTTTTTGGTTTATATTGTTATTTATTTGAATGTGTGTATATATATGCGTATATGTGTTTCTTCACTAATTTCTATGTTTTAGTACAGATGGCGGATGTCATGGCTACGAGCCATGGTGGTGATGGAGGCCACGAGCCACCCCGGGATCCCGCGAGGAGGATAGGCACCAATTGCGAGCGTAAGAATTTCTCCATTATTTTAATTAAACTTGATCATTATTTGAAATTGATAACTTGTTATTTTATGTCACCATCACTTTAATTTGATTACTTGCAGGCTCTAGTTCGAGAGCTCCCAGGCCTAAGCCTACTAAGCCTGGGTCGAAAATAGGGAAAGGCGGGAAGGTGGTTCGCGGTGCCACCCAGAACGCAGCCTTACATGCCATGAGGAATGACACAGGGCGCCCGGTCTCTATCAGATTCAATAGGAATGCCAAAGGCATGTGGCAGCATGTAGGCCCTCACGCTATGTGGTTCTCGAACTTTGTGGGGAGCTTGATACGGGACACCGTTCCACTGTATTACAATTCGTGGGATGTTGTTCCAGAGGCCTCGAAGGTACACGTGGATAACCGGCTCAACGTAAGTTTTTTTTATCTTTTATTTTTTTAATTATTGTGTTTATTTATTTTAAATGTGTTTATTTATTTAAATTTGTCTCTTTATTTAAGTTTGTATATTTATTTTAATTATATTTTATTGCAGCATTTCTTTGATCTCGCCCTCCACCTTGCCGGTCCAAATGGGGAGGAGATTGTCGCTAGTATCGAAGCTTACCTGAAAAAGATATACAATGACCAAAAGTACAAGCACAAGAAGAAAAATTTTACAAAGGCAGGTGGGGTCGAGAAACTGGACGAAATCAAGGCAAAGCGTCCCGAGAACATGGCGCAAGATGAATGGGAACAGCAGGTAAATTTCTGGATCGACACATACTTTGTTATTATTATATTTATTATTATTATTATTATTATATTATTATTTTATTATATTATTATTATTATAAGCAGATTGAGCACTGGAGCGACCCCAAGAAGTTGAAGATCGGGGAGATCAATAGCCAAAATAGGAGCAAAATGAAGACTGCCACCCTTCATGGATCACATTCCTTGGCTGTCATAGCTGATAACTTCGTAAGACACTTTTTAATCATTTTATTTATATATATAGTGTTGGGTGAGTATTGATTGATTTTATTTATAAACAGTTGAACTCCCCCGACCCCGACTCCGAGGATACTCGAGACCATATAGACATGTACAGACACACCCATACCACCAGAGGGGGCGCCTGGGAGTCTGAGGAGGCCGAATCCAGATACGTAAGTATAATTTATTTCCAAAAACTCACCAACATTAATGCAATATAATAAATCACGACTTATATTACTTTTCTTGTTTTTTTGTAACTAAACAGAATGAGATGGTCCGGCTGCGGTCAGAGAGCACCTCCTCTGGGACGCGTATGACAGATGCGGATATCTGATCCAGGTGATCGGTGGCAAGCAGAGGGGACATATTCCTGGCATAGGTCCAGTTTTACCCGGAGGTGGTCGCAGGCCGACTCTGAGCTCCTCACGAGCTCGTGAGGAAGCCTCCTCGTCCTCACTACGCGAGACCGTGACGCGTCAAGAGAACACGCTGCAGCGGCAAGGGAACACGCTGCAGATGATTCTGGATTGG
The DNA here is from genome assembly GCA_021014915.2 of Artemisia tridentata subsp. tridentata. NCBI lineage: Eukaryota > Viridiplantae > Streptophyta > Magnoliopsida > Asterales > Asteraceae > Artemisia > Artemisia tridentata. The sequence goes on from CP139509.1 coordinate 388,892,237, forward strand.
GCGAGGAGACAGCCGGGCTTTCCTGTGGAGCTAGCAGTGGGATTGCCGGGGACATCTGGATCCTAGACTGCGTCACCGGGTGAGTCTAGACCTGCAGGGGAGGGTAGTCGGGGAGCTGGGGGTAGTGGGGGTAATGGGGATGGTGGGGAGAATGGGGATTAGTGTATGGGTCGGATGGGTCACTTTATGTTTGTTTTGGGTTATTGGACATAGTTGTGTAGATTTAGATGGATTATTATGTGTTAGGATTCCCACTAAACTGTTCCTCGCTAGCTTATGTATAGTTTTTGATGCGTGGTTTTGCAACCTTACAACAGGTTTTACCTCTCGAGGGATCTCAAGAGGCTTACAACCCCACCAGGCAGTGTACCTGACCGATGTAGTATAGTGTAGTGGTAAGTACGGGGGATTGATCGTTCTCCACAGGGAATAGTGTTCGTTAGGTATGAAAGACTACTCTAATAGGTCTAAGGGTTGAGGAATATTCTTTTTTTATGTTTTTATATTTTTATGAAAGCAAGTAAAATCTCGGGTTTGAAGGAGTGGGCGGAATTAGTTGCTAGTCAACTAACCCAAATAACTACAAATGCAAATAAAATAAAATAACAAAAATGAAAATGTTGGTGAAAACTTAAGTGTAGAGAAATGTGTTTACTTAGATTTCCTTACTCCCTAACTATCTTTTACCGGTTGATTAGTGTGTATTAGTCGCGTGGATGACGGGTGTATTCCTTAATACCAATCGTGGGGTGGCGTACGTACTTCCCCAACTCTACAAGCTCCTACTTCACTCCTATGTCGAGCCGGATAGGAAGCTCCTAACATGGGATCACTAGAATTCGCTTGTGCATTAAATACAACCATAAAAACCTTTATTACGCATTTGGTTCATGTTTCTTAAGACGTTCAAGCAAGTTACCGAATAGGAAGTTAGCCAGTTTTCTTAAGCCTAACATAGATAAACAATCATCCAATACAACTAATAACACACTAATAACCAATAATCAATAGCTAGGTTTCATTAGATCTAAGCAAACACAAGATAAATCTAGCCTAACATGTTAAACAAAAGACAAGAACAAGATAAAATCAAACAACACATAGACATATTGAATGATTAATTGATAACTTATCTTTCAATGTAACATGGAAGATCTCAAGGCAAAAAGCCTTGAAAAAGAAGCTAAATTCGTCTTAGGGTTTTCTCCCAAAAATTCCACACTAAGCTCTCTCTCTATGACAAAAAATTAGAAAACTATATATAGACTTTTGGATCTGACGGCGTCACCTTATGGAGTGTGACGCCGTCACCTCGCCGCTTTTAGGGTTCCCGGATGACCTTCTTGACGCCGTCCCTCTTTAGCTCTCCAAAATCCGTTCTGGCTTATCAAGGCTTGACGCCGTCAGACCTTGAACGTGACGCCGTCCCTCTATGAATTAAGCCGTGACGCCCTTGATCAGGTTAAATCGTGACGCCGTCAGAATTTACATGCAATTTTCACTGGCTTATCATGAGTAAATTTCACATCCACCTTTTCTTGCCAAGCCATGACGCCGTCCAGAGTAAAATCTGACGCCGTCAAAGGTAACTTTTAGCTGATTTTTGAGACTTTGTCGTTTTCTTCACTTTTATGCTCCAAAAAGGTCCAAAATGCCTCCTTTTCCAGATTTCTCCCCAAAAGTACCTAAAATGACAAAAAGAACGATTTAGGGCAATATTTGATCAAATAAATACGATTTAGGGCTTAAATGACCCCTTAAAAGCGGTACACTTTTCGCTTCATCAAATACCCTTACACTTGAGATTTGCTTGTCCTCAAGCAAATGCGCTTTTATTCTAATCAAAATACAGGTTAGGGGTCATTTAATGCAAACATAAAAGTAATTACAACAAATAATCGTTCCACTTCAATAATAATAAGCACGGAGATTATAAACTAGCACCTCACAAGTAGTGTTTAGATACTCACATCTCTCAAGTGTCATCAAAATAAATCTCATAAATGAAAACGGATAATATCTCTCACTACCTGTCATAGCAAATAGATTACCATAGGCTTGGGAAAGGATCGAAAACCTCCTCCACTAGGCGTAAGCACCTAAGATAAACTATCAAAGAGGGCTTTTAAATGGGTTATAACGTTAGGTGTAGGGAAAAGGAAAACACGGTTTTGTTGGATAAAGGATATTTTACTGGTGGCGAGTTAAAGATCTTGATTAATTACATGTACTATACAATGTTGCTAAGCCAAGACTCGACTCAATCTTAAGCTAAAAACAAAATAACAAAAACATAAAATAAACATAAAATGAAACGGGATGGTAGTCCGTATGTTTTTTTCTACTTTTCTTTTTCTCATTTTTTTTTTGTATTTTTCTTGATTTTTTGATTTTTTTTTTTTTTTTTTTTTTTTTTTTTTTTTTTTGCATACACTTTTGTCCTACCATCCAAAATAATACATCATAGGGGCATTGCATTCCCCTTACACTTGAACTTTTACATAACTTTACAAATTACTATTCTAATGACTCGAATTAAGATAATCAAAACACTTGGAGTACTTTTTAAAATATTTAGCACATATGGGGGTAATAAATGATGTTCTTCCCCATTACTCCATTACACTAGTACTTTACCCATGAGTCCCAATCGTCCCAAAACAATATGTACAAGGATATGACTCGACTTAGCAACCATGTAATCAACTAGATAATTAACTTGGGTTTAAACAAATGTTGTAACAATAATGCACTAAAAATGAGTGCATACAAGGTAGGCTAAGGCGATTTGGGTGTACATTTTAGTGGGGTGTAAACAAATTCTTCCTTTAAGTAAAATGCTTAAAGGTCGAAACGAAAAGATAGGCTCTGAGGGGTGTACTAGGGGTATCGTGTACTAAAAATGAGTACAACGCAAAGGGTGTGGGAGAATTACTTGACCAATGTAGCCAAAGTAATTATAACAAAAACACAGGTGTAAAACAATGGGTTAATCCTAATGCCTCTTATCATGTAGTAAATCTAACTACACGAATGTAGTCTCACTTGTGGCCTTGGAATGGTCCTAACGCAAGTTCTAGAATCTAAGTGCTACCGGTACACACATCATAACATAAATGCTTTTCCTACCAATTCTAGGGGCGAACCTCACATATTTGGGGTGGAAAATTTTTTAGTGGTACGGTTTTTGTGCTAGTCATATAACTCCTATCCGTGAGACGCTCATTAAGATCAAAGTTTCACTCCTATATGTTGTAAAAAATTTTAAATTTGGCACTAAAATTACCTTAACAAGTATTTCTCTCAGTTTTATTACACATCTACTATTAAACAAACAAAAATCAAGCGTAATAGCATTCTCTAAAATCGTACTTTTACCCTCCCCTTACACTTAAGATGAACATTGTCCCCAATGTTCAAATAACAAGATGTAAAAGTAAAAAGTAAAAGAATGAAATCAAATACTCCCCTGATTCGCTCGGTGGATAATGAAGTAACACGGTTAAATCTTCTTCCAAAGTAATGTTGAAGCTCCATGACTAATGCATCGCCATAAGCTTGATCCAAAACATTTCCTTGTCCAAAATAACCTGTTAAACCTGAGAAAACAAACACGAAAACCTGCATAATATCGGCGTGATAAATCTATATATAAGGATATAATGCTTGTGGAATGATAATTTTTGCAGATTCCTGGAGATTATAAGTTGGAGATTTTAATAAAAACTTTTTAAAAACAAAACTTTCAAAAATTTCTGAAAATTAAATCTGACGCCGTCAGGTTATAAACCCTGACGCCGTCAGAAATGACCTGACAAAAATTTTCATTTTAAGTTTCCGGAAAATTTCTGGAAAAACCTTTACCTTACTTCCTGGAAATCCTGCAAAACATCATTATGACTCGATACAAGCATTTGACTCAAACACACACTAATATGTATGTTAATTTATTATTATTACGATTCATGTTAATTTGTGTTCTAATAAACCGATTTAGATTTCCCTTACACTTATCTTTTGCAAAATACCTTTATATGTAGTTAAGACGAAGTTAAAAACAAAATAAAGCATTTTCACAACTTAGTTTTCGAACATGAATCAATAAGAATAAAAATTAAACATACATACGGAAACAAATAAAATCAAACAAACAAATAAACACACAAAGCAAATAAATAAAATAAAGCTTGGGTTGCCTCCCAAGAAGCGCTTTTCTTTATTAACGAGTCTTGTAGCTAGACTCAAAGTCCATTTATCTAGTGTCGCTTATGCTCACGTACCCGAGTGTGAGCCATCTAATTGTTGCCTCATCTTTCTTGTATTCATCATTTAGCTCCAAACATCCATGATAATATCTCTTATTTTTCTCATGTGGATATTTGAGCCCCTTCCCCTTATCATTCTCACTTAACAAGTCGATAGGCATAATTCTATTGCAAGATTCAATGGGGTAGTTCTTAAACCTAGGATGTGCTCGGGGCATTTGATAGACAAAATCTTCATCCCCATCCGAGAATGTAATTAACCCGTCCACAAGTTTTTCGTCAAGGTTGGTCAACCTTTTGAAGGGTTCTCCAAAAATGACTTGGGTTAATTTGTTATCAATGAATTCTCCTAAGCTCTCCATAACCATAAAATCCACCAAATACACAAAACTTCCAACGAATACGTGTAGTGGCTTAGTCCTAGCAACGATGTTATCACCTTGATATTCTAGCTCATCTACCATGATTTTATTATAATTAGCGCGAGAGATAATGTTCATAGGCAAAGATGAGTTAAGATAAGCATAAAAATCATGATAACCAATCTTACACGGGAATTGCATGTTGAAGAGGCTATCCTTTTTGATCTTAGTCCTAGGGTCAACATACTTAAAGGGATCAATTTCCTCTTTTCCCCATTCCTCGTTAACTACTTCTCCATTACCGGTATCCTCATCGGAGTCTGAGTAGTAAAACGGACTAACATAGTCATTCTCATGGTCAGACTCCTCCATCTCAGAATTGTTACCAAAGTGATGGTCGGGTGAAAGGTTGTTGTTTTCTATGATGGGGGCGGGAACGGGTAGTTGAAAGTTTGCACAGCGAAAAACACGAATAACAGGGATCAAATGACCAATGTTACTCATGAGGTAAGTGGAAGGTATCACAAACAAAAGTACAAAGAAACAAGATAGACTAAAGAAAACCTAGAAAAATAAAATAAAAATCTCACTAGAAAGGAATCTAGTGAGTAGACCTAATAGAAATAACAATTCAACCTAAACAATAACTATTCCCCGGCAACGGCGCCAAAAACTTGATGCGTGGTTTTGCAACCTCACAACAGGTTTTACCTCTCGAGGGATCTCAAGAGGCTTACAACCCCACCAGGCAGTGTACCTGACCGATGTAGTATAGTGTAGTGGTAAGTACGGGGGATTGATCGTTCTCCACAGGGAATAGTGTTCGTTAGGTATGAAAGACTACTCTAATAGGTCTAAGGGTTGAGGAAGATTCTTTTTTTATGTTTTTATATTTTTATGAAAGCAAGTAAAATCTCGGGTTTGAAGGAGTGGGCGGAATTAGTTGCTAGTCAACTAACCCAAATAACTACAAATGCAAATAAAATAAAATAACAAAAATGAAAATGTTGGTGAAAACTTAAGTGTAGAGAAATGTGTTTACTTAGATTTCCTTACTCCCTAACTATCTTTTACCGGTTGATTAGTGTGTATTAGTCGCGTGGATGACGGGTGTATTCCTTAATACCAATCATGGGGTGGCGTACGTACTTCCCCAACTCTACAAGCTCCTACTTCACTCCTATGTCGAGCCGGCTAGGAAGCTCCTAACATGGGATCACTAGAATTCGCTTGTGCATTAAATACAACCATAAAAACCTTTAGTACGCATTTGGTTCATGTTTCTTAAGACGTTCAAGCAAGTTACCGAATAGGAAGTTAGCCAGTTTTCTTAAGCCTAACATAGATAAACAATCATCCAATACAACTAATAACACACTAATAACCAATAATCAATAGCTAGGTTTCATTAGATCTAAGCAAACACAAGATAAATCTAGCCTAACATGTTAAACAAAAGACAAGAACAAGATAGAATCAAACAACACATAGACATATTGAATGATTAATTGATAACTTATCTTTCAATGTAACATGGAAGATCTCAAGGCAAAAAGCCTTGAAAAAGATGCTAAAATCGTCTTAGGGTTTTCTCCCAAAAATTTGAGACTTTGTCGTTTTCTTCACTTTTATGCTCCAAAAACGTCCAAAATGCCTCCTTTTCCAGATTTCTCCTCAAAAGTACCTAAAATGACAAAAGGAACGATTTAGGGCAATATTTGATCAAATAAATACGATTTAGGGCTTAAATGACCCCTTAAAAGCGGTACACTTTTCGCTTCATCAGTTACCCTTACACTTGTAGAATATCATGTGGATCACGGTTTTTGAACCGTTTTTGGCGAATTATGATTCATATGATTATGTTTAGCGAATTTGGATTGTTTAGCGAAGTTGGATTAATATTATTTTTAGCGAATTTTGTTTGAATTTGGTGTTATTGTATATGTTTAGCGAATTTGGTTTTAATTTGGTGTTGTTGGCGAATTTGTTATTTTGGCGAAGTTGGATATAGTTGGGGTAAACTGTAGGTTTTATGTGCTGCATTTGGTAGGTTTTTGCAGCAATTTGCGGCAAAAAACCTGGAATTACCCATTTTGCAGCAATTTGCTGTAAAATGGGTCAGAGTCTTTTGGCGGGGACATGTCCCCGCCAAAAGACAGAAGCAGATTTATATTTTCACATTATTTGCAGGGACAAGTCCCCGTAGAAAGTATTTCGAACAACAGTAAAATGTACTTTCTGCGGGGACATGTCCCCGCCAAAACGAATAATTAAATTAAATAATCAGTTGATTAATTAATTTTTTAATTAATTGTATTGTTTTTTGCTGGGACATGTCCCCGCCGAAAACCCTTGCCATGCTGGACAATCTTTGACCGGCTAGAAGGCGGTGGGACCCACACGTCGCCGCCCAAAGTTGGTAAAAGTCACCGCGGAATGTATCAGTGACGAGTTTCTCGCGGTGACGTTTCGGCGGTGACATGTCCCCGCGGAAAGGGTATTGGCGGTGACATGTCCCCGGCGAAAGGGGAAAAATGTCACCGCCCAAAGGGGTGAATGTTGTAGTGACAAGCTCAAGTAAAGAGAGCTAAACAGACCCGGGGTAAGTTTTACCTCAACAAACTGGCACCATCCGTGGGACCCAAATTCAATCTACCAAAAAGCTTAGAATGAGTGGCCCCAACCCACGCACCCCTCCTGTACATACGGAAGGGGAAAACTCTGGAGAAAACCCTCCAGATACGCGAGCCATCATGGAGGGCCACGTATCAGCCCTCAAAGAATTTCTCAAACAACAAGCCAATCGTGACTTGATAAAACCAATGCTCTTAAACTTTGAAGAAGATTTCATGGATAACGAGGAAGAAGAAGTCGGAGGAAGGGCGAACGGTAAAGGAAAGCAAGTGGCAAATGATGATCTGAGCAAACCTTACAAAGAGATGATAAAGTGTCCGTTCACTAGAAGGATTATTGGGTTCTCCGCTCCAAAGCACAAGATACCAACGAACCTCAAGCTGTACGACGGAACGACCGATCCGGATGACCATATCAACCGTTTCACGGGAGCAGGAAACCATGAGGTATGGCCAATGCCCGTGTGGTGTCGGATGTTCCAGCAAACTCTGGACGGAAAAGCCAGAGGATGGTTCGATAAGCTGCCATCTGGGAGCATCGACAGTTGGGACGACCTCCAAAGGAAGTTCTTGAATAGATTCAGCATACTGAGGGCCTGCGTCAAGGACCTCACCGAAATTAACAAAATCCATAGAAGAGCAAACGAGGGTCTCCTAGACTTCAAAGAACGATGGGTAAGTGAAGCCAACTATTTTTCGGACGCTCCGGAAATAATGCGAATATCCTCTTTTATGAACGGTCATCACTGTCCGGAACTAGCGAAGAAATTCTTTGATAGAATCCCTAAGACGGTTGATGAAATGCTGGAAAGATTCGAAGATTTCATCCGCTCGGAAGAGACCTTCCGGAACACAGAGCTACCGAAAGGAGAGTACACCCGGAAGGACGTCGGGGGATCACAGCAGGTGAGAAACGAGCGATCCCACAGAAGCTTTAAGGAGAGACGGGGATGGGGTCCAAGACCCCCTACCGGTCTAAGGACCGCCACTCCCCATACGTTGCGCCGAGGCAAGAGCCCGTTCGGAATCCTAGGTACGGATTCAAGGACGATAGGAACAGATTGACGCTGGAGTCATTGAAGCGTACCCCTAAGGAAATACTGGCTACCGAGTACCACCTTCAGTTACCGCATCCACCTCCGCTGCCCGACACACCAAGAAAAGAAAACTTAGACTGATACTGTGATTACCATGGAGAAAAGGGACATTACACCAACGATTGCTATCAACTGAAGAAGCAATTAGAGCTTGCCCTAGAGTCCGGTAAGTTAAGCCACCTGGTCAAAGACGTGAGGCAAAAGGGTAAAGCCCAACAGAAAAAGGACGGCCCACAGAAAGGAAAGATCATCAATATGGTAAACTGTCAAGAAGAAAGCCGGAAAAGAAAGACGATGACCACCACTGAAAGCTAGATGAATGTGCCTATAACTTTCCCACTGGTACCAACAGACGACCTATCCGAAGAAGCCATTGTAGTAGAAGCAGAAATCGCTGGGTACTTGGTGAGGAGAGTCCACATAGACGAGGGGGCTTCATGTGAGATTATGTTCAAGCATTGCTTCGATAGTTTGCATCCGGTCATCAGAGCAAGGATAGCGGAAACGACGAAGACCTTAGCAGGTTTCTTGGGGGAACAAGTAAAACCGTTGGGAAAGATAGTGTAACACCTAAAAATCCAAAACGTGTAAAATGACCAAATTGCCCTTACAAGTTATAAAATTATTTAAAAGTTTATAAAGTACCGAATCGATCCCAAACTTCTGAAAAAGATCAAGATATGATGCAAAATAATTTTGACAACTTCGATTAATATTTATACAAGTTACAAAATTACCAAAATACCCTTGGATGAACCGAATGGGATAAAGAGCAATTATTTAGATTTTAAAAGGTAATAATAATGCACTTAAATGAGAAAATAAATCACATTGATTTGCCATAACAATTTCCGTGATTTTTGGGCTGTTTTCCTCCACTTTGACGCGCCTAGGCTCCCCAATATAATTAATCTCATCAAACCCTAATTATCCTATTTGCCGACTAAAAGAAAAACACACTAAAATACATTGCTATCTCATCCGATTTTCTGGGGTTCAAAGAACATTTTTCTGGTGTTGTTCGTGGTCTAAGGAAGATTAGAAAATTCGGTTTTGGTCGTGGGTCTCATTCATTTGATCGCTAGCTATTATTTTACATTCGATAGGTATAAATTCCAAACCTATTCATACGGCTATCTAAAATTCTTTTATCAATTTTCTCATGTTCCTTACGTCATGTATGCTCTGTATAAAATTGCTCTAAGGTCGTGGAGGTCGAGGTTGATCGCTAGGGATTTTTGGTTCTCAAATCCATTCGCTAAGGTGTAAATCTGTTTTGGCTCGTTCACACGTTCATCTGTTGAGTTGGTATTTTTCCTATGACCTATCAACCTCATATAACTCAGATAAAATATGAAATTCGATGCATGCAACCTAAAACAAATCGCTTGAATTAAAATGACTAAAATACGTATAAAACATGATATATTGTATGCGAATTTTTCTGATGTTGTAACCATTTTTCCTGGACTTTATACGACCCATGTGACCTGGGAAAAATAAGAATTTGAATATTAGAAACTGGGTTTGATCGTGGCTTAATTTTGTTTATATCGCTAAAATGGAAAAGTTTGGATCGATTGAATAAAAACCCTAAGTTCGATTAGGGTTAAGTTTGGGTATTTTCTGGGATTAAGTAATGTAGTAAAATGATATGCTAATGATTGATAAATGATTGGTTCATGTTTTTGCTAAGTGACTTAGGGTTTTTGAATTGTATATATGCGAATGGAATTTAAAAAAAAAAAACTATAGGGTGCATTCGGTAATTTCTGAAACTTATGGGTCACTTTTGTAAGGTGTATTAATCTGTGACAAATGTGAATAAAATATAAAATGATGGGTCTTTGTGTAAATATAAGACGTAGAAGATTTAAATTGTAAATATTGGAAAGTATATAAATCGAATTGAATTTATTTAAAATAGGAGGACTTGTTTGGTAATTTTGGGAAACCTGTGGTCATTCGTATAAAAATATTTATGAGGGACTTGATGTGTAACTTTGGGTATTAAATGGATTTGAAGTGTAAATGTAATAAATACATGATCGAATTGTAGTTTATTTTTATTAAAGGACTAAATGTGTAAAATATGGAAAGTTGTGGACCAATTCGTACAACATGTAGAATATGGGTTACATTCGGTAATTTGATAAAGTTAAGGGTTTGTTGTGTTAATATGGTCATGAAAGGAGTTTAAATGTAAAATCTTGTAATATAAGGTCTAATATGTAATTTATGTAACTTAAGTGTGTAAAGTGTAATATTGGTAAACTTGAAGGACTGAAATCGTTAACTTGATAAATATGGAATCAAAATAGATTAATTGTAATATTTTCATGTGTGATCTTTAACTTTGGTTTAATTACAATCAAAACCTTAATTTATGTAAAGTTATCTTATTTACCCCTAAACTATAGTAATTTGCTAAAACATACCTTATGTCCATAATATTGTTCTATAATGACTTAACCTAATCCCTAATGTCTAAATCTTTCTAACTAAGGAAACTTACTAAATTTGGAAATCTGCTTAAAAGGGAAAGTTACTTAAAATGGAAAGTCAGTTAAAACTTATTGTAATACTCTTCTACTCTCTTAGGTGTGAAGAAGGAGAGGTCCTGAGCCTGTCAGTGTTTGCTATTTCTGGTTTTGTTTTGCTTTGCAATAAGGTACAGATACTCTGCCCTTCTTCAGTAAGGGTGTCCTATCTCATTGATATGATTCTGATTCTGATTCGTTTAAGATTACACAAAGCCATTGCTATGATCCCTTTTATTATGAACCTTTCTGATTACACTCTGATTTGGACCTTTGGTATTTCATCTGATATATCTGTTATGAACCATCTGTTATGGACCATCTGATTTGACCTTTGATATATGACCCTCTGATTATGATATGATATCTGACTCTTAGTTTGATACCCGAGCCATTTCACTAGGCATGGGGGTTCCATGTCCGTGTCATTGATGCACCAATGGCATGACTCTAGGGCGGTAGAGTGATGTTCCGCCACGTCCCCATTCTGATTATGATATGCGCATTACTTTGATTATGGATTATATATGTTTCTGGGGGGGGGGGCGTATGGATGCATCCTAGATCTGTTCTGTTTAGTGGATTTAACTATATATGATATGATTTCTGTTCTGGTGTCTGGTACTGTGTGCAATACATGCCTTTCACATTTATCTGAGAGCTGATCACTCCATTTGATACATGAGGACACCCCTCATATTATCTGGTTACTTAAGAGGCATCCCCTCTAGATTATGATGGTTACTATCTGATATGTTCTGGGCTCGTGGTGGATGACTATCCTATTCTTCTTTTATATTTTCTGTCTCTTTGTTTATACTTCATGATATTCCCCGTGCACCATATTTCAGTTCTGTTTCATTATTATTGCTTTGTATATGTATCTGTTCACTGGGCTTTTTAAGCTCAGCCGTACGTTTCCTTTTCATGTACGGCAGGTATTTAAGCTAGGAAGCTGGGTTTGGCTTTGGGATGAGAGCAACTTGTGTGAAGTTTAGACCTTAGACATTCTAGTTGTGCCATTTGGATTCTGTTTCCGTTACACCATTGTTTAGGCATTTGGATTTATGTACTTCAGTTTATTTTGTTTTGGGTATAAGTTATGTTGACTTATTTCCCCTTGATCTTTAATGTTATGGACTTATGATGTTTTGGATTTTATACTTGTAATCTGATATGAAGCCATTGTTGTGATATCTTTACCCTTGCCGGGTTGGGGTGTTACAGATAGAACTGGACGTATGTTTCGGAAGTGACGGTCTTTGCAGCCGCACAACCATGAAGTTCGTCGTGGCGGACGCATCATCACCTTTCAACATAATAATAGGGCGGTCAGGTTTAAAGAAACTACGAGCCATCCCTTCAACCATCCATTCAATGATGAAATTCCCGACACCCAGGGGAATAGCAACACTGATCACACAAACGGCCTCGGTGTTCGAATGCCGGTCTTCCGATAAAAGGAGGATGGTAGAAGACAAAGTCAAGGAGGAACAGGAAGAAGTTGGCTTAACCGAAGAGGTTTTGGTAAACCCAGCCTACCCGGACCAGCTGGTGACAATAGGACGAAATCTATCACCGTCCGGCTCGGAAAGTCTAAAAATCCTTCTCAAACGGAATTCAGATATCTTCGCGTGGGAGCCGGCTGATATGACAGGGGTTCCCAAGTGAATCATAAAGCACGCTTTAAATGCCAATCCATCAATTACCCCCGTCAGCCAAAAGAGGAGACCCCTCTCAGCGGAAAAAAGCCAGGCGGTGATGAAAGAAGTGGCCGAATGGTTAAAGACGGGAATAGTAAGGCCGGTCAAATACCCGACTTGGATATCCAACCCAGTATTAGTGAAGAAAGGGGACGGGAGTTGGAGGATGTGCATTGACTTCAAGAACATCAATTCTGCTTGCCCAAAGGATTACTACCCTCTCCCGAAAATTGACCTGAAGGTAGAATCCATAATAGATTCCAAGTACAAATGCTTCCTAGACGCATATAAAGGGTACCACCAAGTACAGATGGCCGAGGAAGACGAGGAGAAAATGGCCTTCTACACATACCAAGGAACTTTTTGTTATACCAAAATGCCATTCAGTCTGAAGAACGCTGGAGCCACATACCAGCGTCTGGTGGATTTGGCTTTCCAATCTCAAATTGGCTGGAATCTAGAAACATATGTTGATGACATGGTGATTAAAAGCCCAACGGAGAAGTCACTACTAGCTGACATTGCAGAGACGTTCGACAACCTCCGAAGAATAAACATGAAGCTCAATCCCAAAAAATGTTCTTTCGGTGTAGAGGAAGGGAAATTCCTAGGGTACATGGTGACATCCGAAGGAATACGGGCAAACCCGGCGAAGACAAAAGCCATCTCAGACATGAAGTCCCACTACTAGAAAAAAGGCCTTTAATGACGCGCATTGCGTGTCATAAAAGGGGTCAGATGACGCGCTTTTTGGTGTCATTGATCGACCCGTCATAAAGCTTTATGACACGCATTTCGCGTGTCATGAATTTATGACACGCGTTTATGACTCCCTTTTACGACAAACATTCTATGACCCTCTTTTACGACAGCTCCTTTTACGGCAAACATGACCCCTGTTTTGCGTGTCAAGTTCAAAATTTAAAAAAAAAATATAATTTTTTTATAAAATTATTAATATCCAGATATTAAATAAAAGTAATGTCATAAAACAAAAAAATACACAAATAGCAAAAAAAATGCATTTCATATATATCAAAATAATGCGTTTCATACAACTACAATTCTAAAATCGTCATGAAACTACAATTCTAAAATCGTCATTCCCCATAGCAACTGGGGATCAAAAAGCACCAAATTTGATGACTTAACCGCTAAAATCGTCTTTGGCAACTTATAGTATCAATTCCTTATGTGGAGCACTTGGAGAGGTAAAAAACATAGCTAACAGAATCTGCAATGATGGAAGGAAACAGTTCCCAGGTCTGTCATCGTTCTCTTTCCAAGCGATTTTGCTATAGCAGTACCCGCAGCAGTTTCTGACATTTTACTACGGAATAAGAAACATCAAATGTTAGTGAACTCACAAAATCAGGGAAACCGAAACATCAAATGTTAGTGAACTCACAAAACAAGTTTGCCTGTAATGCTTTTTCCGATTGTCTAGTCCCTGTCACATAAAAAATGCTATTGAATGTTAGCAAGTGCATCAGATTTCACGTACGACTTCCTATTAAGCATAGTACTTATTTATGACCCGCCCTACATAGCTGCTTGTTATGAGGAAAAGAAAGAGCGGAAACTGACCTGGGATTGCCTTTCCCTTAAATGCTGGTGTTGATCTTGATAAAGTAATCTTGAAGTCACGGTTTGATATGTTCTTGTAGGTCTCTTCAGCAATGACCACCTGCCGAGTCCAAAAACAAAGTTGTTATCAGAAAACAAAAGCCTATGGCAAGTTCAAGAACCAACATAAAAATGCTGATATGCATTTTGAAAGATCTTACAGAACGGCTTGGAATCAAGCTACAGTCGAGTAAACAACAGCCTAGCGCCTCTTTGATGTATGCTTCCTGCAAAAAGAAATATAACATGCTATTAGGTGCCGTTAACTCATAACTAACAACAGCTAGTAGCCAATAAGCTGATCTCTGATTGACTCTAAAGAGCTAGAGGTGGCAAAATGAACGGCACAGATAGGATAACAGGTGAAACGGATACTGTGGGTTGGGTTGATCTGCAAAAACTCTTTCTAATCAAGCAACAAGTGTGCATCAAGAATCAGCATTTTACGACTTTCGACCCACTACACTGCTATTTTATTATTGTTTTTTTGCTGTTTGACCCGTTAAAGATAAAGCAAAACCCACGTCAACCCATTCATCATTATGTATATAGTGACATTGAGAGTTACCTGGGATTGCAGAATTGCGGCAGAAACGGACTTGTCATCATCCAGTGAAGTGAAATAAACCTCCACTGAATCAGTGGGTGCCAGTGCAGACTTCTTTCTTAGCTTTTGAACACGGTTTACAACCTATAATAACAGTAAAGGAATAGTAGTTTGAGATGTCTTGTATGCCGTTTCTCATAATTGTAAAAGGATTCTGATAGAAAATATTGATACCTCACGCGCAAAACCAGCTTCGAACAAAGAGTTGTCAGCTCGCAAATCCATTATCACCAAAACATCACCTAAAAATGTGATAAAATGCTTGTCAATATTGTGAAAAATATATTGAATTTATAAGTACCATAGAGGGATCAAAAAGTTTCCCCACCATCACCAGATGCATCCATTTGCTCTTGTGCCATGCCGTCAGGGAGCTTAAATCCACGCACAATCTACGATGGCAAAAATACTTGTGATGAACATTCAATTTTATAAAGCAATCTGGATAATGTGTTGTTAAAAATAAAACCTTTATGTCAGTCCGCTTTAAACAATGACCAACAATGGTAATTTCCCCTGCTGCTTCCTCAAAAGACAAAATGTCTTCTTGTGACATTGCCTTTATTGCCTCTGCAACTACTCTAATTGATTTTCCCAGTCTTTTACCCAACACACTGATACGATTAAAAAAATGTTACACGGAATATCTAAACATAAAAGAAGTAGGGAAATTAAAGAAGCTTATATATAAATACCTGTAATCTGGTTCAGCACGTAAAGTAGCATACATTAACGGATCATTGCAGGGCACGACAGACTTGACATTAAGCTCCTCTAATACATACTGCCACGCAAAAAAAATTGAAGGTGAAAATGGTATTATTCATCAGTGAAGCGAACAAAGATGTTTTACTTACAACTAAACCTACAAATACAAGTAATATACGTGGAGTAACAAAATTAATAATGATCACGAAATAAATAGGGAAGTAATGAAGTATGGCTACTAACCTCTCTCAGTTTGCCAGCAATGTCATCAAGGAACTCGGCATCGGTATGTACAACCACCATCTCTCTGAAAACAGTTATTTAGGACCCATTTATTCGAAAAATGACAATAAACCAGCTCGCGATAATAATAATTACCTGAGTGGAGTTTTCAGAGGTTTGTTATGACGTTCACGAATATTACGGGCATGATCAATGATTGTCATCATTCTATTAACACTTTCTTCGATACGACTCCCCCCCTGAAACAACAACATTATTAAATTAATCATCTCTTTAAAGAGACAAGAATAAAACGCAAGTCAACATTACCTGCCCTTCTACTTCAGGGAAGCTGCAAAAGTGAACGCTTTCCTCCGATCCACTAGATACTTTTCGCAAGTTACTATAAACATGCTCCGTGAAAAATGGTGTGAACGGAGCCATGACTTTACATGTAGTTAGAAGCACCCACATGCATGACAATATATAAAGAGAAATGTCAAGCTCAATAACCAACTTACAGTATAAAGTCGATAAGCATCCATTTCCTGTCTAACAAAATGGACCAGACTTTGAGTGGCCAAGATGACCCACTGTCGTCACTAGTCCAAATAGGAAGAGGCGTGCCCCAAAACCTACTTCTACTAACAGAAGGGACTTCGGCAAGAGATAAAACGCGTACCAGCTTGGAATACCGTAAGTCTACCTTTGCAACTGGATCAATATTTAAAATCAATCCTTGTATCTTCAAGGTGCACTACAATAAACCACAACCCAAAAAATTACATAACCAAGATAAATACAACTAAATGGATCTACAGGCTACGAATTCTTGAGAAATTTAGTTTCAGCATACAAACAGGTTAAGTCTCTTGATGATTACAATCAGGCTAGCTAATATGCTAAATAACTTAATGGGCTTAGCAAGCAAGAGAATGGATAAGTTAACAATTTCAGATAACTACTTCATTTTAGAAACTTGGGGATGGCAAGAACACTCACTTTTATTATATTAAAACAAAAACAAAAACCTAATTAAATTGTATCTTTCTATTGATTCATACCAAAGTTCACATATCTTTCTATTGATTAATGCAGCATCCTGGTTCCTGAAATCTGCCATATAACAAATTTGTAATTCAAACAATATACCTCAATTTTATTATATTAAAACAACAAAAACAAAAACTAATCACCAAAAAAAGATAAAAACTCGCTTACATATAAACTCAAATTAACAAAAAATAAAAAATAAAAAAATAAAAAAATAAATAAATAAATAAATAAATAGATACATACGAATCAGTTCCACCACCTCTGCCGCCGGAGCAGTTCCACGCTGCTACATGACCACCGGACCACCTCCTCTTTCTCATTTCTTTTCTATATCATATATATTTATATACACATACAAATCAAAAGTGATTCCAAATCTTTTTTAATCACTACTTCAATCTAAACCCACCTTAGATCTGGGTTTTCGTTGTACCCGAGGGATGTGGCAGATGGTGGTAACGATCGGTGGTGGTTTCCCGGAGTTGTAACAGTCACAATATGAATAACTTTCAAGCGGATGTGGCAGATGGTGGTAACGATCGGTGGGGTTAGATTTTGAAGAATGGGTTTTTTTTTTTTTTTTTTTTTTTTTTTTTTTGGATTTTGATAGATTTGAAGGATTTTGATAGATTTGAATGACTTACGTTTTTTTTTGGGGTTTTGTCAAGCGGGAAATAAAATTTTGTCAATAGCGGGAAACAAAATTAATAAGACGACACTTAGGATGACACGCAAAGAAAGTGTATCCCGTGTTTCGGTACATTTTTTAATGACTCTAATAATTACGTGTTATAAGTCTTTCAAATTGTACAAGTTATGACAGTTTTTTTATGACACACGCTTTTGCTTGTCAATAAAATGCGTGTGTCATAATTTTGGTGTCATTAAAGGCCTTTTTTCTAGTAGTGTCCCCCAGGACGCTACGAGAAATGCAAAGCTTGTCAGGAAAGTTGGCCGCCTTGAACCGTTTCCTGGCCAAATCAGCCGAAAGAGCTCTACCTTTCTTTGAAACTTTGAAAAATATAACAAAGGCCAACAAAGACGAGTATCGTTGGACGGAGGATGCGGAAAAGGCCTTCTAGGAACTCAAAAAAGTCATTGTCAACCTTCCGTCTTTGGCCTCACCAAAACCAAAAGAACCATTATGTGTTTACTTAGCTATAGCAAAATAAGCAGTTAGTGCCGTTTTACTAGTCGAACGGAACGGAAAGCAACTCCCAGTACATTATGTCAGCCGAACACTACATGAAGCCGAATGTAATTACGCTCCGCTTGAAAAGCTTGCCCTATCACTACTTCACACGTCCAGAAGACTTAGGAGATACTTCGAGGTACACCCAATTATCTTAAACAGGATTTGAACACAAATTAAGCCAAGTGTTTGCTAAACCGAGAACAATTCAAGTCACTGAGAGAACAGCCTCTCAGTGAGTCATCTTCAGGATGCTTAAGGCGAGTTCAATAAAGGACTCACTCTCAGGAAGGCGGTACTCCCTGAGTAGGACTTAAGCCAAAGAAGAAGATGATGGTTCAGTGAGTGTTGGACAAGAACTCACTGAACCTCAGTCTCCTCAACAACATTAAAGTGATTGAAGACTGAGGAACCAATTCCTGAAGAATAGGCGGGAACAAAAGGGAAAGATCTGAGAAGATAAGAGTGTCAGACCAAACACTCTTATATAGTCAGATACCAACCTTCCCTATTGCGGCTAAAAGTCATGGAGTGTCAGCCAACAACTCCCAAAGCCTTATTAGCCCATTCCTATTGGTTCTTGGAAATGACAATTACTGTTTGTAATTGTCAGACACGCTACCTCAACAACTTGTAATATTTTAATCACTTATACTTAGATTACTTGTGTATAAATAGATCAGATGGAGAGAAGTTATGTGTGCTTTGTATATTGAAAGCTTAGAACTTTTACAAAGTAACTTCTCTTCTACAAAGAGTATACAACTCACTGAGATAGCTCAGTGGGTATATTGTTACCACTCAAGCAAAACTTGAGTTTCGATAGGAGACACCATAAACCCTTGTCTATTCAATCCCAAGTGTTTGTTCCGCAAAACACTTGGGTAATAGATTCTTGGAATTATTTCTAATAAGAATTTAAACGTTGAAAAATATTGTGTTTTTTTTATATTCACATATTATAACTGTTAGAAATATTCTTTGCATTGATCTCAGTCATAAGCTCACTTAGTTTAACTTAATTGTTATTACTCGGTGTGCTAAGGGAACAAGAAGTGGTATCAGAGCCTCTGGTTTATAAAACCTTTCAAAAACCCAGAGAGCTCCAGGTTTCTTAAAACCAAGATCCTAAAATGACTGATACCAATGTACCCCAGTTAGTCGATAAAAAGGGTGGCAGTTATTCTGCTGTAGCACCCAGACTTGAGGCTGGCAAATTTAGTAAATGGAAAAAATGTATGATTTGCTATTTAACTGGGATGGAACCCTACTACATCGCTTGTATCAAGGATGGCCCATTTGTCCCAAAAATTGCTGCAGGGCTAATTAAGCCTGAAGCTCAATGGACCATAGATGAGAGGAGGGTGGTCAATCAGGACCATCGCCTGAAAAGCATCCTTATATCATGTCTTCCTGACGATATAATGGAATCAGTCATCAACTGTTCTACAGCCAAGCAAACTTGGGATGACTTGGTAAATGGTTTTGAGGGTCCCTCAGATACCAAGGAAAATAGGGTCATGGACCTTAAACTTGAGTACAATACTTTTAGGGCAAAGGACTCTGAAAGTCTCTCTCAGACCTACGCCAGATACAAGACTTTGATAAATGAGCTATCAAATGATGGTGTAACTTTATCTAAGCATGAGACTAATGTTGGCTTTGTCAACAGTCTCCCTAAGAAGTGGCTCAACTTCTCACAAGGCCTGAGGAATGCTAACCACATTCAGACCCTTGAGCTCCCTGAAATTTATGGGAAGTTTATCTATGAAGACAACTTGATCTCAAGGAGATACCCTGACTCAAAAGCTCTTGAGTCCAAAAAGGCCTTAACCTCCATACCCATATCAACTGCTTTCTATTCTAATGGTGTTGTGCAGGATTTTCAAGAGGATTCTGAAGAAGAAATTGATGAAAGGACTGGTGAGGAGTACCTGAACGACTTGAACTTGGAATTCCAAGAAAGGGCACTCCTTGCTAGTTCAAGACGTTTCATCAAAAGAAATCAGTCCAACTTTACAAAACCAAAAGCAAATGAGACCACTGAATGCTTTAAATGTGGTAAAAAGGGTCATTTTGCTAGGGACTGTTATTCTAAAACCATCTCAGAACCCTCTTACAAATTTTCAGGAAACAGTTCCTCAGGAACTAGCAAGTTTCAACCAAAAATGTTTCAGTCCACCCAACAATTTCAAAACAAGGGTCAAAAGGATTTTGAAACAAAATATAGGAAAATCAAAGCTAAACTTGCACTTCTTGAAACTAACCCCATATTGTCTCAGGCTGCACAAACATCCAAACCTATTCAAACAAAGAACAAGGTATTAGTAGCTGAAGCATATGATTGGGATGAAGAAGTGGTTTCCTCAGATGAGGAAATAAGAGTTAGTACACTGATGGCACTTTCTGAAGAGGATCAGGTGGCTGTTGGAAAAAGCCATGCTAGGAATGGAGTGTGGGTCAACATCACCATGAAGAAGGTAAATACTTTACTTTCTATGGATGATGATTCTGATTGGCAGTCTTACATGAATTATATTTGTGTTGATCTAAAGTTTGTTGAGGAACAAAGGCTTAACCTGTTTTCAAAATATAACAATATTGTGTCAGAATTGAATAAATGTAGAGATGAACTGCTTGCACTGAAACAAGCCAAATTAGAATCTATTACTCTACAAATTCAGAACACTGAAATTTTGAAACAAAACCAAGCCCTTCAAACAGAACTTAAGAAAGAAAAGGCTGTTATTGAAAGCTGGACCAAAAAGAACCCTAAGGTCTTTGATTATGTGGGCTTAATTCCTAAGATAACTATAGGAATTGACCACCTCACTGAAACCTCCAGTGAGAGTCCCAGTGAAATGACCTTTGTTCCAGCTGGCATATCCTTTGAGCAAGAGATGGAACCCAAGTCAAATGACTGGATTGTCAGGGACAACCCAGTCAGTAAGTTGCCAAACTTTGAGACTGGAAACATCTTGCTCCCTGAAAGTCAGGCTCTGAAAGGTATGCTTGGACTCTTTGACCAAATCAGTATTTCTGATCCAATCAGTGAGCCTTAATCAGAATTAACTCCTCCACTCCCTCCACTAAATACCCTTCAGGGTGCTGCACCAAGCTCAGACCTCCCACCATTGGTCTACTCCCCACACTCTCCAAAGGAGAGATCAGGAAAAGGTAGAATCCTCCTGAGAAGACCACCCCTTGAAGTCTCAGTAAATACTGATGACTCATCAACTTCAGTCCCTTCTGAATTAGCAACCCAAAGTTCTGATCTAAGAATTGATCAGTTGACTGAAATGGTCAGGAAGCTAAGTGAGAAGATTGCACCTTTTGAAAAACCTTCTCAATTAAAGAAGGAACAAAAACTAGCTTCCTCAAAGACCAAACCCAAACCAACCAAACCCCTGAAAAAGTGTGAACTGTGCAACTATACAAATCATCTCACTGATGATTGCTATAGAGTCCTTTATTGCATGATTTGCAAAAAGGAAGATCACAGGACCTCTGATCATAAAAAATGCTTAGTCATGTCAAACTTTTCAGGACTTAAGGCTCAGTGCTTGAACTACCCTTCTGATTCTAAGCAGAAACAGAAGCAAAAGGCCAAGCCTTTTCCACCTTGCCCATTGTATGGATTCAATGACCATCATCCTGAGGATTGTCAAATTGACAAACACTGTGAATCTAGTGGAAGTTCCACCCAGAAATCCTCAGGAAAAGAGAGGGTCATTCAGTCAAGAAGAGGAATGAATAAACAATCCTCTCAGACTACTGAGGCTACCCCTGCGACTAAATGCAAAACATGTGGTAGCTCAGTCCACTCAACCACTGACCATGAATCGATTAATGCTTTCATAAAGACCTACAAAACCAAACCCTCCATGAAATGGAGTCCTAGAAAGAACTGACCCAGTTTACTATTTGTGCAGAGGCATGCCAGGGATCCTGTTTGGCATCTAGATAGTGGATGTTCAAGGAGCATGACTGGTGTTAAGGAGTGTCTGCACAAATATGTGGAAGAACCAGGACCCAAAGTGATATTTGCTGATAATTCATCATGTCTCACTGAAGGTTATGGTTCAGTAAACTGTAATGGTATTGTCTTTACTAGGATAGCTTATGTAAATGGTCTTAAGTACAATCTGATCAGTGTCAGTCAACTATGTGATGCAAAATACATAGTTCAGTTTGATGATAAGCAAGGAACCATCTTCAATGCAAATAAGGAAATTGTCCTCATTGCACCAAGAAGACAAGATGTTTATGTATTAGACATGTCCAGTCTAACTCAGGATGGAACTTGTCTCTTTGCTAAGGCCACTGATACACTCAACTGGCTTTTGCATAAGAGACTCACCCACCTAAACTTTAAAAACATAAACAATCTTGTAAAACAAAACAAGGTCCTTGGCTTACCATCACTAGTGTTTTCAAAGGATAAACCATGCTCAGCTTGTGAAAAAGGTAAACATCACAGAGCATCCTTTAAAACCAAAACCAACTTTTCCATCAGGAACTGCCTACATCTTCTCCATATGGATCTATTTGGACCTGTCAGTCCAAAGTCTATTAACCATGAGAAGTATACTCTGGTCATAGTGGATGAATACTCTAGATACACTTGGGTATTCTTCCTGATCAAAAAGAGTCAGGCAGCTGAAACAATCGTGTCCTTTGTCAGGAACATTGAAAATCAAAATGACATTAAGGTCAAACAGATTAGAACTGACAATGGGACTGAGTTCAAAAATTATAAACTTGAATGTTTCTGTGATGAGAAAGGTATCTCCCAAAACTTTTCCTCTCCATACACACCTGAACAAAATGGTGTTGCTGAAAGGAAAAATAGAACACTCATTGAAGCTGCTAGGACAATGCTAAGTGGATCAGTACTTTCCAAACATTTTTGGACTGATGCAATCAAAACTGCCTGTTATACACAAAACAGATCCATCATTGTCAAGAGACATGGGAAAACCCCATATGAGTTATTCAAAGGAAGAATCCCTGACATCAACTACTTTCATGTCTTTGGGTGTCCTGTGTTTATTCATAATCACAAGGATCACTTAGGGAAATTTGATGCAAAAGCTGATGATGGATACTTCCTGGGATACTCACTTGTCTCAAAAGCCTTCAGAGTGTTCAACACAAGGAGACAGCAGACTGAGGAAACATTTCATGTTACCTTTGATGAGAGCACTGATGCAATCAGGTTCTCAACTGCCTCAGTGGAAGAGATAGGAATTAATAACTCTTCAAGATATCCTCCTGATGAATATCTTCCTGAAAACAATCCTTCCACTCAGTATCAAGATGATGCTAACATCTCCTATTACATAATCCCTCACAACCTACCTAACCCAACCATCACTGAGTTTGTTGAGGCACATGCAAACACTGATGAAATTAATCAGTCTGTTCAAAATGCTCAAGAACCAAACAATCTCAGTGATCAGGTAGACACTCAAGATCCAATCAATGATCACGTGTCTACTCCAGAACAAACCCCTCTACCCAATCAGGCATCCACAAGTTCAAATCAGTATCTAGGACCTCAGGAAAGTTGGACTAGGTCTCCGGACATTGAACTTGTCAATATTATTGGAGAGCCTACTGAAGGCATGCTCACCAGGAGCATGGCTGCTAGTCTAAGAGCAGCCTCAGCCAATGAATGCCTATTTATGGACTTCATTTCCACAATTGAACCCAAAAGTGTTAAAGAAGCACTTACACATCCAAGTTGGGTTCAGGCCATGCATGATGAACTGGAACAATTTGACAGAAACAAGGTAATGACCTTGGTCAAATGTCCTGAGAATGTCTCAGTCATTGGCATGAAATGGGTATTCAAAAACAAAACTGATGAAAATGGCATAGTCATTAAAAACAAAGCCAGACTTGTAGCCAAAGGCTATAATCAACAAGAAGGCATTGACTATGAAGAAACATTTGCACCAGTAGCAAGGATGGAAGCCATCAGGATCTTCCTTGCTTTTGCTACATACATGAACTTCAAAGTGTACCAAATGGATGTTAAAAGTGCATTCTTAAATGGTTCACTGAAAGAAGAAGTTTATGTTCAGCAACCTCCTGGATTTGAAAGCCATGAGTTTCCTGATCATGTCTGTAAGCTTAACAAAGCCCTTTATGGACTGAAACAAGCTCCCAGGGCATGGTATGA
The DNA here is from genome assembly GCA_021014915.2 of Artemisia tridentata subsp. tridentata. NCBI lineage: Eukaryota > Viridiplantae > Streptophyta > Magnoliopsida > Asterales > Asteraceae > Artemisia > Artemisia tridentata. The sequence goes on from CP139509.1 coordinate 388,916,438, forward strand.
AACTCTTTCAGCCTTTCTGATCCAAAACAAATTTGTTAGAGGCAAGATAGACAACACATTGTTTATCTATAAGACAAATACTGATGTCCTACTAGTACAAGTGTATGTTGATGACATCATCTTTGGCTCAACAAGTTACAAGCTTTGCAAACAATTTGAAAAACTAATGGCTAAGCAATTTGAAATGAGCATGATGGGAGAATTAACCTACTTCCTTGGTCTTCAGATCAAGCAGACTGATAAATGAACCACTATCAGTCAAGAGAAGTATGTTAAGAACCTACTGAAAAAGTATGAACTCAGTGACTGTGCCTCAGTCAAGACTCCCATGGTTCCCCCAAACAACCTTGGTCCTGATCTCACTGGTAAACCAGTAAATCAAACTCTCTTTAGAGGAATGATAGGATCACTGATGTATCTACTTGCATCAAGGCCTGATATCCAATTCTCAGTATGTCTATGTGCCAGATATCAATCTGACCCAAGAGAATCACACATCACAGCTGTGAAAAGGATATTCAGGTACCTGAAAGGTACTCCAAACCTTAGATTATATTATCCAAAATGCTCAGGCCTTGATCTTAAAGGATACTCAGACTCTGACTATGCTGGATGCAACATGGATAGAAAAAGCACCTCAGGATCTTGCCAAATACTTGGTGGGAAACTAGTCTGTTGGAGTGCTAAGAAGCAACAATCAGTTGCCTTGTCCTCAGCTGAGGCTGAATATGTTGCAGCAGCTAGTTGTTGTGCAAATGTACTCTGGATGAAAAGTCAACTCAGTGACTATGGAATTCAGTATAAGATGGTACCCATCTTTTGTGATAACACAAGTGCAATTGCAATCTCAAACAACCATGTTCTTCATCAGAGAACAAAACACATTGATATTAGATATCATTTCATCAGGGACCATGTCATGAATGGTGACATTGAATTACACTTCATTCCTACTGAATATCAGTTAGCTGATATATTCACCAAACCATTGGATGAACCAACTTTCACTAGACTGAAAGCTGAATTAGGAATGCTGGATATAGAGAATCAGTCCACTGATTGATTTCTCCCAACCAAGTGTCAATTAAAAAAATAAACCTCAGGTCCCTGACTCAATGTGTACATCAGTGAGAAAAAAATCATTGAATCCTCAACCTCAGGAACTAAACCCAAGTTCCTGAAATCTTTAGGGTTCAGGAACTAAACCCAAGTTCTTGAATCCTTGTAGCTCAGGAATCATTCCATATTCCTGAATCATCAATGACTAATCCCAAGTCCCTGAAAAACCATCACTGAATGAAAAGTCATTCAGGGCCCTGAAAAGGACATTCAATACTAACTTAAATGCTCTAAGTATCTAGTTAATGTCCGAGGTTGGTAACTGGATTCTTATTAAATATAAGAATATTTGTTCTTTTGCCTTTCTGGCATACACCTCATGGGCCCCCACTTCCCAACTTGGCATTCAATGCCCTCTCTCACACAATACACTGTGTGATGATGGAAACTCTGCAACTTCTCCTTTTGCAGAAACTGCTCAACTGTTCACCCTGCCAGTTTCGAAAAAAGAGGAAAAGTGGAGTGGTGGCATTTAATGCGGATCTCAAACATTTTATTCAAAATAATTTCCAAAAAATTATATTTTGATTAAATAAAACCGCTCAAATACCAAAAATAACCCCATCGCCACTATCCTATAAATACCCCAACCAAAACAAACACACACACGCGTTTTAAAAATCCAAGCTAAACTCTGCCCATTTTATCTCTCAAAACTCTGTGTGTGTTCATAGCAATTAGAAACCCAGTCCATTTGTCCAACCAAACATAAAAATGGCATCTTCTAATGCTATCACCCTCGCCCCAAATGTGAATTTCCCAATGGAGGGCGTGGATATGACCAAAAACAACGTGGTTGGAAATTTCCACTACCCCTTATGAGTGTCTAAATACTCATCATTTCTGTCACATTTTATCTGCAAAAACATTTAAAAACATGCAGATATGCTTCAAAATGCAGAAAATATCATAAAATGTGTTTTTATTTGATTCAGGAACGAAAAGATTGAAAACAAGTAAAAAACAAACAAAGTTTGCATAATTGTCATTTTCAGTCCCTGAAGTTTCACAAATTGGCAGAACTAGTCCCTGGTTATTCAAAACATGTTAAATATCATCAAAGGTCCTTGGGGATTCATAAGTTGTCAAGATTAGTCCTTTAAGGTTCAAGTTTTCAAAATTACAACTTTGGTCCCCCAAGTTTGAAAAATGTCAAAAATAGTCCCTGGGTTTTAAAAATTGGAAAATTATCAAATGTAACCCTTGTTCTATTCATCTATGGCAGAATTGGTCCTTTGGATAACTTTGAAACAGTTACACTTTCAACCCCTAAAAATCCAAAAATACAAAAATGGTCCTTGTGATTTAACTACAAACCAATCCGGACCCTTATTTACTAAACCCAACCCTTATATTAAACTACCCAACCCAAAATAATAAAACCCAATCCATAACACAACCACCCAGCCCAATCCTATACCCAGCCCACTCACCTTTGCTAAATATCAGAGTTTGACTTCGGTCAAACTCTTATCCCTTCCCCTAAACCGCCAAAACCAGTCACCATACCACCTCACCCCCCACCTCATCACCAGCTGGCTTCACCACCTCATCCCCCCTCCTAAACACGCTACCTAACATGCCAAACTCAATTAATGCTTCTCTCCCACTCTCACTAACTAAAACAGATGAATTTCCACTTGTCCTGTTTTCCCGCCAAAAGTGGAATTGAACGATTGAGATCAAATTGAAGCCAATCAAGGGTGCAGAAAGATTAAGTGATGTCGACTAAGGGTTTCCCACTTTATTTTTGTATATATAGATAGCTTTTGTAGCCTAAAATGGCAAGTAGGTAAAAGTAGCATAATTCGTATTTCATTTTCAGTAGTGATAACTTGTAATATCATGTTTCAGTAATCAATATAAAGTAAATTAATCTTGTTTGATATCAATCTTTGTACAATTTCAGTAGTTAATGTTAAATTCAAATTCCATGTTGTACTGAGAAATCAAACATAATTAAGTAGTAATTGGAAAAGCTTCTCAGTTGTTTTTATAAGCTTATACAAGCTTATAATAGCTTGGTGTAAGTTTATTTTAGTGTAATCCTGTTCTAAATTCAAGAAATGAAGGAAGTCAACAAAAGTCAACTGAAGGGTTAATAAGCTGTTTCTGGGTGGATAAGCTATTTAGGAAGCTTTTCTTGGGTTTTCTAGCTTGTGTGAACAAGCTAGAGTGTTCTTGGTCCTTGGTTCTTTGGTTCACAATTCTCATCAGTTGTAAGCCATTTTCAAGCTTTTGCATAATTTCATAGTTTACTGCTTAGTAGCTTATTGGTGTGCTTATTTAGATTTCTTTGCTTATCTGTGGTATTTGAAGTAATATTAGCATAGTTTGATTATTAGTTCAAGTTTAAATTTCATTTTCTATTAAATAGCCTAAAAACAGTCAATTAGTCAAAATAAGCTTATAGCTTATTAGGAGCTTATTTTAATCTATAATCTACTTTTTTCAGAGTAATATAGCTATTCAGTTATTAATAAGTCAGAAACATAAGGTATTTTAGTGGTTCTTAGTTTTAAATATCATCAGTAGCTTTTAAAGAAGTGTTTGGTTTTGTGCAGTCAATTGGTCAAACCCATTGTTACTGTACATTTACCATCATCCCAACTTTGGTTAAGCTTATCTAAGTCAATATAAGCTGTTTTCAAGTTCTCTTAATCACATTTAATAGGAAATCAAGTTTTGTATTGACTGTGTTAATATTAGACCTCAAAAATGTCCAAATAAGCCATAAGCTGTCATAAGCTCTATTGGTTCTTATTTTTGCCATTTCTGAGTTCCATTTTGATCACATAGTGAATATCCAAAACCTTGTTATCTCACCTTAAGCCTAGGTCAGATTAATTAGAAACCTGCACACACAGCAGAGCACCACTTTTAAGCCATTGTTCTCAGCTGATTTCTAGCTTATCCAATTAAGCTGAGACTCTGGATTTTGGTTTGCAAGTAGTTTACCTAGTAGGCTTTAAGAATAGTATCTGGTATTCCACTGTATAGCTTATTAGATTGCTTAAAATAGGCCTGCAAGTTTTCCCCATTTCATTGCCCTGAACCTGCTTAGCTTATTCAGATTTCACACACCTGATCTTTGTCTTAATTGGAGTCCAATTGGGTTGATTAAGATGGGGCTTTTTGGTGTTTAGTATAGCCAGTAGTATCAGCTAGCTTTTACCCCCTTGATATTCAACTTCTCAGCTTATTTAGACTGCTTAATCTGCTCTGCAAGTTGCCATATTTCTGCTATTTCTGTCTTAACTTTGCAACTGCCATTGTGCTTAATTGGCTTATTTTGTGGATTAGCTGTTTGATTTAAGTTGTTTTGTGCTTGTATAAGTTGGTTAAACTTGTCCTGAGCATTTGGTTGAGTTTTGTGCTTATTAGCTTATTTTTAGCTTATTGACTCAACTGCTTATCTGTCCAACTGCTTATCTAGGTTTAGCAAACTTTTGAATTTAATTTTCCTAGCTTTCATATATTAATTTAGACTTATCCTGAATTTTTCAGATTTTTCCTAAGTCATTTGATATTTTTAATCTTTTTAATTAGTTTCTATTAGTAATTAAATCATAATAAATAGAAAAATAATCAGAAAAATATAATTTTAATTTTCATAATTTTCTTTTATTAAATAGAATCCAGGAAAAATATAAAAATCTTTTTAGACCTTATGAAAATGAAAATAGAAAATAAGTGATAGCTTCTATTTAATAGAATTTATCTTTTTAAATTTTTAATTAAGTAATTTTCATTTTTATAATTTTCTTAGCTTCTTTTCATCTTATAATATTTTTAGAAAAAGTTTTAGAATTTTCTTTGTTTATTTAGTATTTATTATAATTTGAATTAGTTTTAAATAATTATTAAATAATAAATAATTAATAATAATTAGATAAAAAGTGTTAAAAATATAATTTAAGTTTTAAAATAAGTTTTAAGTAATTTTACATTTTTAGGTTTTAAATTTCATAAATTTTATAATATTTCAGTTTTTGTCCCATTTTAGATTTCCTGTCCAATAATTCAAAAACCCTTTTCCGTTCAATAGCACTTGATCACAATTCGTCTATAAACACAATTTCACGCTTCGCTGGGATATAACGACCCGGGAAAACACTATACTCCAGGGAGATCGTGCTCAATTGGTTTGACTATTGTTGACTATTTTCTTGGTCAATATTAGTTGACTGTTTAGCACGTATCAAATTTTGGCGCCGCTGCCGGGGAGGTGTGTTGCGTGTTTTAAACGATTTGCAGTATCGTGTTTTTGAAACCCAATCTGTGTATATCTTATATCTCTTGTATATTCATCATATATAAAGCAAAACACTCGTGAAGTTAATTCGTTTAACGGATCGAGTACCAAAAATATCGTATTTCAATTTCCCATGAACCATATGAAAAACAAAAATATTTTTCTTTTCTTTTCTATATATATTATCATATAAAAAATAAAAACACCAAAAACATTTTCCGTTTTCTTTGTTTAATAAATAAATAAAATTTACCATCGAGAACCAAGACAGAGTACCACCTAACTGGGGGTACGGCCATAATAAGTTCCCAAACATCAGATTTAAAACTTGCCTTTGTATCAGTTGCGAATATCGGCTCACCTTTGATTGATAAACAAACTATAACGGAGGTTTAAGGATAGTTTGACATTAAATTGTCGGACTGAAAGAAGCGGGTTTTTAAGGAGCATTAATTGCCCACCTTTGCTTCTCCGCCACTCTGTGCGTTTATCTTTTAGAGAGCTACCGTACGCTTGTTGATTATTGGTTTAAGTTCACTTGTGTTTTGATTCGTTCTTGATTTAATTAAAATATTTTACTTAGTGCATGCGCACTCTTCCTTCCACGTCATCAAGCCCTTTACGTGAACTCGTAGATATTCCGAGAAGACGTAATCGTAGACGTGCTGCCCAAATAGTCGAACCCGAGATTCGTACTGTTCTCACTGATAATATGGCAGACAATCGCACAATGGCGGAAATGCTCCGGGCACCCACCGAGGGTTACGGAGATGCCATCGTTTTACCACCCATCGATTCTGATCATTTTGAACTAAAAACACATTTGATTCAGCTCGTTTCTACCAACCAATTCCACGGGTTTGAACGAGAGGATCCATATGCACACATTCGTTGGTTTAACAAGCTGACCTCTACAATCAATTACAAAAATGTGCCGCAAACAGTTATCAAATTGATGCTATTTCCATTCTCACTCAAAGGGGCAGCCCGAATTTGGCTGGATAAAGAACCCCCTCGATCCATTAAAACTTGGGAAGATCTAGTGCAGAAATTTGTCAATTATTTCTTCCCTCCATCAAAGACGACCAATTTAAAAAATGAAATTGCTGGATTTCGTCAAGGTTTCGATGAAAATTTCGGAGAGGCATGGGAGAGATTTAAAGATCTCCTAAGAAAATGCCCGCATCACGATTTCACGGAGTTACAACAGATAAATACGTTTTATAATGGGTTAACCCAAATCGATCAAGATGCACTTAACGCAGCCGCTGGTGGCAATATCTTGAATCGTCGACCTAAAGAGGTGATTGAAATTTGTGAAAATAAATCAAAAGTTCCTATATCTCGAAACAAAGTAAATGTTCCTGTCACTCCTGCTCCTTCATCTGGTAACTCCTCAGAGTTATCCTTTTTAACGGACTCAATGCGTTGCATGATGAAGGAAATGAAAGAATTGAAGAGTGAAATTCATAAACCGGAATAAATCAAAGCAATAAACAAAGTGTGTGAAACTTGTGGTGGCCCACATGCGTATTATGATTGTCAAGCAACCGATGCTTCTCTTTACCCAGCTCCCGTAGCTGCAGTAAACCAAAATCAATACCGTCCGCATGCTGAGACTCAGTACCGAGCACCGAATGCTATGGTCCCACCTGGTTTTCCACCCGTGCCAAATCAGAATAATCAAAATCGCTTTGTTCAAAATCAGGGACAAAATTTCAACAATTCCCAAAATTTCAATCAAAACCGAGGTCAGAATCAGGGTAATCATAACCAAAAACCATGGAATGTCCAAAACCAAAATCAGACGTCCTCAGATGAGTTGCTTAGGCAATTCATAAAATCTCAAGAGGAGACAAATAGAACTCAATATCAGACAAACCAGTTATTGGTTACCCAAATAAATGACATAAAAAAATCTTTAAATGATCTACCTTCTACCTCGGGAGGTCTCCCAAGTAACACTGTTGTCAACCCAAGGGGTGAACTCAAAGCTGTCACTACACATAGTGGTAAAGCTCATGTTGGACTCAAGATGACAAAGGACCCGGTACTTCCCACTAACAATGGAAGTGCTAAATACGTCCAACCTTCGGTTATCCAAAATTCTACACCCACAATTGCTCCTCAACCGTCAAGAATAGATCCTACTCTTTCCCGATTTACGGTTAAAAGTTTGTCAAACAAACTTAGTGAGCAAAGAACAGCCAGAGCTTATTCCAATATGCTAAATGCTACTCCTGTCAGTGTACTTGATGACAGTGATGATGATGAAAATACCACTTTCGTCAAAGCTATCACCACTCGGAGTGGTGCTGCCTATGAGGGGCCCGCTGGCCCTATTCCTCCTCCGTTGTTTGAAATGGAGAAAGAAACGGAGGATACCACGGACAAAGTGCAAATTCCTAGCCCACAAAGTACAGCACAAGTCCAGCCTCCGATTGTCCAGAAAAAGAAATCCAAACCAGGAGTTGTCTTTGAATCTGTAGAGACTCCTGAAGTCATTGCCCCTAAATCCAAACCTTATATTCCTTACCCATCGCGCTTAAATGAGCAAACGCTCCGTGAGAAGGCTAGTCAACAAATGGACAAATTCTTTCAAATCTTTAAAGAATTACATTTTGACATAAGTTTTGCGGATGCTATCATTCTGATGCCCAAGTTTGCATCAACAATCAAACAATTGTTAAGCAACAAGGAAAAACTGATTGAAATGGCTAAAACTCCGTTAAATGAGAACTGCTCAGCGGTTATCTTGAAAAAGCTTCCGGAGAAGCTTGGAGATCCTGGAAAGTTTCTACTACCTTGTGTATTTCCGGGAATGGTTGAATGCTATGCCTTAGCAGATCTAGGTGCAAGCATCAACCTGATGCCTCATTCAGTATGGAAGAAACTTTCTCTTCCGGCTCTTACTCCTACCTGCATGACTCTTGAGCTTGCAGACCGAACCATATCTCATCCCTGCGGCATTGCCGAAGATGTGTTTGTGAAAGTAGGAAAGTTCCACTTTCCAGCTGACTTTGTGGTTGTTGACTTCGACGCAGATCAAAAGGTTCCTCTAATTCTGGGAAGAGGATTCCTAAAAACGGGCTATACTCTTATTGATGTATTTAAGCATGAGATCACCTTGCGTGTGGGTAATGAAGCTGTTACCTTTAACCATGATCAAACGTCGAGGTACTACTCAAATTATGATTCTGCTTCGGTTAACCGAATCGATGTCATTGACATTACTTCAAAGGAGTACTCTCAAGAAAGTGTTGGTTATTTTCATAATTCTGTGAGTGGGGAACCCACCACATCTTCTCAACTTATCATAGCAAACTCTTCCCCTTCTCTCACTTCGTTTGAGGGAAGTGATCCCTTTTGGGATGAAGTCGATGCTTTTCTTGCTCTAGATAGTTCACTTCCGCATGAGGTTGATAATAACTATCTTGATCCTGAGGGGGACATTCTTTTTCTAGAGAATTTGTTAAACGAAGATTCATCTTCCTCTCTTCCACCAAAACAACTTCATAATGAGGAAACCAAGTCAGTTGAAAAAACTGATAAATTTCCTGAGATCAAGTTTAAGGACTTGCCTCCTCCACTTGCAATTCTTGAGGAGGAAGTTCTTGTTTTAATGGCTATTCAGATCTCTCTTCTTCCCTTCACCTACCCGGTGATTTCCCCTATCTGTCACTCATTCGGGAGTGAGGATATTACCTTTGATCCTGGCATTTTCCATCTAACATTGGTTTAAATGCCGGATTTATCTCATCGGTGTGGAACTTTCTTATGTTCAATTGGTTATCCAAACAATTTGAATGAAAGTCCGATGAAGATAGTTTCTTCCACATGCTTCCCCATGAACTAATGAATGCGGGGTCGAGTCGAGCTAAGTGACTCGGTGAACAAAAATATTAGCCCACCATATGGGTTTTCACCCATATTTCTGACTTCTTTCTCTTTTCTAACACCCAAGTGTGGGGGAGATGCCCCACATGTTGTATATATGGAAGTTTTTAAAAAACAATGATGTATGTATATAAAATAATGGCTATTAGTATTTCCTTTTCACGTTCTAAGTGTTGGTTTAACAGCCGGTACTTTGAATATTGAGGGCAATATTCAGTTCTAAGTGTGGGGGGGAATTCTGGCGAATTTGTTCACATATGTACCTTTTAGTGCCCCAGTACCCCCATTTTGGCCTAAATTTTAAAAAAATTTCTCACTTAGAACGCAATAAATGGTTATCAGTCCGCCATGTCTAACCAACATAAGGATTGGCTAATCCAGGAGCAAACGGCTCTTGGTAAAGATATATCAAATCCGTTTATGGCTTGCAATTTGCCAAAAATTGTATGGTTTTCGACTCACCATATCTTTATAAGTAAAGAGTTGGCTAGCCCGCAAGGTTATGGCTTGTGGTAAAGGCAGTGGAAAAACCATAATTGGTAATCAGCTCACCAAAGATAATAGTTGTATTTTATCTAAGAGTTGGCTAGTCCAGAAGCAAACGGCTTCTGGTAAAGACAAATCAAACCCGTTAACAGCTGATGATTTGCTCAAAATCATTTGGTTATCAGTATACCAAAGTATCACATACTAAAACATTGGCTACTCCAGAAGTGATGGCTTTTGGTAAAGAGATAAAATCTATTAAATCTTCATAAATGATTGCTAGGGACTAGCAATAGTTTAGTGTGGGGGATTGATGAGTGTCTAAATACTCATCATTTCTGTCACATTTTATCTGCAAAAACATTTAAAAACATGCAGATATGCTTCAAAATGCAGAAAATATCATAAAATGTGTTTTTATTTGATTCAGGAACGAAAAGATTGAAAACAAGTAAAAAACGAACAAAGTTTGCATAATTGTCATTTTCAGTCCCTGAAGTTTCACAAATTGGCAGAACTAGTCCCTGGTTATTCAAAACATGTTAAATATCATCAAAGGTCCTTGGGGATTCATAAGTTTTCAAGATTAGTCCTTTAAGGTTCAAGTTTTCAAAATTACAACTTTGGTCCCCCAAGTTTGAAAAATGTCAAAAATAGTCCCTGGGTTTTAAAAATTGGAAAATTATCAAATGTAACCCTTGTTCTATTCATCTATGGCAGAATTGGTCCTTTGGATAACTTTGAAACAGTTACACTTTCAACCCCTAAAAATCCAAAAATACAAAAATGGTCCTTGTGATTTAACTACAAACCAATCCGGACCCTTATTTACTAAACCCAACCCTTATATTAAACTACCCAACCCAAAATAATAAAACCCAATCCATAACACAACCACCCAGCCCAATCCTATACCCAGCCCACTCACCTTTGCTAAATATCAGAGTTTGACTTCGGTCAAACTCTTATCCCTTCCCCTAAACCGCCAAAACCAGTCACCATACCACCTCACCCCCACCTCATCACCAGCTGGCTTCACCACCTCATCCCCCTCCTAAACACGCTACCTAACATGCCAAACTCAATTAATGCTTCTCTCCCACTCTCACTAACTAAAACAGATGAATTTCCACTTGTCCTGTTTTCCCGCCAAAAGTGGAATTGAACGATTGAGATCAAATTGAAGCCAATCAAGGGTGCAGAAAGATTAAGTGATGTCGACTAAGGGTTTCCCACTTTATTTTTGTATATATAGATAGCTTTTGTAGCCTAAAATGGCAAGTAGGTAAAAGTAGCATAATTCGTATTTCATTTTCAGTAGTGATAACTTGTAATATCATGTTTCAGTAATCAATATAAAGTAAATTAATCTTGTTTGATATCAATCTTTGTACAATTTCAGTAGTTAATGTTAAATTCAAATTCCATGTTGTACTGAGAAATCAAACATAATTAAGTAGTAATTGGAACAGCTTCTCAGTTGTTTTTATAAGCTTATACAAGCTTATAATAGCTTGGTGTAAGTTTATTTTAGTGTAATCCTGTTCTAAATTCAAGAAATGAAGGAAGTCAACAAAAGTCAACTGAAGGGTTAATAAGCTGTTTCTGGGTGGATAAGCTATTTAGGAAGCTTTTCTTGGGTTTTCTAGCTTGTGTGAACAAGCTAGAGTGTTCTTGGTCCTTGGTTCTTTGGTTCACAATTCTCATCAGTTGTAAGCCATTTTCAAGCTTTTGCATAATTTCATAGTTTACTGCTTAGTAGCTTATTGGTGTGCTTATTTAGATTTCTTTGCTTATCTGTGGTATTTGAAGTAATATTAGCATAGTTTGATTATTAGTTCAAGTTTAAATTTCATTTTCTATTAAATAGCCTAAAAACGGTCAATTAGTCAAAATAAGCTTATAGCTTATTAGGAGCTTATTTTAATCTATAATCTACTTTTTTCAGAGTAATATAGCTATTCAGTTATTAATAAGTCAGAAACATAAGGTATTTTAGTGGTTCTTAGTTTTAAATATCATCAGTAGCTTTTAAAGAAGTGTTTGGTTTTGTGCAGTCAATTGGTCAAACCCATTGTTACTGTACATTTACCATCATCCCAACTTTGGTTAAGCTTATCTAAGTCAATATAAGCTGTTTTCAAGTTCTCTTAATCACATTTAATAGGAAATCAAGTTTTGTATTGACTGTGTTAATATTAGACCTCAAAAATGTCCAAATAAGCCATAAGCTGTCATAAGCTCTATTGGTTCTTATTTTTGCCATTTCTGAGTTCCATTTTGATCACATAGTGAATATCCAAAACCTTGTTATCTCACCTTAAGCCTAGGCCAGATTAATTAGAAACCTGCACACACAGCAGAGCACCACTTTTAAGCCATTGTTCTCAGCTGATTTCTAGCTTATCCAATTAAGCTGAGACTCTGGATTTTGGTTTGCAAGTAGTTTACCTAGTAGGCTTTAAGAATAGTATCTGGTATTCCACTGTATAGCTTATTAGATTGCTTAAAATAGGCCTGCAAGTTTTCCCCATTTCATTGCCCTGAACCTGCTTAGCTTATTCAGATTTCACACACCTGATCTTTGGCTTAATTGGAGTCCAATTGGGTTGATTGAGATGGGGCTTTTTGGTGTTTAGTATAGCCAGTAGTATCAGCTAGCTTTTGCCCCCTTGATATTCAACTTCTCAGCTTATTTAGACTGCTTAATCTGCTCTGCAAGTTGCCATATTTCTGCTATTTCTGTCTTAACTTTGCAACTGCCATTGTGCTTAATTGGCTTATTTTGTGGATTAGCTGTTTGATTTAAGTTGTTTTGTGCTTGTATAAGTTGGTTAAACTTGTCCTGAGCATTTGGTTGAGTTTTGTGCTTATTAGCTTATTTTTAGCTTATTGACTCAACTGCTTATCTGTCCAACTACTTATCTAGGTTTAGCAAACTTTTGAATTTAATTTTCCTAGCTTTCATATATTAATTTAGACTTATCCTGAATTTTTCAGATTTTTCCTAAGTCATTTGATATTTTTAATCTTTTTAATTAGTTTCTATTAGTAATTAAATCATAATAAATAGAAAAATAATCAGAAAAATATAATTTTAATTTTCATAATTTTCTTTTAATTAAATAGAATCCAGGAAAAATATAAAAATCTTTTTAGACCTTAAGAAAATCAAAATAGAAAATAAGTGATAGCTTCTATTTAATAGAATTTATCTTTTTAAATTTTTAATTTAGTAATTTTCATTTTTATAATTTTCTTAGCTTCTTTTCATCTTATAATATTTTTAGAAAAAGTTTTAGAATTTTCTTTGTTTATTTAGTATTTATTATAATTTAAATTAGTTTTAAATAATTATTAAATAATAAATAATTAATAATAATTAGATAAAAAGTGTTAGAAATATAATTTAAGTTTTAAAATAAGTTTTAAGTAATTTTACATTTTTAGGTTTTAAATTTCATAAATTTTATAATATTTCAGTTTTTGTCCCATTTTAGATTTCCTGTCCAATAATTCAAAAACCCTTTTCCGTTCAATAGCACTTGATCACAATTCGTCTATAAACACAATTTCACGCTTCACTGGGATATAACGACCCGGGAAAACACTATACTCCAGGGAGATCGTGCTCAATTGGTTTGACTATTGTTGACTATTTTCTTGGTCAATATTAGTTGACTGTTTAGCACGTATCAACCCCCAACAATATGAGGGGTACAAGGATGTGGTTAAGTATTTATATAACTGCTTCCTTGCCACGGCTTTTACCAAAACCCCATCAGTCATTTATCATGACTATCTCAGGGAGTTCTGGTGTACCGCAACGGCTACTAGCCCTAAGGACACCAGAGAATCAATCATCACATTCACTGTGATGAATGGGAAGAAACCCCTCTCCCTAGACTACAAGACCTTTCTCAAGGCCACTGGTCTTGATTTCGCCCAGACCTTTGAGGCAAACCCTACTGACCAGGAAATTAAAGCAGAAATGTTATTCCTTGGGCCTCATGACGCTAAGCGTCCTACTTTGTCTCCTGAAACCTTGTTAGAAAAGGCTCCCATAGTGAAGACATGGTTTCACCCCATCTGGAGACTCATGATGACATTTGTCATTCAAGTCCTAGGAGGGAATAAATCCTCCACTGAGCAAGTAAACTCATCACAGCAAATGATGATGTTCAGTCTCTTGGAGGGTAGAAAAATTGATATCGGAGGTATAATCTTCCGAGACCTCGTTGCCAAGCTCTCAAGGAAACATAGGCAAAGACACATGTCTTATCCTAGGTTCATTTCCTGTACGCTTCAGGACCTTCTTGGTTCTGACTACTTAAGGTCTGACGATCAAGGTATAAAACCTGACGTCTTGCATAAGACCAATTTTAGTAGTGACATCACTGAGGCACAACCCACCGCCCTGACCAACTACATGTTAGTAGTCATTCAGGGTGAGAATGCTAGCTCCCCAGTACCTTCACCAACCAAGAAGGTGAAGAAGAAGAAAGGGGGACAGTCCAGTAAGGTGGTTAGACCTAAACCACTCGTCACTGAGACTGTTGCCTCAGGCACCCTTAACATTGTGGCCCAGACCTCTGAGACACCCACTGCAGAGACCCTTTTGACCACAAAACAACCGTCACCGGAGGTCACTGGGAAATCATCCTCAGTGTCCTCGGACAAACCCTTTCCGCATGTTTCCTTTGACATAAACAAGTCTGAGGGATCAGGAACATCCACCCATTCACATCCCAATGAAAGCACTGATAAATCACAATCAGAGCGTGAGGGAGTACATGGTTCTATATCCTCAGTGGGGCAGCACTACTCCACTGAGAAGGGGACCCATACCCACTCACATCCTGCTAACGTCCCTGAGCAATCACAATCAGGGTCTTAGGGAGTTCAGGACGCTAAATCCCCAAAAGGACAGATCAATCCTGATGGGAAGGGGGTCCATACATCTTCACAAGGAGTGCCTCATGATTCCACTGGAAAACACCCATCAGTGGATGAAGGCGCTCAGGGGGACAAAGAATCGGAGGGATATAAACCACCCTCCGATACGGAATCCAAACCAACCTCAGGCATCTCAGGCACTTTTGTTCTCTCGGGAACTGACCCTAAAATTCAGGCTGGGCAAACCCCCCAAGTTATTATGACTAGTCAGGCTGGTCAAACCCCACCAGTTCTTATGACAAAAGAGTCAGAACCCGGCCACAACGAAGGTGAGCCCTCTTTTGAGGGGGAGCCGGATATCCTGAAGGCTCCTTCTCTGGCTGACTATGAAAATTTGTTAGCTGATGAGTCAGAGGAGGAGATTGATTTTGGTGATGATGAAATCCCTGATGCTGAGGAGGAAATGGAGAGTCAAT
Source organism: Artemisia tridentata subsp. tridentata (assembly GCA_021014915.2). Lineage (NCBI taxonomy): Eukaryota > Viridiplantae > Streptophyta > Magnoliopsida > Asterales > Asteraceae > Artemisia > Artemisia tridentata. Next base: position 388,931,567 of record CP139509.1, read on the forward strand.
TAAACCCTCCTCAGCCCTCTGAGCAACAACATTCTTCTCCTCCTCCTAAGGATCAACCACCCAGTTCCCCAACAACCTCATCATCATCATCAGGTGCTTCAGCCGCTCCTGAGTGGTTGCAAAAGTATGACAATGCTCGTCCGGCCTCTGAAAGGCAAGTGGCCAAATTCCTTCGCAAAGCCAACGAATGTCTTTACAATATACTCACGGATGAGCAATGGGATAAGCACACTGAAGTGGCAGCCTCCTATGCCGACTTCAGGGCTTCTGTAGAAGAATCTCAGGCAAAGATTCTTCAGGCTGCCAATCTCACTGATAAACAACTTGGCGACCTGAACAAATCTGTAGATGAAATAGCCACTGGACAGCATTAGGAACTCTCCAACATCCTCAAGGCTATTGAATCAGTCCAAGAACATCTTACAGATGATCCCACCTTCGTCAAAAGACTGGATGCATACTTGGCCTCTCAGGCGTCCACCTCCACCAACATTACTGAGCTTCTAAAGCTCCTTCAGGGGGTAGATCTTCAAGGTCTAAGGACACAGTAAGAGTCCATTCATCAGGCTGTTATTGCATCCAAGGAGCACCTGATCAGAATCTCTTCAGCCTTTGAACAGCTCTCAACAACACATAATGAGCTAGTCACCCACTACACCACCCATGTCACTGAACTCACCACCCACCAAAAGGAAATGGCTGCCGAATTAAGTGCCATGAAGAATGAGACTGTTGAGACAAAGTCTATGGTCTCCAACATCCTATCTATTCTTCAGGCCTCTCTTGCTCCTCCAACTCCTCAGTCAGCAGGTGCCTCCACTGAAGTTCCACCATCTGCTGAGGGGGAGAAAAATGATGATCCAATCCCTGATCCTACTTCCGCTTTGGTGCCTGTCCCTGAAACATCCACCAGTCAACCCCCTCCCATTGACAAAGGGAAGAAAATCATGGTGACTGAAACAAACCCTCCTCCTGAAGCACGCTTAGTCAAGGCTTCAACTGAAAGACGTGCAGATCCTGATGCACCGTTCTATGTTGATTTAGAGGATGGGAGAAGGGTCTATGGGACTCATGAAGAACTTGCTGAAATCTTACACCAAGAAGATCTCAGGAAGGACCAAGAGAAAGAGCAGGAACTCAACAGGTCTGTAATTTCTAAGGTTGCCAAAGAAGTGATCAAGGAGTCTGAGAAAAAGGACATCAAAGGGGATGAGTTTCTCAAGCTTCAGGTTGAACTCTTTAAGGAACACAACAAAAAAGCCAAACTTAAGGAAGAAAGGAGGCAGAAAACATACGAGAGGTATGTATGGCACATGACCAAAACCAAGGATGAAGGCACTATCACTGACATCACCATTCACAACACCAAACCCCTGAGCATAACGATACATAGAGGCCCAAGAAAGTCTGAACACCTTCCAACAATCAAATTTTCAGACTATGGGTTAAGAGAATGGGATATGATGATGCCCATCCTAAGGAAGAAAACCTCAAGCAAGAATGCCCCAACCCTTATCAAGTCTCTGAGTGCCAAGTATGAGGAACTCGCAAGAGTGGCCAAGAGTCTCGGAATTGACCATGATAGGGCACTTGCTTCTCAGGGACTGACTATCCCTGAACTTACTCAGAAGACCGGGAAGAAAAGAAAAGTTGTGGCTCTTGAACCTGAACAATACATAGCTGCACTTCACTGCAACAGGATTACTCCTCAGGGAGTCAAGTTCCGTCCCAACCTGGTCATCAAGGAACCTGAGTATGGTATCTTCTTTGTGGATGAATTTGGTCAGGAAGCCTTTCAAAGAGTCTCTGACATTGATAAAGTGGAAACGACAACACTCCTTGCCTACAAACTGATGGCGCTTAATATCAGGAGTCCTGATAATGAGGAGTTTGTCAGGTTGATGGATCAAATGATGAAGGAACGACCTGATAAAGAGGTGTTGATTTCAAAGAAGGCTAAACTTGAACTCATGGGTCTCGTTCAGGAACCTTGAGTATTTTGTACTTAGAATGATAGGACTTGTAATGATATGAATAAATTGATGAATGTTTTGTTATATCAATGTCCTTATTTATTTTCTAGTACATTCAGTATGAGCAGAAGACTTTAGCTCACTTATACTGATCAAAACACTTAGGCATAATTTATATCCAAATAGGGGGAGATTGTTGGGTTCGTAAAACACCCAATTATCTTAAACAGGATTTGAACACAAATTAAGCCAAGTGTTTGCTAAATCGAGAACAATTCAAGTCACTGAGAGAACAGCCTCTCAGTAAGTCATCTTCAGGATGCTTAAGGCGAGTTCAATAAAGGACTCACTCTCAAGAAGGCGGTACTCCCTGAGTAGGACTTAAGCTAAAGAAGAAGATTATGGTTCAGTGAGTGTTGGACAAGAACTCACTAGGCCCCAGTCTCCTCAACAACATTAAAGTGATTGAAGACTGAGGAACCAATGCCTGAAGAATAGGCGGGAACAAAAGGGAAAGATATGAGAAGATAAGAGTGTCAGACCAAACACTCTTATCTAGTCAGATACCAACCTTCCCTATTGCGGCTAAAAGTCATGGAGTGTCAACCAACAACTCCCAAAGCCTTATTAGCCCATTCCTATTGGTTCTTGGAAATGACAATTACTGTTTGTAATTGTCAGACACGCTACCTCAACAACTTGTAATATTTTAATCACTTATACTTAGATTACTTGTGTATAAATAGATCAGATGGAGAGAAGTTATGTGTGCTTTGTATATTGAAAGCTTAGAACTTTTACAAAGTAACTTCTCTCCTACAAAGAGTATACAACTCACTGAGATAGCTCAGTGGGTATATTGTTACCACTCAAGCAAAACTTGAGTTTCGATAGGAGACACCATAAACCCTTGTCTATTCAATCCCAAGTGTTTGTTCCGCAAAACACTTGGGTAATAGATTCTTGGAATTATTTCTAATAAGAATTTAAACGTTGAAAAATATTGTGTTTTTTTTATATTCACATATTATAACTGTTAGAAATATTCTTTGCATTGATCTCAATCATAAGCTCACTTAGTTTAACTTAATTGTTATTACTCGGTGTGCTAAGGGAACAACAGAAGTACTAAGCAAACCGTCCATAGAAACAACAGAGATCAACACAATAGTAGAGGAAGAAGGAGACAACTGGATGACACCGATAATAAAGTGTCTTCAAAAGGGAAAATGGCCGGAAGACAAAAATGAAGTTAGGACCCTCCGTATGAAGATCAGTCAATATGTCATGGAAGGAGATGTACTCTTCAAGAAATCTTACCTGATGCCGATGCTATGGTGCGTAGGTCCCTTACAAGCAAATTATGTCATTCGAGAGTTGCACATGGGAGCATGCGGGATGCACTCCTGACCACGATCGATAGTGGCAAAAGCAATCCGACAAGGATATTACTGGCCGACTATGCATCGGGACGCTAGGGAAGAAATACAGAAGTGCGACTCTTGCTAGATACACTCTCCGGTACCCAAACTCCCCAAAAACCCTATGACGTCCATCATGGCGCCCTGTCGATTCTACCAATGGGGAATGGATGTCCTTGGCCCCCTTCCGGCCGCACCAGGGAAGGTCCAATACGTCATAGTAGCAATTGACTATTTTACCAAGTGGATTGAAGCGAAACCTCTGGCCCGAACCACAGGAAAGGAAGTCATCAAGTTTGTATGGGATAATATAGTGTGCCGATATGGTCTCCCATCCGTCATCGTCACAGATAACGGAACAAATTTCGTCAAAGACCCATTCAAAACCTGGTGCAGGAAATTGAAAATAACACAGATCAATACGGCGGTGGCACATGCACAGGCTAACGGATTAGTAGAATGGGCAAACAAAAGCTTAATGCAAGGCATTAAGACACGCCTGGGGAGAGAACGATCCGGATGGGTGGACGAACTTCCTAATGTCTTATGGGCACACCGAACATCTTTGAAAACAAGCAATGGCGAAACTCCATTCAGCCTCACGTATAGAAGCGAGGCGGTGATCCCTGCCGAAATTGGAATGCCAACTCATAGGACCATGATGATCCAGGAAGGAATGAATGAAAATGAAATGCGCCTGAACTTAGACATATTGCAAAAAAGACGAGAAGCAGCAGCCATAAGAGAAGCAAAATACAAGTCCAAAGTAGAGCAGTACTACAACAAGAGAGTCAAGCCAACGTCCTTTAAAGTCGGGGAGTTCGTGTACCGGAAGAACGAAGCCAGCCGAGTGGAAAACCTGGGAAAGCTTGGCCCGACTTGGGAAGGTCCATATCGAGTGATAGAAGCCTTTCAAAACGGTTCCTACAAACTCATGACAATGGATGATAGGGAAGTCCCACGCACTTGGAATGCAATGAACTTAAGGCGTTGCTACATGTAATAGATGTAACTTTATGTACGCTATCTAATATTTGAAATGAATGAAATGAAACGTACGCTGGGTCCTTAGGTGGGACAACAGCAATTTTCCGGCAACACAATGTTAGACATAAGTTAATTATGGCTCCGACGGACGGCTAGCTACCTCCGATCGATGTGTAGTCAATGTCTGTTATCACTAACCTAGGTGCTATTCACCGGACGGTTATAATGCCCCAAAATGTGTTATTCACATGGGAGGAACCTAGGTGCTATTCAGCGGACGGTTATAATTCCCCAAAACGTGCTATTCACATGGGAGGAACCTAGGTGCTATTCACCAGACGGTTATAATTTCCTAAAACGTGCTATTCACATGGTAGGAACCTAGGTGCTATTCGCCGGATGGTTATAATTCCCTAAAACGTGCTATTCACACGGGAGGAACCTAGGTGCTATTCACCGGACGGTTATAATTCCCCAAAATGTGCTACTCACATGGGAAGAACCTAGGTGCTATTCACCGGACGGTTACAATGCCCCAAAATATGCTATTCACATGGAAAAACCTTGGGGCTACGCACCAAGCAGTTGCATCCACCCAAGCGATAACATAACAATAAGATAAGGAGTTAGTAACAAACAAAACTATCAACCCGCCAGGCGGGCGAACAACCATTCAGAGATAACTAAAAATTACAAAATAACGTTGTATGTCTTAGCAAATATTGTACAATCATCCAATAAACTAAACTATTACAAGCTTAAGGCTGCGCAGAGCCAGAGCCACCTAGGCCAGGAGTCGGAGGAGTTACATCCGGTAGCAAGTTTTGTAGCTCAGCTGGGGTCTGGAGATAAGCGTTGGAAATTTTCTCAACATAAGAATACTTTTTATCGAAAAGTTCATCATAAACTGAGTTGAGTTTCCGGCCAGCCTCTAAGTCAAAACCGGACGAGGCATCAAGCATTGCCTTAACGGCCTCAGGGGATCGACCCTCTTCCACGCCTTTAAGCCACCCAGCGACAATGGCCAAATTAAACGGCACGGAAAGGATTTTCTTGTACTCTTCACTCTGAAGAAGACGCTTGACAAAGGTAGGGAAGTAGTCCCGAATCAAACGCTGCTTGGCCACGACCCGTTGCCCACACTCAACAGCAAAGTTTCCCCTCTCTCTCGCCAGCCTACGACCCTCAGCCTCAGACGCAGCAAGTTTGGCCTCTAGATCCCTGATCTTGTTGGCCTGTTCGGCCCCGGCCACAATCAAAGCCACTTTTTCTTGCTCGGCCCGGCTAGCTTTATCAACCGCAGCATCCCTCTCAGCTTTGGCTCCCAACAATTCTTTCCTGCACTCTTTAAATCGGATCTCAACATCTTTGCAAGACTCATGCTTGCGGGAAAGATCAGCAAACTGCTCGGATAGTGCCTCAAACCGCAACAAAACGTTGGTTTGGTTCTGCATACACTTCCCAACGAGCGCCACGACCGCTTGACAACCTTTTCATCCGACATCCCATACATATAGAACTCATGATCGGCTGGTGTAAATAGGTTCTTCAACATATCCCGATAGTTGGCAGCATTGTTCACTCGGGAGCCCTCAGTCAGTCCCCACTGAGGGGTAAAGACCCGATCACCAAAACGCTCGTCAGAAGTACCTACGGAGAGACGAGCAAGACACAATATATAAAAATATACAAGGCAAAAATAAAAGTAAAACATATACGGAGAAAAAGGAATAAAGCCAAGTCTCTCACCTTCTCCCTCACCCACATGACCAAAAGAAAAACCGAGAGACCGCTCCTGATGTCCGGAGGCATGAGCTACAAACAAAAGAAAGTTAGAACTGAAAAGGTAAGACAAATGAAGCAACCAAAGTCGTGTAACACTAACCTGAATGGGCACGAGAAGGACTGGGCAACCTTGCAGACAAAGCGGTATGCTCCTCTTCATTAACGGTCCACTCAGGAAGGGAAGACTGATGGCCAGCAGAGTGAGACTGAAACTCATCGCTCTGCTGACGGAGCGAACTCAATTGCTCATCTTTATCTTCCTCCTCATGATGAAAGGAATCAGATTGAACATTCACAGGATCCGGTACGGCAAGGTTGATGGGGTTGGGAGAGGAAACGTGAGTTGAACTTAGCTCATGATCGGCGGACTGCTCGGCATGTTTCTTCTTTTTTGGGGAAAGAGTACCCACCACAGCACGCCTCTTCTGAGAGCCCCTACTCCCCTCGGCCGCTTTAGCTGCCGCCTGGGCCTCCTTCCTCTGCCTAGCGGCCACTACCTCGTCGGAAGGCACCTCCACCACTTGCATATATTTAGTTTTGGCTGGGATGGCCTCAAGATTGTCGGCCGGAGGAGAAGTATGAGTCACATGGACCTCCCCTTCGGCTAAAGGTTCTCCGGGAGAAACTTTGCAACCTTCAAAGGTGGGAAAGCGGAGGAACTCAGACATACTGACAACTGCAGAAACAAAAAAAAAAAAAAAAAAAAAAAAAAAAAAGTTAAGAAAAGCAAGAGGGTTAGAAATAAAAGAAGGCACACAAAATACGCTAAGGGTCGCATTACCATTTCCCCCCGGACCTTTCAAGACAGGATGATGTCCGGCGTGTTTCCATACAGAACTTAGCCCAGCGGCATACAGCAAACTAGGAGCGGGCTTATGGAGGGGAATGACCACCTCACGGAGTCTGGCAACCGCGTCTTCATCATAAGACCCGGCAGAAGGAGGGGGGTCAGAAATATTGGAATCTACATGGCGCCAAGGCATGGCGATAGGGATAGCCCTCCGATCAACCAGGAAGAACTGATTTTTCCAATTTTTAAGGCTAGATTGAATCTCTTTGAAGCAAGGCTTATATGTTTTACCCGTCCGGGCCTAAAAAGAAAACCAATGGCCCTGCTTGCAGAGTTTATAGAAGACCCGGAACAAAAGGACGGTAGGGTCTATACCTAACGACCGACAATACATCTCAAACATAGTCGTTCGGTTCACACCAATCGGCACCAGCTGAGAAATGTGAACTCTAAAATACTTCAAAACCCTCAGAAGGAAAGTGGAAACCGGAATCCTAAACCCACCTTGTTTAAAAAAGTGAAGGTACAAGCCCAGAGCATCATCCGAAATGTCGAGTATTGTCATCCCTTCCGAAGCAGGGCGTGGATGCAAGTCAAGCGGAATTCCATAAAATTTAGCATTCCAACTGACACTAGTCTCATCCATATCAGACGTATGAATGTGCATATCAAATTTTGGAACGTAAGAAGTTCCGCTAGTACTCTCTTGATTATCCAGAGAAAGGCAGTCGCCTGACATGTCTTGAAAGGCCGGACAAGATGAAAGGAAAAGTCTAAACTAGAAAGTAAGAAAGAAGATACACGCACCTGAAGTTGAAAAAGATGATCTCAAATTGCTCGAGAGAAAATGGTGAAAGAGTAGGTATGTGTAAAAATAAAAGTGAAGATTCACTCCCCTATTTATAGACAAAAAGAGAATAAGACGAAACGTCAAATCATGAACAGACAATACATCACAACCGTTAAAAGGACTGAGCGGGACACGTGTCAAGACTCACGATAATCTAGGCATGCCTCATTGTATTCTTTTAACCCTTCGCAATTAATTACGTTTGTCCACCTCATACGGTAACTTTGTAAATATTGTACCTTTGATTCGGAAACCAAAGATACAATACTTGGGGGAGGGACATGTTCGTGTAGGTATCCGAACGACTTGTACCGGACGGACGATCCAGACGGACTCCTCTCAGGTCGTCCGTCCCGAATTACAATAATACGTATATATAATAATAAATAAACAAGCAAGGACACAAGGAACATTGGGAAAGACCAAGATTGCAGCAAGGCCATCCCCGGATTCTAAGGGATATGGCTTCCAAAGTACGCCTCCCAAGTACATGAACAGTAGTCTGTAGGTTACTATGCATAGACCGGCTCCCCATCTCCCTATGGTGTCAGGAACAGGAAGTAGACAGCAGTTGGGGTACTATAAATACCCCAACACATTCAATGCTAATGGTAACTAATTCTCTCATATATTCTACTGCATATTTATAACACACACTGATCATTCCCATCAAAACAATATACTTATCCTCACACCGAAGCGTGGTCTTGGGATAAACCCCAAGGCGAGGCTAACGGGTGATTACCTTTTGTTTCAGGTCCACACAAGCTCATAGTAGTAATAATATTATGTCATACCCACCTCAATACACTTTTACCAACTTTAAACTTGAATGACTCATTCAGACCATCTAACCAATTTTAATTATGTTCATTCATTTAACAAGTTCCAAGATATAATACAACTTCAAATCAACTCGTTTTAGGTAAATGTAACACCCCAACCCTACAAAGGTCAGAATGTCACATTATGGTGTCAATCAGAACAAAATAAAAGCAAGCGGAAGTCTTAATTAATAAATGATAACAAAGGTATTCTACAACTAATAATGAAATATTAACTCTAAACATAGTGAGTTCCAAAACTAAAATACAATTCCAAACTAAATATAACTGAAGGTAAATCCAAGTCTAATCCATAAGCAAAAGGTTAACTATCGTCAAGGTAGTCTACTAAAAGCTCCTAAGCACTCTTCACTCAATCCCAGCTTCCAACCTAAAACCTGCCGCAGGAAAAGAAATGCGGCTGAGCTAACGCTCAGTGAACAGATATAAACAAATAACTGATAATAAGATAATAGAAACGAATACGGATCACATTATGTCAAATCAAAGAAAGGGAAAGAGCCTGCTGAGAAAATGTCAAATGAAAAAGAATACAAAACGATTATGAATCAGATACTGAATCAGAGTGCATAACAAATATCAATCAATATAGGATAGGAGTGCATTGCCCAACTGCTTAAGCATGATACATGAGTAGGCCAAATAATCATATCACAAATCATATACCGTCAATTTCATAAGTTGTACAAGGAGCTGCAGACTCCAATGTACCAAAATGTGATGGGGTGTAGGAACACACACCAACCAATCACCAGATACAGATACAGATACAGATTCCCTATGATGCATCCATACACTCCCTGCATAACAATATAGTACATATACTAGTTCTAGGCTAAGCATACATACTCAGATAATCATAATGGCCAAATTGCTATATAGCATATACAGAAATGGGAACGTCGGGGACTAATCACACCGCCCCAGATAGTGTCATGCCACCGATGCCTCAATGACATGGCCATGGTACCTCCATGGCTAGGAATACAGATACAGAAGCTGGGCAATACAAGAGCAATCATAATCATAATCATAATCATATCAAATCAATCATATCAAATACTGAACTGAAACATGTCATATCAAATGCTGAACTGAATCATATCAAACGGATAACCAACGGATATCAGAATGAGATAGCAGATCAAATATCAAAACGAATATCAAAACGGATATCAATAGCAATAACAGATAACCATACCAATGGATGCCCTTACTGAAAAGGGACGAAATATCTGTACCTTAGCAATTGAACGGAAATGAAACAATCACAAGAACAAGAGTCACTCTTTCCTCTGAGAAACTACATGAATTAATGATCATGTGTTACTTATAAGCTCATTTTAATCAAATTATACATTTGGGGTTTATTTCTATTTTTAGAAACTTTCCATTTTTAGTAATTTGCCATATTTAGTAAATTTCTCGAATTAGTAACTTAGGGGTATACTTCATAATTAATCAAACTTAGGTTTTCCAAAAGATAATTAGTTAAGTTAAAGGTTTAATATGACAAGTATTCATAGTCTAGGGTTTATTATGCCAATTTAGTAAAGTTTAGGGTTTATAATGTAACTTTAATTTCATAATAGCCAACTTATGATTTATTAAATTTTAGAATGTCATATATCCTTTTTCGTACTTAAATATATATTCGAAGCTTAGACCAATTTCAAACTCGACATAACCAACATACATACCTTCGACATACACACATGCACACCCGAAACTTACTACTCTAGCCGAAACATACATTCACACCTTAGTCTTGACACACACACCCCTCTCGACACCAACATATAAATAAACGAGACCCACACCGACCCTAACATCCTATTCTTTTCAACTTAGTTTACACACACGTTATATGACTTATTAGGATCACTCAAAAAATACACACAATAACCACCCTAGCTGATGTCCAATAACGAGACCCACACATGCATTTCCCCCACACCACACGCATGCTAACCAGCCCTATGTTTATCCCCATTAGACCCACAACTAAATGAGACAATCATGCATACAAAACAGCCTCAACATGACACACACTCACACCATGTTACGTATTCTTTGTTTTAAAACTCCCCACGACACACACTGTGTAGCAAACTGCAAAATTCCCTATAATTAACAACGTTTAATTACATGTTAATCTCTGTCATTAATTTTAATCACCATTTTTACGGAAAAATTTAAATTTTTCTTTATTACATTATTTTAACACCAAAAACATTATCACAAGAATTACCAAATAACGGGACGAGCTCGTACGTAAACCACGGATAAATATTTACTAAATCATATACACTAATAACATCACATGGGCCAAAATAATTCAGCCCACTCCTTGTTCGGTTACTATTCATCAGCCCATCACACAAACCCAACTCCCTTCTTTTATTTCATTTTCTGATCGAGCAACACTCCCCCAAAACACTCCATATTATCTCGATTTTTAAACACAACCTATCTACGTTTTTATACCACCTCATTGTTCCCCCACCAAGGAACTAAAGTGCCAAATATTAACTCGTGATACTAACATTTGATACGAATTCGAAGGCCAAAGTATTTGGCCATTTGGCACCAACTCGACTTATATAAATTTTCACAAACTTAACCGTTTTGACCTGGACTTGTTTCCACCCGTTCTAATATTTATGTTTTATCATTAGCAAATTATTAAACACATTTTCTACCTAAGGTCTCAATATTAAACGCTAGAACTTATTTGTGTACATTTTAAAAATCTAATCGATGTATATGTATATATATATTGACACCAATAATTGTCCCTCAATTCCACACATGTGTGAAGGACACCAAGGACAGCAAATCCCTTAAAAATCCTCCAAAATCTCTGCCTTAAATAGTATTTGCAAGATTTCATTTGATGGCATTTCAATATAACACACGTTTATATATATATATATATATATATATATATATATATATATATATATATATATATATATATATATATATATATATATATATATATAATATATATATATATATACGTATACCCACTCATACCTTCACCATATCTCACCCACTCACTCTCATTCATATACGAAACATTTCTATGGTCCTATAACTCAGTTGCTAAGTTCCGAAGGCCAGAAATGTCCTCATTCAATCGCAGTCCAAGAATTCAAGTCGAAGGGGTATAAAATTTCGTATATACGGTTTTGATTTTGTGAACGTTTCTTGTGTTTCTGCCCATATCCCACGTACCACAGTTCATCCTCACTCCCTTGTAAGTCTCTAAACCTTGTTAACATTTCATGTTAACGTTTCAATATTACTCACGCATGATTTTCCCTCATTGTTCGAACGTATCAATTTTTATTCATGAATATGTAATTATATTGTTCTCGTACGTGTTTCTGTATTGGTCTCATCTCATGTTAAGTTATAAATCATCATGATACAAATACAGTTCGTGTACATACTTTAGAAAAGTCAATACGAATCACAAACAAACTCTAAGTCAAACCGGATAAAATCCATGTAAAAGACTAAGTGTTTTTCATTTAAGAACTGTCTCGACATGCCCACAAACTGCCCGATTTATTTCAAATTCTTACATATAACGTGCTCATATTTTTGCACCTATCGAATGACCACCTAACTAACTACATATTTCTTGTTTTAAACTTCCTCTCATAAGCTCATTTAAACCCTCGAATATACTCATTTTAAACGGTACATCGCTAAGTTCTCTTAATTATTTTTTCAGAAAATTCATAAGTTCCAAAGTGGGCTTAATTCAAGCCCAATAAAATTTTGCGTATAATCAGTCCAATGGGCCCATAAGATACATTTTTAGAATAACAAAAATAGCTCAAGTCCAGGCCCAAAACTATTTTCATGCCCTCGCCTCTAGATTTCTTAACGGGCCTTGTATTCAATTCGCTAATGGCCCATTAACTCAAAAATAAGTTATTTTCTGAAATAAGCAGTTGAATTAAGTTGAAATAAGCTTAATAAAGTTATAGAAATTTTCAGAATATTTTCCCCAAAATTTTTGTATATTTGGACTAAAAATGCAAACGAATTACACCTAGAGGGACTAAAACTGCCAACCATGTAAACCTTGGACTGAAACTGTCAAAACAGAAAGTTTAGAGTAGAAATTGATATTATTTGATATTCCAAGCTCAGAATGCTATTTTGGACATGTAGTGGACTGTAATACAATTATTATATAAATAAGGACTAACGGTGCAACGCTAACGTCGTTAGGGTGTAAAGTGTAAAAACAGAATAATTGCAAGTACCAACAGAACTTGATTTATATTTTATTTCCATATTTCATTTTACGAATCCCCGTCACGACACATGCATTTTTGTATATTTCGTTTGTTTAATATTTAACGTTCGTTATATTTATATATAAAGAGTTTTTAACGATTTAACTTCCCGTTTCGTTTCACCACTTTCGAGGAAACGATATTATTGATTTCAAAGACATAAAAACAAGATAATATTATGAATAATATTATTTTTGAACTTCAAGCATTTTAAGCATATCACACTCACTTCACCAATCAAATCGTTATCGATTTCTCATCTTCACACTCATTATTCATTGTAAGTCAGATACTCAGACTTCCTTCATATTCAGGTTACATTTTGAAGCCATGCCCATAACTTTACTTGACTTCATAATTCCACCCTATCAAATACATTCAAGGTGAGTCATAGTCCCACTTTTACTCTTTTATTCATTTTATACTTTTGGGAGAGATACATGTTTAACTGTTTTCGTCTACTTTCATAACTCTAAAAACTCACATGATTTACTCAGAATTATAAATCCTACTTACATGCTTTTATTTACTCTTTAGGGAGGGATATATGCTCGTTTTACTTGCAAATTGCTTGCTTAGCTTAAACACTGAACTCAAATGATAGCATTCTCAAATTGCTTATTGTAACTTGATACTTGTTTTCACTATACACCTTCACATAACACCAGGAATATATACACCCCCTTTTATATGTTAACTCCAAACTCCAATGGAAATATTTGCTAGAACTAGAGCACACGTATTGTATGTACACCTTTTGAATTTATTGAAATAAATAACTTATGCGGTTACGTTGAATATCACTCAACGTAAGGCAAATGAATAACTTATGTGGTTACGTTGAATATCCCTCAACGTAAGACAAATGAATAACTTATGCGGTTACGTTGAATATCGCTCAACGTAAGGCAAATGAATAACTTATGCGATTACGTTGAATATCACTCAACGTAAGGCAAATGAATAACTTATGCGGTTACGTTGAATGACAAATGAATAACTTATGCGGTTACGTTGAATATCGCTCAACGTAAGGCAAATGAATAACTTATGCGATTACGTTGAATATCACTCAACGTAAGGCAAATGAATAACTTATGCGGTTACGTTGAATATCACTCAACGTAAGGCAAATGAATAACTTATGCGGTTACGTTGAATATCACTCAACGTAAGGCAAATAAATCACTTATGCGGTTACGTTGGATATCACTCAACGTAAGGAAAATGAATAACTCACTACTTGTTTCATCACTATTAGCACTTATTACAATATTCACCTCACTCTCGAAATTATTGAAAACAACTGTTTACCAGTACTTGGATAATGATATGTAAATGTATCCAACTTGACACCATATAATAAGTTGTACAATGAACTATTAATCTCGCAAAAGAATACAGGTAACTTACTAATCTTGACTATTTTGTGTATTAACGGGAGATTAAGCTGTTTACCGTTTATAATTAGCCACGTTGGATATCCACGCTGGCATAAATTTTGTCGCATTATATAACGTCAATAATTCCCTCTTTCTTCCCCATTCACTCATAAAAACCCACCACCACCAAGATTTTTACTGTATAACGCTCCAATCCAAAATCCCAAATTGATCATGGCACAATACGCTCCAGGAACACCAAGAGTGACGGATAAGTATGTTACATCTCACTGTGGTTGTGGCCTAGCTATGACTGTGAAAACGGCGTGGACAAAGGAGAATCCATGGAAACGTTTCATTGCTTGTCCCAAATATGTAAGCCCTAATTAAATTTTGTTTTCTATGAGGAATGATACTATCCAATTGATGGTGATTTTGTTTGGTAATTACAGGATAAGCGCAAAAAGTGTGGTTACTATGAATATTTTGATGATGATTTACCAAGTGATTATTATAGGGAATTGCTATTTGAAGAGCATCAAAAGTCCAAGAGAGGGAATCAAAACAATGAGCTGCAAGAACATATTGCTCTTCTTACAATGGAAAAGAAGCAGTTGGTTAGTGAGTTAACTTGTACAAAGTCAAAATTACAATTGTATGACCGAATTTTTCTTATTTTGATTGGGATTTTGATGGTCTTTTGTGTTGTGTTAGGAATGAAATTAGTCAACTGATATAGGTAGATGGTAAGTAGTTTTAGGTTGTTGTAATGGTTATTGACTCCATAAAGTCAACATTTTGTATGGCAATGAAAATTTTGCAATTTTCAATGGTATATATACTAGCAGTGTGTTTTCCAGTATTTGTAGTTTCTACTTAGCATGGATATCATAAAGATGAGTGTTACAACTCATTTAACTTCATTACACTAGAAATTTGACTAAAGAAAGTCAAATGAAGTAGTTCCTAAGTTTTACAACCACTTTATTGAAGGGAAATTAAACTTGCACAAACCAATGAAAGTCAACTAACCTACTTGTCTTTTTCCCTTACCTTTTGAAGAAGCTTTTGGGGTTTTTGCAACAAATGGTTTCATACCAATTTCTTCACAGGTATATTCATTGGGAAGGCTAAGAACCTTGTGCCTGTTTTCAAAAGCATGTTTTTGAATCTTCCTAGCATCATTTTTTGTTGACATTGAACCTGATGAATAAGTACTTGGAAAGTAGGATGACCAAGGGAAAGGGTGATCTGGAACATCAGAACTTGTTTCACTGCTTGAAATGGTTTCAGTGCTTGAAATGTTGATGATTTCTGCACAGTCAAAAATAAATAAATAAATAAAATAATTTTATGTAAAAAAGGAAAAAACAGCCTGCACAAGTGAAATTATGGTGTGTTTGCATCAACCTTTCTTGTTGGAAGACATTGTTTTAGATGATTGAATGGTGTGGTTTGTGTATGTTTGGTTTGTTTGGTTTTTATAGAGGAAAAAAAGAGTTATACCTACCAACTGCTTTAGCTTTTGCAGGTCAAGAATCTCATAACAGTTCACTTGTGCAGGAATGTCCAAAAAACAGTCAAACTTGCATGCTAATGTCCAGGAATCTCAATTCACAAAGTAGAAAACATGTTGAAAAAAACAGTCCATGTGCAGACAAGGAATCTAAATTAACCAAAATCCTGAATATGACCATTATAAGGCCATTTGACTGCATTAAACCATAAAGTTGACTTCATAAAGTCAAATTACATAATTAAACATCCTACAGAACCATAGAGTAATTACATAATAGTTAATATTGTTTGATTGCCCAAATTAGTATACAAAAGATGGCAATCTGTGCATAAGTTTTGGTTGCCAAAAATAACATACAAAATATGGCAACAATATAGTTAATTAACTGGTTAATCCAGCTGCATTGCATTGTCTTTTGAACTTCCTTCACCTGGGACCTTCTTTGTTAGCTTTCTTTGGAGGATCCTCTGGCTTGGTTCTCTTCTTCTTTGAATGACACTTTCATACCAATTTCTTGGTCTAACAATTGAGGCAGCTTGAGTACCCTGAGTAACAATTGGGGCAGCTTGAGTACTTGGATTAGGAATTGGGGCAGCTTGACTACTTTGAGTAGGAATTGTAGGAGTAACTTGATTTGTTTGACTACTCTGAGTAGAACATGTAGAAGGAGTAACTTGATTTGTTTGACTTGGCCTCTCCTCACCAAACTAATTTGCAAAGCCCCTTCTAAGCTTCTTTGGCTGAACCACTCTACCAAGTGAACTACTGGTTGCAAAATTCACCCTACCAACTTTTCTAAAAGCATTTTGTTGTCTACTAATGAGACCTGGGATATCAGATCCCCTAACAATTCCACAACTACCACTCCCACTTAAACATGTTAGTCTTACACCACCACTTCCACTTCCACTCCCACTTAAACCAGTTACTCTAACATCCACAACTGACCCCCTATGACCCCCCCACAGTAGCAGACCTGTCAAGACTATCAGACCTAGCAACACTAGCAGACATGTCAACATTATCAGCCCTAGCAACATTATTAGACCCATCAACACTAGCATCCTGCTTACTTGGCCTACCCAATTTTCTTTTTTGCTTAACAGGTTTCTCAATAATTGCTTCCCTACATCCTTTCTTGTTATGACCTACTTTAAAGCAATTTTGACATGTCATAGAAACACCTACCTTTGAAACTCTTGTTGAGCTTCCACCTTCACCTTTTGACCTAATCCTTTTCTTTCTTGGCCTATCAGGCATTGATTTAGGTTTTGGAGGTAAAACTTTTGAGTATTGACTCTGGTCAGGCCAAAAGTCAATGCCACCAACTAGACTTAGATAATTGTGGTATGTTGAGTAATAGAACTCCTTCCTGAACCACATTGGGACATAATCATCAGGCACCTTGTTTAACTTGAAAATAGCAGCTGTACCATGAACACAAGGCAACCCAGATAATTGCCACATCCTGCAAGAACATGTCCTTAAATCCACATTCACTTTGAAGGAGTAACTACCATTCCTGACCTCAAATGCATTGCCCCCAACTGGAATGACATGCCAAAACCTACAAAGTTTTAAAAAATTAGTATTCAACATAAATGTATAACATAAATGTAATAAAACCATACCTTATATCATTCTTTAACAAATCAACTCTCTTCTTGATTGATGGACATATATCACCAGTCCATTTTGCAGAAATATTCCTACAAGTGTTCATCTTTTCAAGCACAATCACCCTAATAGCTTCCAACATACTTAGTATTGGTTTGTCTCTCACAGTAACCAACACTGAGTTAAAGCACTCACTAAACCCATTCTCCACAGCCTCACATCCTCTTCCCAACTCAAAAAATGCCCTAGACCATGTTTTAGGGTCCTTTTCCATCAAGTATTTATGAGCTTTAGGGTTTGCAGCCTTGATTTTTTCCATGATTTTATTGAACAACTGTGGGTATGAAGCTTTAGAGGCTGCCCAAAACAAATTCCTGAACTCTAGTCCACTGAATTGTTTCCTAAAGTTCTCATAAATATGTCTAGCACACTGTCTGTGTTCAGCTTGAGGCATAACTTGTTTCACAGCCTCAATGAGTCCCTTATGCTGATCAGACATTAGTGTGAGACCTTGTCCAGTTGGCATTTCCAAATCATCACCTATCAAGTCTAAGAACCAACACCAATTCTCCTTATTCTCAACACCTACCACAGCCCAAGCAATAGGGTAAATTTGGTTATTGCCATCTCTACCTATAGCAGTTAGTATCTCACCATGATTAGGTCTTTTTAGAAAACATCCATCTAAAGCAATCACTCTTCTACAACCCCTTTTGAACCCTTCTTTTAAACCCCCAAGACACACATAGAATCTATAAAAAACAGTGGACCCTTCATCATTCTGTGTAACTCCTAATTTGACAGTGGACCCTGGGTTACTATCCAACAACTCTTTGCCATAAGATCTTAACAAGGCATAATGTTCTTCAATGGTTTTTTCATACTCTGTTAGTGCCCATGCCTTAGCATACCTACATTGGTTAGAAGAGACAGTGCACTTGTACTTCTTCAACACTAAGGCAGCAATGTCTACCAGCTTTATCTCAGGATTTCTCCTTATTTTTTCACCAAACCTTTTACCTATCCATTTAAAGTCCACTAAGGAGCCAAACTGAAAGTTTCTAACACAGCTATGTTCAGGTTTCAATGTAATAATTTGAAAAGTTTTCTCAGAAGTCATCCATCTAGCATATAACCTAAAGGTACATTTTGGCACATCCTCTTTTGTTTCACTAGGAAACCTATATTGTTTTCTTTGTTTACCTTTCTCAGGATCTTTTAACGGCTTTGGTGGTCTTTGACCACACAGAGCAATAACCTTATCAGCTGCACTCCTTTCATACCAGATGGAGTAACCATTTGCTAAAGCATAATACGTCAACGCTTCCTTCAACTTGGCAGCACTTTCAAATTTTAGCCCAACCTGTGAACAAAATAAGTGCTTAGCAGTCATATTCATATAATGCAATACACATGTTTACTAAACTGAAACAACAAGGATACCTTTGGGACTTGCAGCCTCCAATGAGTGTTGTCATCATGAGTAGGATACCTGTCTTCAGTTGCTTGTACCCCCAAAAATGGATCTTGTATGTTCCCATCTGAATCCACCTCATTCATCTTTCTCAGTAATTCATTAATGAACTCATCATGCTCAAGAAACACTTCACTTCTGGAACCACATGTAGCACTACTAGTACCAGGATTAGCAGCCATATCTGGAATTGGTGGAGCTCTGGTCTTACGCCTACTTGCTCTCCTAGTTCTGTGCTCAATTAGTTCTTCTTCACAGGCACTTAAATAGTCAACTGACTTGTCAGAATAATCACTATCTTCACTGTCACTCTCTTCAAGCATACCATTATTTCCAAAGTCACTGTCATCAGAATCACTAGACTCATGGTGTGTTTCTCCGGCTGAATCACTAACACTTGCCTTACCCTTATCACTAACACTTGACTTACCCTTATCACTACTTTCCTTACCCTTACCCTTATCACTAGCACTAGCAATACCTATGTCATGTTCAGCCTCTTGCTCAGCCCATTTCCACAATTCTTCATCAGTAAATTCATTGCAATGTCGATTTTCGGGTGTTGCTCTATACTTAGAAGTAGGTGTACCAGGGTCAGGAATAGCTAGATACTTGGACATATCAAGGTTAGTGTGGTCTATGTAAACTTCCAATTTTCCAAACAACCTCGAAAGATCATACATCCTATTGCATTCCCAATCACAGTCTAATCTTACTAAACTCTTGTCTAAATCACAATGTAGCATTTTATAGTAAAGACCAAAAACATGTGCACAATTCGTCCTTTCCTTCAAGAATGTTGTCAGCTCTTTGAGTGACAACCTTGCAATATACACATTCAAAGAAATGCCATTCTCGTACCTTAAAGGATCTTCAAAGAAAATGCCATCATTCCAGACATCTAATTCAATCCCATTTGGTCCAGGTATCACCATTCTGTAAACGAATCAATTGCAAATTAGGGTTTGGGAAAAAAAAAAAAAAAAAAAGCAGAAGCTTTGTAATAACGCAATAAAATTAAACGTATATTATGTAAACATACCTTAGAAAGCATTCAATTTGTAACTAACGTGATTGATTGTAGGTTGATTGAAAATTTTAGGGTTTGGAATAATTGGGGGAAAGTGTTTGTGATAATAGTTGATGAAATGGTTTATAAAAGCGGGAAAAAGTAATAAAATAGTGAAAGTAACGGTCAAACGGGTCAAATAACGGAGGTTTCTAATAATATAACGGAGTCAACGCCACTTGTATTGCCAACTCAGCTAAAATTCTTGCCACGTAGATTGGGTACACAAAATAGTCAAGATTAGTAAGTTACCTGTATTCTTTTGCGAGATTAATAGCTCATTGTACAACTTAGTATATGGTGTCAAGTTGAATACATTTACATATCATTATCCCTATTTATTTCAAATACCACTGTTCACCATTTGAATTTATTGAAATAAATTGTTTTCCATTAAACTCTATGAACTCACCAACCTTTGTGTTGACACTTTTAAGCATGTTTATCTCAAGTAATTAACGGAGCAGGACAAGATACGGAGCGGGCATTATAACTCTGATAAATTACGTGGTGTAAAATCAAATATGTCATTCTTTTCAAATTATCACACCCTTTCATGGGATTTTATTACAATGATATTTCACTTTTGAACAAAAGTATTATTTGAATGACAAATAACTTTCAAAACATCTCTTTTGAGCCGTTTTCTATAATTATGACTTCGATCCACACCGTAATACACCAATTAGTCTTTCGCTGCTATATAAGAAATTGGGGTGGTGGGGTGGTGGGGGGGGGGGGTATTACACACTGTCCCATGCATGTATACATCAAAACACAAACATAGCTTGACCACATAAAATCATACCCAATCCATGCCTTATTCACGTTCATACACACGCATGTCCCTCTTTATTCTTTAGGCTTTACTTCCAGATTTTAGTCTTATAATCAGATCCAACGTATTAATGATATCATAAAGTGTTTAAACAACTAGACGCATATTATAACAGATTCGAAAAGAAGAACATTAACTGAAGTTGACATAAAAAAAATCCAGTTTGAGAACATATGGTATCTATCACATTTGAATCTCAATTAATCAGATTATAGGCGCATATGTATCATTCAAAACAGAAAGAAATATCTTTTTAAGCGTTCATATCTTCATGATTTCATGTTGCGTTTATATATGTTATTCGTATACTCATGTTTAACGAAACAAACGATTAGTTTTACAGATTATAAGCGTATATATATGTTGTACGCATGTCGACTAAATAGAAATAAAGAGATCGATATACCTCAAGTCGGACTTAAGAACGAAACAAGAATACACCAAGGCTTAACCCTTTCGAACCCAGAACTAAACCCCTCGAACCCAATTACCACACGATCACCAATGCTAAACACCAAGCCGATCACCACTTAGCTATCACCAAGCCTAGAACGCCAAAAACCACCTTTGTACCGCCTTGTTTCCTAGATGGAAAAAAAAAAAAAAAAAAAAAAAAACTGTCTCTTTGTGTTTTGCTTTAGGGTTTAATGTGAGAGTGAAAATGTGAAAATCGGTTTGATATAAAGTGGGGTAAGATGGAGAATGAATTGCCAGGTCTTGTGGTGATAAGGGAAGACTCATTCCCTTATAATTTTCAAATATTTTATACCACTTCTTTTAAGAGTAAAGTCATGTACAAGATAAACACATTTTTGGTCCCATACACTTATTTAAACGTGTGATATAAAGTTGTGTCCGAAACTTAAATAAAAATTGGACCCTTAGTATACGTGTGATAGAATTTAGAAACACAGGTTGTGTACGAATCGAAATAGCAATCGGACCCTCTTGTGACTAGTTAAACATGTGATGCTCTCTAACGAATTAATGGTTGTGTCGATTTCATATATTCTTAAGTTATTAGTTTCCGTATTGTGTGGTTCTAAATTCGTATTAATTCGTAACATATATTCACTTTAGAATTAATGGTTGTGTCGATTTCATATATTCTTAAGTTATTAGTTTCCGTATTGTGTGGTTCTAAATTCGTATTAATTCGTAACATATATTTCACTTTAGATTATATTCGTATTCGAAAGTTCAAATGTCAGACTTTTATTTTAGGTTATTATAGGTAAATGGATCCAAATTTTCACACCTCAATCTAACCCTATTCAACTCCGCTAGCATACATTTCTAGTGTTGCAAAACCAGAAGATCCTTTCGTTTGGGATCACAGAGATTCAAATTAGCCAATCATGACCGTGCAATCACCCAAAAAGTCATTAGCAACTCAGCACAGCCTGGTCATAATATCGAAATTCGTTTATGGGCTGCAGAATCGACCATCTCACAAACTAGATACACGTGCCACTTGCATTAACAAAGACTACAACAGAGAGAAACCATGACTTTATTTACTTGTCTGTTCTAACTCTACTGTGTTGATACATTGTATACAGTTCTACAAAACAACAGTTTAATTCTAAAAGAATAAATCTACTACTTACGGTTTGGTCAATGTTCGGTTTTTTATTTTAATTTTAAGTTTATGAGTTGTAGTGGTACCTTCCATCCGCTTTGGCACTTCATCCATTGGTCTCGCGACATTCGTAACTTGACTTACCACCACCTCCTCTCTAGAAGCTTTACATTCCGTCCGCCTTGGCACTTCATCCATTGGTCTAGCGACATTCGTATCTTGACCTACCTCCACCTCCTCTCTAGAAGCTTTACCTTCCATCGGCCTTGGCACTTCATCCATTGGTCTAGTGACGTTCGTAACTTGACCTACCACCACCTCCTCTCTAGAAGCTTTACCTTCCGTCTGCTTTGGCACTTCATCCAGTGTTGTCGCGACATTCGTCACTTGACCTACCACCACCTCCTGTCTAGAAGCTTTACCTTCTGTCCGCTTCGGCACTTCATCTAATTGTGTCGCGGCATTCGTCACTTGACCTACCACCACCTCCTCTCTAGGAGCTTCGGGTTTTTCATGATGTTTCACATCTGTTAAAGGTGTAGCCGTGATTTTAGCCAATTCCTTTTCCTTTCGTTTCTTTTCTTTTTTCAGACGCTTCTTCTCCAAATATTCTGGATCATCTTTATCTTTACGACTCTTGTGCTCATCTTTCCTTTTTCGTTTCTTTTCCTTATCTTTCTTTTTCTTCTCCTTTTTCTCTTTACTAGCTGACACCGGTTTATCAGTTGGTCCCGCCAACGACAGATCATCAACTTTGTTCAAGACTCGAAGACTTATGATATTATTATGATTGACGGTGTCTACATTGTTAGATTGAACTTTACTTGAATCAGCAGTGTTCAAGATTCGAAGACTTATGATATTATTACGATTCACAGTTTCCCCCTCATTAGATTGAACTTTACTTGAATCAGCAGTACACTGAAGTTCTTTCATAAGGGCATCACCACCATCATGATCACCAACATCACCAGCTAGTTTAGCACTCCCGATACTGGCGGTCACACGTGACCCCAGATCATGGCACGAGTTAACATCATCAAGGTTCTGATTACCACCATTTGCAGGCGCAGTGAAATTTATCTGTGGTGGTGGTGCATCCATGGAAACAGAAATACTGGTTCCATGATCAGCACCATTATGGGCACCTTGAGATCTCTCTAGAGGAACATTATCAGCTTCCTCGGCTCTACTAGATGCAGAAGATTGCTTCATTTTGATTTTCAACACTGGTTTCTTTCGATCCTGACTATTTGAAACCGTATCTGGCTCTTTATGAGCTTCTGAAGAATCAAGAATGACGATATCTGGCTGATTTTGTTCACGAGAATTATTACCGTTTACTTCTTTTGGGGCATCTAGTACAGTCAAAGTCAATTCCTCTGGCTCGATTCTCTCGTTATCAGTTATGGAAATAATATGTGGTTCGGGGTTTGTTTCGGGGACTGAACCGTCATATGGAAGCATTAGGGCATCTAAAGACTCTTCTGGTGGCTTAGACTGATTGACAATAGCAGCAAAGAAGTTTTTAAGTTCATTGCAAATCTCTATGTGGCCCTTGATCAATGTTTCATCTCTAGGAACTCCACAAAGTGTTGGTGGTCTGAAAAAGGAATGCATAATCTTAAGCACACGAATGTCAAGAAATTATAACTATAAAAAACTATAGGTGGCAATTTGGAACAGGCTGTGCAATGGTACAAAACCGGACCATACCAGGACTGAAAAATTGGAATATTAGTACTGGACCGGTTCGTTAGGTACAGTTGCTGTTTGGGATCTGTAGTCCGAAACCGTACCATGAACCGGGCTCAAAGTTTTGCTTATTAGTACAGAGTATATCAGTACCGCAGTGACGGTTTGGTGTGGTTTATTTTGCACAGATCTAAACAAGTCTATTTGAATTATATTTTACCTACAGCGTAACAGGTTAAACAGCTGGAAAACAATCTCGAGTGTATACATGAAAGCCTCCTAAATAGCTATAGTAAAACAAGAGATTATTTTTTATAATCAAATAGTTTTTAAAAAAATATATATTTAACATTTATTCATCTAATTAGACAAAATCGTGTTTTGAAGTTGGCCCAACCTGTTTTGACTTGCATTTGAAAGTTACAAGTTTTTACCCAAAACCCGTTCTTACGTTTTTACCCAACCTGCTCGACCCACCCATCTTCCCAATGTCTATAGAGAAAGATAGAACTATAACCTTCCAGCTAGGACTTGTAGAATGCAGAACAAATAATGCCTAAGCGTAACATTATTGAATGCTGCTGGGCTCTCAAGAAGACGAAGTAATGCCACGAGAGTTTCACGCATGACACAATGCTCATCATCAGAATCACCACTTATCTGACATAACCGCATAGCATGCACCCCCAACTTCACTTGCCCTGCCAAAAAAGATTATTTAAATGCCACTACATAATCTCAATTTTTTTTTTTTTTTTTTTTTTTTTTTTAATAAATCATTCATTCCCAACCTCTTAATGAAGGCTCTTCCTCCAAATATTTAACAAATAAAATCAATGCTGCATCAATTCCTTTGCAGTGATACTCGAGGTCAAGCAGTGACCGGAATGCTTCAATTCGAACTTGCCACTGTGGCTTAGAAGAACAAAACGGTTTTATCAAATCAATGATACGATCCTGCAAAAAAAAACACAATAAATAAATAGATTTGATTTTTAAAAAGGAAAAAAGTAAGGGTGAAGGAAATATAGTTACTAGAGAGATGAATTCTGAAAGCTTCAATGCAATTTGTGTCAGGGTTCGGATGCAGCTAACTGTTAAGATCCCATTGTAGCTTGGCATCAGCCTGGTGAAATCCATCCAATGAAATGAGTTAAAGATATGATTTGACAGGTTAAGAGATACAATATAAATGAGAGTAATAATGCACCTGTCAAACTGCAATAGCCGATCGATGCGTTTCACAAGAGGTGATAGAAAAGAAACACTCTGCCAGTCATTTGACAACAACAGTTCGTCAAATATGATTATAAACAAATTACAAAACCTTAGATATATTTTTACGCTGTGTTAACAAACCTGTTGGCCAAATTCAAGTTCACCAACTGATTGGACTAAAGCAGTAAGCCAGAATACATCAGAGTAGGTATTCCCATTGTTTTCATTGTACTGCAAAATCAACAGAACTATAACTACATACATGTAATAATACGACAATGTATGTTAAAAAGATGAACAAACATCTACCTTCAAAAGTTGTAAAATGAACTCAACAGCTTCCCTAGGGCTCTTCATATCTGAGCCTCTAACCAAAGCAACAGCATGCGGAATAGCCTGGGGAAACATCGTAATACTCAATAATTAGTAAACTTTTTTAACACCTCTATCTTTCATAACCTGTAGAAAGTCAGTATACTTCTTAAATGGCAAATCGAGCACATTGAACTCAATTTACTTCTATATATAGAAACACTGTACATACAACCATGCTGCAAAAAGATTTACACTAGAAAATCAACGCCACGTGCCCAGGACCAACACCAGAGTTAATAAAATTATAATTTACTGATATGACTAGAAGAAGTCGTTTGCACCAAGTGAATATATTCTACAGCATTATACAAAAAAGCATGCTCAATCACAGAAATAAATTTCTTAACAAGCTGTCAGGCGAAATTTGAGAAACCACCTTTATTGGAAAATTTTTGACTTGAAAATTCCAAACATTGAAAAAATAAAGATACTCCAAAAAAAAAAGGACCCAAGTAATCCAATTACCATCTATACATAATTTCATGCCAATTAGTATATCCGCGTCCACTAAATTTAAGCTCATTTAATAAAACATTTACACGATAATCCAGTTTGAGCAATTATTATCATATTCATATGCTCATGGCCAACACAATAAACTATTAACATAGTATTTTTTATAAAATACATATATTATTGAAAAACATTACAAACACATCATATAAGGTATGTCTAGAATGTTAATATTCTATGGAAGTCACGCTATTTTTTATAACGGTACTGCAAAAAATTGTCAACATTGCCCCACTGGACACTGTTGACAATACACATCCTACCTCGTCGCATTACCTCAAGTACAAAATGTTCCGCAACATCATGGAAGTCATTCGGCCTGAGATCAAAATAAAACTAAATGAGCTCATGCATGATGTCATTCAATGTCTGTGAACAACAGAGATAAGATACAATGCTTACTTTGGGAGTCCAATCTTCTCGTTGTATCTTCGACTTTTGTAGAATTTAATCAGATGCAGTAAACCAGCCCAATCAGTTTCCTACAATAACAAATAAAGCATCAATAGCCGATATCATGAAAAGATTCCAGGCCCCATACCCCCATAAAAACAAGGATAAAAAGCATTTAGCTGTAACATAAGCACAGAGGGATTGATGCACCAGAGCTAAATAATTTGGTAAAAGTCACATTTTCAAATAAAATCCAAATGACTCCCAAGATTTACAGAAAATATTTAGATCAAATCCTGATGATTACAAATGGCACACATGCTTTAAGAAATGGTAGAAGGGTATAATACCTCAGAAGCTGTGCTAGCCAAAGCAAAGGCCGCTTCAATCCGGACCCGCCAAAACGCCTTTACAAAGTATAAAAGGTCAAAACTGTAACATGTGTACTCAAAGAAGGCATATCTAAACAGTATTGCATATATATGTACATCAGACACTGCAAGTTTGAATAGAGAGAGATAGAAAGAGTACCTGAGAATCACAAAGGAGATTACTTAGAGCATTAACAATCGAGAGAAGTCGAGGAAACAACTCTAACGCTCTGATGGCTTGTGTTTGAGCAACAACATCCTTATCCCTCTCCAACTGATTTATCTGAGTATATTTATACGATCTTAATTCAGACGGACAAAATCATTATTCAACAAACAAATCACTGTTTTGGTTGTCAGAAAAAAACACATATAACTTCTTTTAGAGTTCAAGTGCACATCTTCATACTGTATTCAAGGTAGTCAAAAGCGAGTGCTTATGCAAAGAAGCGAGCTGTTCCGAGAAGCGATCGCGAAGTGTTCCCCTTTTTGCTATAACGGCTAATTTTAAATTTTTAACTAATTTAAGTATTATAGCGGGCCCTAATCTTCTAAATTAGGTTAAATATTTACAAAACTAACCCTTTAATATAATATTATAAATGACTTGGTATTTATCAAGTACAATCAAAAGCTCAAGGCATGTTATCTGAAAACCATTGACCTTATATGTATAGACAGTGTGGATGAGATCAATGAGTGGCTCACGGGAAGTAATGATGCCGAAGGGGAGTTTGTGTTTGGTGAGAATAAAGCACTAACTCGGGGTACTGTAGCAAATGCAAAGTGGTGTAGATGAGCCGATGCATTATACAAGAAGAAATGCATCTTAATTTACAAGTAGGACACTCCAAGATGAATCCAACTAGGATCTTGTAGATGAAGATGATATGGTGGATCTCGAAAACGATGGGGAAATAGAATATGAGAACTTAAGACAATTACTCTGAATAATAATAGTAGTCTTAAAGGCTTTAAGTATTTTTTTAATAAACTTCTCTTTTTTGGTCTTTTTCTATAAAAAATAAAGAGTTAATTACATAAATCTTCCTTGTGGTTTGCTAATTTTTACGGATCTTGTCCGTGTGCTTTTTTTTTAAGCGGGTTTGGTCCCTGTGGTTTTTGATTTTTACGGATCCTGTCCAAATTTCGACCCGACTCCTAACGATCGTTAAAAAGGACCTAACTTGACATTGATGAACTAACGTGAGGGCTAACCTTGTAATTTGGGTTTTCCCTCTCAAAATACAAACCACAAGGACGATTTATGTAATTTGGCTAACTTATATTAGTTTTATTATAGGAAATTTTTAAAATTTAAATAATTTTTTTTTTTAATTTTATTAAAAAAAATTATAATTTTAATTTAATAAATTTTTTATTTTTATAAAAAAAACTTAATTTTATTAAAAAAATTCTAATAAAATTAAAAAAAAAAATTAATTTTATTATAATAATTTTTTTTTAAAAAAAAACTGTTCGTTAAAAAAAATTTATTAAAAGAAAATTTTAATTCTAAAAAAAATAATTTTATTAAAAAAATTGTTCTTTAAAAAAAATAATTTTATTAAAAGAAAATATAAAAATTTTAATTTTAATTTTATTATAATAATTTTTGGACGTTTTTCTACGATTTTTTTCGTTTTTGGACGTCATTATACGTTTTGTTTTTGTACGTTGTTTTAATACATTTTCTAATGGTTTTTATCTGTGTTTTATACGTGTTTTATAAGTTTTCATACATATAAAACAGATGAAAACGTATAATACGTATAATAACGTCCAAAAAGGAAAAAAATCGTATAAAAACGTACAAAAATCGTAAAAAAAGGTACAAAAACATATAAAAACTGATGAAAACGTATAAAAAAAATACAAAAACATATTAAAAAAAATCGTTTACCACATAAGCCCAATTTTTTTTTTTTTAAATTAAATTTTTTTATAATATTAAAATTTAAAAAATTTCCTATAATAAAACTAAAAAAGTTTTTTTTTTTTTTTTTTTTTTTTTATTTTTTTTTAAGAGTAAATTACATAAATCGTCTTTGTGGTTTGTATTTTGAGAGGGAAAACCCAAATTACAAGGTTAGCCCTTACGTTAGTTCATCAATGTCAAGTTAGGTCCTTTTTAACGATCGTTAGGAGTTGGGTCGAAATTAGGACAGGATCCGTAAAAATCAAAAACCACAGGGACCAAACCCGCTTAAAGAAAAGCACAGGGACAAGATCCGTAAAAATCAGCAAACCACAAGGACGATTTATGTAATTAACTCAAAAATAAATATTTAAGATAATTATGTTTTTATTTAATCCTTGTTTTCATATTAGACACTATCATATGTACAAAGGGTAAAAAGTTCACACAGGCACTCGCTTTTTGCCGCCTATCCTTAGGGAAGGCACGTCGCTTTGAGGTCGTTTTTGCCTTTAACTACCTTGACTAAATCTATAAACACGGCTTACAAAATATCAAATAGGTGCAAAACAATAGGGGTGGCAAAATTGGTGGATATTTTTAGTGCAGGTTGGGTTGATCAAAAACTCGTTGCATTCTACTCACGCAAAGGGGCAGCATCAAATACTCTTTCGCTAATTGTTTTAATTTCTGACTATTACAAGTCATTAACAATGACTTCTAATCTTGATAGTTTGGAGTGGTAGAGTGCGCGTAATTGTTTAGGTCGGTGCAAAATATGTGCAAAAGAGAAGAAAATATGAACCTTTGCATAATTTGAATTTATTGGTGTGTGTGTTAATGTGTTTGTCTAGTTGATGGTGAACTGAGGCTTCAAAAGTCTTGGTCTTAATAATGAGGCATGGAATTTTCTTGGGGATATGACTTTATTAATAAAATGAATTAAGAGGGTTTTTGCATTAAAAATAAATTTTGGGCAACTTTTGACTCGTTGGGCTGATTTAACCCCTTCCCTTTTTAGCAAAGTTTGCACTTTGCATGTTTATCCATTTAAAGGCTAAAATAATGACACGAATTGACCCATTCATAGACAAATGGGTCAAAACTGCCACATCCAAGCCTTTCAAATTAAAATTTTGCCACCTTTAAACTTGATGGTGAAAGTAATAGATAGAAAAACTTACCCACATTGGTACAGGTTGGTTGAAATGAATCTCAGCAAGATACTCCATTTCAGGGTCCGCCCTGAGCCATAGCAGCGAGGAATCACTGCTGCTAATAAATCATCTCATGACATTAAGCACATTGAAAGGAACATACACTTCAGTTAAAACAACAAAAGTAAATAATTACATACTTTGTACGCATATCTACAGAGGCAACTGTGTCTACATTATCATCAGAACCGTCATGCTTTGAGCCTTTCTTTGGCTTTTGGAAACGTTTTGAAGCAAGTCTAGAATGGCACTGTATTTCTAGCAGCTGCCATGTCTCTCCCGCCATTGGTAAAAGTGGATGGTCATACATTCCATCAAGTTCATGAACCCGTATACTCATCATACCAGGCCATCCAACATCTGCTTCTCGTTTTATAAAGTCAGGTTTAGAATTGGATACAGTGGAATTTGAATCTGGTGTTGCTGTACATCCACGCAGTGCTGCTAATTCGACTAGGTTTTTACGTTTGTTATATGAAAACCCCATCCTTAGTATGATCAAGTGCAAATATACAAAAAAAACACATGCAATTAGCATAAAGAAGGAAACTATTCTATAGCAAAGAGATATTATATGCAAGTCTGCTTAATCATACTTTAAAACAGGACAACCGCTAGAACCGACCCAACGAGGAAAAAATTCTCTAAGAAATGGGCGCTCAAGATTTCCAACTTCATTAGCCAAATGACGAAACTGCATTTCAAAATGTAGTCAATAAAAGTATAAAAATGTAAGAACTTTCATAACTCATGCTACATATAAAAAGGAATACTACAGAGGAACAACTTGTTTCTAAGTTATCTCAGGGATGACAATGTGGTCAACAAGTGACACTGAAGAAACTATTTTCCCCCATTTTGTAACAAAATTTCAAGTGGAAGCAATAACTTCCATCATTTAGACAGGAGAAGTTGCGAAAACGATATAGCTTCTAGTTAATCACCTCTTTTGTGCTAAGAGTTCTTATAAGACGAGTTGTATCTTTAGGAGGTGCCACCAGATTCTTTAAAACCTGACAAGTGAAATAAACAGCAAGCAGGGGAAACTCAGGAAAGTGAAGCTAACTAGAAAGTGAAAGGTGAAATCACAAGCAAATAAATACATAACAGATCACAATAGCAAAGAAAGTACTTTTTTTATTAAACTAATAAATACAATAGAATAAAGGCAAAGCTAAACATCTTACTTTACAGAATGACTCAGGACCCATCTGCTTCTCCAACATCTGGAGAACTGCAACCTGAAAGATAAAAGCATTGGTGACAGGTAAGACGACCATTTTCTAATAGGAAAAAAGGAGTAACTGATGTAAAAGAATACTTGACAGAAATATCTATTAGATCCAAGATATCATCTTACGGATTTCCAACACCGAACTTTTCCATAAAAACCAATGCCCTGTGTTCCATACAAAGCCTTAGAAGCATCAGAAGAGCTCAAGGCAGTGGCAGCACTGTCATCTGCTTTGCAGACAGCACAATTTGCCTGCACTCAAAAGACAAAAAAGCTTTGAATTGACAGATTCCAGGCAAATATCGAGAAAATACTCTGGCCAGAGGTCTTTAAATCATAAACTTAAAGTACATCAACATTTATCCGCAAGAAATGATATAAGTGTTTTATCAATAATTTGTAATTTTTACACCATAAAAGCCATTCCATACTGTTTCCAAGAGTCATGACAGAATCCTAGTCAAAAACAAAAGATCACCTCCTCAAAAAAATAAGTTCCTTCATCCTAACAAGGGTATGAAATGAGAGATGTGTCATGTACATGTGCAAAACTGCGGATAAATCTTAAAGGCTTAACTGCATCTTCTTTATAATCCTAATAAAGTAAGCACTAAAGCGGAATTGCTAGAGTTGTTTGTAAAATAACTTCTTTTAATATAGAAGCATGGCCATTCTATATGTACAATATTCAGCTTTTTTTCAACTATCATCAATATACGTCTATGCACAGGTATGCTACATTAATATCAAGCATATGTAAAAGACATTAACCATCCCAATATTAAGAGAGAAGAACCATACCTTGTACCGCCTATACCGCGCTTCATTGTTTCCCAGGGATTGCTTAACAAACGAGTCTGTCAAGAATCCAGCAAGTCCATCCAATAACCACTCTGACAATAGAAAATTAGATGAGTATAGTATATTTGTATTGCTCTACTTAGCTCTAGAAGTCCGTAAGAGTAGGAGTAAGTTACCATCATTTGGTGCTTCCGCGGTTATATAGACTCCAAACCATTGCCTTGCAAGAGCATACGCAAGTTTTATTCTTGTATCTATTGTCTGCTCCGCATATGAATCAGAAATTAGCATAGATTTGAATTAGAAACCTAAACGATACCTAAGAATATACACTCGTTGAATATCAACAGCCATTCAGCAACTCATGAACAGAAAACAGATAAATAAATCACATTTAGCCTAACAAGTGTATCTGAACTTATTCACAATCGTGTCAACATACTGAATTCCAGGCAATAGCCTTGCAAGTGGTGTCATAAAGCAACAAGAAGAACTCTGAATTTCAATATAGCTTATAATTTATTTTTGTCATACTTCAACAAGAAAGAATGTTGTTCAGATGTTTGTACTTGGCCTTCAAAAATCATGGTACTTATGGACTTGTACTTCATAATGTAACAGTCTCACATGCTTTTTTCTATTGCAAATGATTCCCATCTATATAAAGTTCTATACATGAGCTAGAGCGAACATCAAGCTTAGATATAGTCATTGTTTATTTACAAACAATTATATACATATATGGTTCTATTTTTTATATATGGTTACTTTTGTCCGCCAAGGAATCCAAGTATACAGGGTGTGTTTGGCGCAAAGCTTTTAGGTGCTTATGAGAGTTGAGCTTTTGAAATAAATTAATATTGTAAGATAAGCTTTCTTTGGCTGAGAAGTTTATGGGGGCTTTCGATAGGAGCTTGAGCTTTTGATAAGGCTAATTACATTAATACCCTCCCTCATCTTTAATATTTGTGTATTTTAATGTTATCCTTAAATGTCATTTTACACCTATAAGCTCCAGCTACTTTACCAAACCACAAAACATTTCTGAAAATATAAGCTTGAGCTCCAGCTCTCCAGCTAATTTCGCCAAGAGTAGTGATTGGCATGCCTAATTGACATGCCTAATTTCATGCCTAACAATTAGATTACAACATTTGGAGTAATCAAAGGCTATCATGAGGAGAGAGAAACATCATACTCCACTTGTCATATGTTGAGTGGATTAGGTATAAAATTAGTCATGAGGCATGCCAATCATTTTTCTTTCGCAAAACATGCCCATATACTAGTGGAGGTGACTAGTAAATACTGAAAGATATAAGTTATTTTAGCTAGTGATCACTTGGGGTGTCGCTTGTCGGAGAAGTGAAATGGGGTAAGTGTCCCTCAGTGATCCTTACAGGACCTTCTGCCCAGGAAGCCTAGCAACTGATAATTTCTGGCTGGCCTCTTCATGGTAGTATTTTACATCTATCTAGCCCCAAAACAACACCCCCCTCAAGGATCTGTCGATACCCCCTCCAGGATATGTCCCATAAATAATGACTAGCGAAGTAACTAGACGACACAATTATAAAGATGACCATAATGATATTAGTGATAAAGACTATACGAATGTGAAGTAAAATGCATATAATGGGCTGTGTTACAAAATGGAAACTGTATCGTTGGAATACCGATATAAGGAAACATGGAGGCATTCAGGGCAGAAGTAGCACAGTTTACAAATAACACATCAAGAAGGCTTGAGGTAATACTAAACGAGAACCAAATAAAAAAAGGGCACATGTATATGAATTAGATTATTAATTCAACCGTTGAAAACATACCTGATCAATAATCTTCTCGTCAAACAGAATCTGTGAGCTAAATATACTCATTGATGCACCCAAGCTCAGAGTAGATACTGCCATCTCCGGATCAATAAAGACTTGTGTATATGACCCAAATGGGAATTTGGTGGAAAGGTAATGCTCATAGTGGCTGTTAAGAAGTAAACATGAAATTTTTTAACAGGAGCAGGAAAAATTATAAAAACCAAATTTAAGGAACTAAACAAACCTGTATGCATAATGGAGAAATTCTACTGTGTTCCGAAGCTTTGGCAGGTTAGGCGGCAAACAAATGTGCGTTATAAGATTATTATGACGATCAGGAAAGATTTCAAATGGAGCGACTGCCAGAGATATCCATTGAGCTGCAACAGGTACACTTATTCTATAGACAAATGTTTTACGTGGAGGGTCCTCATTAGTTAAAATCTGCACGAAGAAAAAGAGTTATGCATAGTAAGAAAATCGTGTTCACATTCAGAGGGATTGTGAAGACTAATTATAATTTGTACACCTTTCCCGTTGTTATAGTATATCATACTACAAGATCTTTTGATGTTATTTTGGTGTGGTTTTAAACAATGAATTTCCATTTTAGGTTATTTTTCTACTTTATTAACAAAATCGTATCCACGCTAGCTTTTGTTTCTTCTAAAAAGTAAAAGAAGTCATATGGCAATATGTAAAGCATTCAAAGTGTGAACCAAAATAATCAAATAACAACTGATTGTGAACATGAACTAAAATCCAGAACTTTGGAAAAGGGAACTCAACACACACACAGAGAAATGAGGAATGACTAATGAGTTCTATTCAGCATGGATACCAAATAACTAAGCCACAGTGAGATATACAGACCCCCATACCTCACTCCGGTGGGATTGTGTATTGTTGTTGTACTTGTGGTGAGATAAACAGACACGTAAGAAGTAGATCACGGTTAACAATGGTCCATGTTAGAACCCATTCAATAACAATAATCCATAAAAAAGTTTATTCCAGATGAAGTATACCACATGAACATGTTACACAAAAGAACTATCTAGTTACCATTTGTTAGGTCTTGCAATGAATCCCATTTAACTGCTATTTCTCACCTGATACATCAAGGTTCCAGTGCTAACAGCAACAAGGTTGTTGGCCACCGTGAACTCCAAGTCAAAGCTGAAACGGGAATACACATCAGAAAAACTGAATAGAACAAAACACATACAAATTGAGTACAATAACAATACTTTCTTACCAGCAACGCTGTGAACTATCATCCATACAAGGGAACCAACAACGAGCACGTCTTATCTGGTTATCGGTGTGCATAACATCTTTATCAATGTGTATTCCTGTTTCTATCTTCTCCACCCAGTAGTCGATATGGATCAATTTTACATTCTGCAGCCAACATACCCTACATTAGAAAAAGATAAAAATGGGAAGACAGCAATAGAATTTTCCAGGAAAGCATAAGTGCCAACTAATTGATGTGAAACCAACTTTCTTTCAAGTTATTAAAAAACTATGAGGCATAGATAACAACTCCGCTAATTTTAATGTAAGAAATTAAAACTACTTTTATCTCGACTAGCAGATACTGACATTTCAGGTGGGCCGAAAGATAATAGGGTGTGTCTGTGTACATATGACATGTATGCAACTTTGAGGTTCATATGCATTTTAACACTAGCTATGACTATAAATATCCCACGCGGAACCAAAACTTATAGTAATTTCAGTGACACCACACTTTATTAAAGTAAAATTTTCTTTTATAACCAAGAAGCAAAAACAGTGCCAATTACATATTCATTAGCATCCTATAAAACAAAAGTGAAACCAAATGTTACTTCCTAAAGAACAGACTAGGGCATCATTTTAAACATTTCGGTTGCAATCCAATCCACAAAACAGGACTTTCTATAACTAAATAACCTGCTTAGATTCAATGGACGTTTGGATCCCGTTCTCTTGGTTCTCTTGCATCGGCTGATCTGGCTGTTCTGGCTGCTCCGTCACGGGTTTAATAGCCTGACTAGTGCACATGATCAACAAATTAGGCACCAATTCTCTTTCAAGACATGAAACGTAAACTGAACCCGCGGCATCGGCGGCAGAATTAGCAGAAGAAACGGAACACCATCTGTCATCACTGTCCATTTGCTGGTAGTGAGGGAATATCTCAAACCTTGCTGGTTCTCCATCCACCATTACATTTTCAATCATCAAATTATCAGCATGTAACCCCACAATACCATTTTCCGGCACAACTACTTCAAGCTCAGTATACCTAGCAAAACACAAATTTAACCATAAATTACCAGATCAAATCAACACTCCACGTCTTTAAACAAGTTGTGCTCCCACTAACGATTTTATATTAGCAGTAACTTGCCATTTCAAGCATGGTACATCTTATTCACAACCCGGAAACAAGATTCACAAAAGAAAAAATACGGTTTCCTTGAAAACCCAAACTAAGCATCAAATTGTAACAAAACGCCTCAAATAAAACATTAGACATCTTCAGCAACAAGATGACTGGGCACATCCCGTTTACCCAAAAAGAAGCAACAACTTCTCATTGCAATAAGATTATGCCAATGGTCTCAACTTCCTATTCAATTTATCCTATTCTTTGTATTCTTACTTGTAAAGTTCGATATATTTGAATGGATGATCATTTGTCAATGTACCGAACTTTACTCGTAAAATATATTGCCATCTTCTAAATGCGAAGTTTATTAAGTAAATTTTTTTTATAGGATACATCAGCAGTATTAGCAACGAGGACTATAAAAGATATGACCAACACCATGTCTAGCAACGTACATGCATTTGTTACCAAATATGCAAATCCATTTAAAAACTTAACTAGAAACTAACATTTTTAGGGATAATAGACTAAAGGAGTGTTCCCGAAACTCCGTAAATATCATTTCGCTTTTTTTTGTTTCGCCATGATAATAGATAAAAGTCAAAGACAAAAACTCTCACATGCTAATTTGTTTTTACTTTTTCAGGCAGACAACTGTAAGTGGTAGTTTCAAAGGTCAAGCGAAAGAAAGGATTAAAAGTTTATTGCTGCGATAAATATATAACTTGACAACAGCGTTCCTATAAATTCATCTGTCGAACACTATATATTTATATTAATTTGAACATTCGCATGTCTGTGTTTTGTACCGATGGATTACATCATTTGTACGTTATTTCATCAAATTTATAATCTTCCTTTTCTTTTTTAAAATCTTAAATTATTTCTCAGTTTTCTGGAGTTCCACGCAAACGAACCTGGGGCGTATCGCCCAAATCAATGGTCCGGTACTAGATGTAGCTATTCCGCCAGGCAAAATGCCTAATATTTATAACGCTCTTATAGTTAAGGGCCGAGATATCAATGGTGAACCAATCGAGCTAGGGCCGTAGCTATGAGTGCTACAAAGGAACAATCCCTATCTAATATAACTTTGTTAGTTATTGCTTTCGCTACGAGGTGACGGCCTAAAACAGTAATTACAAGCACTTACGAGCAAACCTAACCCTAATAACATCATAATTTAACAATTATCATAATTAAACAACTTCAATTGCATAATTTAATTGTACGTACAAACCCTAACAGACAGTAACTAACCCGTAAATTCGACGCTTATCGAGATCAATAGATAAACAAATCTTCTGATGTTTAACCACAGCTTCTGTAGAATTGTTATCAGTTTTCTGTTGATCTTCGTTCTTTTGCTTACGTGGCTTCGCCATTTAACTAACTAACTAACTGTGTGTACGGACACCTAAACACACAGTGTGAGTGAAAAATGATTCGAATTGGAGGGAGATAGTGGGGGATTTATAGAGATGGGGGATGTTTGTTTCGGATCGGGTTTTTTATTCTGGTTTGAGCCCTTGATCGGACGGTGCGGAGTGGTTTTGGTTGATGGATGTACCATGGGCAAGAATGCACTAGATTCTGAAAAATAGAAAAAAGAAAAAGAAAAGAAAATAAGGGGCTGTTTGTTTGACCCTTTTGGAATGGGTTTTTGAAATCAAATTCAAAACCTTTGTTTATTTTAATCTTTAGATTTAAGATTAGTTTAGATTAAAAAGATATGCGCTGTTTCGAATACATAGGGGAAGGGTGGGATTTGAGTGGGGTTTGCATTTTCTTATGGGTCCAAGTGCAATTTCTTTTGTCATTTTGTTTTAAAAGATACTTATATTATTTTTTTATTATTTTTTAATTAACATATAAATTAATTATTATTTATTAAATAATATATTTTCTCACTCCAACTTAATTTAATAATTTTTCTCTATCTACATCAAATCAAAATCCATCTACGAACCAAACGTGCCCTAATAACGGAGTGTTTGTTTTAAGAGATTTGCTAGAACCACAAGATTTTGTTGTCCCATAATTAACATAAATATGTCATAATCTAGATAAAGAGTGAGTGTGCACACTTATAAACTAGAGAGAGATTAAAGTAGTGAAGGTAAAAGAGATATTATTATCACACATCCATCACAAGTGGGACTTAAAGAGTACATAGCACGCCACCCCTTAACAACTTTACTAAGTTGTGAGGGTTCACAACATTCCCTTCCCCTCTCAACTCTACAAGTGTTGAGAGGGGAGGTTCACTACAACTACTATTGTTTACAAATATCCAACATAATACAATAAAGACCATATATAAATAATACACGCTTTCTTGTTCTTAACAATCTCCCCCAAATGATGGATTATATGGGTCTTCTTGTATATAGCAGTCGTCCCGTGTAGCTCCTAGCTCCAATGTACTTTTCCATTTGTTTTTATGATTCCCGGAGTTCTAATCTTTCGTTCATCACTTGCACAACTCTGTTCATAAGAGATTGATGCTCATCATCCATTTTCAGCTACTTGATGTAACCTTTCTCAAAATTCTGACATCACAATTCTAGTAATTACGTCATTTAAATAATTCATTTCGTAAATATTTTACGAGCTACATTTTTTTTCCTACTCTATGGAAACATTACACGACTATTATTTCACGTATTCCCAAACCTACAATTCTAGGTTTTAGCAACATCTACGAGTTCAAATAAACGTATCTATCATTTAATATACTAAGTTATAGTATATTGACAAGTTTCGACATTTTCACAAATCCTATATTTTTACCTTATCCGATTTTCAATTTCATGATTTAATTCTTAACGACAATAATTCCCGGGATCAAATTATACTCACAATGCTTCAACAATTAAAACACTAGACAAGAGAACATTTAATTTTCTTGTTTTCACCTCATCATTTCCCTCCCCCTCCTCCTTTGTTAGGCATTCACCATGAGAAGTCACCAAGACAATATGTCTTGGTGATATTTTACTACACATGTGTCCTAATTCTAGTACACACTTAATCACTAAGTTACCAAATTGAAAATCTCTTACACCGCCCATGACTCACAAGGACACTTGCAGGCCTTGGGTTCAATTCTAGCCAAGAACACAACACATGAACCAATCAATAAACCACCCTTAGTCTCCAAGTTAGAAAGAAAGATCTCAAATATACCTCATAACTTAAGTAAGTCATACAATGACTCACTAAGTACACATGGAAGTCTTATGTTCAATCCTACCCAAGATCATGCCACACTCCAAAACTTAGCTAGCAAGACTTATGACTCATGCATTCCTAACCTCCTCAAGACCCTATATAAAACCCTCCCCTCCCATTTGGTCGTCCAGCACAAACAAACAAAAACACTCTTACAAATTGATTTCTACTTCAAGTTTCATTCAAGAATTAAAGATACAAAGTGCTCTACATATCAAATCATTACAAATCTTTGGTGATCCTCTTGAGTATAAATCCACTCAAGTCACCTAAAGTTTCATCATAAGTCTTGCAAGGTCACAAGAAACTGTTGAAGGATTCTGAAGGAGTGGAAGAGTATTCTAGTCCTTTTCCTTGTTCTTGTTTCCTTTCTTTTGAAAGTCAAAAGTTGTAAGAAAACCTAGCTCACTCTCATGATCATTTACATGTTTAATCTATGCTATATATGTCTGATTTTATTGATCACATGATGTACAAATCCTTAAAAATCGAGTTTAAACTTATATGTTGTCTTATGTTAGCAAACTAATGAACTAGTAACTTTATGCTATACAAACGACTGAAACTATGTGCTTATAAACTTGACAAAGCCTATAAAATGATAGATGACCTTACAAGGAAACGTAGCAATTTGAATCACACAAAACGGACACACAAATCAAAAGTTATGGCCAAAAGAAATTATGAAACCGGAAAAACTGAAACTGTAAAAAACCATTCTGTAAAAACTTTGAATCGCATTGTTAAGGCCCTTCTGGTCCGATTCGTCAAAAAGTTAAAACACGAAAGTTGTCCGAAATGATGTTTTACGTCTAGTTGCTAGAGATCTTGGAATGAAAACGCATGAGGTGGGCTGGGCAGTAGGGCCTGTTTAGACCCGAAACATAATTTTTCCAAAAATCATTTCTCTTTCGACCTAATTGCCGAACTTGATAATTTAGCAAACTTACCAAACTTCATTAATAACCTATAAACATCATTTCTATAAAATAAAATCATACACTTGACCCTTGGAGTAGTGTTTTGTAACCACTGGTAAAAATACGACTTTATAATAAATTACACTTATCCTTTTTCCACGTAGAAAATTTTATTTATTTATTATCTTATGTGACATAGATCACATCCCCGATAAACATGCTCGCAACCCAACCTTAACTGATTTAGTATTTAACTATCTAAACATCTTTGACCTAAAACTTTACGAGGTCTCATTTACCACTTTACGTTATTTCGTTAACGTACGTTTAAAACTAAGTGTTTTCTATTTGATAAGAGTTTTATGAAACCCTAAACTACCATAACAACATGTGAAGATAACAAAACCCTAGAAATACTAAAATACAATTTATTCAAG
Source organism: Artemisia tridentata subsp. tridentata (assembly GCA_021014915.2). Taxonomy (NCBI): domain Eukaryota; kingdom Viridiplantae; phylum Streptophyta; class Magnoliopsida; order Asterales; family Asteraceae; genus Artemisia; species Artemisia tridentata. Next base: position 388,972,544 of record CP139509.1, read on the forward strand.
TAGGGTGTGCGTGTCGTAGTATAGTTTTAGCAGTTTTAATGCCTACTCAAGTTTTAAATTTATATTTAGCCGACTTATCAATAACACACACACTTAACGAGCAGTGTACCTGGTCAGTATGAATATAATGGTAAGTAGAGTGTCGATCACTAGGAGTGGAACGTATTATCTCGTTATTCTAATCAGTATTTTAATATCCTAACGCAAGGGGGTTTCAGCCTGAGAGACTGGCACGATTTGTTTGCAATTAAATAATAAAATAAACCAATAGGCACGAATCAGCAAGTAGCACACACGTACACAGATAGATACTCGAGACAATAAGAGGGTTGTCCTTATGATTAAGTAGATTGTCACTTGTTTTATTGATAGCTTTATATGAAGTGTATGTAGTTAACCCTTTCTCGTTGGTCCTAATCTTATCGGCGAGTAAACCCTTAATGATTACTTATGTCTAAAAGTTATTCCTAAGTGATCAATTTAGTAATAACCGTGGGAGCCACATTATGTCCCGCAGTCAAATGCCCGCAAGCCACTAATAAACACAGAGGTTATCAATGCACTAATAAGTAGTAACCAAAGACATCAACATATAAACTTTAATTGATGGGAAAGCAAGTATTAAAGGGAGTGCAATCTTTCGTTGTCACATTACACAAGCCACCAATCCTGATGAATTAAAGTTTGCTAACACAATAAAACAAAACTACTTAATGAATTAAACACATGCAGCACCTTCTTACAGCTCTTGTATCTTCGTTTTTGGGTGTGTCTTGTGCTGCCTCCTTGACTGAATTCGTCCTAGGGTTTTTCTGCTTCGGTCTTCGAAACTCTGATATTGCACCCGAAATTCGTCTGGCCTTGGGGTATTTATAGTTTCTGTCTGAGGGAAGATGCGGCGCATCTACTAAGTAGATGCGGCGCATGTACTTAACTTCGCGTGGGGTCCAAGATTATAATATTCAGGAATATTCGTACACCGCCAGAAGATGCGGCGTAACTCCATGATTAGATGCGGCGCATGTCCTCTTGTATCTTGGATCGTATCTGGTGATATCTTGATAGAGATGCGGCGCATGTCATGAGTGAGATGCGGCGCATCTGGAGCAGATTAGTCTTGATCTTCTTCATTTCAATAGACTCTTAACTTTATGCATGTTTTGCTCCATAATCAGTCCAAAATCGCCAAGTTTCACCAAATGCTTGTTTTTACCTGAGAATTACAAAAGTAAACGATTAAGTATCAATCCTCATACATAATATAGTAAAACAAGTCAAATTAATAGGATAAATGATAGTAATAAAATGTACTTATTTGAGTTCATCAAATATCCCCCCACTTGAACTTTACTTGTCCCCAAGTAAACCTTAGAATTTCTCTTATGAAAATGTATCCTAAAAGATGTTAGGATTTATTTTTATATTTAAGCATGTATTCGTTTATTTCATAATCACACAACTAAACACTTTAACGAATTAGAAGTAAAATAAAATAAGTCGATAAAAGCAAATCTAATCGTTTAACTGTCCAGTCGTGACGAATATTCTATCATAAGCTTGGCAAGTATACACATCTCCTCCACTAAAGCCAAGGAATAACAAGTCTAAAGCGGTAAAAAGGGTTTGTAGGCTTAAGGGTTAATTATTCTTAATCACTATCGATCTCAAATTCCAGAAAAGGCGACAAAATCACAAATACATGATCGAATCCACGAACACGATACTTGCAATTGCTCAAATCCTTAACTCGAATAGGCTAAAGATAGGTCCAAACTTCACCAATAATAATATATCAAAAAGGGCGACAAAATCATAAATACATAGCCGAATCCACGACTACGATACTTAAGATTGCTCAAATCCTTAATCTCAATAAATCAAAGGTTCGGTTGGATAAAGAATAATAAAGGGCATGGATAACATTTGGGATATAAATTGGTGTAAAATGAAAAATAAACAAAACAAATAAATTAAAATCCTAAGTGTGGTTAATCACTATCCCAACCATCCCATGAATAAGACTCATATCATCGAATAACTCACGCTTTAATACTTGAAACACACGCTTTAGGTAGACACGAATTATACTCAACAAGATCTTAATCAAAGAATAAACCTTAATTGGCGTTCCCTTAACTGCCAATTCCCATTCAATCCATAGATATAATACAACAAATAGTGGCCATATGAACCACTTACATAACTTTACATAAGTTGGTTTAACAACAAACATCCAACTTTTCTTTCTTTCTTTTTCTTTTCTTATTTTTTTTCGATTTTTTTTTTTTTTTTTTTTTTTTTTTTTTTCAAACATAAACATAGATGTGTAAAATTTCACCACATCACTATAATGATAATTCTGGATAATTTTTCCATACTTTTCATACTTTCAGAAATAATGCTAATAGTGAAAGTAGTAAACACACGAAAAATAAACTCAAAGATATACAATATTTACTTTCACTCCAATTGCATTGTGCAATTTCCCGACCTAACCAAAGATAATGAATTACGCACGCGAACACAGGTAATGTAAGGAAACACACTTTGCCTATAGCAATTAACCAACCACGGATTTTAATCTACAGGGGTAGGCTAAGGTGTAAGGGTGTAACGAAACATTTTAAAACATAGGTGTAAGAAACGAAAGGAATGGCTCTGAGTGTTTTTCTAGGGGTATCTTACTCTAAAAATGAAAGTAACAAAGGGTTTATACGGGGGTTAACTAACCAGTGTAGTTAGCTAATAACACATAACATATAAAGGCTATTTGGGTGTAATCCTAGAATTTTACCAATTTAGACAAGTCATTCCAATTATATAAATATAATACTCATTATGGTGGTCTCGAATAGTATACAAGCCAAGTTCTAAAGTTTACAAGTCACCGGCACACTCATAGATTTGTGAATTTTGAAAAATCACAATTTTTGAAAATAACGTCATGTGTGCAGCTATGCAACTTAGATCTTAAACAAAAACATGCTAAAAAATTTTTTAAGTTTGATATATTAAGCACATTTTAAGCATAATTTTTGAAAAAGTTTAGGACAAGTAAATGTTGAGTGTTCTAATTCTCCAATCCCCCACTTAAGTTAAACAACGTCCTCGTTGTTTGTATAAAAGGTTAAAAACTGGAAAAGAAAAGAATTAGAACAGAAAAACTCCCCTGAGATTTGCTCGGTATGATCCTCCATTTGTATAAGAGCAAAAATCAACTTCTTGTGGATTAGAACGTTAAAGTTTCATACTTGATGTATCCACAGGAAATCCAGGAAACTATAATACCACCAACACTTTAAAACACACCTAAGATAAGAAAGGTTCAAACTTGCATAATACATTAGTAGTTAGATAAAAATAAAACATAAAAATAAAAACTGAAAATCATCAGGTCAGTCGATGCGCCGTATCTTATGGAAGAAGATACGCCGTATCGAGCCTGGAATAAATACGGATCAGAATAAAGATGCGCCGCATCCTTAACCAGGGATGCGCCGCATTAAAAATAAACTGATAAATAGTTTTAAAGTCGAAAATAAAAATGCAGAAAAATAAAATAAGATATGACCATTGCAGGAGATGCGTCGCATCTCAGGATGGAGATGCGCCGTATCTTCATGCGGGCCTGACTGACTCGACACAGAACAGAATAATAAAAAATAAAGTAAAAGATAAGCATGGGTTGCCTCCCACGAAGCGCTTGTTTTTGTTCGAGTCACGAGCCTGACTCCACCCTTATTTACTGTGTAATAGGGTGTTGTTCCCCCCACTTGGGATCAAGTGCGGGTGATAATAGCAATAAACACGAAAAGAGTGTAAATTTGCTAGTAAATATGGAAGAAATAAATAAAGATCATACCTTGGCAATACATGTACATTTTTCCTATTCATACCCGGTTTGGTTGATAAATTGGATGACTTGACCACTTCATCAGAAAGAGTAGTGTGTTGAGAAAAAATGAGTCTCCTTTCTTCTTGGTTAGTCTCTTTGGTAGTAAGGCGTCCCTTGACTCCCGCAGAAGATGAGAAAGGGTCTTTGGCAAGTAAAATTTCGAGTTCTTCAACAACCTTCATAGGGTCTAAATCATCATCTTCATCAATTATAGCAATGTTTAAGAACTCATCACCAAACTCTTCTTCGAGCTCCACAAAATACGGGTTGATCACAGGTGCTTCAATAGGTAGTGTGATAAATTTCACCTCATCATCTTTTTGTTTTGCAACCTGTTTAGGAAAACTAGCAAGATTATTAGTAACGGGATTAATTATATTAAATAAATTTGTATCACTTTGTGTTGTAAGTGACTCCAATTCGTCCTGTGAATCTCCATTTTCAACTAGTGGTCTGGCAATTTCAGCATCGTCCCGAATTTCATCTTTAAATAAGTAATCCCAGACTTCTTCAAAATCCCTCGTTGGGTCAAAATCTGGTTGAGGTATGTCATCATCAACTATGGCGTCAAATGGTTCGAAATCAAAATTAGAATACTTTTCATCTTCATCCGTTGGATTGTCTAATGGTGGTAATACGATTGCTGAATATTCTTCATCGTAATGTTCCGTATACCCATCATCTTCTTGTGCAATCTCCGGAGAAAAAGTACTATCAATAACAATTGCCGGAATTGGTTTCATGATATATGATTCTTCCTCATCATCATTTGACATACACCAAGCGTGTTGAAACGGCAATTTGTTTCTTTCTTTCCTTGTTTTTTCTCGTCCTAAAATTAAGTATTCTTCTATAGTGATTTCTTCCGTTTCAATGACTTGTGCACCATATCTTGCTCTTTCCCAATCATAGATCCCATTATTGCTCAAGGCTCTTTCCTTTTCAAACTTAATATATTCTTCCATTGTAATATCCGGATCGTCCATCTTCCTGAAATAAAACTTACTCGTGCAAAAGAAGGGTGAAACGATCAAAGTAAAATAAAAGTTGCTGATATCAGCTGACGATGCGCCGTATCCTATAAATGGGATACGCCGTATCTTAATACGTTAAAAATAAATCAGACTTTTATTCAAAAAAATAGATACGCCGCTTAGAAATTGGAATGCGCCGTATCAGTTTTAATTAATCAAAAATCAACTTATCTAATTAAAATTAAATGCGTCGTATTAACGAAAGTTAATGCGCCGTATTTTCGTTACGTTTAAAAATAAATATCGATTTTTGATTCAGAAAGATGCGCCGTATCGATATAGATCGATGCGTCGTATCTGTTTAATAATTCGCAAACTGTTTTTAATTAAAATAATAGATACGCCGTATCTACGAAAGCAGATGCGTCGTATGGCGTTAACGTTTAGAAAATTTTTTTTATCAAAAACAGATACGCCGTATCTGCAAAAGCAGATGCGTCGTATTACTTTATTGCTTTTTTAAAAAAATTTCGTATTAAAAACAGATACGCTGTATCTTGGGGAAAAGATGCGTCGTATCGAATTAATTAAACGCGTTGTATTTTTTTAAAAATTAAACGCAATACGCCGTATCTGAGAAATCAAATGCGCCGTATCGTTTGATTTAGCACAGTACAACGATAGCAGAACAGAAAATATACGAAAAATAAAAAACAAAAATTAAACACACAAACAAAAATAAACACACAAAAATAAAAGCAAACAAATAACACAAAACAAATAACACACAGTACAACAAATATGCAAAATAATACAATGATGCAATTAATCTAATAAAAGAAAATCCTAATTAAAATACTAATCAAATTAACAGATAATAACAATTCACTCCCCGGCAACGGCGCCAAAAACTTGATGGGTGTGCGTGTCGTAGTATAGTTTTAGCAGTTTTAATGCCTACTCAAGTTTTAAATTTATATTTAGCCGACTTATCAATAACACACACACTTAACGAGCAGTGTACCCGGTCAGTATGAATATAATGGTAAGTAGAGTGTCGATCACTAGGAGTGGAACGTATTATCTCGTTATTCTAATCAGTATTTTAATATCCTAACGCAAGGGGGTTTCAGCTTGAGAGACTGGCACGATTTGTTTGCAATTAAATAATAAAATAAACCAATAGGCACGAATCAGCAAGTAGCACACACGTACACAGATAGATACTCGAGACAATAAGAGGGCTGTCCTTATGATTAAGTAGATTGTCACTTGTTTTATTGATAGCTTTATATGAAGTGTATGTAGTTAACCCTTTCTCGTTGGTCCTAATCTTATCGGCGAGTAAACCCTTAATGATTACTTATGTCTAAAAGTTATTCCTAAGTGATCAATTTAGTAATAACCGTGGGAGCCACATTATGTCCCGCAGTCAAATGCCCGCAAGCCACTAATAAACACAGAGGTTATCAATGCACTAATAAGTAGTAACCAAAGACATCAACATATAAACTTTAATTGATGGGAAAGCAAGTATTAAAGGGAGTGCAATCTTTCGTTGTCACATTACACAAGCCACCAATCCTGATGAATTAAAGTTTGCTAACACAATAAAACAAAACTACTTAATGAATTAAACACATGCAGCACCTTCTTACAGCTCTTGTATCTTCGTTTTGGGTGTGTCTTGTGCTGCCTCCTTGACTGAATTCGTCCTAGGGTTTTTCTGCTTCGGTCTTCGAAACTCTGATATTGCACCCGAAATTCGTCTGGCCTTGGGGTATTTATAGTTTCTGTCTGAGGGAAGATGCGGCGCATCTACTAAGTAGATGCGGCGCATGTACTTAACTTCTCGTGGGGTCAAAGATTATAATATTCAGGAATATTCGTACACCGCCAGAAGATGCGGCGTAACTCCATGATTAGATGCGGCGCATGTCCTCTTGTATCTTGGATCGTATCTGGTGATATCTTGATAGAGATGCGGCGCATGTCATGAGTGAGATGCGGCGCATCTGGAGCAGATTAGTCTTGATCTTCTTCATTTCAATAGACTCTTAACTTTATGCATGTTTTGCTCCATAATCAGTCCAAAATCGCCAAGTTTCACCAAATGCTTGTTTTTACCTGAGAATTACAAAAGTAAACGATTAAGTATCAATCCTCATACATAATATAGTAAAACAAGTCAAATTAATAGGATAAATGATAGTAATAAAATGTACTTATTTGAGTTCATCAACAATTTATTCAAGTAATGTATAAATCACTAAAGCACAGAAACCCTAATTCCACAAAAACTCCCGATAAAACACTAATCTCACAAAACTATTATTTTATGTAATAAAGTCACAAACCCTAATTAATATTTTTATAAAATATATAGGTACAAGTCCTTTAAACTAATGTACAAGTCCTTAATGCATAAAAACTAATTATTAATAAAAACCTTATATAAACTTTAATAATAACTATTTTAAAGACATATTTTGTAATAATCTTCTACAATAAATTTATTAATTTATTAAATAAATGTACAATCCTCTAAACCCATAGTATAACCCTCTAATGCACAAAACTTTAAAAACGTATTTAATTACTTTAAAACCTTAATAAAAGTTATATAAAAATAATGTAAATTAAGGAAATAATAAAATTATATTTTTCTTAATTTCTAAACCCTAGTACAACATCCGTAAGTCTAAAGTACAACACCCTAAAGCACCAAATTATTTTCTTCTGAATTCATATAAATCGATATACCTAAAAATATTTAGAAAACTTATAAAAATTATTTCTAAGAAATCCCTAACCCTAGGAACCCTAACTAGAACACTAACCCTAGAGTATCATACACTTAAGCCCAATGTACAATTCCCTTATGCCCTAGTGAAACCAAACTCTACCATTTTCCTTTTGATTAGTTCGAATCTCACAAGAAACCAACCAAAACAATTATTTTCCTTGAACCTTAAGCAAATGTAAGTGAGAACCCTAGCTTTCCATATCTCCCTCCTCTAGAAACATAAAACTTGTATGGTTTTAAAGGAAACACATCATCACCTCCCATATAACCCAAGACATCCCTCCCCCTCCTCACACTTCTCCTCACAAATCCTTGAACACATCTTCATAGTAACATAAGCCTCTAGAAAACCCAAACCAACTCCCTTCTACAAATACCAAACCCATACACACCATTTTATTATCATACCATTCGACAAAACCCAAACAGCCCCATACACTCTCATTTTTGATTTCCCACAGCCTTGAACAAGTCCAAAAACATTCTAGGAAGCCAAAGAAGGAAGATAGAAGCACTTGAGCATCATTTCTAAACCCTACGCCCCAATCTTTGCCCTAATCGATCTATAACACCTAGGTACGTTTCTAATCCATTTCATTTCACTTTCTATATTCTAAATATCATTAATATCACTAATAAACAAACCTTAATAATGGTTAAACCCTAAAACCCAAGGTTCCTTGTTCTTTTCTTTTATTTTGATTTTGTCGAGCAACACAAACAAGCACCTCCTATAATTATTTTGTAAACCTAAAAATACCTAAAACCATATAGAAACCTCTTAAACATGTTAAAGATATTAAATATAATCAAAGATTTCTAGTTCGAAAGCCCAAAAATCGAAAAACTAAAATTTTCTTTCTTTTTTATTTTGTCGACAAAACAGCAGACCCTTGTTTTGTAAAATAAAAATCGACCATTAAACGAACTCTAAAAATTCTAGATTTTTGCACACCTGAAGATCTCTCAGCTATCTAACTATAGGAAAAATAACGAACTAATTTGGTTAAGATTTCATCAAGATATGGCCTTTTCTTTTCGGGTAATTTCTGCCCAGTTTTAACGAACAAACGCACCCTTTAAAAATTTATTTCAAGCTCGTGAGCTCGAATCATGGGCTGGAAATTTGTAGGAATTAAGTTTATAAACTGACACTTAAGTGTACAAAAGAGTCGTAAAAAGTTTTGCCATAATTCGTAAGACATAGCGCGTTTTTAAGAAATAAGGACGTTGTGTGAAACACGACGGGAGTCTCAAGGGTATTTTCTGTCAAAACTCTAACTAAAATAATAAAAAGGACTTGGTATGCAGTCGACCTAAACCCTAGGGGTAAAAAGTGTCACTTTTGAAACTATAGGTATAAAAGTTATCATTTAACCAAAGTTGAAGGGTAAAAATTGTAATTTTATGAAAGTTGAGGGGTGAAACTTGTCATTATTCGAAAGTTCAAGGGTAAAAGTTGACAATATGTAGAACTTTAGGGGAAGAAGTGAAAAATATTCAAATAATAATTAATATTATTATTATTATTTTTTTTAATTATTATTATTATTATTATTATTATTATTATTATTATTATTATTATTATTATTATTATTATTATTATTATTATTATTATTATTATTATTATTATTATTATTATTATTATTAAAACTATTATTATTATTATTATTATTCTTTTTAGTATTATTAATGTAATACGTTTTTTTCGATAACGAATGAACGAAGTATTTATTTAAACGAATGAACGGAACAAAAACATAAAAATGAGTAATAAGATAAATCTCATAACTTTTGGAGAAACTTCATGTTTTTATCAAATTTAACATTTAAACAATAACCGAAAACGTTACAAAACGAACAAATAAACTTAATTATATTCAAGAACGATTACTAAAATATGACGTACCAACCCAGGTTACGTACCGGAGACGTTTATCAACTTTAGTTAATCTCGTTTATCATTCAGACTAATCAAGGTGAGTTCATAGTCCCACTATTTTTATACGTTTTTCAAACTTGTGGGGAGATACATGCTACTAAATCGAACACGAGTATTTTTAATTATTATTGCACTAGGTTAACTTATTGCCTATTTTTATTTAAAAAGTCCCTCATATCATGCACCATAAGTCACCCGCAGGGTGAGCGCGAATATAATGAATAGATCTATTGTTACACCCATATCCCGAGAAGGTACTAGTTATGTAAATAATATGTATTGTATATTATAAGTTAGGTGTGGTGAGTTAGCTAAATAAATTAATGTGAGGGCATTATAGAAAGAATGAAACTAGAAGGGCTAAGATTGCCAAATGGGCAAAGTTTATTAGTTAAAATACCATAGCCTAGATAATTTTAGAAAAGTCCAGGACTTTCTTCTTGGTCATTTGTGAAGATCGGATTTTAAGAGAAAAGAGGAGGGAAGAGCAAGTTGACAATAAAGCTCAATTACCATTGTGAAGTGATCAAAGAAGCCTTGAGAACCCTTAATTGTTGTCTTTTCTTCAAGTAAGTGTTCTTCCCCAAATTAAGGAATTAGGGTTCATGTATGATATTTGATCATAATGATCAAGGGTTGATAATTCATGATTTATTTGTTAATTAGTCTTTAATTTGAGATGATTTTGATATAGGAAGCAAGTAAGAAGTGGGGAAGCTATTATTAGTGTGATTGTGCTTAAGAATCAAGGTAAGTACATTGGTTATAACATGTCTTTGTTAGCTTTATCATATTTTGGTATGATAATGGTTTATGTGTTAGCTTTATCATGTTTGTTTACATGATAATGGTGAAGGATAGGGTATAGGGTGCGTTAGCTAGTATGGATCCATCACTAGGTGTAGCTTAGTTAGTCGTTGGGCTAACTATGGGATGAGGTTCAACCTTATGGGTTGATCGTGTTTAGGTCGACTATGTCGATGCGAGGTAAGTGCCCCTATATCGCTAGCTTAACTAGTGGTTAGACTAGTTATGGTTATATATGATGTTTAGCTTGTTATGCCATGTACTTACTAAGCGTTTCGCTTACGTGTTTAGTTGTGATGTTTTTCTTGATAGGTATCGAAGGATTGAGCAAAGGTAAGGAAAAGGTGCAAGTGATTATGTAGTAGAAGACTGTTCTCTTTTGGACCAAGCATATTGAAGTTGGAGGCCCCAAGTGTTCTTTTGTGTCGTGGGTACACTTCTTTTTATATGGCCATTTTGTTAGTTCACGGTCTTGTGGTCATATATGGTCTTTGTTCATGTTTAGTCCAAGGGTCAAGTTGTGTACAAGCTATGATGTTCATATGGTGTCTAAGTTAGAATTTGTATGGTTATAGTACTCATTAAGGGGTGTTTGGTATAAGCATGTTTCTACCCATTTTGAGATGTTAACGGGTCATGTATGCATGGAACGTTTTTGATATGTTAAGTTAATGGTTATGGTCAAGTTATTTGTGAATTGGTAGTAGTATAAATGGTCTTTTAGTGTAATGGGTCATTTTGGGTATTAATGCATAACCCGTCCAATTTTGAGGTACTATTACGGGTGGTCAAACGGGTGATGTTTTTGCATGAAATTAATCTTACGGACATACTAAAGGATTCTGGAAAGTTTCGTCAAGTTTCGAGTCCGGGAGGTCGGGTTTCCAGCCGAGGATTTTGATTATGCATATTTGGGACAGTAGGGTCTGTCCAGGATTTCTGTGGTGCAGGGTAGATACGGCGTATCAGGTGATGCGGCGCATCTCTTTTTGGGATATGGCGCATCGTAGCTATTTTCTTGAACTTTTCTGTCTTAGTGGGTCGATGCGGCGTATCTAATTCAATAGATGCGGCGTATCCGAGTTTAGGATAATACGGCGTATCACTTCAGATTGATACGGCGTATTGTCTCTCAGCTTTGATGCGGCGTATCCCTGAAAAGGATACGGCGTATCTTGGTCTCAGAAGGGTTGTCAGGTTGTGTTAGAAAATTTAGTGAAATGTTTTGAAGGGTCTTCGATTATATGTTCTTGCAAGTATGTTTAAAAAGGTTAAATGTTATAGGTTTTGGTCATTCAATGAAGAAATTGTATGAGTCCGTTTTAGTCAATCGTTCCCGCGTATAAAGTTCAAATTTTTTGGTATAAGTGGTCACGGGGCGTTACAACTTGGTATCAGAGCTTCGGTCTAAGAGATTTAGGATTTCCCCTTAGGATTTCCTAGACTTAGGCCTTGTGTAGATGCGTTTAGTATCGGTGTTTGTTATTTGTGTATTGTTTGGGTGATTTCGGGAACACATATGCTAAGTATTTTTATGACTACTCCTGGCCACCGTAGTGATAAAAATATGACACATATGTGAGATTGAAATCATTTAGGCTATACATGGATGATAAACTCTAGGGTGTTTAGTATAATGATAGATGTGTCATTCATGCATCGACTATGATTGTGACTTTGCTTAATAATGTGAATTGTTAAATTTCAGTTAGTAGAAAAGATGGCGAATATCCGAAATAAGGAGGTGTTAAGGACGACCTCCTCCCGCCATGATGATGATGATTCAAATGATGAGGGAAATTCTAGTAGTGTCAAGTCAATACCACTACCGGAAAATCTTGACCCTAAAAGTTTTACGAAAGCTGAGTTGAAAGAATTGGACGTTTTGGTGACTGATAGAGTAGGAAGGGCTATTGAGAAAGTTATGCCCTATTATGTCGACAAAACAACCGAGAACTTACAAAAGATATTTCAAGAGGAGATTGAGAAGCTTAAGAAGAGTGGGGAGTTAGTGAGTGATTCAAATGCTAAACTTGGAGTGGGGAGGGAGAAATCCACTTATCGTGACTTCACTGCTTGTGCTCCACCCACATTTACGGGGACTCTCGATCCGTTAAAGAGTTCTAGATGGATTACTGATATAGAAGGGGCTTTCCGTACGAGTCGTTGTGTAGAAGAGGATAAGGTGAACTTTGCTACTAATTACCTTCGTGAACGGGCTAAAGTATGGTGGGAAGGCAAGGCAAACGAGAAAGGTAGTGCTTGGAGAGAATCGTGCACGTGGGATCAATTTAAGGAAGTGTTCATGAAAGAGTATGCTCCCGCGGAGGAAATTGATAAAATAAGAGAAGCTTTCCATTCCCTTGTGCAAACTGATGAATCGGTGAATGAGTTGTGGGGAAAGTTTTGTGACATGGTACAATATTGCCCGGAGTATCTTAACAACGAGAGGCTTAAAGTTGACAAATTTCAAAGGATGCTCAAGGATGAAATTCGTACGATAGTGTCACCTTTCAAGTGCGCCGACATGGAGGATCTTCTAAGCAGGGCACGTACTCGTGAAGCAGACTTGGATAGAATGAAAGGCAAAGAGAAGAAGGACTTAAAAAGGAAGCAAGATCATCCATCAACATTTAGTAAGCGAGGCAGGTTCGATTTCACAAGGAAGGACAACACGGGGAAGTTACCTCCTAAGTGTAATAGGTGCGGTAAGAACCATGTGGGAGAATGTAAATCTGGGATGAAGGGATGTTATAAATGTGGGGATACTAGCCATATTAGCAAGGATTGCACCAAGCCTTTGGTAATATGTTATGGGTGCAACGAAGAAGGACATAAGGTAAATGAATGTCCTAAGGCCAATCCTAAGCAAGCGAAGCCGTTTAAACCTATTAAAGGAGAAAAGGTTGAGGTTCCGAGGCCTACAGCTCGTGTTTATCAGATGAGTGCTGAAGAAGCGAAGTCGGGTTCAGATGTTGTCACAGGTATAATTCTCGTTAATTCTAAACCCGCTCGTGTTTTGTATGACTCTGGTGCAAGCGTGTCCTTTGTATCTTATAACTTTAGTAAAGAATTGTCCACCCCGTTAGATAAGCTTCCAATACCTATAGAAGTTGAAATCGCCGATAGTAAAGTTGTGGTAGTGTCAAATGTGTATCGTGATGTAGAAATAGAGATCGATGAGAATGCTTTTAGGATCGATTTAATCCCTATAATGCTTGGAGAGTTTAATATTATTGTTGGCATGGATTGGCTTAGCAAACACAATGCCGCCATTCTATGCAAACAAAAGATCGTTAGAGTTGTTAATCCTAGTGGTCGAGAAATGATGATTTATGGTGATAAGAGGGAAGGCGAGTTAAAACTTTGTTCCGTAATGAAGGCTAGAAAATATCTATCACGTGGTTGTCTAGCCTTTATGGCACACGTGGTAGATACGAGTTTTGAGAAAAGAAGTATCGACGATGTTCCGATTGTTAATGAATTTCGTGATGTATTTCCGGAAGATTTGCCGGGTATTCCGCCCGACAGACAAGTTGAGTTCCGTATTGATCTTGTTCCGGGTGCTACTCCTATTGCCAAAACTCCTTATCGTCTTGCTCCATCCGAAATGAAGGAGTTAATGAGTCAACTCCAAGAGTTACTTGACAAGGGTTTTATTCGCCCAAGTAGCTCACCATGGGGAGCTCCGATTCTATTCGTTAAAAAGAAAGACGGTAGTATGCGGATGTGCATTGATTACCGTGAATTGAACAAAGTCACGGTGAAAAATGTATACCCATTACCAAGAATCGATGACCTCTTTGATCAACTTCAAGGTGCACGATGGTTTTCAAAGATCGATCTCCGTTCGGGTTATCACCAATTGAAGGTTCGGGAAGAAGACATTCCCAAGACGGCCTTTAGGACCCGATATGGACATTACGAGTTTACGGTTATGCCTTTTGGTCTCACGAACGCGCCTGCGGTTTTCATGGATCTCATGAACCGTGTATGTAGACCGATGTTGGATAAATTCGTTATAGTGTTCATCGATGATATCCTTATCTATTCTAAGAGTAAGGAAGAACATGAACTACATCTTCGAGAAATACTTGAAACATTGAGAAAAGAAAGATTGTATGCTAAGTTCTCAAAGTGCAAATTCTGGTTGCAAGAAGTTCAGTTCCTTGGTCATGTTATTAATCCTGATGGTATTAAAGTTGATCCGTCAAAGGTTGAGGCCGTGATGAATTGGCAAGCGCCGAAGAACGTTGGTGAAATTCGAAGTTTTCTAGGACTCGCGGGTTATTATAGACGGTTTATTCAAGACTTCTCCAAAATTTCATCTTCGTTAACCGAACTCACCAAGAAGAATGTTCCTTTTGTGTGGGGCGAGAAGCAAGAAGAAGCCTTCCGTACTTTACGAAAGAGGTTGTGTGAAGCGCCGATCTTAGTATTACCGGAGGGAACCGAAGACATGGTGGTCTATAGTGATGCATCTTATTCCGGTCTTGGATGTGTTCTTATGCAAAGGGGTAAAGTGATTGCTTACGCTTCAAGACAACTAAAGAAGCACGAAGAGAAATATCCGACTCATGATCTTGAATTTGCGGCCGTAGTCTTTGCCTTGAAGATTTGGAGGCATTATCTATATGGTGTGAAGTTCATAATTTACACCGACCATAGAAGTCTTCAGTATTTCCTTGATAAGAAAGATCCGAATATGAGGCAACGTAGGTGGTTAGACTTGTTGAAAGATTATGATTGTGAAATTCGCTACCATCCGGGTAAGGCGAATGTTGTAGCGGATGCGCTAAGTCGTCAGGGCCGAAGTGACGTTACACGGATTCACTCCTTGAGAATGATTATCACATCTGATCTTTTTGACAGAATTAAGTTAGCTCAGGAGGAGTCGTTAAAAGAAGAGAATCAAGAGAAAGAACGTATCACTTCTCACATTCCTCATCTCGAAGAAGACAGTCGAGGGATTAAGACACGATATGGAAGGGTTTACATTCCTTTTCGAAGCAACATTAAAGAATTACTCATGGAAGAAGCCCATAAGTCGAAGTATTCTATTCAATGTTGCAAAAATCGTGAATCGGTACTGAGGCGGTCCGGGGCCGATTAGCGATTTTTTTACCGATTAATCAGCCGATTTTCTTGACTCGGCCGATTAATCGGCCGATTACCTTGGAATTCTCTCCAAGTTCCAGGGCCGATTACCTTGGAATCGCCGATTAATCGGCCGATTCGGCCGATTTTTGCAACACTGATTCTATTCATCCGGGAGCTACGAAAATGTACCTTGATTTGAAAAGAAACTATTGGTGGCCGGGTATGAAAAGAGATTGTGTGAAGTACGTAGAAAGATGCTTAACTTGTTTGAAGGTGAAAGCCGAACACCAAAAGCCGTATGGAAAAGTGCAACCCTTAGACATTCCAGTTTGGAAGTGGGAAAAGATTACTATGGACTTCATCACGAAATTGCCAAAGACGAAAAAGAAGAATGATACCATTTGGGTAGTAGTCGATCGTTTGACTAAGAGTGCGCATTTTATTCCGATTAGGGAGAATATGCCTGTTCATAAGTTAGCGAAGGTTTATGTTAATGAGATAGTCGCGCGTCATGGGGTACCTATATCTATAGTCTCCGATAGAGACGGGCGTTTCACTTCAATTTTTTGGCAAGATTTCCAAGAAGAGTTAGGTACGAAACTTCATATGAGCACAGCTTTTCATCCTTAAACCGATGGGCAAAGCGAGAGGACGATTCAAACTTTAGAAGATATGCTTCGAGCTTGCATGATCGACTTTGGAGGTAATTGGGATGACCATTTACCCCTAGTTGAATTCGCCTACAATAATAGTTATCATGCTAGTATAGGCATGCCACCCTATGAAATGCTCTATGGAAGAAAGTGTAGGATGCCCGTATGTTGGGAAGAAGTGGGAAGGAGGGAATTGGCTAGCACGGATATAGTGTTGGCAACGACGGAAAAGGTTGAGATGATTCGAGCAAGACTTAAGGCGGCACAAGATAGGTGGAAAAGTTATGCCGATAATCGAAGAAGGCCAATAGAATTCGAGGTAGGTGATATGGTTATGCTAAAAGTTTCTCCGTGGAAGGGCGTTTTTAGGTTTAAAAACAAAGGGAAATTAAGTCCGCGGTTTATAGGGCCGTTTAAAATTTTAAAACGTGTTGGCGAGGTGGCTTATGTGTTGGAATTGCTCGAAGAAATGAGAGGTATTCATAATACTTTCCATGTGTCATACTTGAGGAAATGTTTAGCGGATGAGGCTAGTGTGGTCACGTTAGACGATATAGAAATTGATCCAGAATTGATTTCACAAAAGGATGAACCGGAAGCGATCTTAGGAAGGAAAGTGAGGCAACTTCGAAACAAAGAAATTCCGTTAGTAAAGGTGCAATGGAGACATCGTAAAGGTACAAGCATTAGATGGGAGCTAGAGGAGAAGATGAGGAATGAGTATCCTCATTTATTTCAAGAGTAGATTTCGAGGACGAAATCTTATTTTAAGGAGAGGAGAATTGTTACACCCATATCCCGAGAAGGTACTAGTTTTGTAAATAATATGTATTGTATATTATAAGTTAGGTGTGGTGAGTTAGCTAAATAAATTAATGTGAGGGCATTATAGAAAGAATGAAACTAGAAGGGCTAAGATTGCCAAATGGGCAAAGTTTATTAGTTAAAATACCATAGCCTAGATAATTTTAGAAAAGTCCAGGACTTTCTTCTTGGTCATTTGTGAAGATCGGATTTTAAGAGAAAAGAGGAGGGAAGAGCAAGTTGACAATAAAGCTCAATTACCATTGTGAAGTGATCAAAGAAGCCTTGAGAACCCTTAATTGTTGTCTTTTCTTCAAGTAAGTGTTCTTCCCCAAATTAAGGAATTAGGGTTCATGTATGATATTTGATCATAATGATCAAGGGTTGATAATTCATGATTTATTAGTTAATTAGTCTTTAATTTGAGATGATTTTGATATAGGAAGCAAGTAAGAAGTGGGGAAGCTATTATTAGTGTGATTGTGCTTAAGAATCAAGGTAAGTACATTGGTTATAACATGTCTTTGTTAGCTTTATCATATTTTGGTATGATAATGGTTTATGTGTTAGCTTTATCATGTTTGTTTACATGATAATGGTGAAGGATAGGGTATAGGGTGCGTTAGCTAGTATGGATCCATCACTAGGTGTAGCTTAGTTAGTCGTTGGGCTAACTATGGGATGAGGTTCAACCTTATGGGTTGATCGTGTTTAGGTCGACTATGTCGATGCGAGGTAAGTGCCCCTATATCGCTAGCTTAACTAGTGGTTAGACTAGTTATGGTTATATATGATGTTTAGCTTGTTATGCCATGTACTTACTAAGCGTTTCGCTTACGTGTTTAGTTGTGATGTTTTTCTTGATAGGTATCGAAGGATTGAGCAAAGGTAAGGAAAAGGTGCAAGTGATTATGTAGTAGAAGACTGTTCTCTTTTGGACCAAGCATATTGAAGTTGGAGGCCCCAAGTGTTCTTTTGTGTCGTGGGTACACTTCTTTTTATATGGCCATTTTGTTAGTTCACGGTCTTGTGGTCATATATGGTCTTTGTTCATGTTTAGTCCAAGGGTCAAGTTGTGTACAAGCTATGATGTTCATATGGTGTCTAAGTTAGAATTTGTATGGTTATAGTACTCATTAAGGGGTGTTTGGTATAAGCATGTTTCTACCCATTTTGAGATGTTAACGGGTCATGTATGCATGGAACGTTTTTGATATGTTAAGTTAATGGTTATGGTCAAGTTATTTGTGAATTGGTAGTAGTATAAATGGTCTTGTAGTGTAATGGGTCATTTTGGGTATTAATGCATAACCCGTCCAATTTTGAGGTACTATTACGGGTGGTCAAACGGGTGATGTTTTTGCATGAAATTAATCTTACGGACATACTAAAGGATTCTGGAAAGTTTCGTCAAGTTTTGAGTCCGGGAGGTCGGGTTTCCAGCCGAGGATTTTGATTATGCATATTTGGGACAGTAGGGTCTGTCCAGGATTTCTGTGGTGCAGGGTAGATACGGCGTATCAGGTGATGCGGCGCATCTCTTTTTGGGATATGGCGCATCGTAGCTATTTTCTTGAACTTTTCTGTCTTAGTGGGTCGATGCGGCGTATCTAATTCAATAGATGCGGCGTATCCGAGTTTAGGATAATACGGCGTATCACTTCAGATTGATACGGCGTATTGTCTCTCAGCTTTGATGCGGCGTATCCCTGAAAAGGATACGGCGTATCTTGGTCTTAGAAGGGTTTTCAGGTTGTGTTAGAAAATTTAGTGAAATGTTTTGAAGGGTCTTCGATTATATGTTCTTGCAAGTATGTTTAAAAAGGTTAAATGTTATAGGGTTTGGTCATTCAATGAAGAAATTGTATGAGTCCGTTTTAGTCAATCGTTCCCGCGTATAAAGTTCAAAATTTTTGGTATAAGTGGTCACGGGGCGTTACATCTATTGGCCCGACAACCCATTTGTATTAGTCGGATGGATACCCTTTGGGGTAGCCGGGTATGCAAATGCATTATATTTGATTTCTATAAAGAATTTCTAGGCAGACTCCTACTCGGGGGCAAGACCACTCTCATTTAATTATGTTTGTGGAACCTGGACACTGTCAACGCATTGCGTGTCATGAGGCTTAGTGCAATATACCGTACCGTGATTTTATCCTTTATACTAGGCTTGTGTTCAAATTGATTATAAAACACTATGGATTCACTCAACCTTTGTGTTGACTTTTTAGCATGTTTTATCTCAGGTAATTAAGAGAACGAACTTGGCACGGAGTGGCGGTAGACTTTCTTTTATAAAAAGGGTGTCCATATGTTATCATTCAAATGAATAAATGTAACTTTTATAACGTATTTCCAAACTTCCCTCTGGGACCTATATTATTTACTCTGATATTAAATAAATGAATGATAACAATTTTATTTAAAAACGTCTCTTTTTGAGTCGTTTTCTATTATCATGACTACGAACCATGAAGTAACACCCCAACTTATATTTCCGCTGCGAATATCGAAAACGGGGGTGTTAGAGATTGGTATCAGTGCCTATGGTTATAGAGAACCAAATGTTTTTAAACGTTGGACTATAACTACATTTTCAAAACGAATGATTTTATACCACAACTACTTTACACAAACTTAACCAAAGTCCTCCGTGCCACAACGCTGCTGAAACGTACTTATATATGATAATTGTTAATTATTTAATTACATAGTAAAATATTTATACCGGGTGGTTACAGAACCCTAATTTTCCCTATCTATTCTATTACTCTCATGTCCAGACTCGGACATCAAGATAGTACCATGCTTAGTACATTACCTATTAGGATTATTTTACACCAAAAATAGATATTCACACGCACTTAATTATTTCATCCTTATTTTCCCTTTCCCTTAAATATTATTAAGTACTTATAAACTTTATTTACGGTTTAATACAGTACCATGTTCCCCAAAACCCCTAATATTAACGAAATTACCTCAATGACACTCTCACTATCACCTACTCCCTCGCCTCCACGTCAGAAACTTAGGAGAGCTACTGAATCGTATTCAGAGGAAGAGTTAATTGGTTGTCCGACAACATTTGAGGTTGGACAGAATTCACACCAAGAAACAATTCAAAAGGATACTAATCCAATTTCTCCCCTACCTGACACTCCAGACTTCTCAATACCAAATATCCCAGATGATATATCTCCACCTAATCCCTCTGACTATAATCTAAACCTTAGTGACTCATTATGGACTATCCTTTTCCAACAAGCCAAAACCTTAGACAGTCATACTAAACAGCTGGAAGGATTACAACCGTTACGTTTCAAATGGTACGACCGTAATATCGACACTCTATTTAGAAGAACCGATACCGAAAGGCGAGTAGTGTTTGACTTAGGAGTAAAAGTTGATAAGATGAAGGATACTTACGACCACGAATTTAGAAGCTTGGATTATAGGATTCGCTCTTCAAGAAGAGAACACGGTCAGATGCATGGAAGAGTGGAAGACATTGAAAGAACCTTATGGATGGCCAGAGATACGACAAGAAGCCAGGGTCAGAAGATCTTCGCCTTAGAAGCCATGCTGACCAATCAAATAAGGATGTACCAGGAATTACAGGAACATTTCTCAGAAATGAAAGCTGCACAACTAGAACTTGAGACTGAAATTAAGCAACTACGTCAAGGACGTAATTAGTCTTAAATTCATATGTGTCTGTGTTGTGTCCACTAAATCAAATAGTATTTCCTGTAATTTCCAATAAAGCCTGAAACTTTCAGAGTTGTAATCAACCTATAAATCTATCGCAACCTACTTTTGTTATATATATCTTCTTTTGAAAACAAATTCATTCTATTAAGCTTTACTATGATGTTGTGCATACATGTAACGATTACTGGTGTATTAATAAAAGACCTTGAATTTATTGTTTTATAAAAACAATCAATCAAGTTATGAACATCATGTAATTTTTCCTAGAATTACTAAGACACCACTTAAGATTTTTACCTATTCTACCTGCCCTAACTAGGCTATAATCATAGAATCCATTAAGATAAAGTTTCGGAAGAAAACTTGATGAATGAAGAGAAAGTTGCTGAACTTTAGTTTTGAAAATGGATTTGTTTATTCCTTAGGAAATTTATACCAAGAATGAATCACTTAGGGGGTGCTTGGTTGGGGGATAGTGGGGGTGGGTAATGGGTATATAATCATTAATGATGGTTGGTTTAAGGGAATGCAATGGCCCATTACCCACTAGTGGGTAATGGGGCATTACCCAACAATTTGGGGGGAAAGGGAATGCATTGCATTGCATTCCCTTTGCATTCCTCACCCTTTGAACCAAGCGGCCCCTTATTTACGATGTTAACCAGACACATCGTAAATTATTGATTTTCAATTGGATATAATTTCGCATTATGACCACTTGTTAGTATGTAATTATTCTAACATGGTCATTACGGGAATTCTAAAATTCATGTTTCTTGTGATATTGATAGTAGAAAGCCAACATGAATACGAATATCTCACTAATGACTCCCGAAGATATCCGGAAGTTGGTAATTAACCTGATTACGATAGTACTCGAAGTGACTACAGTAGCACACCTGAATAGCAAAAATATGACCACAGGGAAAAGGAAGACAACTGTACCATATGAACATACCCCTAAAGGTTTTACGGGATGTAGACCAGCTTATCATAAGGGCCCAGGCAGGATGATTAAACCTACCATAAATCATGCCTTAGGAGTTAAACATAGTGTTACATTTAAGAAAAATAACCAAAAGCGAAAATACACAGAAATAAAACCACCCATCCCTACCTTCTGTAACTCCACCAATACCCACGACTGCTACCGCAAGCATCTTCAAGATCGTATCAACTATCACCACCAACTGAATCGTCAGCAGGAAATAGCTAAAGCCCATGCAGCCTCATCTGCTAAAGGAAGTGGTTATGCCGGGAGCAAACCATCTTGCAGTAAATGCATGTTGCACCACTATGGTCCATGCATTGTTGCGTACACAAGGTGCCAGAGAATTGGACATCAACCTAAAGACTGTAAGGCAACGGGAGAAAACCAACCATCAGAAAACCTAACTTTCTTTGGGTGTGGTGGAAAGGGTCACTACCAGAGTCAGTGTCCAAACTATAATGCCAATTGGAAAGACAAGGCTAGTGCCAAGGAATGAAACTCGTTAAGATTCCAAGAACGTCAAAGGATGATATTAAGTGTTTACGCAGAAGATAAATTCCTGCAGTAGATAAATAATCTGTGGTTTAGAACACTTTAAGTTGTATTTCCTATGTACTTTACTTTAGGTATGATGAGCATAACAACTACCTTTCCACTGTATGAACTCCTACTTTGTAATACTTTATAATTAATCACAATTCCAGTCTCTACTCCTATTTATCCTATTTATAGTCATTACGTAACAAAACATTTATATTTCTCTAGAGGTTGGGTTAATATTATCTTAGGAATTGAACAATAGGTTACCACTGACCTGTAAGAATTCCCTCACAAACCCTAGAATATATTTTAAAGATGACCTATTATCACTCTACAAATTCTTGACTTAGCATCATCATATGGATTAGAATTTTCTTACTATTTGAAGACATAATAACGTTGTTATTATATAAAAACAACACGTTGAACACCATCTAAAACAATTTGAAAAATATAGAAATATCGCAGTAACTGGACTAAATATCACATCATTCGATCCTTAACTATACATAGCCTGATCAACTATGTATAATTTAGGAAGCATCATGTCATAATTAGAACAGTTATCTTTTCAGATTTCCTAATAACAATCTTCATTCAAAAGCAAAATATTGAAATAAAATAAATTGTTCATAAAAACATCACTTTTGAGTAAAAAAAAAAAAAAAAAAAAAAAAAAAAACGTTAGTCCTTAAAATAAACATATAGTCCTAAAATTTTCACAATGTTATTTTAGACTTCGAAGTTACTATTTTGTCCCAAAATTTCACTTTATGTCCTATTTTTCCGATATGGGAAACTATAGTTCCTGAGTTTGAAATTATTTGCAAAAATGGCCCTTTTTAGTGTAAAACGAATGGAAAAATGTTTCCGAGACTTTGACAAGTTTATTAAAGTTTAAAGAAGCGCTTATCAACTGCTTATAACATGTTTGGATTAATTTTATGTAAATGGGCTTTTAAAAATATAATCCGGCCCGTTAAGAAATAAATAACCCGTTGGGTATTTTTTTTTTGATTTTTGGGCCTTAACTTGGGCTCATTAAGGGAATTCTAAAAATAAATCTAAGAGGCTTATTAGATGGCTTATTTAGGATGGCTTATTGAACTTTCTAAAGGCCCACATACTAAAAGTTTACCCAAGTCAATTTCCATATAGGCGAATAAGGAAGACTAGGAGTTTGACGATTTTTACAAAATATATAGGGAAACCACTAAAGAATTCACAGAGATTTATAGTAAACACAACATAGTACAAATTTTATTAGAAACCACGAAATTTCATACATAGCGAAATAACTAGGAACGAAAGTACTAAGGTTACAATGATTACAAGATAAGGAATAGACTCTTCAATAGGTTGACCCGCCATAAAAATGAGGATCGCCACCAACAACACAATAGCTAAAGCCACGACGGGATGAATGACTTTGACTATCCTGTGTAATAGATACCACGAGACTAGATATTAGGCATAAGAATAAATGAGTTTTACTAAGGATTGAATAGAAAAACAACCCTTACCCCCATATCTTGTCTACCCCGATAGTAAAGACCACAATAGGCATAAGGACCGCTAGGACACAAACTAAGAACGCATAGTCTTCGTTCGGTACGTAAGCCAAATAAGTAACCGCAAGAACCACGTAGACGATTGCTAGGAATGTAATAAGGTATGGCATTTTGAGGTTTAGATGAGAGAATTTAGTGGTGAAAGAATGAGGATTAAAAATGGGGTATTTATAGGTGAAAAACTAGCCGTTATCACTGTTCATAGCCGTTGCAATTTTACTGTTCATAACCGTTATATCCACTGTTCATAGACGTTAAGAAACACTATTCCTGACCGTTGGGTAACACTATTCACAACCTTTAGATTTATTAGGTGGCAAAACATTCAAATTTATTTTATCTAGTAGGAATAAAACTGACCAAACTGTGTTCCCTTAGGTATCAAATGGAAATTCCTAGACGACCATTTTAGGTTAAAAATATAATCGAGGATTAACAGTAAGGCGATACTATTGGATTCATAGGACATAAGAACAAGATAATATTATTTATAATATTATTTTTAAACTTGAGGCATTTTAAGTATATCAAACTCCCATCGTAAATCAAATCGTTGTATGATTTCCCACTCTCATATTTCTATCTGAATAGGTTAGAAATCTAAGCCTGACTATCTCTATACTTCACTTTTCTCAACTTCTCAACCAACGTAGACTGAATCTCGGGACGAGATTCCCTTCAACCGGAGGATACTGTAACCACTGGTAAAAATACGACTTTATAATAAATTACACTTATCCTTTTTCCACGTAGAATTATTTATTTATTTATTATCTTATGTGACATAGATCACATCCCCGATAAACGTGCTCGCAACCCAACCTTAACTGATTTAGTATTTAACTATCTAAACATCTTTGACCTAAAACTTTACGAGGTCCCATTTACCACTTTACGTTATTTCGTTAACGTACGTTTAAAACTAAGTGTTTTCTATTTGATAAGAGTTTTATGAAACCCTAAACTACCATAACAACATGTGAAGATAACAAAACCCTAGAAATACTAAAATACAATTTATTCAAGTAATGTACAAATCACTAAAGCACAGAAACCCTAATTCCACAAAAACTCCCGATAAAACCCTAATCTCACAAAACTATTATTTTATGTAATAAAGTCACAAACCCTAATTAATATTTTTATAAAATATATAGGTACAAGTCCTTTAAACTAATGTACAAGTCCTTAATGCATAAAAACTTATTATTAATAAAAACCTTATATAAACTTTAATAATAACTATTTTAAAGACATATTTTGTAATAATCTTCTACCATAAATTTATTAATTTATTAAATAAATGTACAATCCTCTAAACCCATGGTACAACCCTCTAATGCACAAAACTTTAAAAACGTATTTAATTACTTTAAAACCTTAATAAAAATTATATAAAAATAATGTAAATTAAGGAAATAATAAAATTATATTTTTTTTAATTTCTAAACCCTAGTACAACATCCCTAAGCCTAAAGTACAACACTCTAAAGCACCAAATTATTTTCTTCTGAATTAATATAAATCGATATACCTAAAAATATTTAGAAAACTTATAAAAATTATTTCTAAGAAATCCCTAACCCTAGAAACCCTAACTAGAACCCTAACCCTAGAGTATCATACACTTAAGCCCAATGTACAATTCCCTTATGCCCTAGTCGAACCAAACTCTACCATTTTCCTTTTGATTAGTTCAAATCTCACAAGAAACTAACCAAAACAATTATTTTCCTTGAACCTTAAGCAAATGTAAGTGAGAACCCTAGCTTTCCACATCTCCCTCCTCTAGAAACATAAAACTTGTATGGTTTTAAAGGAAACACATCATCACCTCCCATATAACCCACGACATCCCTCCTCCTCCTCACACTTGTCCTCACAAATCCTTGAACACATCTTCATAGTAACATAAGCCTTTAGAAAACCCAAACCAACTCCCTTCTACAAATACCAAACCCCATCCACACCATTTTATTATCATACCATTCGACAAAACCCAAACATCCCTATACACTCTCATTTTTGATTTCCCACAGCCTTGAACAAGTCCAAAAACATTCTAGGAAGCCAAAGAAGGAAGATAGAAGCACTTGAGCATCATTTCTAAACCCTACGCCCCAATCTTTGCCCTAATCGATCTATAACACCTAGGTAAGTTCCTAATCCATTACATTACACTTTCTATATTCTAAATATCATTAATGTCACTAATAAACAAACCTTAATAATGGTTAAACCCTAAAACCCAAGGTTCCTTGTTCTTTTCTTTTTTTTTTTTGATTTTGTCGAGCAACACAAACAAACACCTCCTATAATTATTTTGTAAACATAAAATACCTAAAACCATATAGAAACCTCTTAAACATGTTAAAGATATTAAATATAATCAAAGATTTCTAGTTCAAAAGCCCAAAAATCGAAAAACTAAAATTTTCTTTCTTTTTGATTTTGTCGACAAAACAGCAGACCCTTGTTTTGTAAAATAAAAATCGATCATTAAACGAACTCTAAAAATTCTAGATTTTTGCACACCTGAAGATCTCTCAGCTATCTAACTATAGGAAAAATAACGAACTAATTTGGTTAAGATTTCATCAAGATATGGCCTTTTCTTTTCGGGTCATTTCTGCCCAGTTTTAACGAACAAACGCACCCTTTAAAAATTTATTTCGAGCTTGTGAGCTCGAATCATGAGCTGGAAATTTGTAGGAATTAAGTTTATAAACTGACACTTAAGTGTACAAAAGAGTCGTAAAAAGTTTTGCCATAATTTGTAAGACATAGCGCGTTTTTAAGAAATAAGGACGTTGTGTGAAACACGACGGGAGTCTCAAGGGTATTTTCTGTCAAAACTCTAACTAAAATAATAAAAAGGACTTGGTATGCAGTCGACCTAAACCCTAGGGGTAAAAAGTGTCACTTTTGAAACTATAGGGGTAAAAGTTGTCATTTAACCAAAGTTGAAGGGTAAAAATTGTAATTTTATGAAAGTTGAGGGTGAAACTTGTCATTATTCAAAAGTTCAAGGGTAAAAGTTGACAATATGTAGAACTTTAGGGGAAGAAGTGAAAAATATTCAAATAATAATTAATATTATTATTATTATTATTATTATTATTATTATTAATATTATTATTATTATTATTATTATTATTATTATTATTATTATTATTATTATTATTATTATTAATATTATTATTATTATTATTATTATTAAAACTATTATTATTATTATTCTTATTAGTATTATTAATGTAATATGTTTTCTTCGATAACGAATGAACGAAGTATTTATTTAAACGAACGAACGGAACGAAAACATAAAAATGAGTAATAAGATAAATCTCATAACTTTTGGAGAAACTTCATGTTTTTATCAAATTTAACATTTAAGCAATAACCGAAAACGTTACAAAACGAACAAATAAACTTAATTATATTCAAGAACGATTACTAAAATATGACGTACCAACCCAGGTTATGTGCCAGAGACATTTATCAACTTTAGTTAATGTCGTTTATCATTCAGACTAATCAAGGTGAGTTCATAGTCCCACTATTTTTATACGTTTTTCAAACTTGTGGGGAGATACATGCTACTAAATTGAACACGAGTATTTTTAATTGTTATTGCACTAGGTTAACTTATTGCCTATTTTTATTTAAAAAGTCCCTCATATCATGTACCATTAGTCACCCGCAGGGTGAGCGCGAATATAATGAATAGATCTATTGGCCCGACGACCCATTTGTATTAGTCGAATGGATACCCTTTGGGGTAGCCGGGTATGCAAATGCATTATATTTGATTTCTATAAAGAGTTTCTAGGCAGACTCCTACTCGGGGGCAAGACCACTCTCATTTAATTATGTTTGTGGAACCTGGACACTGTCAACGCATTGCGTGTCATGAGGCTTAGTGAAATATACCGTACTGTGATTTTATCCTTTATACTAGGCTTGTGTTCAAATTGATTATAAAACACTATGGATTCACTTAACCTTTGTGTTGACTTTTTAGCATGTTTTATCTCAGGTAATTAAGAGAACGAACTTGGCACGGAGTGGCGGTGGACTTTCTTTTATTAAAAGGGTGTCCATATGTTATCATTCAAATGAATAATTGTAACTTTTATAACGTATTTCCAAACTTCCCTCTGGGACCTATATTATGTACTCTGATATTAAATAAATGAATGATAACAATTTTATTTAAAAACGTCTCTTTTTGAGTCATTTTCTATTATCATGACTACGAACCATGAAGTAACACCCCAACTTATATTTTCGCTGCGAATATCGAAAACGGGGGTGTTACATGTTTTCTCAAATGGTGAGAAATATGACCAAAGACTTGTTTTTATGTCATTTTCCATAAACTTATAAATTGTATAACTTGACGTATCTTGCGAAGATATAATACACAATATATTTATAAACTTTCCTAAGTTTATTTAAACCTTTGGAATAATGTTTTTCATATATGTAAACCCGTTTTTCACATGTGAAACCATGTGTGAAACTTATAAATATTTAACCTTTGGAGTAATGTTTTTCACATGTGAAAACCCGTATTTCACATGCGAAACCATGATTGAAACTTATAAATATTTAACCATTGAAATAATGTTTTTCACATGTGAAAACCCGTTTTCACATGTAAAACCATGTTCAAAACTTATAAACATTATTGATGTCATATACAAGTACAAATTATATGTTTTCCATATTAAGCACTACAATACTCGGGAGCTTCATGTGAGGGGCTTCATTTGGGTAAACGGATCGCCGAGTTGCTGGATTTACGAATTAAAGTGTCCTAGCTCCTCGAACGTTTACTACATGACCTCTGAATTATGATGGCCCGAACGGTAGTACGAGATATATAAACTAAAAATGTTTCATAAACCGTTTCTATAAAACGACGTACACAAACTACCAAGTACTACATCATGATCAATATAAAGACGTATATAGGCTTGTTTATGTTTTCCTAGATATTATTCCAAATCTAAGACGCAACATCATATTTTAGGTTGCACATAGAAGTTTCCCAGCTTATCCATCATATTCGTTAAGCCCTAACCATCATCAAACTCATGGTGAGTCATAGCCCCTCTTTTACTTATTTTGAACTATTTTGGGGGAGATACATGCTTAACTACTTTTATAACAATCACGATTATTTGCAAACTATATGTTTATCTGAACTGAATGTTTATTTATACTAAGTAACATTATTGCCATACTTAGAGTTCCTATATCATGGACCATTAAGCACTATGCGTAGTGAGTACGAATACTATGGTTAGATCTATTGGGATTAATGTAACCATTTAGTAGACTCAGTTAGAGCAAACAAACGCACTATATATGAGAACTTTAGGTATAACAGCAAATCATGAATCATTGTTGAACTAACGGACTTGGTACAATAACGATCTAATGAACTTGGTACAATAACGATCTATGGACTTGTTATGATCACGATCTAATGGACTTGGTATGATCATGATCTAATGGACTTGGTATGATCACGAACTAATAGAATTGGTATAATAACAAACCAACGAACTTGGTACAAATGTGAACCAACCAGAAACCAGTAAACTTAAGGTTTCGATGTCAGGAATTTAGTACAACGGAAACACTACCTATATGTGATATTGTATTTAGTACAATAGTCATACACTTGAAAGTTTGATGAACTACATTGAGTATTTACATATACTTATCACGATGATGTTTACAAGGTTTCCACATTATTTCTATAAACTCTATGAACTCACCAACCTTTGTTTTGACACTTTTAGCATGTTTATCTCAGGTCCATAATGATCGAGGCTGGCATGGAGGAGCACGGATTCATCAAGAGGGCTATAAATTTTATTATTATTCGAAAACTTATTTGTAAACCGTGAAACTACTAGGACCTCATTTTGTAAACTCTAATATTTATATAATTCGAATGATAAATCTTTTAAAATGACTCAATTAGAATTCATTTTCTATTGTTATAATTGTCATACCGTCGAGTAACACCCAGTTTGAATTCCGCTGCGTTCATGAAATTGGGGGTGTTACAGATTGGTATCAGAGCTATAGTTATAGAGAAACGGGTCAAAACGAGATCTAAAATATGACCATTTTTACACAAAAATATTTTATAGCCTTTCGCTCTCCGTGCCATCCATCCCAGACAATTATGTGACTTTTAGGCATTTTATGCTACACGAACATATTAGTATATTGATAAATACACACTTGACATACTTTCGATCATTTTATATAAACGATGGACTAAACATAACTGCGTATGCCTATTCCAGGGCATTACGGCACAACCACATTTTCCATATCACGTATCTACTCGTACATTGTATGATTTAGGAAACGTCCTCCAAGACCTTGTAATCAATTACAATGGTCTCTCTTATTTCTCAAACATCATGAGAAAACTATTTCATAACCCTATATAATATCATTTTATTAGAACTCGTTACGATCTATCGAATTCCTCGGTTTCCGCACTAACTGTCTTCTGAGATGAGTTAGAACACCCGAAGCACTTACGACACCTCATAACCCATTTCTTAGAAAACCGTCAATCATTTTTGAAACATGACTTCAACTTATCACTTCCTATCGCATCTCTTTAGAGCACTTATTTTTAAGACATGACTTTATTACGTCTCACTTTTCTTTTCTTATGTTAATAGAATCATAAAACTACTTGACTAAACCGAACATCACATTATCGGTCCTCAATTATACATTGCCTGATCACCCATGTCTAATTCTGGAAGGATCATGTTATGCTAGGAGCTGTCACCTGTATGTTTTTTAAAAAATGACTTTTCACCTATGTTCCTAAGGCAAATTTTGTGTGAGTATAAGCAAGTTCACAAGTATTCAAATCAAAATACATCGTTAGTTATCCTATAAACAATTCACCGCAAGTAACCACATTTTTTCACCGACGTCGCTTCAACCTTTAACACAAACCGAACTTCGAGACGAAGTTCCGTTAACGGGTGGAGACTGTAACCTTTCTCAAAATTCTGACATCATAATTCAAGTAATTACGTCATTTAAATAATTCATTTCATAAATATTTTACGAGCTACATTTTTTTTTTCTATTCTATGGAAACATTACACGACTATTATTTCACGTAATTCCGAACCTACAATTCTAGGTTTTAGCAACATCTACGAGTTCAAATAAACGTATCTATCATTTAATATACTAAGTTATAGTATATTGAAAAGTTTCGACATTTTCACAAATCCTATATTTTTACCTCGTCCGGTTTTCAATTTCATGATTTAATTCTTAACGACAATAATTCCCGGGATCAAATTATACTCACAATACTTCAACACTAGACAAGAGAACATTTAATTTTCTTGTTTC
The DNA here is from genome assembly GCA_021014915.2 of Artemisia tridentata subsp. tridentata. Classification (NCBI taxonomy): domain Eukaryota; kingdom Viridiplantae; phylum Streptophyta; class Magnoliopsida; order Asterales; family Asteraceae; genus Artemisia; species Artemisia tridentata. The sequence goes on from CP139509.1 coordinate 389,003,763, forward strand.
CACCTCTTCATTTCCCTCCCCCTCCTCCTTTGTTAGGCGTTCACCATGAGATGTCATCAAGACAATATGTCTTGGTGATATTTTACTACACATGTGTCCTAATTCTAGTACACCCTTAATCACTAAGTTACCAAATTGAAAATCTCTTACACCACCCATGACTCACTAGGACACTTGGAGGTCTTGGGTTCAATTCTAGCCAAGAACACAACACATGGACCAATCAATAAACCACCCTTAGTCTCCAAGTTAGAAAGAAAGATCTCAAATATACTTCATAACTTAAGTAAGTCATACAATGACTCACTAAGTACACATGGAAGTCTTATGTTCAATCCTACCCAAGATCATGCCACACTCCAAAACTTAGCTAGCAAGACTTATGACTCATGCATTCCTAACCTCCTCAAGACCCTATATAAACCCTCCCCTCCCATTTGGTCATCCAACACAAACAAACACAAACACTCTTACAAATTGATTTATACTTCAAGTTTCATTCAAGAATTAAAGATACAAGTGCTCTACATATCAAATCATTACAAATCTTTGGTGATCCTCTTTGAGTATAAATCCACTCAAGTCACCTAAAGTTTAATCACAAGTCTTGCAAGGTCACAAGAAATTGTTGAAGAATTCTAAAGGAGTGGAAGAGTATTCTAGTCATTTTCCTTGTTCTTGTTTCCTTCTTTTTTAAAGCCAAAAGTTGCAAGAAAACCTAGCTCACTCTCATATTCATTTACATGTTTAATCTATGCTATATATGTCTAGTTATATTGATCACATGATGTACAAATCCTAAAAAATCGAGTTTAAACTTATATGTTGTCTTATGCTAGCAAACTAATGAACTAATAACTTTATGCTATACAAACGACTAAAACTATGTGCTTATAAACTTGACAAAGCCTATAAAATGATGGAGGATGTAACAAACCGCAAAATTCCTCTATAATTAACAACGGTTAATTATATATTAATCTCTGTCATTATTTTAATCACCATTTTTACGGGGAAATTTGAAATTTTTCTTATTATCTTATTTGGTTGTGATTACGAAATCACAAAATTCACCAAATGACGGAACAAGTTCTCAACGAGTATGACGCAACTTAATTATTTCATTAAGTTCAATTATACTCTAATTTCTCTAATCGGGCCTAATTATTTTTCCAGCCCAATTTCATTTCCATCATTACTATTCATAACCCAAGTATAAGGCCCAAAATCTATTATGTGATTTTATGTATATTTCGAATGGAAACTAGCTCCCAAAGGCTTCATTTTCTCTCGATAATTAAACGTAACATCTATATATTTTTATGCCGTCTCGTTTCTAACTTAGCCAACTATAAGTGTTCCAAATTTCAGAATATATTGTCGAGTATTGATGTGGTTTCGAAAGCCAATCCATTTGGCCAAGGATAACCCAACTCGACATGAAATAAAATCCAAAACTAAACCGTTTTGACTCCCGTTCGTTTCTACGTAATTCTAATATTATTTCTAGCATGTTTTCATGTTAGTAATCGAGTTTCATCAACAGAAACCAAGAGATACACGATTTTTGCAAATCGTGTGATGATTAAATGTGTTGGTCGACATGTATGTTGAGTCACAAGACAAGTTACCCTTTTCATGCACTCACAAATTCATTCTAGAGTCCTAGGCTTGTAAGAAAATCTCAATAGAAGTCTTCATTCTCTGACATTGTGTAAGTAGCAAGTGGTTGTGAATTATTGGAGCCAAACGTATTCAAATACATCTCTATATCTACTAACTTACTTGCCACCTTTCTTCCTACCTTAAATATCATTCTCACAACTCCTATTCTTCCATAATATTATCTTTGAAAGCCAGAAACAATCGTACGTTTTGTTTGGAAGTTATTGAAAGAAATCGGGTTATTAATATAAATCGTATACCTTGTATATTCGAACGTGAGTTTTACTTGTGTTATCCTCACTTCATTCGACTCTCTATTATCCTTAAAAGCTTTGTAAGTCATCTCTACCCAAGTTCAATTCATCTTGTTCATTATTTTCTTCCCATGCATCGTATGTTATACATACTCGAACGTATATATTTTTTTTGTTATTTTCTTTCGTACTCAACATCATGAAATACACGAACGTGACACGCCTCCATCTTGGAAGGCATAGAAGTCACCATGCACACTCCTTTCACGTTTATTTCCGTGTCACATGCATCATACGATCTTATTTTGAACTTAATTCATATCGCTAAAAATATGTTAAACACTTAGAAATTATTCCAAGTCATTTACCTATTTATTTCTCGTCCAAGTCGCCTAGAAAACAACCTTTTATCTTACAATCTAATTTAACAACCATACAATATTATTACATAACCTGATAGATGGCCTAGCTAGCTATCATTTTCATTTATATAACTCATAAAAATAACCAAGTTTCGACACTCTAAAAGTGCCAAAGCAAATCGCTAAAACTGAATTGTAAAACAGTCACAATTAGCGACATGGGCTTTTCAGTCCATTAATATGATTTTAAGCTAAAGAAATAAGCTAGCTTATCTAGCCTTTTTGATATGAATTTAGAACATGAAAAATGACATTTTTGATGAGCTCAACTCGTCTCACGATGTACGGATTTTAAAACGTTAATGGGCCACAAAAATGAATCGTTAAAGCCCATAAGTATAAAAATAAGCTATAGACCATATAAGCTGTTGGAATAAGCTCTAATTGACTTAATATAATCTCGGAAAGTTTAATATAATTTTTCCCATTAATTTTGTGTAAATGGACTAAAAATGTAACGCGACAACACCTAGAGGGACCAAAACTGCCAAATGTTTAAACTATGGACTGAAATGTAAAAACAGTATCTTTAGGGTATAAAATGACATATTATTAATGTTCCAAGCTCAGAACGCTATATTGGACAAGTAGTGGACTATAATTGTAAATTATATAAATAAAGGACTAACGGTGTAACGCTAACGCCGTTAGGGTAAAAATTGTAAAAACTGGAAAAGGAAAAGGACCAACATATTATATTTGACATTCTTATTTTATTTTTCATTTTACGATTACCTTTCACGTCATTTGCATTTTTGTATATATTTCATTTGTTTAATTATAACGTTACGTTAATTATATATATAACGAGATTTTTAAACGATTTAATTATACGTTTCGAGGAAATAATATTTTGGAATATTATACATAAAAACAGGATAATATTATGAAATATATTACTTTTAAACTTTAGGCATTTTAAGCATATCATATTCTCATTCTAACGATCAAATCGTTATCCGTTCTCGTTATCAATTCCATCGTTCGTATTTGGTCAGATTCTCAGACCTTCCCTTATATTTAGGTCTCATATTAAAGACGTTTCCGTAATCGTTCCCATAATCTTACTTGACTTCATAATTCCATCTTGTCAGATACGCTCGAGGTGAGTCATGGCCCCGTTTTTATACTTGTTTTATAAATATTCTTTGGGGGAGATACATGCTAAATGACATACTTTTAATTGTATAAGTACATTGAGAAATTAACATGATTTACTTGGAAATATAACTTCTGCTTATATGTTTTGGATTACTATTTGGGAGAAATAGATGTTTGTTTCACTAGTAAATGGCTTGCTTAGGCTTGAATACTGAACTCAGAAGATAGCATTTTCAAACTGCTTATCGTAACATGATATATGTTTAGAAAGTATTACTCGACCCGTTGTTAAGGGAGATTATTTAGTATTACTCGACCCGTTGTTAAGGGAGATTATTTAATATTACTTGACCCGTTGTTAAGGGAGATTATTTAGTATTACTCGACCCGTTGTTAAGGGAGATTATTTAGTATTACTCGACCCGTTGTTAAGGGAGATTATTTAATATTACTTGACCCGTTGCTAAGGGAGATTATTTGATTGCTTTAGGGAATATTACTTGACCCGCTATTATTAGTACAGGGGAGATTATTTGATCTCTATTATAGGTTCAGGGAATATTATATGACCCATTATTTCATTTCGAGTGTATAACAACTTAGCTCAATATAACTGAAACTTGAAACGTATGTCGAATATCACGTCATCTCTGAAATTACTGAAAATTGAACGTTTACTCATATTTGAATTTATTTCAAATATTACTATAAAATCTTGAATTCATTGAAATTAAATGGTTTTCCATTAAACTCTATGAACTCACCAACCTTTGTGTTGACACTTTTAAGCATGTTTATCTCAGGTAATTAACGGAGCAGGACAAGACACGGAGCGGGCATTATGTACTCTGATAAATTAAATGGTGTAAAAATCAAATATGTCATTCTTTCCGAATTATCAAACCCTTTCATGGGATTTACAAATCAGATATTTCACCTTTATATCAAAAATATTATTTGAATGACAAATAACTTTCAAAACGTCTCTTTTGAGCCGTTTTCTATAATTATGACTACGATCCTCACCGTAACACCCTAATTAGTCTTCCGCTGTTATCTCATAAATTAGGGGGTGTTACAGAGGACCTTACAAGGAAAACGTAGCAATTTGAATCACACAAAACGGACACACGAATCAAAAGTGTTAATACAAATATCGTCCTAAAAACGTTATTTATATTTTACGATCTTTGCTTAGTTTTGTTAATGACAATTACAAAGTTTATCTTTAAGCAAAGCATACATAAGATTAAGTCTTTTACATTTATAGTGATAAGTCTTTTAAAAACACATTTTCACATTACAAAGTTTACTAGGAATAACATATACACATTTACATGTTTATTCCTTAAAATAGAAACTTTATTTCTAAAATATTAGGATGACATCATGGCATGCATCATGAACACAATCTTGGATAGATTTTGTGATATTTTGTTTAGATCTTTATGTCAAAGAGTTGACATTTGAAGATATGGAAGGATATGACAAAATTTAGAAAGATTTGAAGATCTCTTAGCTGGCCTGACACAGCGGATCCAAATCCATACAAAGACGGATCCAAGTTTTGGGATCCGCCGGATCCGCCAGCTTTTGATCAGCTTTGCCTATAAATAGCAAGCTGATCATTTGGTCATTTTATCGCTCATATAGCTTAAATACATACTCATTCATTTACATATCACTAACCCATATCATTCATTCATTTCATTGATCTTTTCTTTTGTAGCAAAGAAGATCACAGCATATAAGGATTAACAGTCTGTTATTATCCTTTTAGTATAGAGTTTGTGTGATCTTGTATTAGTTCACACTTCATTGTTTGTATCATTCATTCAGTAGAGTTTGGTTAGTGTTTTAGTCCTTAAAACACAAAGAATGTCGGGAGTGGTTGTACCCTTGTAAAGAACCAACGGGAGTGGTTGTACCCTTGTGAAAGAACCAACAGGAGTGGTTGTACCCTTGTAAAGAACCCGGTGTTTAGTGTAACACCTCAAAAATATCGCAGTGGAAGATTGTGTCTTTGGGGTGCTACTTCATAATACAAAGTACAAGTTTATAGAAAACGACCTCTAAATGAGACGTTTTGAAAAGTTACCATTCGATTAATGAATTCAGAGTTACAAACATGAGATCTCAAAGTATGATACATAAATGTATACAAAATGTTTCGAGTGGTAAATGATAATAGCATAAGTCTTCAAAATATGCCGTGCGACTCTATGCTTCAAGATCTAGCTATCGTCTAGTGTACCTGAGGTAAACATGCTAAAGTGTCAACACAAAGGTTGGTGAGTTCATAGAGTTTAGTTTAAAAGTAAAGTATTTGAATAAAGATTTCCCAGCAAAGGCCTTGTAAATCCACTCAATTCCAAGCCCCGCCCATACAAGACTTGCAACCTGTGTGTTTACAACCCACTGCTAACATAGTATGTCTAGGGTAGATGTCTTGCATATCAATGCATCATGAGATTACTGGGTGCCATTTCCCAAAGAATACTGGGTGCCATTTCCCAAAGATTACTGGGTGCCTACTTCCCAAAGACAAGTATGAAAGCGTATCGTATAAAAGTATAAACATTTAAGTAATTGCATAAATCATGTATTTGATAATTCTAATCCACATTAATAGATTTACACATAACAGTGTATCACATAATAAGACGTCACATATAAATAGCATAAAAGAATAAAAGTATCACATAGATTTGAATCATTGACTAACTGTATCATAAAGTTAAACGTGTATTTGTAAAAGTATAGTTTGAGCATGTATCTCCCCCAAAAGTATAAAACATGTATTAAAAGAGTAGGGGATATGACTCACGGTAAAGTATAAGAGTTTAGTTTACTTATGAAAATAAGAACAAGTATTTAAGCATGTATGAAAATAAGAACAAGTATTTAAGCATGTATCTCCCCCAAAGAGTTAAAACGAGTATAAAAGTAGGGCTAAGAACTCACCTTGAACTAATGATATCACCACGTATAACGGGATTGATGGATTAAGCCAGGAAGTCTCTACGCGTAACTACCGTTCGGGCCATCATAATTCAGAGGTCATGTAGTAAACGTTCGAGGAGCTAGGACACTATAATTCGTAAATCCAGCAACTCGTCGATCCGTTTACCGAAATGAAACCCCTCACATGAAGTTCCCTAGTGTTGTAGTACCCGATATTAAAATAAGATAATAACAAAGTCTTTTTGGAGACTTGAAGTTATTTGAAGATTATAACGACGCCTTTCTTGAAAACTCGAAGCAAAGTAGATCAAAATCTAGCTTTTGCTCAAGAACGCTTGCACGTTCTTGAAAGAAACTAGCTAAAATAGCTAAGAATCGCCTTGAGTTTAAGGACTTTAGAGATAAAGAGAGGGGTGGTGCAAGAAATAATGAAGGCTTATGCCTCCTATTTATAGGTGTTGAATCTAACACGCCTGCTAGATCTTTGAGCCTATGTGGATCGGTAGGATGCCTATGTAATCACAAGCACACTACAAGAGAATCTCTGAATACGAATGAGAAAAGAAAAGAACTAAGACAATGATCCTCTATGGATCGTATAATGAACTAAAAGATGATTTTATTGAAGATCGTTAAGTTACAAAGATGTGTAAAACTCATAGACGGGGTGTTCCTTTTATAATGACAAGGAACCCTAACCCTAACCCTAACCCTAACCCGTCCTACAAGAAAACGTGTAAAGAGATAAACATGATCTCTTCTAAAAATAAACTTACTAAACATACGGATAACTAACAATAATATCCGCAGCAATAAACACTATCAGCAGAAACAAAATATAACTATCAGCAGCAATGAGCTTCGGCAGGAACCAACACTATCGGCAGGAACCAACTTTCACTATCGGCAGCAACAAGAAATATCTTATTTCCAGAATTCCCAACAATCCTCCCCTAATCTTGAGGAAATAGTGTATTTCCAAAAAGATTCCCTAGGTGTGCACTCTACTCTGAATGTACTTTGAAGTCCAAAGGGAGAGGATTAGACCAGCAGCCGCATCAGTAAGTAACCAGCAACACTTGAAACTTCCAGCAACAACTTCGATAGTTCAACAGCAAAAGGAAATCATTCTCAAAAGAAGATCTAAGCTGGTCACCATGTCATTCTTGATCTTGACTGCTACTATGACAATATGTACATCAAATCACTTAAGTTTCATACTATTCTCATCACATCCAGGTGTGTTAACTCCTGTGAGAGGTGAATCATTGAAAATTAATGGATTTGATGTCTCTTTACCAATAGCCATCACTACTGGAGTAGCCAATGTTTAGGTGTGTTAGACCATGGTACATTGATAACCATCTGATTTTGAGTAAACCAGCAACTATAAACGGATTTGAGTTGTCTTTACCTGTAGCCGTTTGCTCAGGACTAGCCAATTCTTTGGTTTCAACTGAACCTTGGTGAATTGAATACCAAATATGGATACCAAATGTCTTTACCACAAACCATACTTTTGTAGACTAGCCAATTCTTTGGATCCCATAAAGGGTTACATCCATGGTGAATTGAGAACCATTTTCAACTCTCAGGAATAAACCATGGGTGAGTTGATGTACCCTATAGCTTTGAGCAAGCTATTACAGCTATCAACGGATTTGATTATCACACCAGAGCCGTACCCTCATGGTGAGTCAACTCTTTCTTGTCTGCAAGACATGGTAAGTTGAGTACCATTTATTGTGAAGGTGTAAACACCAACACTGTACCTGCAAGGTGTTGCTCAAAACCAACTTATTAGCACACAAGATATACAATTTTTTTTTTTTTTTTTTTTTTTTTTTTTTGAACTAAGAAAAAGAAATCAGAAATAACCCAAAAGAAAAGAAAGAAAATAAGAAAAGATAGAAAGATGTACAACAACAACAAGAAGCAGCCTCCCCTTAAGTAGATGAACCTTTAGCTGCAAGTTGATCTCTGATGAATTTGACCAACTGTTCAGCTGTGGTTAAGTCATTTCCAATAGTATGCTTGGGAACTCGGACCTTCTGTGTGAGCATTCTCTTCATTAGTTCCTCAAATAAAGGATAAGTGACATCAACAAACATAGTCAGGAACTTTCCAGAAATGAGCTCCACAACATGAACATTGGAAGAAGGATATAGTCTCCAAGAAAATACTCTCCAGGATGATTGATTACCCCACACCAATTTAGCCTTGTCTCCTTCCAATGAATTCATCAAGACTTGTAAATCTCCCCACAGCAGTAGGCCAATCCCAGTAGGAGTATGAGTTTGATAGTGATTATCCACTATCTTATAAAGATGCTCCAAATCTTTCCTCTCAACTTTATTCAAGATCTCCCTCAGAAAAGTAAAGAATTTGACTGTCCCATTAAGAGAAAGCCAAACATTGACTTCACCATCAGAAGTAGACCTAATCTCCCAGTGAGCAATATGACCCCAAGAGTGAATGGAATCACCTTCTGAATCACTATCTGAGTCAACCCTAATCAAATCTTGATCATCCACTTCAGAAATATCCCTAGAAGAAGAGTGGTGAGAGTGACTCTTCTGCCTTGTCCTTAGACCATATTGCAGGATAGGAACAGAGGAAGATGGTTCAGCAGAAACAGAGACATGAGCAGCAAGAATACCAGCAGAAATAGGACCTTCTTGTGGTGCCTTAGATGCATCTACATTAGGAATTGGTGAAATGAATGTGGTATCCTGAATACCTTCAGTAGGAATAAAGGAAGATGCACCAGACAATGTCTCTTCAGGCTTCATTTTCTTTGCAACATCAGACTCTAAAGATGAAGGCTCTCTTTTCTTGCTTTGTGGAATATCTCTCTGGACTGAAGAATTTATCCTTGCATAGGTATCAAGGTACAACTTTTGGATTGCAGCATCAGTCCAACCTTTGAAATCACTGAGCTTGTAGTTAGCTTCATTCTTCAAATATACCTTCATAAAATTGACATTATCTTTGTTTGTAGGCATCTTAAATCCTGACTTTTGTCTTTCACTGATCCTATGCATCAAGTCATTCCAAGTGGATGCTCTATGAGTCTTTAAGATAAATGCCTTGAGCTGATCTGACCTTTCATCCGAATCCAACTCTGAATCTTGAAGAATCATAAACCCATGAGCTCTAATAATCATATCAGTAGCCAACAAGTATTCGACTTGCTCACTGAACTCTTCTGAAGTAGGATCTTCTGATCTTGTGTTATTCATAATCCCAGCTATATTCCTCTCATCTTCAGACATTTTCCTTGCAAGCTCCTCATCTTGAGCAACCTGAGCTAGTCTAGCTTGTGCATCAGCAATTTCCTGTGCGTAAATTTGTCTAGCAATCTCATTATCATGTTGAGTTTCTTCAGGAGGAATGATGTCACTACCAGCAGCAATGAATGGACTACCAGCAGTATTACCAGGAACCTTAGACTCAGAAGAAACACTACCAACTTCAGCAGGAACACCAGAGACATCAGTAGCAATGGTCCTTGTTCCAGTAAAGACCTGAGGTTGAGGAGTGATAGTGTGCTCAGAAGAGGTAGGCACTTCAGTATGAGCACTATCAAGAGAAACAGAAGCCAGCACATTAAGCCCATCAAATGACATATCATCCTGATCTTCCTTAGACTCAGAAAGTACAACCCTTCTTTTCTTCTGAGGATGTTGAGCTTCCAAAGAGCTGATTCTTTCATTTAGCTTTTGAACAATCTCACCAAAAGTTTCTTTAGTGTCCTTAAGCTCCTTTTCCAAAATTTCCACCTTCTCACTAAAAACCCTTTTTGTCTCTTTAAGTTCTGACTCCAATGCCTCAATTTTCTTCACAGACTTGTCAAGTAACTGGGACATAGAGGTGAGATCAGCAGCATCCTCAGCTCCACCAGCAGGAATGCCTGAGGTATTAGGAGCTTCATTAGATCTAGGTGGAGAAACATTAAATTCTCCCCCTGCATTGGTGTCATAACTAAAAGACTGCCTAGTAGGACTAGGAGTTGAAAGCCTTGAAGAAGAAGGCAAATCCACAGAAGGTGTTGGCTGGACAACAGGTGAAACAACTGTGGTAGCCTGGACATTGGGCTCAGGTCTAGGTGTGGCAGGTCTAGGTGATGGTGGTAATGGGTCATCAGCAGCAACAGATGCAGATGCATCAGCAGCAACTGAAGTCCCTTCACCAGCAGCATTGGATGCATCAGCATCAGCTGCATTGGGTGATGGTGGGACACTGACATTGTCAGCAGGATCTGGGTTGTCAGCAGGATTGACATTTTGTAACATGGCAGGTAATAAAGGCAAATGTTGGCCTGCAAAATTCATTTTCATCAGAGCAAACATTTTGGGAGTCAACCGATTCACTATCTTAGGGGATGGGTTTATGGTCTGAATACCTAAGATAATTTGAAGAAATCTAGGGTACATTAAAAATCTGTTTTTATCACCAAAAATATTTTCAACCATCCCATCAAAAATATATTTGCCCCAATTAAATGTTCTACCCTGAGATAGACAAACAAGACCAGACGCAATGGGACTTGGACATTGGTCCCAACCACCTGTCTTAACACTCATACACTGGAGTAAAGTATGAACCAGAAATCTCCATTGAGGAGACAACTTACTTTTAAAGAATGTACAACTACCAGTGACAGGATAACCTATAGTAGCCATACCATCATTGATATCTTGCCTGGAAAGATCATATTCCCCATGCTCCTCAGGAAATTGAAGCTGTACACGAATCAACTCCTCCGTAATGATGACCTCGTTCTCATCAATGGTGGCAACGATGTCGTCTTCCTTTCCCACAATGTGTCTGACCTTAGCTGTTGCCCAAAACTGCTTAATCAACGAATCATACACCTTCACTGGACAATAAGTGAGTGCATATCGAATAGATGACCCACGAAGAAACGCTAGCACCTCATCATAACCAACACTTCTTGAAGACGACTCTAAGTATGCAACCTTGTTATGATCATCCTTGTAGCGAAGAGTTGTCATTGTGTAGGATGAATGATCTAGGGTTCGAAATGAGAAAATTAGGGTTCGATAGGATTTTGAGAAATTGATATGAAAGAAGTGAAATTTTAGGTTGGGTTGCCAAATATATCACTTTAAATTGCTGCAATTCTGTACACGTAACATTGACCAATTGACTTAAAGAGGTTTGACCAATCGGCAGCAACACTTGGTCAATCGGCAGCAATAAGAGGTTTGACCAATCGTCAGAAATGAGGTGGTTTGACCAAAGTCAACCTTCCGAATCCAGTCATTAGGAATAAACCTTCAGAATTAAACCACAACACCAACCAACAATAAATTTGCATTAATCACCTTCTCATTATAAAAGCCCTTTTTCTCAAATCACCTACCTTCATTATCACAATAACTTCACCAAACCAAAGAAAATCATGAGTTCTTCTAAAATTCCAATCATCGAAATTTCATCAGATTCTTCCTCCTCCAGTGACTTAGGGTGGAAAAATTACTTTCCCAAAACTGCATCATCTTCTCAACACAAAGGTAAGGCCAAGGTTGAGGAAGATTCATATTCATCTGATCCTCTTCCATCTACTCCTTCGTCATTTGAGTACTTTAGCTCTGATGATGAAGAATCATCAGAGTTGAAGTCCTTGACTTATTGTCAGGGTGAATGGGAGACATACCCTCCCAATTTTCCCATTACAGATAAGCTAAGGGAAGAGATGAAGGCAACTGTGGCTCTGCTAACTGAAGAGATGGAAAGGACAACTGCAACCTTCTATAAAGTACCGATACCAAAAGGTAATGCAGATCTTCGAGAAGACTCCAGCCGTGAAAAACCTAACCCTCGAAGTCGAAACAATCGACAACGTGAAAGCCAAGATCCAAGACAAAGAAAGAATCCCATCAGACCAACTCCTAAGCCAAGCCATCCAACACCACAATCAAGCCACCCTGCTCCACAGCCAAGTCAATCATCTGCTAGGTCACGCCCCAGAACACATCAGAGGCAAACTACCTCAAGCTCTTCAACTCCAGCCCCTGAACCAAGACAACCACTCCCAGTGGTGTTGGCACTTCCAGTCCCCCATGTGTATGAAGAAATTAGTCGTCAAAGGGGTAGGAGGTTCATGCCTGATTATATGGGTAAGGGAAAAGGGAAGAAGGAATAGGTGGTAGGGTTTAGGTCAAGTGATGTTTGTAGGTTGGTATGATGTATGAATGATGTTGATAGGTAGCTTTTGGGATTTGTAACTGAATGTACTCATCTTAATCATGATGAATGGAAATTATGTCTTAAGTTTTAATTCCAAGCATTGAAAGATTGAAAGCTGCAAAACAAAGTTAGCTAACAAAAGACACTAAAAACCTGCAAAACAAAATTAGAGAAACACAAAACATAAACATAAAAGAATGAAAAACAAGACAAAATTACAAGCATTAGCCTCCCCTTAGGCTAATGCCTCCCCTCAAAACCAGCAAACAAGAATACAACAACATGATTATCCAAACAGGACAATTACAAATGATACCATGGAGAATAAGCCATTCCCCTTCCAAAGATTGGATTATAATAGGCAGGCCTAAAATCCCTCTGAAAGTATGAAGAGATACCAGCAGGAATGGTTCTCTGAATATCAGCAGGAACAAAGGTATCTGCAGGAACAGGTCTATCAGCAGGAAAGGGAGCTCCATAAGGGTTTATTCCTGCTGCTTGTGGGACATATGGAGGAATTTGTTTAACATTTTTCCACAACGACTTGATCTGTTGTTCCCCACCATTCATCTTCATTCTCTTCTCATGATAGTCACAATCTTTAATGAGATGATATTGACTACCACACACAAAACAAGTCTTCTTCCTAACAGCCTTGATTTTACCAGAACTTTTCTTATTACAGACAAAATTATTACTATTGGAACTAGAGACAACGTTGTTTTTGACAGAGTTAAGAGAGCTGTTGTCAGGGGAAGCTATAGATTTATCATTAGTAGTTCCAGAAGTGATGTCATGAGACCTGGGTGAAGTTGACTTCTCATTTGAATCATATGAGGTATAACCTGTGGACTTGGATTCATAGGACTTGTTACTTTTGGAACAAGAAACAAAGTCATCAGACTCACACTTAGAATCAGTTAAGTCATTTGACTTTTTCCCATAAGTCATGTGTGATTCATCTGAGTCAAGATCAAGGGCTGTGTGGATAGGGACAGGTTTGAAAACACCTCTTATAGGTGGAGGAACTGCATTCATACCTCCTTCCTTAACAAAATTAACTGGATTTTGATAATCAACTTCCTTAGGAGTAGGGTCAAATATTCTAGGGTGATAATCCCCAACATCAAATCCCAACCCTTTCTTACGCCAACCTGACTGATTACCATAATTAACAAGATATTTTTCAGATTGTTGCCATGAATTAATCCTAGCCACCTCACTATTCAGTTTAGCCTGTAATTCCTGATTTTCTAATTTCATCTTAGCATATTCTCTTTCAGAATGTTTTAGACAGTTAATGGAGTTCTCTAAGTCTCTTTCCAGAACCCTAATCTTTTGTTCATATGCTAGCTGATTAGCTTCATGCCAAGCCTTTTGTTTTTCCACAGTTTTAAGAGCCTTTTTATATGCTTGAATATCTACAAACAGTTTATTATATTCAGGCTCCATTTCATCAAATTCTCTCCTAAGGTTCAAGTACAATTCATGACAACCATTTTGGCAATGTTGTACCTGATAAGAGGTTCCCACAAAAGCAAATTCTTCCACTTTATCCTTTGCAATATGAACCATGTTATGAGTTTGGTTGAGACTTTCAGCATCAGCAGGTTCTGTCCATTTTCTCCTTGAGTTAAACGAAAGCAGGGTTCTGACTTTCATGGTCCACCTTTCGAATTTATCTGCTGATCCAGACATAGTGTAATGGTTTAGAGAGATAGTTTTTGAGAACTTTTGCTTTATGATCAGAGATCCTCACGAGGCTCTGATACCACTTATTGAATCTAACACGCCTGCTAGATCTTTGAGCCTATGTGGATCGGTAGGATGCCTATGTAATCACAAGCACACTACAAGAGAATTTCTGAATACGAATGAGAAAAGAAAAGAACTAAGACAATGATCCTCTATGGATCGTATAATGAACTAAAAGATGATTTTATTGAAGATCGTTAAGTTACAAAGATGTGTAAAACTCATAGACGAGGTGTTCCTTTTATAATGACAACGAACCCTAACCCTAACCCGTCCTACAAGAAAACATGTAAAGAGATAAACATGATCTCTTCTAAAAATAAACTTACTAAACATACGGATAACTAACAATAATATCCGCAGCAACAAACACTATCAGCAGAAACAAAATATAACTATCAGCAGCAATGAGCTTCGGCAGGAACCAACACTATCGGCAGGAACTAACTTTCACTATCGGCAGCAACAAGAAATATCTTATTTCCAGAATTCCCAACAATAGGAAAATTTCAACCGAGGACTAATTGTGTAACTTTTCTGCTTTTCGTGTTCGGGACTTATTTAGGCTAGCAAACGTTTGATTCAAGTCACGAAAATTACGCTGTTGCGTTTAGAATAGTTTTTCCAACAAAATGAATATATAAAATGAGAAATATTTTTACAGGGGTCATTATTGTAACTTTTGTGTAATTATGGTTTGGGACTCATTTAGGCTTGATAACGTTCGATTTATGACACGAAATTAGTACCATTGTATTTAGAATAATTTTTCCACGAGAAATGAGTATTTACACGACTAGTGAATTTCTGAAAATATCTAGATATTTTGGATGAATAGTATTTAGATATTTTGATGAATAGTGACTAGTTATTTTTGCAGAAATAATCCGACGAGTGTCAAACTCTCGGATTATCATTAAAATAGTTTAACTTACGAGAATATGAAATAAAAATTTTCAGGAATGAATAGTAAAAGTGAATAGTAAAAATGAATAGTAAAAATTCGGAAATGGATAGTAACCTGAAAATGCGAATTGTTACAGTCTCTACCCCTTAAGGGAACTTCGTCCCGAAGTTCTGTTGACGTTTACTACTTACGGTATGTCTAAGAAAATTCGTGGTTTCAGGATCTCTAAAATAGTGGTGTTCACTCTAATTTATCGGAAATAGTGGTTAGAAAATCGTATCGAATACAAATAAGCCCACTTATTTATAATTCATTATTTACATAAAGAAACGTCCAAATTTATGTAAGTAAGAGATCATAAACTCATGGTTCGGTGATTTATAATTTCTTTACTTGAATAAAGAGGCGTCCCAATCCATTTAAATAAGGAGATTTTAAATCATGCTACTTAAGATTTTCCGACACAAAACTCGTTTTCTGAGACAGATAGTAAGATAACCAAGTCATCAAATCCTTAAAGCTAAGTAATAATATTATTTAACTCAAATCTCATGTATCATCAAACAAGAACTGTCACAAGATCAAGTTAAATAATTAGTTATTACTGAGCTCCATATTTTTAATGACTCGACTAAATTCTAGGGTTTCTTATTAATACTAAAGTCATATCATCCAAAAGCGTGGATCTAAACAAACAACTAAAAAAAAGCATATGCGCATGAAGTGTGTGTAAGGCAAATATAGAGGAGAGTCTTAACGTATAAAGCAGTTATAGTCTAGGTAGTAAATGCAACCTAGTTCTCTATAACCAAGTCTCTGATACCAATCTGTAACACCCCCAAAATATCGCAGCGGAAGATTGTGTCTTTGGGGTGCTACTTCATAATACAAAGTACAAGTTTATAGAAAATGACCTCTAAATGAGACGTTTTGAAAAGTTACCATTCGATTAATGAATTCAGAGTTACGAACATGAGATCTCAAAGTATGATACATAAATGTATACAAAATGTTTCGAATGGTAAATGATAATAGCATAAGTCTTCAAAATATGCCGTGCGACTCTATGCTTCAAGATCTAGCTATCGTCTAGTGTACCTGAGATAAACATGCTAAAGTGTCAACACAAAGGTTGGTGAGTTCATAGAGTTTAGTTTAAAAGTAAAGTATTTAAATAAAGATTTCCCAGCAAAGACCTTGTAAATCCACTCAGTTCCAAGCCCCGCCCATACAAGGCTTGCAACCTGTGTGTTTACAACCCACTGCTAACATAGTATGTCTAGGGTAGATGTCTTGCATATCAATGCATCATGAGATTACTAGGTGCCATTTCCCAAAGAATACTGGGTGCTATTTCCCAAACATTACTGGGTGCCATTTCCCAAAGATTACTGGGTGCCTACTTCCCAAAGACAAGTATGAAAGCGTATTGTATAAAAGTATAAACATTAAAGTAATTGCATAAATCATGTATTTGATAATTCAAATCCACATTAATAGATTTACACATAACAGTGTATCACATAATAAGACGTCACATATAAATAGCATAAAAGAATAAAAGTATCACATAGATTTGAATCATTGACTAACTGTATCATAAAGTTAAACGTGTATTTGTAAAAGTATAGTTTGAGCATGTATCTCCCCCAAAAGTATAAAACATGTATTAAAAGAGTAGGGGCTATGACTCACGGTAAAGTATAAGAGTTTAGTTTACTTGTGAAAATAAGAACAAGTATTTAAGCATGTATGAAAATAAGAACAAGTATTTAAGCATGTATCTCCCCCAAAGAGTTAAAACGAGTATAAAAGTAGGGGCTAAGAACTCACCTTGAACTAATGATATCACCACGTATAACGGGATTGATGGATTAAGCCAGGAAGTCTCTACGCGTAACTACTGTTCGGGCCATCATAATTCAGAGGTCATGTAGTAAACGTTCGAGGAGCTAGGACACTATAATTCGTAAATCCAGCAACTCTTTGATCCTTTTACCCAAATGAAACCCCTCACATGAAGTTCCCTAGTGTTGTAGTACCCGATACTAAAATAAGATAATAACAAAGTCTTTTTGGAGACTTGAAGTTATTTGAAGATTATAACGACGCCTTTCTTGAAAACTCGAAGCAAAGTAGATCAAAATCTAGCTTTTGCTCAAGAACGCTTGCACGTTCTTGAAAGAAACTAGCTAAAATAGCTAAGAATCGCCTTGGGTTTAAGGACTTTAGAGATAAAGAGAGGGGTGGTGCAAGAAATAATGAAGGCTTATGCCTCCTATTTATAGGAAAATTTCAACCGAGGACTAATTGTGTAACTTTTCTGCTTTTCGTGTTCGGGACTTATTTACGCCGTTGCGTTTAGAATAGTTTTTCCAACAAAATGAATATATAAAACGAGAAATATTTTTACAGGGGTCATTATTGTAACTTTTGTGTAATTATGGTTTGGGACTCATTTAGGCTTGATAACGTTCGATTTATGACACGAAATTAGTACCATTGTATTTAGAATAATTTTTCCACGAGAAATGAGTATTTACACGACTAGTGAATTTCTGAAAATATCTAGATATTTTGGATGAATAGTGTTTAGATATTTTGATGAATAGTGTTTAGATATTTTGATGAATAGTGACTAGTTATTTTTGCAGAAATGATCCGACGAGTGTCAAACTCTCGGATTATCATTAAAATAGTCTAACTTACGAGAATATGAAATAAAAATTTTTAGGAATGAATAGTGAAAGTAAATAGTAAAAATGAATAGTAAAAATTCAAAAATGGATAGTAACCTGAAAATGCGAATTGTTACATTTAGCTTAGTACCAGATAAAGATTAAGTGACGTGTAAATGTTTTCTCCGCCTAGAAGGGAGCTTGTTTCTTAGTGAAGGAAAACTCTCGAGTTAGAGGCTCGAGGAGTGGAGTAGGGCAAGGAAGAGAGTCCTTGTAGCCAAACCACTATAAATATCCGTGTTGTGTGGTTTGATCATTCCTTTCCTTACTTACTTATATTATATTGTTTGTTTGTGCATACTTACTTTGAAATCACGTTAAGTCACAAAGCGAATTAATTTTAAATGGTAAAACTATTCAACCCCCCTTCTAGTTTTTCACAATTGGTACCAGAGCGGTGTTACTCAAGATTTTCAAAATATATTGTATTTTAAAAACTTGAAACGATCGATGGATTTTTAAAACTTTAAAGAAGGGCAATCTATGCAAAGACCACCACTATTTGAACCAAACTGTTTCATATATTGGAAAAATCGCTTTGAGACATATGTGAAGTCAAAGGACATAGATCTGTGGTATATTATTGTAGAGGGTGATTACAAGCCCATAAGTAATGATATTTCAGGTGGTCGGGATGTAGGTAACTCTTTTATTCGTCATAGTGATGAACAAAAGAGGTTGATTGCCAAAAATAATGAAGCCAAAATGATGCTTTACAATGCCTTACCTAAGAAAGAATATGAAAGAGTTTTTATGTGTAAAATGGATAAAGATATTTGGCAATCAATAATTATCACTCATCAAGGGAACTCACAAGTCTAAGATAACAAAATTGATCTTCTTGTTCAACAATATGAACAATTTGTTATCTCTGAAGAAGAGACCATTGATAGTGCGTTTGCTAGGTTTAATACTATTATTACATCTCTTAAAGCACTTGATGAATCTTTTTCTAGTAAGAATTTTGTCAGAAAATTTCTAAGAGCACTCTACCCGAAGTGGAGAGCAAAGGTGACAGCTATTGAAGAATCTAAGGATCTTTCAAGTATGACACTGGACGAGCTCATAGGAAACCTTAAAGTTCACGAAATGGTGATGGAAAAAGACTCAGAAATAGTTAAAGGCAAGAAGGAGAAAATGAAGTCCATTGCCTTAAAAGCTAGAGTTGAGTCAAGTGATGAAGAGTCTTGTTCTAGTAACAAAGACGAAGAATATGCCATGGCTGTAAGAGATTTCAAGAAATTCTTCAGGAGACGAGGAAAGTTCGTTAGACCACCTCGTGAAGCAAAAAAATCCTTCCGAAAAGACCGTGAAGATAGAAAAGGAAAGGTAGAAAGGAAGTGTTATAGGTGTGGTGATTCTAGTCACTTAATAGGAGAATGTCCAAAGCCTCCAAAGAACAAGTCTCAAAGAGCTTTTGTCAATGGAGCTTGGAGTGATAGTGAAGGAGATGATGACGAGCCTAAGAACGACGAAGTTGCTCTTATGGCTCATGACACAGAAGAGGTACATTCTGACTCATCATACTCTTCTATAGATGATGAAACCTTAGAAGTAGAATATAACAAACTGTGTGATACAACTTTAAAAATCATAAACAAAAACAAGTTCTTTAAAACCAAAACGACAATTTTAGAAAACAAAATTTATTGGCTTAAAGAAAAAGAGATACGAATGGAAAAAGGTAAAAATGCTAAAGAAACGTGTGTGTCGTGTCAGGAACTTAAATTGGAACTAGAAACACTTAAGTCAACACAGGAAGAACGCATCAAACAAAATTCTAAGTTTAGAAAGTTTGATAAAAATATAAGTTGTATAGATGAGATAACGAAGATGCAAAAGTTACCTCATGATAAAACCGGACTAGGTTTTATGAAACTAGGAACCTTAAGTGAGTTTAAGAAACAAACAGTGAAAGAAAAAGAAACTGTTTCAACTGAGTCAGACACCCACGGATCCGACGGATCCAAAATTTTGGATCCGCCAGTTGTACCCAAGGGATCCGCCGGTACAGTTGATGAACAGAAGGTTCTTAAAACGAATCGTACTGAATTTGTTAAGGTCACTAGAAAACCTAGCACTAGTTCAACTATTAACAAACAAAAACCATCAGTCTCTATAGGAAAAGGTCAAATTAGAAATGAGTATAGAGTTAAAACGGTTCAACAGGCACCCAAAACTAGCTTTCCCAAACACCCCTTTCCAAGAAGTAACTTTAACTCACAACATCATCACCAAAATAATTGGAACCAAAACATGTCTAGAAACTTTCAAGGTCCTAATTATATGCCTTGGAACTCTTGTCCACCATTTCCTTACATGAACCATGATAATGTTATGTTTAACCCAAACGGACCCATGAGATATTGGGGACCAAACGCTTGAGTTTTTCTTGAACATTAGGTGTGCTTAAAAGTTGAACTAGAACCAGATGAGTGGATTAAAGATAGTGGGTGTTCAAGACACATGACGGGAAACAAAAGCCTTTTCTCTACCTACCAAGTATACGACGGAGGTAATGTCACATTTAGTAGCAAACTTAAAAGTAAAATCATCGGAAAAGGTACGATCTCTCATGACTCTCTATCTATCGATGATGTTGCTCATGTAGATAATTTAGGTTTTAACTTGCTTAGTATAAGTCAATTGTGCCGCAAAAAGTATAACGTCCTTTCTAGTAAAAATGGAAGTAAAATACTTAAAGACGGCATAACAGTAGGAAAAGGTGTTTTAAAGAATAACGTATATGTTATGAAATTAGATAAAACACCTAAAGACAAGCTTTGTCTTACCTCCTTGGACGAAAACTCAACTTTATGGCATCGACGCTTAGGTCATGCTAATATGAGGTTAATTCAATCCTTATCATCTAAGGAACTCGTTAGGAACCTGCCCAAGTTGAAATATGACCAACACTTTTGCGATGCTTGCAAAATAGGAAAACAAGTTCATAATAGCCATAAGGCTAAAAACATGGTGTCTACATCTAGGTGTCTAGAATTATTACATATGGATTTTTTTGGTCCATCCGCTATACAAAGTTACGGGGGAAACTTCTATTCTTTGGTAATAGTAGATGATTACTCTAGGTATACATGGACTAAGTTTTTGAAAAGTAAAAACGAAGCATTTGATAAATTTGAAATCTTAAGTAAGAAAATTCAAAATCAAATAGGAAGTAACATAGTGTCAATAAGAACCGACCATGGTCGTGAATTTGACAATGAAATCCAATTTGGAGCTTTTTGTGAATCCAATGGCATAACTAATAATTTCTCGGCTCCTTGAACCCCTCAATCTAACGGTGTGGTAGAACGCAAAAATAGGACAATTCAAGAATTGAGTAGAACCATGTTAAATGAACAAAACACACCTCAAAAGTTTTGGTGTCACGCTGTAGATGCATCCACATATATCCTAAATCGAGTTTTAATTAGACCATTCTTGAAAAAGACTCCATATGAGTTATACAGAGGCAAAAAGCCTACTTTAGGATATTTTAGAGTGTTTGGAAGCAAGTGCTTCATTTTAAACACAAAGGATTATCTCACCAAGTTCGACCCAAAGTCGTATGAAGGTGTATTTCTAGGATATTCACAAACTAGTAAAGCATATATAGTTTTGAACAAAGAAACCTCAAGAGTCGAGGAATCATTGAACGTAACATTCGATGAAAGTCCACCTCCCTTTAAGACATCACCTTTGTTAGATGATGACTTAGTTGAAAGTCAAATGGTTGATAATCAGGAAAATATTGAAAGTGAGAAAGAAGATGAACCGGTAAAAAGAGAAATAGTTAATATCAAAGAAACCAAAAGTCATCCATTAGAAAACGTCATAGGAAAAATCAATGGAAGAACATTAAGGTCTAAAGCTCAAAATGAAAGTAACTTCTTTTGTTTTGTTTCAACAATTGAACCTAAAAATGTTAATGAAGCCATAAAAGATGAATCTTGGGTCATTGCGATGCAAGAGGAATTAAATCAATTTGTTAGGAATGACGTTTGGACATTAGTTCCACATCCTAAAAATCAAACCATAATTGGTACAAAATGGGTTTTTAGAAATAAAATGGATGAAAATGGCATAGTGTCTAGAAACAAAGCTAGGCTAGTAGCACAAGGCTACAATCAACAAGAAGGTATAGATTATGATGAGACTTTTGCACCCGTAGCTAGACTTGAGTCAATTAGGATATTACTTGCATATGCATGTGCACATGACTTTAAACTATTTCAAATGGATGTCAAAAGTGCATTTCTAAATGGTTTCCTAAATGAAGAAGTATATGTAGCACAACCTCCCGGCTTTGCCCATTTTGAAAAAACCTAATCATGTCTACAAACTTAAGAAAGCATTATACGGACTTAAGCAAGCACCAAAAGCTTGGTATGATCGACTTAAGACCTTCCTAGTTGACCATAAGTATACCATGGGCCTAGTAGACAACACTCTCTTTACCAAGAAAAAGGGATCACATATTATCATAGTCCAGATATATGTGGATGACATTATATTCGGTTCAACTTGTCAAGAGTTATGCGATGAATTTTCGAAAATCATGCATGATGAGTTTGAAATGAGTATGATGGGGGAACTAAACTTTTTCTTAGGTCTCCAAATAAAATAATTAGAAGATGGGATATTCTTCAACCAATCTAAGTATATCAAGGATATGCTTAAAAAATTTGGTCTTGAAGATTCAAAACCTATGAAAACACCA
Organism: Artemisia tridentata subsp. tridentata; assembly: GCA_021014915.2. Lineage (NCBI taxonomy): Eukaryota > Viridiplantae > Streptophyta > Magnoliopsida > Asterales > Asteraceae > Artemisia > Artemisia tridentata. The sequence continues at coordinate 389,026,508 of CP139509.1, forward strand.
ATGTCTTTTGAAACCAAACTCACCAAGGATGACGAAAGTGAATCCATAGATAGCACTAAATATAGAGGGATGATTGGTAGTTTACTCTACCTAACGGCTAGTAGACCGGACATTATGTTTAGTGTTTGTCTATGTGCATGCTTTTAAGAAGATCCCAAAACATCCCATCTTGAAGCCGTTAAACGGATATTTAGGTACATAAAAGGCACTACACATCTAGGATTATGGTATCCCAAAGGAACTGGAATAGAAACCATAGTGTACGCCGACTCAGACCATGCTGGTGATTATGTTGATAGGAAAAGTACAAGCGATATTTGTACTTTTGTAGGACATTGTTTCACCGCATGGTTTGCTAAGAAACAAACAACCCTCACCATATCAACAACTGAAGCCGAGTACGTGTCAGCAGGAAAAGCTTGCCAACAAGCACTGTGGATGAAACAAGCTCTCGTCGACTATGGAATTGTACTCAACGACATTCCCATTCTTTGTGAAACAAAGGAGCTATCGATCTTAGCAAAAACCCAGTCCAACATGCTAGAACTAAACACATAGAAATACGTCATCACTTCCTTCATGACAATGTTCAGATGGGAAACATCTCAATTGAGAAAGTTTCCTCAGAGGACAACATTGCCGATATCCTCACAAAACCTCTCAAGAGAGAACCTTTCAACTATCTTAGACTTGGTTTAGGATTAATGGAACCTAGTGAGTAGATTAAACATTAACTCGAACCTTAGAATAACCAAACACGGCAATAGCCAAACTTGTGTTCTGATCCTGCGGATCCAAACGACAACAAGGGCGGAACCCTTGTTTGGGATCCGCCGGATCCGTCACTTGGTGAACAGGTTTTTATATATTTAATAAACTCCTGTACTATTCATCACTCTCTCCAAAACATATCACCTACTGGAATACGACCCATAATTCACCAAACTCACAAATTAGGCTATCTTCTTCAACCAAATTGAGCTCTAAACATCACTGATAACTATGCCTCCCGCAACCAACTACGATCACAAAAAGACCATCGATTACCTTCCCAAACACCACAAAACCAAGGGTCTCACCGAAGCCCAAGTCAATATATTCAAAGCCTTAGAAAAACGATACGTCCATGAGGGTAGGGTTGTAGACTCCTCATTCTATGAAGATACCAATCTCCGCGAGCAATTGGCCGCGATTCATTTCGATTATCTTTTAGACATTGATGAGCCCATCATTCCTAGGTTCATTCTCGAGTTCTATGCAACCATAGGTTTGTTATGACCGAATCTTCTCCTTCTTTATCACACAAACACGCTAAGTACTATGATGAACACACTCACAAGATCATATTAAGAACAAGAAGAGAAGTGGTGGATCTTATGTTAAACTTTTGGTCGAATGTTTATAAGCTTCAAAGAAAAGAAAATAAACAAAGGACAATGGGGAAACACACACACTCTCTTACAATAATGAGGTATCCACACTTGAAACAAAGAGAGAGTGTGTGTGTTTATACGTACAGCCACAAACCACAATGGGTTTGGTGGGCTTTGACTTGGACTTGATGTGGGCTAAGTGTAGCACTACACTTATACATTTATGTTACTATCAATACTAATGCCTTAGCCCACAAAACTTGATACATATTACACATGACACATAAGTTCCACAAACTAATGACCATCACTTTTACAATTAACTAAATTAATTGCTAACAATCTCCCCCTAAGGGATGGTCATTTCAATGATGCTCCCGTGATTGGTCTTTTGCCTTAGACGTCTTGAACTTTGTGTGTCAATGTATAATATTCTTCATTCAATGTTCCTTCATGAACTGTGATCTTCAGAGAATCGTCTTGTGGTCTTCCTTGCCTTGATCTACATCTTCTGTCCAGCTGCTTTGTCGTTGTAGATGATGATGGTGGATGGACTTTCATCGGTACCTGTATAATACAGTTAGCAATAAATTGCCCAGCGGCCATCATGTCATGAGGCAAGATCCTTAGATCTCATAAAGACTCATACAACTTGTATCCTTTTGTGTGAACACAAGTGTATTGCATAGGAAGTGTTCCTAAGAGATCTTTGATGAATCTCATGTCTCTAGACTCAATTATGTGCGTTTTGGTTTTAGTCGTCGGAGGCATGGAGCAGAGTGCCACCTTTTCAATATCAACACATCTTGGAATGAGAGGTCGATAGATTATGTAGTGTTCTTCGTAAGAAATGAAACAAATATCTTTTAAGAGATATCTTAGTGGATAGGAGGGGTGGTGCAATGCGTCACTGGGTCCATGACGTCTTGTCTTCAATATCAGTATCACCTTAGTGAGTACCGATAGCAGATGTATTGACCCGGTTTCTGACCTAAGTTTTCATGGAGGGCTATTTCTTTTCACCCTTACAAAAACTTTTCTTTTTCATTCTTCAACCCCTTCTTTCTCCTTTCTCATTATACTCCTTTTTTCAATCATACCTAAGGACTTCTAATTCTAAGCTATTGGAATTTGTCCTTGGGTAGATCCCTCCGGTTCTGGTGGATCATTGGACATAACCTAACCATAATCACCTTATTACACCATGATTATCCTAGATTAGTTGTCACATGCCATTAAACCTTGTGAAAATCTCTCAACATGTTTTTGAGAAAACACATTTTGTTAACACATTGAGAGTTTTGCATTTTTGAAACACTTCCCCTTCACATGTGCTCATGCATTTTTAAAATAAATTGCACATGTCGGGTAGAGTTCGCACATTTGAAATGATCGACTTTCAATGAACACGACCTTCGCGAGACACGCTTACATCACTAGTTTAGACTTGCTTGAAATTATTACCCGTCCCGGTCATATTCAATGATCATCTCTCGAATTGGTACATTCTACTCAGACAAGTCCTTTGCGAGACACGCTTACATCACTGGAAAACCAGCTTGAAATTATTACCCGTCCCGGACTAGTCTTTTCGATAACGGACAGTTAGTTTCGTCAATTCGAGGGTTGTTCTGAGTCTTGAGATTCAAACCATGAAACTTTTAGATCACATTTTAATCACGTCCTCTCCCCCATATATTTAAACACTTAATCTCCCCCTCAAAAATAGCATGAAGTGGTATTTTTGAAAACAGTTGATTAAAATGAAACTTTTTGAGGAGAGACGGACTGATTTTAGCATGAAAATGGAACATTTTTGTTTTTATACTCCCCCTTAAACAAAGCATATTATTAATCATTTGAGTTTAAAAGCAGTTTAAGGGTGTAAGAGGGAGTTATCTTGAGCACAAAATTCATTTAAAGACTTTGAAACAATCTTCTTGAAATCATTTTGATTAAGTGCTCAAGGTTTTTGCTTTTCGCCATTAACATTGCGAGTCCTGATCGGAAATAATCAGAAGTCATTCAATGTAGCGTGGGTTTCGTACTGAAATGCACGAAAGCCGTAATGAAGAATATTTGAGAAACGACATGTTTTAGAAAAACATAAAAAAGAACTCTCGCTCAAGCATCTGTACATGCCCGTATCATTGTTGAATGACATTTCTAGATACGTACATAATATCGATTATACGAGAGACATGTCGTGAGAAGAATATTTTTGGTCTTTGAGTTTTATATTTTTTATGTCTTTTTGAAATTTTCTATATTTACAGTATAGATTTTAACAAGTATATATTTACAAAAATATTTACATGCGAAGCTTGTTGATATAAATCAAGAAGATTCGAGAAGACTTTCTAACTCTTCAGGAGTTAGGCTTCGCATTCCAATTCGACGAACTAAGTTTTCAAACAGCTCTTTTGGGAGGGCCTTAGTAAATAGATCGGCGAGTTGATATTCAGTCTTCACGAAAAATAATTCAACAGTACCCTCTTCAACGTGCTCTTTTATGAAGTGATAGCGGACTCTAATATGCTTGGTCTTCGAGTGTTGCACTGGGTTGCACGAGATGGCTATGGCACTTTTTGAATCGCAATACAAAGGTATGCGGTTGAAAAAGAAACCATAATCCGTGAGTTGTTGATGAAGCGAAAAGTGTACCGCTTTTAAGGGGTCATTTAAGCCCTAAATCGTATTTATTTGATCAAATATTGCCCTAAATCGTTCCTTTTGTCATTTTAGGTACTTTTGAGAAGAAATCTGGAAAAGGAGGCATTTTGGACGTTTTTGGAGCATTAAAGTGAAGAAAACGACAAAGTCTCAAAATCATGCTGGAAATTACCTTTGACGGCGTCAGGATTATGCATGGACGGCGTCATGGCTTGGCAAAAGTGGTGGATGTGGAATTTACTCATGATAAGCCAGTGAAAATTGCATGGGAATTCTGACGGCGTCACCCTTTAATTTGATCAAGGTCGTCACGTTATAATTTAAAGAGGGACGGCGTCACGTTCATAGTCTGAGGGCGTCAAGCCTTGATAGGCCAGAACGGATTTTGGAGAGCTAAAGAGGGACGGCGTCAAGAAGGTCATCCGGGAACCCTAAAAGCGGCGAGGTGACGGCGTCACACTCCATAACGTGACGCCGTCAGATCTAAAAATCTATATATAGTTTTGCAATTCTTTGTCATTAGTGTGGAAATTATTGGGGAACTTTGTGTGTGAAAACCCTAGGACGAATTTGGCAGCTCTTTCAAGGCTTTTTGCCTTGAGATCTTCCATGTTACATTGAAGATAAGTTATCAATTAATCATTCAGTATGTCTATGTGTTGTTTGATTCTATCTTGTTCTTGTCTTTTGTTTAACATGCTAGGCTAGATTTATCTTGTGTTTGCTTAGATCTAATGAAACCTAGCTATTGATTATTGGTTATTAGTGTGTTATTAGTTGTATTGGATGATTGTTTATCTATGTTAGGCTTAAGAAAACTGGCTAACTTCCTATTCGGTAACTTGCTTGAACGTCTTAAGAAACATGAACCAATGCGTACTAAAGGTTTTTATGGTTGTATTTAATGCACAAGCGAATTCTAGTGATCCCATGTTAGGAGCTTCCTAGCCGGCTCGACATAGGAGTGAAGTAGGAGCTTGTAGAGTTGGGGAAGTACGTACGCCACCCCACGAATGGTATTAAGGAATACACCCGTCATCCACGCAACTAATACACACTAATCAACCGGTAAAAGATAGTTAGGGAGTAAGAAAATCTAAGTAAACACATTTCCCTCTACATAAGTTTTCACCAACATTTTCATTTTTGTTATTTTATTTTATTTGCATTCGTAGAAATTTGGGTTAGTTGACTAGCAACTAATTCCGCCCACTCTTTCAAACCCGAGATTTTACTTGCTTTCATAAAAATATAAAAACATAAAAAGAATCTTCTCTCACCCTTAGACCTATTAGAGTAATTTTTCATACCTAACGAACACTATTCCCTGTGGAGAACGATCAATCCCCCGTACTTACCACTACACTATACTACATCGGTCAGGTACACTGCCTGGTGGGGTTGTAAGCCTCTTGAGATCCCTCGAGAGGTAAAACCTGTTGTAAGGTTGCAAAACCACGCATCAAGTTTTTGGCGCCGCTGCCGGGGAATAGTTATTGTTTAGGTTGAATTTTTACTTTATAGGTCTACTCACTAGATTCCTTTCTAGTGGGATTTTTATTTTATTTTTCTAGGTTTTCTTTAGTCTATCTTTTTCTGTTCCGTCCATTGCTCAAATCTTCCTTGGCCATCATGGTAAACGAAGATTTCTCCAATCTCAGGGTCACCAGGAGTCGTAGTTCACTAAGCGACCTTATTTCACCCTACGCAGAACCTGATAGGGAAATGCGAAGATTAAGGCGGCTCTTTGCAACACCTGAACCATCTGGCTTTGCCATCAACTTTGATGATGCCCTCTCCGAGGAAGAATCCAATCATCACTCTACACCTCCTAGCCCTCAACCCAATCACGATATGGAGGTTCCCGAAAACCCAATTCCTAAATGACTCAAGGACTACTCTTCTCCCACCCCACGTGGTTTTTCCAATGCTATCGTTTTTCCAAATGAACGCACGGATGGGGTCTTGCGTGCAACCGATATTTGGCTGGTCCAAAGTGTATGCAAGTTTCACGGATTGAAAACTGAAGATCCAATCCAACACATTATGGACTTCCTGAAAATAGTGGATACCCTCCATACGGACGGAGCCACTAGAGGTACCTCCCGGCTGCGATTCTTTCCCTTCACCCTTTATGAAAAAGCCAGAGACTGGTATAACCAACTTCCCTCCGAATCCATTTTCACATGGGAACAGCTTGTCTCAAAATTCTATGAGAAATTCTTTCTAATAGGAAGAACTTCAACGTTAAGAGACGAAATCTTCCGCTTCCATGTTGGACCAGCTGAACTCATTCACGAATCCTGGATCAGATTCAAAGATCCGATTAGACAAGTCCCTCATCATGGCATTGAACTCTGGCTTCTTGTCCAAATTTTTTATGATAGTGTCCCTAAAAGCGATCAATTTGGCATTAATAATTCGGTAAAAGGAAAAATAGCCAACCTAAGCGCTGAGGAAGGATGGAATAGAATTGAGGAATACGCAAATGATCAAGACGATACCTGGGATGAACCCGATTCGATCATGAGCATTTCCAAAATCATGAAAGAGCCTCCTTTTGCTAGCCGGTTGAGTAGAATGAATGATCAAGTCTCTTATTTAGACAAGTCACAACCAACTAAACGGTTGTCAAACCCATACTTGATCTGCGACCAATGTGGTGGCCCGCATGAAGTGGAGGAATGCGGGGATAATACCACCACCGAACAAGCATGCTTGTCAAGCCACGACATCTTCGATGATCCTTCGCTCTTAACTTTCTACCAAAACAATGATTTCACCCCTTGGGGAAATCTTGTGAGAGAAGAGGGAGGAGGAGAATATCCTGACTATAAGGTTAGGAGCACTTTTGAGGATGATCTTGGGCATTTCACGCTTGAAAAGAATTTGCAACTAAATGGTCTCGACAACCTTATCAATAGCCAATAAAATGACATAAGGGCCATATTCGCTGAACTCAACGCCACTCTCGACGGCCTTGGTGAACCTCAAAGAGATCCCTTACTCGCCATCACCACTCGTGCTGGAACAACTACTAAGGATCCACCTTACCCAGCTCAACAATCTAACGTCATGGAACCCAACACCCCTCATGAGGAGGAAGATAATGTGAACGATGAGAATCCCGAACAAACCTCTCCGGTAACTCCCTCTCAACCTACTCCAACCAAACAGCCCATTAAAGTCCCATACCCGTCCCGTCTCAAGAATCAAAAGGTCGAAAATGATAATAAAAGATTCCTGTCATATTTGAAAAATTCAGTCGTCACCATACCCCTTCTTGATGCATGCTACCATATGCCCAAATATAGTACATACTTCAAGAAGTTGCTAACCAACAGAAAAGGGCTCGAGGGTCTTGTAACCTTAGGAGAAGAATGTTCTGTGGTGACTCAACGAGGGCTGCCAAAGAAGGTGGACGATCCAGGTAGTTTCACCCTACCCTGCTCAATAGGATCTCTTTCAGTCAAGAATGCTTTAGCCGACTTAGGAGCAAGTATCAATCTTATGCCACATTCCATGTTCCTTAAATTAGGGTATTCTGGGTTGAAACCAACCCGTATGAACATCCAACTAGCCGATAGATCAGTCAAATACCCCTTAGGAATATGTGAGAATGTGCTGGTTAAGGTAGGGAAGTTCAAATTTCCAGTTGACTTCGTCATCTTAGAGATGGAAGAAGATGACTTAGTGCCCATTATTCTAGGGAGGCCATTCCTTGCAACCGCTCGTGCTGTTATTGATGTTCATGACGGCAAACTAACCTTACGAGTGGGGGCCGATAGCTTAACCTTCGACATCAAGGACACAATGAATCTTTCTCTCGAAGCAGATAATCAACTGTATTTCATCGGAGAAATCGATGAACTATCCGACGAGATTGACAATTGTATAGATGAACAGATGGAAGCTGGTTGGTTGCGAGATGAAGCTTTTTTACCCATCTTTGAGGAGGAAAAGACTATGGATGTAAACGCAGTCTCTTTTTATCCCAGACAAGAAACCGAACAGCTTGAGCTTCGTAAACCCGAGAACAAACTTAAACCCTCCATCATCGAGCCACCTGTGGTAGAACTCAAGGAACTCCCAACCAACCTTGAATATGCTTTCCTCCAAGGGGAAGATCAACTTCTGGTAATCATAAGCTCTTCCTTGAAAAGTGAACAAAAAGATAAACTCTTAGGAGTTTTAAAGAAATATAAAGGGGTTATAGCATGGAGTGTAGCCAACATCAAGGGGATTGACTCTACCTTCTGCACGCATAAAATCCTCATGGACGAGGATTATAAACCCACCGTGCAGCCTCAAAGGCGAGTAAACCCCAACATTAAGGAAGTCGTGAAAAAGGAAGTCATTAAGCTCCTAGATGCAGGGCTAATTTACCCAATTTCCGACAGTCCATGGGTAAGTCCTGTACAGGTTGTACCAAAAAAAGGAGGAATGACAGTAGTAAAGAACGATAAGGATGAGTTAGTGCCTCAACGAACAGTAACTGGGTGGCGTGTGTGCATCGATTATAGGAAGTTGAATGATGCAACCCGAAAATATCATTTCCCTCTTCCATTTATCGACCAAATGCTGGAAAGGTTAGCAGGGCATGAGTACTACTGCTTCCTAGATGGGTTCTCAGGATGTTTCCAGATCCCTATCGCTCCTGAGGACCAAGAAAAGACTACGTTTACATGCCCTTATGGCACCTTCGCCTACAAGCGAATGCCCTTTGGACTATGTAACGCCCCCGCCACTTTCCAGCGCTGCATGACGGCAATCTTCCATGAGTTAATGGAAGATAGCATGGAGGTCTTCATGGATGATTTTTCGGTCTTTGGAAACTCTTTTGATCGCTGTCTTGCCAACCTTGAGAGAATGCTCAAACGTTGTGAGGAGACTAATTTGGTACTAAACTGGGAAAAATGCCACTTTATGGTAAAAGAAGGGATTGTGCTAGGGCACAAAATTTCAGGAAGTGGAATTGAAGTAGACCGGGCAAAAATTGAAGCTATATCCAAACTTCCCTATCCAACAACTGTCAAGGCAATCCGTAGCTTTTTGGGTCATGCTGGCTTCTATAGGAGATTCATTAAAGATTTCTCAAAGGTAGCTAAACCAATGACTCAGTAGCTCATGAAGGATGCCCCGTTCGACTTCTCTCAAGAGTGCAAGGACGCATTCAATCGATTGAAGCAGGAACTTACCCAAGCTCCAATTATGGTTACCCCTAACTGGGAGTTACCCTTTGAAATCATGTGCGATGCTAGTGATTATGCTGTTGGAGCAGTATTAGGCCAAAGGCTTAACAAACACTTTCAGCCAATATACTACGCTAGCAAAACCATGAATCCTGCTCAAGAAAACTACACCACCACTGAAAAGGAGTTACTAGCCGTGGTATTTGCTTTTGATAAGTTTCGCCAATATCTTGTCCTTTCCAAAACGGTTGTTTTTACGGACCATTCAGCTATTCGATATCTTTTTAATAAACTGGATGCTAAACCACGGTTACTTCGTTGGATCTTACTATTGCAAGAATTCGATGTTGAGATTCGTGATAAGAAAGGAGCCGAGAATCTTGCAGCTGATCATCTCTCTCGTCTCGAAAACCCCAGCCTCGCTGAATCTGATAAGAGTGAGATTCGGGAGTCATTTCTGGAAGAGCAGCTCATGTCAATAAATGATTCTGAACCATGGTATGCGGATTATGCTAACTACCTGGCAAGTCGAGTCATTCCTGAGCATATGAGCAGGCATGAAAAAAGGAGGTTCTTCAATCAATTAAAGTATTACTTTTGGGATGAACCTTTCTTATTCCGAAGATGTCCGGACCAGGTAATCAGGCGTTGTGTTTCGGAAAAGGAGGCTGTCAGAATTATGAAGGAGTGTCATGCAGGTCCATCTGGAGGACATTACGGAATGAACACTACTGCACGAAAGGTCTTCGACGCGGGATTCTATTGGCCTACAATATTTCGTGATGTGAAGGGAATGATACAGACTTGTGACGCATGTCAGAGAGCTGGGAATATCTCTAAGAGGGATGAAGCCCCACAGAACTATATACAAGTTTGCGAGGTTTTCGATGTTTGGGGAATTGATTTCATGGGACCCTTCCCATCTTCAGGAGGGAATGAATACATGTTGTTCCCATTACACTTATAGAAATAACTAGAAAGTTATCCTAATTGTGTACTAAGACCGATACAATGTATGATTAATTTTACCAAATAAGTTAGAACGTAAATACAAAACAGAAAAGGTTTTTCAACGTTTAAATTCTTATTAGAAATTAATCAAAGAATCTATTACCCAAAGTGTTTTGCGGAATAAACACTTTGGGATTGAATAGACAAGGTATGGTGTTCTCCTCTTCTAAACTCAAGCTTTTCTTGAGTGACAACTAAAAGACCCTACTGAGCTATCTCAGTGAGTAGGTTGTTCTTTGGAGGAGAATAGTGGGCTGTGAAAGTCTAAGCTTTTAGTGCACAACCTTGATTCACTTTTCTCCTCATCTATCTATTTATACACAAGTGTAAAAGAAAACCTATAAACTAAAGTACAAGTTGACTTATATTGGTCTGACAAAAGTACAACTGTATTTTGTCATTACCAATCTACATCGGGAATAAGCTAAAAGATCCTTTTGAGTGTCTGCCCAACCACTCTTGTACTTTAAGCCGTTTTGAGGAAAGTTCGCTTTCGGCGTGATAAGACTTGTTCTTATCCTCTTCAAACTTTCCCGCTCGATCCCGCCTTTACTTCAGGTCTTAGATTGATTCTAAGTCTTCAGTCTTTAGTCTTCAGTCTTTTAGTGTTCAAGAGACTGAGGGGTTCAGTGAGCTCTTGTCAGTACTCACTGAACCCATCATCTTCTTCTTTGGCTTAAGTCTCACTCAGGAAGTACCGCCTTCCTGAGGAGTGAATCCTTCGCCTTGAATTCGCCTTAAGCATCCTGAAGATGACTCACTGAGTTACTGTTAACTCAGTGACTTGAATTGTTCTTTGTTGGTAAACACTTGGCTTAATTTGTGTTCAAATCCTGTTTTAGATAATTGGGTATTTATGGACTCAACAATCTCCCCCTATTTGGATATAAATTATGCCTAAGTGTTATTGATCAGTATGAGTGAGCTTATGGCTTCTTCTCATACTGAATATACAGAAGATAGTAAGGACTACAATTTAACATAAACATGGGACAACATTTTATTCATGTTATTACAAAGTCCTATCAGCTAAACAAAATAATTAAGGTTCCTGACGGATACCCATTAGTTCAAGCTTTGCCTTCTTCGACGCTAACACTTCTCTGTCAGGTCGTTCCTTCATCAACTGATCCATCAGCCTGATAAACTCCTCATTGTTAGAGCCCCTGATATTAAGTGCCATCAGTTTGTAGGCTAGGAGTGTTGTTGTTTCCACTTTGTCAATGTCAGAGACTCTCTGAAAGGCTTCCTGACCAAACTCATCCACGAAGAAGATGCCATACTCAGGTTCTTTAATGACAAGGTTAGGACGGAATTTTACTCCCTGAGGAGGAACTCTGTTGCAGTGAAGTGCAGCTATGTATTGTTCAGGCTCCATAGCTACAGCTTTCCTTTTCTTCCCAACCTTCTGAGTATATTCAGGGATTGTTAGTCCCTGAGAAGCAAGTGCCTCATCATGGTCAATGCCCAGACTCTTTGCCACTTTTGCGAGTTCCTCATACTTGGCACTCAGTGACTTGATGATGATTGGGGCATTCTTGCTTGAGGTTTTCTTCCTCAGGATAGGCATCATCATATCCCATTCTCTTATCCCATAGTCTGAAAATTTGACTTCAGGAAGATGTTCAGACTTTCTTGGACCTCTATGGACAGTTAGGCTCAGAGGTTTGGTGGGGTGGATGGTTATGTTAGTGATTTTGCCTTCACCTTTGGTCTTGGTCATGTGCCATACATACCTCTCATATGCCCTTTGCCTCTTTTCTTGCTTCAGTTTGGCTTCCTTGTTGTGTTTCTGAAGAAGTTGGGCTTGAAGCTTGATGAACTCTTCTTCCTGAATCTCTTTCTCAGACTCCTTTATTTCCTCCTTAGCAACCTCATAGATGGTAGATGTGGTGAGGTCATGGGCTTTCCTGCGATCTTCCTCATCTAAGATCTTAGCCAGTTCCTCCTGAGTCCCATAGACTCTTCTCCCATCTTCTAAGTCAACATAAGACGGTACTTCAGGATCTGGTTGTCTTATGTTTGAAGCCTTGACTAAGTGTGGTTCAGGAGGAGAGGTTTCAGTCATAATCTCCTTCCCTTTGTTAGTGAGAGGAGGTTGACTCGTAGATTCCTCAGGATTTGGAACAGTTACCAAGGCAGAGGAAGGATCAGGGATGTCATCATTTTTCTCCCCCTCAGCAGGTTTAGGAACTTCAGTGGAAAGACCTGCTGACTGAGGAGGTTGTTGGACATGAGAGGCCTGAAGAATGGATAGGATATCAGAGACCATAGACTTTGTCTCAGAGGCATCATTCTTCACGGCACTAAGTTCGGTAGCCATTGCCTGTTGGGTGGTGGAGAGTTCAGTGATACGGTTGGTAAAGTGGCTGATCAGCTCAGTATGTGTTTGTGAGAGCTGATCCATGGCTGAGGAAAGGTTGGTGAGGTGCCCCTTGGATTCCATGGCAGCCTGAAGAATGGAATCCTGGTTTTCCCTGAGACCTTTGATATCTACCCCCTGAAAGAGCCTAAGAAGCTCAGTAAGGTTGGTGGAGGCAGTCGACTGAATGGCCATATGATCCTTCATTGATTGAATCATTTTGGGATCATCAGAAAGTTGTTCTTGGACCCCTTCAACAGCCTTGAGGATGTTGGCAAGCTCCTTATGTTGACCAGTGACTGTTTCATCAAAAGTTGTAGTGAGTTCTCCAAGTTGTTTGTCAGTAAGCCTTGTAGCCTGAAGAATCTTTTCCTGAGATTCTTCTACTGAGGCCCTGAAGTCGGCATAGGAGGCTGCCGCTTCAGTATGCTGATCCATGAGTTCATCAGTGAGAGCATTATACAGACCTTCGTTGGCATGGCGAAGGTACTTGGCCATACTTCTCTCAGTAGGCGGATGAACATTGTCATACTTGGTTAACCATTCAGGGGTGGCAGAGGCACCTAATGAAGATGATGATGAAGATGATGGTGAATTGGGTTGTTGATCCTCAGGAGGAGGAGAAGAGAGTTGTTGCTCAGATGGACCCTCCATTTCCTCCTCAACTTCAGTAAGAGGTTCATCATCACCAAAATCGAAATCCGTCTCCTCCTCTGACTCATCAGCCAACAAAATTTCATAGTCAGCCAGAGAAGGAGCCTTCAGGGAATCCAGCTCCCCCTCAAAAGAGGGCTCACTTTCGTTGTGGCCAGGTCCTGATCCTTTAGCCATAATAACTGGTGGGGTTGTACCAGCCTGACTAGTCATAATAACTGGGGGGGGGGGGGTTTGCCCATCCTGACTATTAGGATCAGTTCCTGAGTGACTTGGACCGCCTGAGGGGGTGATGGGTTCCGTATCAGCGGGTGGTTTGTTTCCCCCTGAGTCTTTGTCCCCCTGAGCACCTTCATCTACTGATGGGTGTTTTCCAGTAGAGTCACTAGGTACTATTGGTGAGTGTTGATGGCCTCCCTTCCCATCAGGATTGTACTGTCCTTTTGGGGATTTAGAGGCCTGAACTCCCTGAGACTCTAAGTGTGATTGCTTAGAGACGTTAGCGGGATGTGAGTGGGTGTGGGTCCCCTTCTCAGTGGAGTAGTACTGCCCCACCGAGGATATAGAACCCTGTGCTCCCTCAGGCTCTGATTGTGATCTATCAGTGCCTTCACTGGGATGTGAGTGGGTGGATGCTCCTGACCCACCTGACTTGTTTTTGTCAGTAGGGACATGTGGAAAGGGTGTGCCCGAGGATACTGAGGATGATTGCTCAATACCCTCCGTTGGCGGTTGTTTTGTGGCCAAAGTGGTCTCTGTTATGGGAGTCGGAGAGGTCAAGGTCACAACAACATTTTTGGTGCCTGAGGCAACAGTCTCAGTGACGAGTGGCTTAGGTCTAACCACCTTACTGGATTGTCCCCCTTTCCCTTTCTTCTTCTTCACCTTCTTGGTTGGTGAAGGAACTGGTGAGCATACATTTTCACCCTGAATCACCATTAACATGTAGGTGGTCAGGGCGACCGGTTGTACCTCAGTAATGTCACTACTAAAGTTGGTCTTATGTAAGATGTCAGGTTTTGTACCTTCATCATCAGACCTTAAGTAGTCAGGACCAAGGAGGTCCTGAAGCACACAGGAAATGAACCTAGGATACGACATATGTCTTTGCCTATGTTTCCCTGAGAGCTTTGACACGAGGTCGCGGAAGATTATTCCTCCGATATCTATTTTTCTACCCTCCAAGAGACTGAACATCATCAATTGTTGTGATGAGTTCAACTGCTCAGTGGAGGATTTATTCCCTCCGAGTACCTGAATGATGAATGTCATCATAAGTCTCCAGACAGGGTGAAACCATGTCTTCACTATTGGAGCCTTAGCCAACAAGGCTTCAGGAGACTCACCAGGACGCCTAACATCATGAGGCCCTAGGAAAAGCATTTCAGCTTTTATTTCCTGATCAGTAGGGTTAGCCTCAAAGTTCTCAACAAAGTTAAGACCAGTGGCATTGATGAAGGTCTTGTAGTTCAGGGAGAGAGTCCTAGTCCCATTCATCACAGTGAAAGTGATGATCGACTCTTTGGTGTCCTTAGGGCTAGTAGCCGTTGCGGTACACCAAAACTCCCTGAGATAGTCATTGTAGATGACTTCTGGGGTGGTTGTAAAAGCTGTGGCAAGGAAGCAGTTTTGTAGGTACTTAACTACATCCTTGTAACCCGCATATTGCTGCGGGTAATGGAAATTTCCAACCACATTGTTTTTGGTTAAATCCACGCCCTCCATTGTGAAGCTCACATTTGGGGCGGTGGTAATAGCATTAGAAGAAGCCATTTGATGATCGGGTTTAGGTCGAAAAAATGGTCGGATATTTCTTAATGCTAAGAACACACACACAATTTTGTTTGAGAAATAAAAAGGGCAGAGTTTGCTTACAAATTTCTAAAAGCGTGTGTGTGTATTCTTTTGGATGGGTATTTATAGGGAAGTGGAAAGGTTTGGGGTATTTCGGGCATAAAGCATTTTACTTTAAAAAATTTGAAAATTGTTTAATAAAAATTTGAAGTCCGCATTTAATGCCACGATTCCACTTCCCCATGTATTCGGCAACCATTATGGTGAACAGTTGAGCCGTCTGCAAAAAGTGTAGTTTGCAGAGATGAGTCATCACATTTCTCTAATGTGATTGGATAGGCAATTAATGCCAAGTGGGAAAGTGGGGGCCCAAGATGTGTATGCCAGAGAGACATATATTCCTATATTAAATAGGATATCAGTCACCAACCTAGGACATTTACTAACAAAATACTTAGAGCATTTAAGTTAGCATTGAATGACATCTTGAGGACCCTGAATGACTTTTCAGTCACTGAGGGTTTCAGTAACTTTGGTTTTAGTTACTGATGGTTCAGGAAGGGCATTCAGTGATACTTGACACTGAGGGACACATTGATTCAGGGACCTGAGGTTCTAAGAATGTACACTTCAGTTGGATGGATTCAATCAGTGGACTGAGTCTCAATATCCAACATTCCTAACTCAGCTTTCAGTCTAGTGAAAGTTGGTTCATCCAAAGGTTTGGTGAAAATATCAGCTAACTGATATTCAGTAGGGATGAAGTGTAATTCAATGTCACCATTCATGACATGATCCCTGATGAAATGATATCTGATATCAATGTGTTTTGTTCTCTGATGAAGAACAGGGTTGTTGGAAATTGCAATTGCACTTGTGTTATCACAAAAGATGGGTACCATCTTATACTGAATGCCATAGTCACTGAGTTGACTTTTCATCCAAAGTACATTTGCACAACAGCTAGCTGCTGCAACATATTCAGCTTCAGCTGAGGACATGGCAACTGATTGTTGCTTCTTAGCACTCCAACAGACTAATTTTCCACCAAGAAATTGGCAGGAGCCTGAGGTGCTTTTCCTATCCATGTTGCATCCAGCATAGTCAGAGTCTGAGTATCCCTTGAGGTCAAACCCTGAGCACTTAGGATAATACAATCCAAGGCTTGGAGTACCTTTCAGGTACCTGAGAATCCTTTTTACAGCAGTGAGATGAGATTCTCTTGGGTCAGACTAATATCTGGCACACAAACATACTGAGAATTGGATGTCAGGCCTTGATGCAAGGAGATACATCAGTGACCCAATCATTCCTCTGAATAGAGTCTGATTGACTGATTTACCAGTGAGGTCATAGCCAAGGTTGTTTGGTGGGACCATGGGAGTCTTGACTGAGGCACAGTCACTGAGATCATACTTCTTCAGTATGCTTCTGACATACTTCTCTTGACTGATAAAGGTTCCTTTATCAGTCTGCTTAACTTGTAAGCCAAGAAAGTAAGTCAGTTCTCCCATCATGCTCATTTCAAATTTCTTTGCCATCAATTTTTCAAACTGTTTGCAAAGTTTATAACTTGTTGAGCCGAAGATGATGTCATCAACATATACTTGAACAAGTATAACATCATCATTTGTCTTGTAGATAAACAAGGTATTGTCTATCTTGCCTCTGACAAATTTGTTTTGGATCAGGAAGGATGAGAGAGTTTCATACCATGCCCTGGGAGCTTGCTTCAGTCCATAAAGGGCTTTGTCAAGCTTACAGACATAGTCAGGAAACTCATTGCTCTCAAATCCAGGAGGCTGTTGGACATAAACTTCTTCTTTCAGTGAACCATTTAGGAATGCACTTTTGACATCCATTTGGTAAACTTTGAAGTTCATGTAGGTTGCAAATGCAAGGAAGATCCTGATGGCTTCCATCCTTGCAACTGGTGCAAATGTTTCCTCATAGTCAATGCCTTCTTGCTGGTTGAAGCCTTTGGCAACCAATCTGGCCTTGTTTTTGATGACTATGCCATTCTCATCTGATTTGTTTTTGAATACCCATTTCATGCCAATGACTGAAACTCCATCAGGACACTTGACTAAGGTCATCACCTTATTTCTGTCAAATTGTTCCAATTCATCATGCATGGCCTGAACCCAACTAGGATGAGTAAGTGCTTCTTTGACACTTTTGGGTTCAGTAGTGGAGATGAAATCCATAAATAGGCATTCATTGGCTGAGGCTGCGGATAATTTAGCAGCCATGCTTCTGGTGAGCATGCCTTCAGTAGGCACTCCAATAATATTGACAAGTTCTATATCCTGAGACCTAGTCCATCTGTCCTGAGGTCTTGGGTACTGATTAGAACTTGTGGAGGCCAAATTGGGTAGAGGTGAAGGGATTGGTTCAGACACATGAGGGCTTTCAGGGTGATGGGTGTCTGAATGATTGGTTTGATCACTGAGATTATTTGGTTCCTGAGCACTCTGAACAGCCTGATTGTTAGAGTCAGTGTTTGTTTGTGCTTCAATAAACTCAGTGATGCTTGGGTGAGGAAGGTTATGAGGGAGGATGTGATAGGAGATATCAGCATCAGCTTGATACTGAGTGGAGGGATTGTTTTCAGGATCAAACTCATCAGGAGGATATCTTGATGAGTCATCGATTCCTATCTCTTCCACTGAGGAATTTGAGAACCTGATGACTTCAGTGCTCTCATCAAAGGTAACATGAAATGTTTCCTCAGTTTGTTGTCTCCTTGTGTTGAACACCCTGAAGGCTTTTGAGACAAGAGAATATCCTAGGAAGTATCCATCATCAGCCTTTGCATCAAATTTCCCTAGGTGGTCTTTGTGATTATGAATAAACACAGGACACCCAAAGACATGAAGGTAGCTGATGTCAGGGATTCTTCCCTTGAATAACTCATAAGGAGTCTTGCTATGTCTCTTGACAATGATGGATCTGTTTTGTGTGTAACAGGCAGTTTTGACTGCTTCAGTCCAGAAATGTTTTGAAAGGACTGATCCATTTAGCATTGTTCTAGCAGCTTCAATGAGTGTTCTGTTTTTCCTTTCAGCCACACCATTTTGCTCAGGTGTGTAAGGTGAGGAAAAGTTTTGATGGATACCTTTCTCATCACAGAAACTTTCAAGTTCATGATTTTTGAACTCAGTCCCATTGTCAGTCCTAATCTGTTTGACTTTGATGTCATTCTGATTTTCAATGTTCCTGACAAAAGACATGATAGTTCCTGCTGCCTGACTCTTTTTGGTCAGGAAGTAAACCCAAGTGTATCTTGAGTATTCATCCACTATGACCAGAGTATACTTCTCATGGTTAATAGATCTAGGACTGATGGGTCCAAAGAGATCCATATGAAGAAGGTGTAGGCAGTTCCTGATTGAAAAGTTGGTTTTGGTTTTAAAGGATGCTCTCTTGTGTTTGCCTTTTTCACAAGCTGAGCAGGGTTTATCCTTTGAAAACACAAGAGATGGTAAGCCAAGGACCTTATTTTGTTTCACAAGATGATTTATGTTTTTGAAGTTCAGATGGGAGAGTCTTTTATGCCAAAGCCAATTGAGAGTCTCAGTGGCCTTAGCAAAGAGACAAGTACCATTCTGAGTCAGACTAGTCATGTCTAACACATAAACATCTTGTCTTCTAGGTGCAATAAGGACAACTTCCTTGTTTGCATTGAAGATGGTTCCTTGCTTATCATCAAACTGAACTATGTATTTTGCATCACATAGTTGACTGACACTGATCAAATTATACTTAAGGCCATTTACATAAGCTATCCTAGTGAAGACTATACCATTGCAGTTTACTGAACCATAACCTTCAGTGGGACATGATGAGTTATCAGCAAATACCACCTTGGGTCCTGATTCTTCCACATATTTGTGCAGATACTGCTTCACACCAGTCATGCTCCTTGAACATCCACTATCTAGATGCCAAATTGGCTCCCTGGCATGTCTCTGCACAAATAGTAAACTGGGTCAGTTCTTTCTAGGACCCCTCTTCGTAGAGGGCTTGGCTTTAATAGCCTGCTTAAAAGTAGATAATGATTTGTGGTCAGTGGTTGAGTGGACTGAGCTCCCACAAACTTTGCATTTTATTGCAAGGGAAGACTCAGCAGACTGAGAGGATGATTTGTTCTTTCCTCTCCTTGCCTGAATGACCTCATCATGTCCTGAGGTGTCATGAGTGGGATCACCACATAGGTCACAGCATGTGTCCATTAAGCAATCCTCAGGGAGGTGGTCATTGAATCCACAATGAGGGCAAGAGGGAAAAGGCTTTGCCTTTTTCATTCTCTGCTTAGCATCAGATGGATACTTAAGAGCAACTGATTTAAAGTTTGCCATCTTAGCAGAGGCTGTGTATGACTGATGATCAGAGGTTCTGTGATCTTCCTTTTTTCATACCATGCAGTAAAGGATTCTGTAGCAATCATCAGCAACATGATTATTAAAGCCACACAGCTCACATATCACCCGAGGTTTGGTGGGCTTGGTTTTGGGTTTGGAGGTGGAGGAAGCTGGTTTTGTTTTCTTAATTTTAGATTTAGGATTCTTCTCAGAAGATTCAATCTTCTCACTCAGCTTCCTGACCATCTCAGTCAACTGATCAATTCTTGGATCAGGACTTTGGGATTTTACCTCAGAATGAACTGAAGTAGATGAGCCGTCAGTGTTTACTGAGACTTTTGCTTCAGAAGGGACTGACGTTGTTGAGTCATCAGTATTTACTGAGACTTCAGGGATTAGCCTTTTCAGGATTGTATTTCACGATCCTGATTTCTCCTTTGGAGAATGTTCAGAGTAGACTAATGGAGTGAGGTCTGAGCTTGGAGAAGCTCCCTGAAGGACTTTCAGTGGTGGGAGAGGTATAGCTGATTCTGATTCTGACTCAGTGATTAACTCAGTACTACTGGGTTCTTCAGTGAGTCCTAGCATGCTTTTCAATGCCTGACTTTCAGGGAGCAAGATTTTCCCAGTCTCAAAGTTGGGTAACTTACTGACTGGGTTGTCCCTGACAATCCAGTCATTTGACTTGGGTTCTTTTTCTTGCTCAAAAGCAATGCCAGCTGGAATAAAGACTCTTTCTTTGTCAGTCTCACTGAGGGTGTCAGTGAGTGGGTTAATTCCTATGACTTTAAAGTTCTCACTAGGATTCATACTGACAGATTCATAGACTCTTGGGTTCTTTTTAGTCCAGCTTTTTATGACAGCTTTTTCTTTGTCAAGTTCAGTTTGAAGGGCTTGGTTCTTTTTCAAAATCTCAGTGTTTTGAATTTGTAGTGTGACTACTTCTAACTTGGCTTGTTTCAGTATAAGCAATTCATCTCTACATTTGTTCAATTCTAACACAAGATTGTTATATTTTGAAAGTAGGTTAAGCCTTTGTTCTTCTACAAACTTGAGATCAACAGAAATATAATTTAAATAAGACTGCCAATCAGAATCATCATCCATTGAAAGTAAAATGTTTACCTTCTTCATTGTGATGTTGACCCATTCTCCATCTCTAGCATGGCTCTTTCCAACAGCCAGCTGATCACCATCTGAAAGTGCCATCAGTGCACTCACATGAATTTCTTCATCATCAGAGACCTCTTCATCATCCCAGTCATAAGCTTCAGCCATAAGGACCTTATTCTTGGACTGAACAGGTTTGGGAGTTGGAGCCTGAGAGACTGAGGGAGTGGCCTCAAGAAGAGCAAGCTTGGCTTTTGCCATCCTATACTTAGTTTCATAATCTTTTTGACTACTTAGAGAAGTTTGTGGAGACTGAAACATTTTAGGTTGAAATTTGCTAGCTCTTGAAGAAGAACTGTTTCCAGAAAACTTGTAAGAGGGTTCTGAGGTTGTTTTTGAATAACAGTCTTTTGCAAAATGACCCTTTTTACCACATTTAAAACATTCAGTGGTCTCATTTGCTTTAGCTTTTGAAAAGTTTGACTGATTTCTTTTGATAAAACGTTTTGAGTTTGCAAGAAGTGCTCTTTCTTGGAATTCCAAGTGTAAGTCACTTAAGTACTCCTCACTGGTTCTATCATCAACCTCATCATCAGAATCCTCTTGAAAATCCTGCACAATACCATTAGAATAGAAAGCAGTTGATATGGGTGAGGAAGTCAGGGCCTTTTTGGTTTCAAGAGCTTTCTTTGAGTCTGGATATCTTCTTGATATTAGGTTGTCTTCATAGACAAACTTCCCATAGATCTCAGCAAGCTCAAGGGTCTGAATGTGGTTAGCATTCCTAAGGCCCTGAGAGAAGTTTAACCACTTCTCAGGGAGACAGTTGACAAAGCCAACATTGATCTCATGCTTAGACAAAACTACACCATCATTGGATAACTCATTTATCAGGGTCTTGTACCTAGTGTAGGTCTCAGAGAGACTTTCAGAGTCTTTGGCCCTGAAGGTATTATACTCAAGTTTAAGATCCATGATCCTATTTTCCTTGGTATCTGAGGGACCTTCGAAGCTATGAACCAAGTCAACCCATGTTTGTTTTGCTGATGTACAGTTAATGACTGATTCCATTAAATCGTCAGGGAGACAAGATATAATTATGCTTCTCAGGCGTTGGTCTTGATTGACCACCCTTCTCTCATCTATAGTCCACTGAGCTTCAGGTTTGTCTAAACCTTCAGCAGTTTTAGGGACATAGGGACCATCATTGATACAAGTGATGTAGTATGGTTCCATACCAGTCAAGTAGCAAAGCATGCGCTTTTTCCACTTGCTAAATTTACCAGCTTCTAGTCTGGGAGCAACAGCTGAATAGCTACCTCCCTTTTTGTCAACTAGCTGGGGCACATTTATATCGGCCATAGTAGGATCTTGGTTTTAAAACCTTGAGCACTCTTAGTTTTGGAAAGATTTTATAAACCAGAGGCTCTGATACCACTTGTTGTTCCCGTTACACTTATAGAAATAACTAGAAAGTTATCCTAATTGTGTACTAAGACCGATACAATGTATGATTAATTTTACCAAATAAGTTAGAACGTAAATACAAAACAGCAAAGGTTTTTCAACGTTTAAATTCTTATTAGAAATTAATCAAAGAATCTATTACCCAAAGTGTTTTGCGGAATAAACACTTTGGGATTGAATAGACAAGGTATGGTGTTCTCCTCTTCTAAACTCAAGCTTTTCTTGAGTGACAACTAAAAGACCCTACTGAGCTATCTCAGTGAGTAGGTTGTTCTTTGGAGGAGAATAGTGGGCTGTGAAAGTCTAAGCTTTTAGTGCACAACCTTGATTCACTTTTCTCCTCATCTATCTATTTATACACAAGTGTAAAAGAAAACCTATAAACTAAAGTACAAGTTGACTTATATTGGTCTGACAAAAGTACAACTGTATTTTGTCATTACCAATCTACATCGGGAATAAGCTAAAAGATCCTTTTGAGTGTCTGCCCAACCACTCTTGTACTTTAAGCCGTTTTGAGGAAAGTTCGCTTTCGGCGTGATAAGACTTGTTCTTATCCTCTTCAAGCTTTCCCGCTCGATCCCGCCTTTACTTCAGGTCTTAGATTGATTCTAAGTCTTCAGTCTTTAGTCTTCAGTCTTTTAGTGTTCAGGAGACTGAGGGGTTTAGTGAGCTCTTGTCAGTACTCACTGAACCCATCATCTTCTTCTTTGGCTTAAGTCTCACTCAGGAAGTACCGCCTTCCTGAGGAGTGAATCCTTCGCCTTGAATTAGCCTTAAGCATCCTGAAGATGACTCACTGAGTTACTGTTAACTCAGTGACTTGAATTGTTCTTTGTTGGTAAACACTTGGCTTAATTTGCGTTCAAATCCTGTTTTAGATAATTGGGTATTTATGGACCCAACAATACATCTTAGTGGCAATTGACTATGTTTCAAAATGGGTGGAAGCGCAAGCCCTTAGGACTAACGACGCTAGGGTAGTCATTCATTTCTTAAAAAAATTGTTCGCTAGGTTCGGAATTCCGAAGGCTCTTATTAGCGACAGGGGAACCCATTTTTGTAATTCGCAAATGGAGAAAGTTATGAAAAGATATGGAGTCTCTCACCGATTCTCCACCGCTTACCATCCTCAAACCAATGGTCAAGTCGAAAACACTAATAGAGCCATAAAGAGAATACTAGAGAAAACGGTTAATCAAAACAGAAAAGATTGGTCTTTTAAGCTCGATGAAGCTTTGTGGGCATTTCGAACCGCTTATAAGACACCAATCGGGACAACCCCGTTCCGTATGGTATATGGCAAGGCATGCCACCTTCCAGTAGAACTGGAACACAAGGCATATTGGGCACTTAAGGCTTGTAATTTGGACTATACGGTTGCGGGAACAAATAGATTCTTACAGCTCCAAGAGCTCGATGAATTGAGATTAGAGGCTTATGAATCTTCGATTACATACAAAGAAAGGGCAAAAAGATGGCATGACCAACGGATTAAGAGACCAAAGGAGTTTTCAGAAGGAGACAAGGTCTTATTATATAATTCTCGCTTAAGACTATTTCCTGGAAAACTTAAATCTAGATGGTATGGACCTTTTACCGTATGGAGCTCCTCTAAAACCGGAGCCGTTGTGTTGATTGACGACGAAGATAGAGAATTCACTGTGAATATACAACGAGTCAAGCATTATCAAGAGAATGGTAATGAAATGATCAATGAGGAAGACATAACTTTTGATGAAGAAGTCACGTAATGTACGTGACTTTGAGTCTAGCTACAAGACTCGTTAATAAAGAAAAGCGCTTCTTGGGAGGCAACCCAAGCTTTATTTGCTTTGTGTGTTTATTTATTTGTTTGTTTTATTTTATTTGTTTCCGTATGTATGTTTAAATTTTATTATTATTGATTCATGTTCAAAAGTAATTCGTGAAAATGCTTTATTTTGTTTTTAACTTCATCTTAACTACATATAAAGGTATTTTGCAAAAGTTAAGTGTAAGGGAAATCTAAATCGGTTTATTAGAACACAAATGAACATGAATCGTAATAATAATAAATTAACATACATATTAGTATTTGTTTGAGTCAAATGCTTGTATCGAGTCATAATGATGTTTTGCAGGATTTCCAGGAAGTAAGGTATAGGTTTTTCCAAAATTTTTCCGGAAACGTAACATGAGAATTCTGTCAGATCATTTCTGACGACGTCAGGAGTTACAACCTGACGGCGTCAGGTTTAATTTTCTGAAAATTTTTGAAAGTTTAGTTTTCATAAAAAGTTTTTATTAAATCTCTAACTTATAATCTCCAGGAATCTGCAAAATTATCATTCCACAAGCATTATATCCTTATATATAGATTTTATCCCGCCGATGTTATGCAGGTTTTCGTGTTTGTTTTCTCAGGTTTAACAAGTTATTTTGGACAAGGAAATGTTTTTGGATCAAGCTTATGGCGATACATTAGTCATGGAGCTTCAACATTCTCTTTGGAAGAAGATCTAACCGTGTTACTTCATTATCCACCGAGCGAATCAGGGGAGTATTTGATTTCATTCTTTTACTTTATGCTTTTACATTTGTTATTTGAACATTGGGGACAATGTTCATCTTAAGTGTAAGGGGGTAAAAGTACGATTAGAGAATACAATTGCACTTGATTTTCGTTTGTTTAATGGTAGATGTGTAATAAAACTGAGATAAATACCTGTTAGGGGCAATTTTAGTGCCAAATTTAAAATTTTTTACAACATATAGGAGTGAAACTTTGATCTTAATGAGCGTCTCACGGATAGGAGTTATATGACTAGCACAAAAACCGTACCACTAAAAAATTTTCCACCCCCAAATATGTGAGGTTCGCCCCTAGAATTGGTAGGAAAAGCATTTTGCTATGATGTGTGTACCGGTAGCACTTAGATTCTAGAACTTGCGTTAGGACCATTCCGAGGCCACAAGTGAGACTACATTCGTGTAGTTAGATTTACTACATGATAAGAGGCATTAGGATTAACCCATTGTTTTACACCTGTGTTTTTGTTATAATTACTTTGGCTACATTGGTCAAGTAATTCTCCCACACCCTTTGCGTTATACTCATTTTTAGTACACGATACCCCTAGTACACCCCTCAGAGCCTATCTTTTCGTTTCGACCTTTAAGCATTTTACTTAAAGGAAGAATTTGTTACACCCCACTAAAATGTACACCCAAATCGCCTTAGCCTACCTTGTATGCACTCATTTTTAGTGCATTATTGTGACAACATTTGTTTAAACCCAAGTTAATTATCTAGTTGATTACATGGTTGCTAAGTCGAGTCATATCCTTGTACATATTGTTTTGGGACGATTGGGACTCATGGGTAAAGTACTAGTGTAATGAAGTAATGGGGAAGAACATCATTTATTACCCCCATATGTGCTAAATATTTTAAAAGTACTCCAAGTGTTTTGATTATCTTAATTCGAGTCATTAGAATAGTTTTTTTATAAAGTGATGTAAAAGTTCAAGTGTAAGGGGGATGCAACGCCCCTATGATGTATTATTTTGGATGGTAGGGCAAAAGTGTATGCAAAAAAAAAAAAAAAAAAAAAAAAAAAAAAAATCGAAAAAATCAAGAAAAATACAAAAAAATGAGAAAAAGAAAAGTAGAAAAAACATACGGACTACCATCCCGTTTCATTTTATGTTTATTTTATGTTTTTGTTATTTTGTTTTTAACTTAAGATTGAGTCGAGTCTTGGCTTAGCAACATTGTATAGTACATGTAATTGATCAAGATCTTTAACTCGCCACCAGTAAAATATCCTTTATCCAACAAAACCGTGTTTTCCTTTTCCCTACACCTAACGTTATAACCCATTTAAAAGCCCTCTTTGATAGTTTATCTTAGGTGCTTACGCCTAGTGGAGGAGGTTTTCGATCCTTTCCCAAGCCTATGGTAATCTATTTGCTATGACAGGTAGTGAGAGATATTATCCGTTTTCATTTATGAGATTTATTTTGATGACACTTGAGAGATGTGAGTATCTAAACACTACTTGTGAGGTGCTAGTTTGTAATCTCCGTGCTTATTATGATTAAAGTGGAACGATTATTTGTTGTAATTACTTTTATGTTAGCATTAAATGACCCCTAACTTGTGTTTTGATTAGAATAAAAGCGCATTTGCTTGAGGACAAGCAAATCTCAAGTGTAAGGGTATTTGATGAAGCGAAAAGTGTACCGCTTTTAAGGGGTCATTTAAGCCCTAAATCGTATTTATTTGATCAAATATTGCCCTAAATCGTTCCTTTTGTCATTTTAGGTACTTTTGAGAAGAAATCTGGAAAAGGAGGCATTTTGGACGTTTTTGGAGCATTAAAGTGAAGAAAACGACAAAGTCTCAAAATCATGCTGGAAATTACCTTTGACGGCGTCAGGATTATGCCTGGACGGCGTCATGGCTTGGCAAAAGTGGTGGATGTGGAATTTACTCATGATAAGCCAATGAAAATTGCATGGGAATTCTGACGGCGTCACCCTTTAATTTGATCAAGGTCGTCACGTTATAATTTAAAGAGGGACGGCGTCACGTTCATAGTCTGAGGGCGTCAAGCCTTGATAGGCCAGAACGGATTTTGGAGAGCTAAAGAGGGACGGCGTCAAGAAGGTCATCCGGGAACCCTAAAAGCGGCGAGGTGACGGCGTCACACTCCATGACGTGACGCCGTCAGATCTAAAAATCTATATATAGTTTTGCAATTCTTTGTCATTAGTGTGGAAATTATTGGGGAACTTTGTGTGTGAAAACCCTAGGACGAATTTGGCAGCTCTTTCAAGGCTTTTTGCCTTGAGATCTTCCATGTTACATTGAAGATAAGTTATCAATTAATCATTCAATATGTCTATGTGTTGTTTGATTCTATCTTGTTCTTGTCTTTTGTTTAACATGCTAGGCTAGATTTATCTTGTGTTTGCTTAGATCTAATGAAACCTAGCTATTGATTATTGGTTATTAGTGTGTTATTAGTTGTATTGGATGATTGTTTATCTATGTTAGGCTTAAGAAAACTGGCTAACTTCCTATTCGGTAACTTGCTTGAACGTCTTAAGAAACATGAACCAATGCGTACTAAAGGTTTTTATGGTTGTATTTAATGCACAAGCGAATTCTAGTGATCCCATGTTAGGAGCTTCCTAGCCGGCTCGACATAGGAGTGAAGTAGGAGCTTGTAGAGTTGGGGAAGTACGTACGCCACCCCACGAATGGTATTAAGGAATACACCCATCATCCACGCAACTAATACACACTAATCAACCGGTAAAAGATAGTTAGGGAGTAAGAAAATCTAAGTAAACACATTTCCCTCCACATAAGTTTTCACCAACATTTTCATTTTTGTTATTTTATTTTATTTGCATTCGTAGAAATTTGGGTTAGTTGACTAGCAACTAATTCCGCCCACTCTTTCAAACCCGAGATTTTACTTGCTTTCATAAAAATATAAAAACATAAAAAGAATCTTCTCTCACCCTTAGATCTATTAGAGTAATTTTTCATACCTAACGAACACTATTCCCTGTGGAGAACGATCAATCCCCCGTACTTACCACTACACTATACTACATCGGTCAGGTACACTGCCTGGTGGGGTTGTAAGCCTCTTGAGATCCCTCGAGAGGTAAAACCTGTTGTAAGGTTGCAAAACCACGCATCAGTTGTGTTCTCATCCAAAGGACTTGAGCACAACACGCAGATAGAGACACATACTCGGCTTCTGCTGTTGATAAAGCAGTGCAGTCTTGTTTCCTTAAGGACCATCCTACTAGCTTTTCTCCCAAAAATTGTGCACCGCCTGATGTACTTTTCGTTGTAACTTGGCAACCGGCATGATCTGCATCTGAAAATGCTATCAGTGTAAACTCCGAATCCTTCGGATACCAAAGTCCCATGTTAATGGTTCTTCGAATGTATCGAAAGATCCGTTTAACCTCTTGGAGGTGAAGTTCGGTAGGCCTTGCCTGAAACCGTGCAAGTAAGCAAACAGCAAAATGAATATCTGGACGGCTAGCAGTTAAGTACATGAGAGACCCAATCATGCTCCAATATTTCTTCGGATCCATGGGTTTCCCATTTAGGTCAGCGCCTATCTTGGGTGAAGTGACCATTGGAGTACCAACAGAGTCACAATTGTCCATTCCATGTTTTTTCAAAATCTCAATTGTATATTTAGCCTGATTAAGAAAAATACCACGTGGGGATTGATGAATTTGTAAGCCTAAAAAGAATTTTAATTCACCCATCATGGACATTTCGAATTTGATTTTCATGAGATTTTCAAAATGTTTTGAATGTTGCGGATTAGTGGACCCAAATATTATGTCGTCCACGTAAATCTGAACAATCAAAATATCATTTTTGTATTTTCTTGTAAACAAGGTTGGATCAATTGTTCCTTTGGTGAAATTATTTGATAATAAGAAAGATGATAACTCGTCATACCACGCCCGTGGGGCTTGTTTCAAACCATAGATTGCTTTCTTTAGCTTGTAGACGTATTCCGGATGATCTTTGTCAACGAAACCGTCTGGCTGACTCACGTACACTTCTTCTTTCAGAGTTCCATTCAAGAAAGCCGTCTTGATGTCTATCTGATAAACTGTGATGTTCTTGTGAGCCGCATAAGCTAAGAAAATCCTTTCTGCTTCAAGCCTTGCAACTGGTGCGAATGACTCTTCAAAATCTATCCCTTCTTCCTATCTATATCCCTTTGCCACCAGACGAGCTTTGTTGCAAATTATAGTCATTTCTTCATCCTTTTTGTTTTTCCATAACCACTTAAGATCAATGACTAGTTTGTCAATTGGACTTGGAACTAAATCCCAGGTGTCATGGATTTGAAATTGAAGAAGTTCTTCCTGCATCGCTTTAATCCAGGCATTGTCTGCCATTGCTTCCCGAATGTTCTTAGGTTCTATGAGACTGACTGAGCAGACATAGATGCACATGTCGCAATCGGTGTTGAGTTGTTTTCTCGTCTGAATTGGTCTTGAGGGTTCACCAATAACTTGTTCGATCGGGTGGTCTTTTGTCCACTGTAGTGTTGAAGGGTACCTTGGACTGAATGAATGTGTGTTAGACGGTTCATGTAATCTGGAAGATGATTCACCAGATTCCGTTCCAAACGGGTTTTCAAAGACTTCTTCGTCTAACACAACATTATTTTGTGCTTGCTCATCAATTTGTGGTAGAACAATTTCAATCACTGGAGATAGTGGAGTAAATGTAGATGACGTTGATGCTGAGGGAGTTGGTGCGCCAGCTTCGAATGTTGTGGATGCATCTTGATTTGGTGGTGGTGGTGGTGGTTGATGTTGAGTGGGTGTAGCGGAATATTGGGTAGATGCATTTTTCGAAGCGCCACAATAGTATTCATCAAACATAAACTCGAAGAAATTATCCAGTTCCTGATTTGTGGGTTGTTCGTCATGAATTGATTGAGCTCCTTGAGGTGCGAGTCCCGAACTGATATGTCCGGAAGTCATTGGGTTAAGCGCGGGTTCTAAAGCGAGTCTCTCAGAAGCCATTTGTGAAATTTCATTAAACTTCACATTCATCGTCTCCATTATCTTTTTCGTTCTCCTGTTATACACCCTGAATGCCCTCGAGTTTTCAGAATAACCAATGAAGATTCCAATATCACCCTTAGCCTTCAACTTTCCCAGATCTTCCCTGTCATTTGTTGGATAGCATAAAGCGCCAAATACATGAAGATAAGAAATATCCGGTTTTCAATTGTTGATAAGTTCATATGGGGTTTTATTGAATCTTGGATGGATTAGGGATCAGTTTTTTGTAAAACAAGCAGTAGAGACAGCATCAGCCCATAAGAATAATGGAGCACTGGAATAAATCAGCATTGTGCGAGCAGCTTCCACAAGAGTTCTGTTTCTTCTTTCAACTACTCCATTCTGCTGTGGAGTTCTGACAGCTGATGTCTGGTGTGTAATACCAGTTTCTTCAAAGAATGTTCTTAACTCCTTATTTACAAATTCCGTACCATTGTCCGTTCTTACTATCCTAACTGGAGCTTGAAGAAGAACTTGAATCCGCTTCAGAAAGGTGATGATGGTGCTTGGTGCTTCATCTTTTGATCTCAAAAACTTTACCCATGTATATCTTGAATAGTCGTCAACAATTACAAGAATATACTTTTTCCCATTTATGCTTTGAACTCTCATTGGGCCACATAAGTCCATATGCAACAAATGCAACCTATCAACCGAACTAGGTATGGGTTTAGGTTTATATGTTGCCCTTTTGCTCTTTCCTTGCTCACATGATGGACATAGGTGTTCTTTGGTGTATTTAAATTTCGGAAGACCGGAGACGATGTTGTCTTTGGCAAGCTTGTTGATCGTGTCAAAGTTCAGATGGGACAAACGTCTATGCCACAACCAGGATTTTGTTTCGCCTGCCCTGGTCATGAGACAAATAGGAGATGAAGAGGCCATTTGGTTTATGTCAATTGCATAGAGATTGGTGCCACGATTCCCAATTAAGAGATCATTCCCCACCAAATTCTTGACAAAACAAGTGTTTCTCCTAAAAGCAACCTCTAAATCAGCATCACAAAACTGCCCGACTGAGAACAGATTGTGTCCCAACCCTTCAACATAGTAAACCCGAGTGATCAAGTAATTCCCAAACCGAAGATCACCATAACCCAGAATAGCTGCAACATGATCATTCCCAAACCGTACAGTCCCCATGAACTGCCATACAAAGTTGATCAGCAGCTTCAGATTCCCGGTCATGTGCTTGGAGCAACCCGAGTCTACGATCCAAAGACAAATTTCGATAACCTGCCATGAACAGAAAACAATTGCATTTGGAAACCGTATATTGTTTGGTTCCATGGGTTAAGGGGGTACCAAATGCAGCATACACAAAGATGGTTTAATTTTGTTCTAAAGGAACAACCTTTTGTTTGCCATTCTTACGTGTAAACATTCTATCCGTTGGTTTCCATGCACAAAGCTTAAGATAGTCCCTAGGCAATAGAGTACTAGATATTGTCCTAGATACAACAATGAGACTATTAAGGTATCTAGTCTTAGCACTAGTTCGTGTAGGAACATCTTGCTGTTCAGGCTTATCATTCACATTATCAGAAACAATATCATCACAAGCATTTTCAGACAAAGATTTCTCTTGCATTAAACACACAGATTCATTACATGCATTCAAAACACTGGTCTTTTCATTACATCCAGATGATATTTGTTCCTTATTAGAAAGCTTTAAATTCCTAGGGTGTTCTTCTACTTTCTTGCATTCACTTTCAGAGACAGGCGAAACTCTAGTTTTCTTGTTATTGCTCCTAGGCTCTCGTCTGCTCCTAGTGGTGCTTTCTAATCCTGTAGAAGGTAAGGCACACTCATTAGAATTTATGTTGTTGTCTTGAGATGTTGTTGTAGCATTCCTAGACTCATTTGGATTATCTTGCTTAATTTTGTCTAACGCCCTAGATGTTTTAGGTGTAGAGGTAGACGCAGTAGCGGGACTAATCCTATAAAGGCCAGGTGCTATTACATTAGTGTTCTTGACAACTACTTTCTCTCTTACTTTCTCACTAGGCAAGGGGGTTGATGGTGCTATACCCGTAGTTTCCTTTCCCTTCCCATTTTGACATTCAAGTTGAGACTTCAAAAGATCAATTTGTTCTTTCAACTGTTTGTAAGAACGCTCATACGACAGTTTGTCATACTTGCATTCTTCCTTTTTCTTATCAAGTTGTTTAAAATATGTGACATTTTGCTTTTCAATCTTAAAAAGTGCCTTTTCATATTTTGAAACAATTTCAGAAGTCTCAGCTCGAAGTCTTTCATCATCCTCAACAAAATATGTTTGGAAAATAATGAACATAATATCGGTTGATAGAGCTTCGAAAGAGAGAGAGTCATTTTTCTTTTCCAAAACTTTTATGTGTTTCAAGTATTCATTAGCTTCCTTCACTAAGGATTTGTGGTCCTTAACAAATTTTGCTGACTCTTTCAAAAGATTATTTTCCACATTTTGAACAACCGCATAGATTGCAGAAATGTGTGGATTAATTTCCCTTTCAAAAATCCTTTTTAGTTCATCCTGAACACCTGAAAACCATTCCATCTTTTTACTGTTTGTTTTGGAAGCCACAATGCGTTGAAGTTTTTCAATTCTCTGTTTAAGATCGACAAAATATAGTCTAGCTGCACTTGTGTCATAAGTGTTTTTAGATGCCATTTGTTCGATGTTAGACATATGTTTTGAAGCAAATATTTGTTTTGTGACAGCCACTGGTTGTTTAAAAAACAATGGTGACTCCTTTTGAACCAAATGAACACCAGAATCTGTATTAAGCTTATTATAATCAATTGGTTGAATTTCTGGGTGCATTTGTTTCATTTTAATTCTACCCTGTTCAGTAAGCTCTATCGTTTCATCCGAATCATGAATCTCAATAGGATCATGTTTATCATTTAGCACACTACCATTATATAACACATTCTGTACACTCTGAGCTTTCTTGAGATAATAAGGGTTTTCACAACCGATAGCCGTTTTCTTTAATGTATGTAAAATCGGGTTTTTATCATTTATTAACAAGTTAATCGTTTGTGCAGAATGACCCGATTTTACAAGTAAATCTTCCAACTTTGCAATGGTTTCCTTTTTATCATTGATCTCTTTAAGAAGATCCTTTTCACGTTTTGAAAACCTTTCATTCAACTCTTTCTTTTCTTTTTCAAGATTAGAATAAGTTGATTTTTGTTTTGAAAGCTGGTTGGTTAGTTCAGAAATTTCCTTGTTTAGAGATTTGATTTGGTTATTCAAATTAACATCTAGAGTGTCAAATTTGATTTGTAAACGTTTCTCTCTTAACTCAGAATCTTTTAAGCTAACCTTAAGTTTTGACTGTTTTTTGTTATGAAAATCATAAGCTCTTGCATTCACCTTATAACTCTCAAGCTCAGTGGTCAATTTTTCATTCGCGGCCTTAACATCGCGATTGATCTTTTTGACCTTTTCAATTTCCATAATACAATTTTGCAATAATGATTCAAACATAGCACGTGTTTCCTCATCATTATCAGTATGCTGTGACTCGAATTCTTTATTAGGATCCATATCTTGTGTTACCAAATTAGTATTACTACAACTTGGTTCGTCCATGTATGTATCATAAATGAGATTAGGAGTCTCAGGATGCTGTTCATTTTGAGGTGACATATCAAACATTTCATTATTGTGACATGTAGCATATGTTTGTACCTCAGAAACCACATTTGTGTCAAAAGCAGGAGGTGCTTCCGAGTCCGTGTCGTACTTTGCCTCCTGGAGATTAGCCATAAAAATGCAGTTTGAATCGATGTCCTCTTGATCTTCTGAATTATCCATAATAGCCATGAAGTCATTCTCTTCTGCACTTAACAGAAGCCCAGCCGTTTCCTTCTGTGCCAACATTAATGCTTTCTGCAAATACGCTGGATCCCTCTTATTCGGCTTGTTGGGACAGTTCCTAGCCATGTGACCAATACCCTGACAGTTGAAGCATTTCATCACATTACCCTGATTCATATTCCCAGCTCCCTGAGCAACATTCGCAAACTGATTCCCAGCATTCTGAACCCTTTGATTACCAACAGCTGTACCCATCTGATTCCCTGCATACTGACCCATCTGATTACCAACATACTGCCCTGCATTCTGATTACCCATCTGATATCTTGGAGCATATCCCTGCTGATTCCCATATCCCCCAACCATCTGTCCTTGCTGTCCCATGTTGAAACTCGGCTGTGCAAATTGCTTGTTGCGAGTGTTCGATGAGATTCGTTGATTGTTGTTGGTGGGTGTGGAGTAGCGTCCTTGGAATGCTTTTGTTAGGTAAGCAAAAGCTTGAGTCAAAGCAGCAGTTGACTCATCTTGATCATTAAGATCGTGTTCTTGGTGTTGCGGGTATTGTTGTTGTTGTGGGAATACCTGTTGTTGCTGTGGGTAGAACGGTGTTTGAGGATTGTATTGTTGTTGTATGAATTGTTGGGATGAAGATGATGAAGGTTGTGCATTTACTGTTGCAGGTGTAGGTGATTGGACTATGAGTGCAAGAGGATCTTGTTGTTTTGCTTGTTTCTCTTTTCTGACTTCATTTGCCTCTGCTTGGTTTTGTTTTAGGAAGTCATAGAGCTGATCATAGTTTACATCGTGAAGATTCTTAGTTTGGTTGACAGTAGTGACATATCATCCCCATTCTTCTGGAAGGTTGTTGATGAACTTGATGTTTTGAACAATTGGTTTAGGTGCCAAATTGTTTCTGATCAACTCATTCATTAGAGTACAAAACCGCGTGTAGAAAGATTCAATCTGTTCAGCTGGTGTGGATGTGAACTTCTCCCATTCCGTCAGAAGTTTGTTTTCCATGTCTTGTTTACCAATTTCGGTGCCATGACAAAGTCTTTTGAATCGTTCCCACATTGCATGAGCAGTTTTACAACTGTCCACAGCACAAAATATTTCTTGTGGTAAACCAAGTTGGATTAAATGCATTGCCAAGTTATCCGCTTCAATTTGCTTCCAATCTTCTGGCGTATAATCCTTTTCATCTTGGATTTTGTAAAATGATTTGATGGGAGGTTCTGAATTTGAATTTCCAGCAGTTTCTTCAATCTCACGAGGCTCGAATGGACCTTCCTCTATGGATTTAATCAAGAGTCTACCTTGACCGTGAGGCTTGGTTCTCATGTAGCTTTTCATACGACTCGTCCATGGAAGATAACCCCCTTTTTCTAACATTGGAGGACGGTTTTCTAAACCTACGGCATGAATGTCTTGTTGTGTAGTCATCTTTGAAATATTGTATGATAAAGTGGATTGAGGATCTTTGCAACAAAATAGGAGATGATGTTGTGAAGCCTTGGTTTGTTGTTGATGATCTTTGAAGTTGTAGTTTTAAATGAACGAAACAAATTTAAATAAAGTTACAAAATTTGATTAGAGTATAATTAAGACAAAGTCAAAAGATTACAATTTCGACAAAAGTTATGTAAATTACAATTTAGATAAACACGACAATTTCTATAGAAATTTCAATTTGACCAAAATTTATACAAATTATGGCAAAATATCAATTTAGATAGAAATATATCTAATTTATATAAATTGGTAATTTATATAAAAGATCTAACACTCTTATACAAGAGGGTAGATATCCGTTTGTCGAAGTATTTTACTCACTTCTACAAGTGCTAAAATACCGAGTTCACTTTTGAGTTGACGAAATTACGTTCGAATCAAATCCTTAAAAGTTATTTAACTTTGAAGTCGTTTAAGCCAATTGCGAGAAAATGATTTATTTCGAAAACTGGAACCAATTTAGAAAAACTGCCCCAATTGCGAAATTATTGTCCAATTGCGAAATTATGTTCCAATTTCGAAGGAATGTACCAATTCCGATAATCTTGACCAATTGCGAAATTATGTGCCAATTCCGAAAGAATGTTGCAATTCCAAAAGAAAGTGGCAATTCCGAAAGAATGTGGCAATTGCGAGACAATGTTGCAATTCCGAAGGAAAGGACCAATTTCGAAGATCTGCTGCAATTCCGAAACTCTTGCTAATTTCGAGACTTGACAGATTTACCAACTCTTGTCCTTTTGCTAACCACCCACTGTGACTTCTTACACACTCCTTGTTAGCCTTACCAACTTCTACCAACTCTTGTCAACTTCAATAATTCAAACCTTTCACAAATCTTATCCAAAACAAATCTTTTACAAGATTTGTAGATTTATGTCGATAAAAAAAACTAAGAACAACAAAAAATCCGACTCACAAATATTATGATCGATTGAAATGTACTTACAACATCATAAACCAAGTCGCATAAACATGAACAAACACAACTTTATGATCTTGATTTGCGTATGAAGTTCAAGAAAAACACAAAGAGTAGCGTTTCTTAAAGAAAAAAAAAACGTTACCGATGGTGTTTTTGGAACCGAACACACAAACAAACCTACCTTGTTAACCTTGCTCTGATACCACTTGTTATGACCAAATATTCTCCTTTTTTATCACACAAACACGCTAAGTACTATGATGAACACACTCACAAGATCATATTAAGAACAAGAAGAGAAGTGGTGGATCTTATGCTAAACTTTTGGTTGAATGTTTATAAGCTTCAAAGAAAAGAAAATAAACAAAGGACAATGGGGAAACACACACACTCTCTTACAATAATGAGGTATCCACACTTGAAACAAAGAGAGAGTGTGTGTGTTTATACGTACAGCCACAAACCACAATGGGTTTGGTGGGCTTTGACTTGGACATGATGTGGGCTAAGTGTAGCACTACACTTATACATTTATGTTACTATCAATACTAATGCCTTAGCCCACAAAACTTGATACATATTACACATGACACATAAGTTCCACAAGCTAATGACCATCACTTTTATAATTAACTAAATTAATTGCTAACAAGGTCTTAGTTCAAGCGACAATGGTCTCATGAGCATTCACTTTAGAGTCAATGGAACCTTATTCAACATTCCCTTAGATCAATTTGGTGATGTTTTAGGAGTTCCTAATTATGGAACATGTGTCTACTTGGATAAATGGTCATTGACAATCTTAGAGTCCAATCTTGATAGAACGGAACCATATGCCACACCTTTGACCAACAAAGAAACCATTAGGGAGCACCCCTTCTTACCTAGGAACAACCAAACGAGGTTGCATCGAGGTCGTCAAGTAGCTAGAGATCCTTTTGCCATGGAACTCAATGAACTTAGGCCCGAATTTAGAAAGCTAGAAGATGTGCTAAGGGAAAATGTCATAAGCACCGTTGGGAATCGTGATCATATTAACGCATGTATTTGTTATATGATGTATTGTGTGTCAACTCATCAACCTTTCAACCTTGCATACTATATCGCCAAATGAATGGCCGATATTCTGGTACAAGTGATGAACTCAAATAAGTACATTTTATTACTATCATTTATCCTAATTATTTGACTTGTTTTATTATATTATGTATGAGGATTGATACTTAATCGTTTACTTTTGTAATTCTCAGGTAAAAACAAGCATTTGGTGAAACTTGGCGACTTTGGACTAATTATGGAGCAAAACATGCAAGAAGTTAAGAGTCTACTGAAATGTACAAGATCAAGACAAATCTGCTCCAGATGCGCCGCATCTCGCTTATCACATACGCCGCATCACTATCCAGATTTCACCAGATACGATCCAAGATACAAGAGGACATGCGCCGCATCTACTTATGGAGTTACGCCGCATCTTCTGGCGGTGTACGAATATTCCTGAATATTATAATCTTAGACCCCACGCGAAGTTAAGTCAATGCGCCGCATCTACTTACTAGATGCGCCGCATCTTACCCTCAGACAGAAACTATAAATACCCCAAGACCAGACGAATTCGAGAAGGCATAATATTATATATGGAGTACGAAGTACAGAAACCTAGGACGAATTCAGACGAATAGGCAGCACAAGACACACCCAAACGAAGATACAAGAGCTGTAAGAAGGTGCTGCATGTGTTTAATTCATTAAGTAGTTTTGTTTTATTGTGTTAGTAAACTTTAATTCATCAAGATTGGTGGCTTGTGTAATGTGACAACGGAAAGATTGCACTCCCTTAAAACTGCTTTCTCATTAATTAAAGTTTATATGTTGATGTCTTTGGTGACTTTTATTAGTGCATTGATAACCTCTGTGTCTAGCTGAGCGTTGATCGGGTCGCCATGCCTCTGCCCTCGCCTATTTATTAGATCGCCTATGCATTCTATCGTCTGTAGAAAAGTAGGAAGAAAGATAAATAGGATAGTCATAAGTAATCATTAAGGGTTTACTCGCCGATAAGATTAGAACCAACGAGAAAGGACTTAATCTCGGTGCGTTGCATCGAACTATACACTTCATATAAAACTAGCAATAAAACAAGTGACAAACTACTTATCTATCAGGACAGATCTTCTTATTGTCTCGAGTATTTATCTGTGTACGTGTGTGCTATTCGCTGATTCGTGCCTATTGGTTTAGTTTATTATTTAATTGCAACCAAATCGTGTCAGTCTCTCAGGCTGAACCCCCTTGCGTTAGAATAGGTTGTATAGCTAACTTAATATATTAAAATACTGATTAGAATAACTAGATAATACGTTCCACTCTTAGTGATCGACACTCTACTTACCATTATATTCATACTGACCGGGTACACTGCTCGTTAAGTGTGTGTGTTATTGATAAGTCGGCTAAATATAAATTTAAAACTTGAGTAGGCATTAATACTGCTAAACCGCAACGACACATCGCACCGCATCAAGTTTTTGGCGCCGCTGCCGGGGAGTGAATTGTTATTATCTGTTAATTTGATTAGTATTTTAATTAGGTTTTTAATTTTTTTTTATCTAACCGCTAATTCTGTTGTGTATTAGATCAATTTGCATTCATTGTATTATTTTGCATATTTTCTGTTTTTGTGTGTTATTTGTTTTATTTGTGTTTATTTTCGTTTGTGTTTTTATTTGTTTTTGTTTTTCGTTTTTTATTATTCTGCTATCGTTGTACTGAGCTAAATCGAACGATACGGCGCATCTGATCTCTCAGATACGGCGTATTGCGTTTAATTTTTATAAAATACAACGCGTTTAATTAATTCGATACGACGCATCTTTTCCCCAAGATACGGCGTATCTGTTTTTGATAATTTTTTTTTCTAAACGTTAACGCCATACGACGCATCTGCTTTAGCAGATACGGCGTATCTATTATTTTAATTAAAAACAGTTTTCGAATTATTAAACAGATACGACGCATCGATATCTGTCGATACGGCGTATCTTCTGAATCAAAAATCTTATATTTTGAAACGTAACGAAAATACGGCGCATTAACCTTTGTTAATACAACGAATATAATTTGATAAATATAGTTGATTTTTGATATTTACTTTGATCGGTCCGCTACTCTCGTGTGCAAGTTGTTTATTT
Organism: Artemisia tridentata subsp. tridentata; assembly: GCA_021014915.2. Lineage (NCBI taxonomy): Eukaryota > Viridiplantae > Streptophyta > Magnoliopsida > Asterales > Asteraceae > Artemisia > Artemisia tridentata. Next base: position 389,065,564 of record CP139509.1, read on the forward strand.
TCAGGATAAATGATGACTCGAGCATCACCATGAAAGATTACATTCTGAACCTAACCGAGAGAAGCTAGCTGGAGTGATCGAACATAAGACTGCGAGAGTGAAGGAAAACTCAATACTGGTAACATTAAACGTCTTAAATTCTTGAAATATAATTCCAGGTAACCTCTTCGATTATTCAACCAGCCCAAAGGGAAGTTCTCTACAATATAATTTCAATTTTATTATCCATATAATACATCTGATTAAAATTGTAATCTTAATTTTGTATGCTTAAGAACGATATTTGTTCCTAACCTCGGAATAAATCCTTATCCACTAAACAATAAGATTACAATTATTAATAAAACGTTTATGCCTATTGCTCTTATTTTGAATTCAATTATATCATATGGTATGACCATTTAACCCCAATTTGATGTATAAAGAATCGTGTTGCGGAGGCCAAGGTACGTTCCTTATTTAAATTTCGTTCACTAACATAGAGATACGGCGGATCTAAATATCCAAAGCGCCGTATCTCTGACCAACTAGGACTCATTGACTAGTCAACGAGATTAAATAGATACGACGAATCCCAATTTTTCAATACGGCGCATTGTTTTGCCTTATAAATACGACAGGAATGCGCCGGATCTAAAATTTTTACCACAAAAACTCACACAGTTAAGAACTTACACACAGTGAAATTATACTCTAAATCCGAGCATTTATCTCGAATCCACCCTTTAATCCGATCTATAATCCTTCACCTAATCATAAAATTAAGGTAATTTTTCTATTTCGATTTAATCTTTTTTTAATATAAAAATTAGGGTTTATGTGATTGATTCGATTAGTGCTTAAATGATATAGAGATATGATTAAGACTTGTATTAGATGATCTCCCCCGTATCTAATTTGCGTAAATCATCGAATTTCTAACCTAGTTTGATTTGAACGAAAATTTAGGTTTTGAATTCGATTTTGAATATTTAGTGGGAAAATGGATTAGTAGTATTGTATTGAGCTTTTTATGATGAGTAAATGATACTGTGATATTGAGTGGGAGTTTACGTCACGGATACGGATTCTTGAAAAGCCTGCCTGATCCCCTTTATTTTATACTGATATGCTTTTAGATGCGGCGCATCTGGGTTAATTGATGCGGCGTAACGACCTATTTCCAAATTAACAAAATTCTAGATACGCCGAATTACTTAATCTAGATACGGCGCATCTTCATACGCCGTATCTCATTTCTTGCTCCGCATCTCTTATATTTTGTGCAGATACGCCGCACTGATTAAATCAGATGCGCCGTATCTACCTCACTTGCAGACTGCTTACTAACTTTGAAAATTTATTTCAGATGGCATTACCTGAGATTGCACAAAGACATCAGTGGTTACGATTCGAGAATATGGGACTAACCCCTGGCACTTTGGAGGATTACTTACGGAGACTTGAGTCGATTTACTTCAAGAGAATATTCAGGGTACAGGTTTTGGATTTCGCTGATGTGGGATTGATTGGGGAAGGACATGCTGCTGAGAGTTTACGACGTAGGATGGAGATGGTAGTTACTGGTGATGATGAGGAGGTGGTATTCAGATCTAGTGCTTGGGAGCGATTGTTCAGGATTGACGAGCCCTTGGTGAGGGAGCTCATGATGGAGTTTTTCAGTACGGTCTACTACAGAGAGACGGATACTGGGTTGGATACTGCTGACACCCTTGTGTTTAGGCTGGGTAGGGTGCCGAGTCTGATGTCTATGAGACAGTTCATTTTGGCTATGGGTTTGCATACGGTTGAGGAGCTTGAGTCAGATGGGTTTTCCAGATATTGGGATGATAGTTTGAGAGCGGTCCCTGACAGGGCACTATTCGGTGATTACTGGGACAGGATTTCTTCGGGGGGTGACATCCTTACTTCTACCCCCTCTTACACTTTGATCAGGGAGCCCATGAGGAGGCTGTGCCACCGTCTGATAGCACTTACCATTGCTGGGAGGGGTCAGTCACCTGAGAAGGTGACCACTCTGGACCTCTTCCTCTTGAGGAGCATGGATGAGGGGTTGTCGGTGAGCATCCCCCACTTTTTGGCACACTACCTCCACCGGTCAGCTACAGGGAGAGATCGGAGGAGTCATATGACCGGCGGGCATTTTGTTTCTAGGCTGGCCCTCCATTTTGGAGTGATTGGAGTGGAGATTCCAGCAGGGCTGGAGGTTGTGGTGACCCATCTCCCGATTATTGACAGGGATTACTTGGTTAGACTTGGGATATGCCAGTTGGCTATGGGAGATTACGTTTGGGTAGCATTGGGGCCCGCTAGAGCTGCAGGGCCAGAGGCGGAGCAGGGAGGTCCTCCGGGAGCTCCGGCTGCTGCTCCAGTCCATCAGGAGGAGCCGCAAGCACCAGTACCCCCACCAGTCCCTGTACGCACGGTGAGTCAGAGAGTGGACGCAGTCGAGGGGGAGCTGAGAGCCTTGAGAGGCGTTGTTGATGGTATGAGGAGGGACTCAGAGTGGCTGGTTATGAGTGTGAGCAGACTTTTGGAGCAGCAGGGTATTACCCACACCCGTTCAGATGGTACTCATGTTGCGGGAGTGACACGTGTATACGTTCGCAGAGTCCAGCCTAGGACTGATGATGCCAGCACCTCAGGGACCCACCCACACGACCACACTGACCCTTGATCTCTTGATTCCACGTGTTATTTGACATTGTTCCATGCACACTATTATTATTCTTTTTGGATTGTACTAATCGATATTCTCATTTATGCATTTGATGTTTCAGTTTATATTTCTTAACATGCTTGACAAAGACTGGCATTAAGTTCAGCATGATAATATGAGAGGACATGAGAGAAAACCATGGAACAAGCCATTTTACAACAGACTGTTAGCAGTCTGGCTGGTGAACACATGCGCCGCATCTGGTAAACAGATGCGACGCATCCTATCCTTTATTTCGTTTTATTTTTGTTTCCGGCCGCAGAGGATACGGCGCATCTCAATCCTGAGATGCGACGCATCTCCTGCACAGGTCATATATTACTTTATTTTTTCTGCATTTTTTATTTTCGACTTTAAAACTTTTTATCAGTTTATTTTAATGCGGTGCATCCCTGGTTAAGGATGCGACGCATCTTCTATTCTGATCCGTACTTATTCCAGGCTCGATACGGCGTATCTTCTTGATGTGTGGTTTTGCAACCTTACAACAGGTTTTACCTCTCGAGGGATCTCAAGAGGCTTACAACCCCACCAGGCAGTGTACCTGACCGATGTAGTATAGTGTAGTGGTAAGTACGGGGGATTGATCGTTCTCCACAGGGAATAGTGTTCGTTAGGTATGAAAGACTACTCTAATAGGTCTAAGGGTTGAGGAAGATTCTTTTTTTATGTTTTTATATTTTTATGAAAGCAAGTAAAATCTCGGGTTTGAAGGAGTGGGCGGAATTAGTTGCTAGTCAACTAACCCAAATAACTACAAATGCAAATAAAATAAAATAACAAAAATGAAAATGTTGGTGAAAACTTTAAGTGTAGAGAAATGTGTTTACTTAGATTTCCTTACTCCCTAACTATCTTTTACCGGTTGATTAGTGTGTATTAGTCGCGTGGATGACGGGTGTATTCCTTAATACCAATCGTGGGGTGGCGTACGTACTTCCCCAACTCTACAAGCTCCTACTTCACTCCTATGTCGAGCCGGCTAGGAAGCTCCTAACATGGGATCACTAGAATTCGCTTGTGCATTAAATACAACCATAAAAACCTTTAGTACGCATTTGGTTCATGTTTCTTAAGACGTTCAAGCAAGTTACCGAATAGGAAGTTAGCCAGTTTTCTTAAGCCTAACATAGATAAACAATCATCCAATACAACTAATAACACACTAATAACCAATAATCAATAGCTAGGTTTCATTAGATCTAAGCAAACACAAGATAAATCTAGCCTAACATGTTAAACAAAAGACAAGAACAAGATAAAATCAAACAACACATAGACATATTGAATGATTAATTGATAACTTATCTTTCAATGTAACATGGAAGATCTCAAGGCAAAAAGCCTTGAAAAAGAAGCTAAATTCGTCTTAGGGTTTTCTCCCAAAAATTCCACACTAAGCTCTCCCTCAATGACAAAAAATTAGAAAACTATATATAGACTTTTGGATCTGACGGCGTCACCTTATGGAGTGTGACGCCGTCACCTCGCCGCTTTTAGGGTTCCCGTATGACCTTCTTGACGCCGTCCCTCTTTAGCTCTCCAAAATCCATTCTGGCTTATCAAGGCTTGACGCCGTCAGACCTTGAACGTGACGCCGTCCCTCTATGAATTAAGCCGTGACGCCCTTGATCAGGTTAAAGCGTGACGCCGTCAGAATTTACATGCAATTTTCACTGGCTTATCATGAGTAAATTTCACATCCACCTTTTCTTTCCAAGCCATGACGCCGTCCAGAGTAAAATCTGACGCCGTCAAAGGTAACTTTTAGCCGATTTTTGAGACTTTGTCGTTTTCTTCACTTTTATGCTCCAAAAACGTCCAAAATGCCTCCTTTTCCAGATTTCTCCCCAAAAGTACCTAAAATGACAAAAGGAACGATTTAGGGCAATATTTGATCAAATAAATACGATTTAGGGCTTAAATGACCCCTTAAAAGCGGTACACTTTTCGCTTCATCAAATACCCTTACACTTGAGATTTGCTTGTCCTCAAGCAAATGCGCTTTTATTCTAATCAAAATACAGGTTAGGGGTCATTTAATGCAAACATAAAAGTAATTACAACAAATAATCATTCCACTTCAATCATAATAAGCACGGAGATTATAAACTAGCACCTCACAAGTAGTGTTTAGATACTCACATCTCTCAAGTGTCATCAAAATAAATCTCATAAATGAAAACGGATAATATCTCTCACTACCTGTCATAGCAAATAGATTACCATAGGCTTGGGAAAGGATCGAAAACCTCCTCCACTAGGCGTAAGCACCTAAGATAAACTATCAAAGAGGGCTTTTACATGGGTTATAACGTTAGGTGTAGGGAAAAGGAAAACACGGTTTTGTTGGATAAAGGATATTTTACTGGTGGCGAGTTAAAGATCTTGATTAATTACATGTACTATACAATGTTGCTAAGCCAAGACTCGACTCAATCTTAAGCTAGAAACAAAATAACAAAAACATAAAATAAACATAAAATGAAACGGGATGGTAGTCCGTATGTTTTTTCTACTTTTCTTTTTCTCATTTTTTTTGTATTTTTCTTGATTTTTTGATTTTTTGATTTTTTGATTTTTTTTTTTTTTTTTTTTTGCATACACTTTTGTCCTACCATCCAAAATAATACATCATAGGGGCATTGCATTCCCCTTACACTTGAACTTTTACATAACTTTACAAATTACTATTCTAATGACTCGAATTAAGATAATCAAAACACTTGGAGTACTTTTTAAAATATTTAGCACATATGGGGGTAATAAATGATGTTCTTCCCCATTACTCCATTACACTAGTACTTTACCCATGAGTCCCAATCGTCCCAAAACAATATGTACAAGGATATGACTCGACTTAGCAACCATGTAATCAACTAGATAATTAACTTGGGTTTAAACAAATGTTGTAACAATAATGCACTAAAAATGAGTGCATACAAGGTAGGCTAAGGCGATTTGGGTGTACATTTTAGTGGGGTGTAAACAAATTCTTCCTTTAAGTAAAATGCTTAAAAGTCGAAACGAAAAGATAGGCTCTGAGGGGTGTACTAGGGGTATCGTGTACTAAAAATGAGTACAACGCAAAGGGTGTGGGAGAATTACTTGACCAATGTAGCCAAAGTAATTATAACAAAAACACAGGTGTAAAACAATGGGTTAATCCTAATGCCTCTTATCATGTAGTAAATCTAACTACACGAATGTAGTCTCACTTGTGGCCTTGGAATGGTCCTAACGCAAGTTCTAGAATCTAAGTGCTACCGGTACACACATCATAGCATAAATGCTTTTCCTACCAATTCTAGGGGCGAACCTCACATATTTGGGGGTGGAAAATTTTTTTAGTGGTACGGTTTTTGTGCTAGTCATATAACTCCTATCCGTGAGACGCTCATTAAGATCAAAGTTTCACTCCTATATGTTGTAAAAAATTTTAAATTTGGCACTAAAATTACCTTAACAAGTATTTCTCTCAGTTTTATTACACATCTACTATTAAACAAACAAAAATCAAGCGTAATAGCATTCTCTAAAATCGTACTTTTACCCTCCCCTTACACTTAAGATGAACATTGTCCCCAATGTTCAAATAACAAGATGTAAAAGTAAAAAGTAAAAGAATGAAATCAAATACTCCCCTGATTCGCTTGGTGGATAATGAAATAATACGGTTAAATCTTCTTCCAAAGTAATGTTGAAGCTCCATGACTAATGCATCGCCATAAGCTTGATCCAAAAACATTTCCTTGTCCAAAATAACCTGTTAAACCTGAGAAAACAAACACGAAAACCTGCATAACATCGGTGGGATAAATCTATATATAAGGATATAATGCTTGTGGAATGATAACTTTGCAGATTCCTGGAGATTATAAGTTGGAGATTTTAATAAAAACTTTTTAAAAACAAAACTTTCAAAAATTTCTGAAAATTAAATCTGACGCCGTCAGGTTATAAACCCTGACGCCGTAAGAAATGACCTGACAAAAATTTTCATTTTAAGTTTCCGGAAAATTTCTGGAAAAACCTTTACCTTACTTCCTGGAAATCCTGCAAAACATCATTATGACTCGATACAAGCATTTGACTCAAACAAATACTAATATGTATGTTCATTTATTATTATTACGATTCATGTTCATATGTGTTCTAATAAACCAATTTAGATTTCCCTTACACTTAACTTTTGCAAAATACCTTTATATGTAGTTAAGACGAAGTTAAAAACAAAATAAAGCATTTTCACAAATTAGTTTTGAACATGAATCAATAGAAATAAAAATTAAACATACATACGGAAACAAATAAAGACAAACAAACAAACAAATAAACACACAAAGCAAATAAATAAAATAAAGCTTGGGTTGCCTCCCAAGAAGCGCTTTTCTTTATTAACGAGTCTTGTAGCTAGACTCAAAGTCACTCTACCCTATATAAGTGAGCTCGTCATCGAGGACGTCTTTAGGGTTAAGCTTGGATTGAAGTTTCCTATTGGTCCGCTTAGTACGATATATCTTTTCAAACTTCTCTCCATCCGGGTCATACAATGTCATCTTAATATGCCATAACCCATCTCCATCTTTGGGTGGTTTGTCCCAACTCCACTTATGATCATCTTCCTCACAAGTCCACTTATTCATTCCTAGGTTAATTGGCAAAACTCCTAGGAACTCAATCATCCTTCTAAAAACTAGAGGGTCTTCAAATGGATCCAATTCGGTGTCCCTAGCCAAGAGTTGTTCTACCGTATGTGTTCGGTTCACAAAGTCCTCTTCTAGGTAAAATGGGCGTTGGGGTCCTATGAAGCCTCTATCTATCCAAGGTCCATATCTAGATGGTCTCCTATTCAACTCTAACCAATGGGGTGTCGGTTCATCACTAGTATCATAAGCATGTTTCTTCACATCATAGACTGACCAAGTATCTCCTTCTCCTACCGCTATCTTAGATTCCTTACAATCAATCATAGCACTAGCGGTCGCCAAAAATCCTCTACCTATCAACAAGGGGCATGTAGGGTCGCTAACCATATTAAGGACGTGGAAATCGGCTAAAATGGTTAGTTTTCCAATGTGCACTAACACGTCCTTAACTACTCCAACCGGGTAAGCAACACTCCCATCCGCTAAACCTATTATCACCTCGGTTTCTTCAAGTTTTCCTAGTTTTAGAGAGGTGTAGAGAGGTAACGGAAGTAGGTTAAGGCTTGATCCAAGATCGGCTAATGTGTCATAAGCCTCCGAATTACCGATCTTGCAGGGTAGAACGAATAAACCCGGGTCATCTAACTTCTTAGGTAGTTTGTTTTGAACGAAGGCGGTCCCTTTTTCGCCTAACTTGAGCTTCTTCTCATCCAACACATCAACAACCGGACTTTCAAGGTGGAGCTCCTTGAATTCTTCGTCAAGGTTTTGAGTGGGAGGTGTTTCAACTATGTTGTTGACCAATTTGGATGTCATAACTTCTTGGTCATTTGGAACGACTTGGGTTTGTTTGAAACACGTGCTCATGGAATTGACCGAATAATATTGTGGACAAGAACTAGGGGACGAAACCGATGAAATAGCGTTGACGTTTAGTTTCGGGTTCTTGACCGTGTTACTAGGGAGTGCTCCCATTTCTCGGTCATTGAGGGCTTTCAACAAGGTGTCAATCTTATTGGTCATCTCGCTTTGTTTTTGTTTGAAATCGGCTTCAAACTTGGCTAAACGAGCTTCTTGAGATGCCATAAATTGAGACATCAATCCTTCAAAGTTATTGGTACTACCATTGCCGGAAGGATTGTTGTTGAAAGTACGGTTCGAGTTGGAACCGCTTGATTGGAAACGATTAGGTGGGTTGGAAGAATTGGGTTGTGGTGCGTTTTGGTTTTGTTTCCACCTAAGGTTCGGGTGACTTTTCCATGAAGGGTTTTATGTATCACCGTAATGGTTTGGCTCGGGTTTGAAAGTGTACCACTTGTCTCCCGCTCCGTCGGTACGCGAGGATGCGTAGTCCACAAAAGCTTGTTCGGGGAGTTCCATGCAATCACGAGTGTCGTGGGGACCACTACATAATTCACATGAAGAAGTGATTTTGTTCACTTGGCTTGAAAGTTTAGGAGCCTCGTAGGATTTCATAAGAAACTTGACTTGATATTCAAGTTCTATGATCCTACGGTCGGAAGTGCTTGAATTGTTCGAAGGCAAAGATATTGCCTTGACCGTTTTATTCAAATCACGGGGATCACTCCAACTTTCGTTGTCATAAAGAGCAAGATCCTCTAGGAGAGCCCATGATTGTTCCGCACTTAGATCACGTAACTTGCCACCGGCCGATTGGTCAATGGTTTGCCTTGTGTAGAGATTGATATGGTCATAGAAGATTTGGACTTGGAGCCAAAGTTCTATGCCATGGTGAGGGACTTTTTGGAGTAAGTCCTTGAATCGAGTCCATGCCTCGTAGAGAGTTTCGCCTTGACTTGTTGGAACATCAAGATATCATTCCTTAGCTTGGTAGTTCTTCCCGGTGGGAAAAACTGAGCAAGGAAACGAGTGGTGAGATCATCCCAAGAGGTGATGGATCCTGCGGGTTGACGTTCTAGCCATTGACTAGCTTGGTCCCGCAGAGAGAATTGAAAGAGACGCAATCGGGTCGTCTCTCGAGTGGCAACATCAAGGTCTATAGAATCAACGATTTTAAGAAAGTCCTTGAGGTGTTGATTAGGATCTTCAGAACGAAGTCCATGGAATGCGCATCCGCTTTGCACCAACCGGATGGTGTCGGATCGCAAGGGTGTGACATTGGCTCCTTGAGTGAGCTCAATGGTGTTTCGATAGCCATGGTGGCTAGGACGGGAATACTCTCCTAAAGTACGGGCTCTAGGAGGTGGTGGTTGTTGTGGTGGTGGGTTGTTGGGATTAAGGATATTACCATCTTCCATGATGTCGGATGGTATGGTTACGAACAAAGACACGAAGAAAATAGATAGACTAAAGAAAACCTAGAAAAATAAAACAAAAATCTCACTAGAAAGGAATCTAGTGAGTAGACCTATAAAATAAAAATTCAACCTAAACAATAACTATTCCCCGGCAACGGCGCCAAAAACTTGATGCGTGGTTTTGCAACCTTACAACAGGTTTTACCTCTCGAGGGATCTCAAGAGGCTTACAACCCCACCAGGCAGTGTACCTGACCGATGTAGTATAGTGTAGTGGTAAGTACGGGGGATTGATCGTTCTCCACAGGGAATAGTGTTCGTTAGGTATGAAAGACTACTCTAATAGGTCTAAGGGTTGAGGAAGATTCTTTTTTTATGTTTTTATATTTTTATGAAAGCAAGTAAAATCTCGGGTTTGAAGGAGTGGGCGGAATTAGTTGCTAGTCAACTAACCCAAATAACTACAAATGCAAATAAAATAAAATAACAAAAATGAAAATGTTGGTGAAAACTTAAGTGTAGAGAAATGTGTTTACTTAGATTTCCTTACTCCCTAACTATCTTTTACCGGTTGATTAGTGTGTATTAGTCGCGTGGATGACGGGTGTATTCCTTAATACCAATCGTGGGGTGGCGTACGTACTTCCCCAACTCTACAAGCTCCTACTTCACTCCTATGTCGAGCCGGCTAGGAAGCTCCTAACATGGGATCACTAGAATTCGCTTGTGCATTAAATACAACCATAAAAACCTTTAGTACGCATTTGGTTCATGTTTCTTAAGACGTTCAAGCAAGTTACCGAATAGGAAGTTAGCCAGTTTTCTTAAGCCTAACATAGATAAACAATCATCCAATACAACTAATAACACACTAATAACCAATAATCAATAGCTAGGTTTCATTAGATCTAAGCAAACACAAGATAAATCTAGCCTAACATGTTAAACAAAAGACAAGAACAAGATAAAATCAAACAACACATAGACATATTGAATGATTAATTGATAACTTATCTTTCAATGTAACATGGAAGATCTCAAGGCAAAAAGCCTTGAAAAAGAAGCTAAATTCGTCTTAGGGTTTTCTCCCAAAAATTCCACACTAAGCTCTCCCTCAATGACAAAAAATTAGAAAACTATATATAGACTTTTGGATCTGACGGCGTCACCTTATGGAGTGTGACGCCGTCACCTCGCCGCTTTTAGGGTTCCCGGATGACCTTCTTGACGCCGTCCCTCTTTAGCTCTCCAAAATCCGTTCTGGCTTATCAAGGCTTGACGCCGTCAGACCTTGAACGTGACGCCGTCCCTCTATGAATTAAGCCGTGACGCCCTTGATCAGGTTAAAGCGTGACGCCGTCAGAATTTACATGCAATTTTCACTGGCTTATCATGAGTAAATTTCACATCCACCTTTTCTTGCCAAGCCATGACGCCGTCCAGAGTAAAATCTGACGCCGTCAAAGGTAACTTTTAGCCGATTTTTGAGACTTTGTCGTTTTCTTCACTTTTATACTCCAAAAACGTCCAAAATGCCTCCTTTTCCAGATTTCTCCCCAAAAGTACCTAAAATGACAAAAGGAACGATTTAGGGCAATATTTGATCAAATAAATACGATTTAGGGCTTAAATGACCCCTTAAAAGCGGTACACTTTTCGCTTCATCACTTCTTCCATAAGATACGGCGCATCGACTGACCTGATGATTTTCATTTTTTTATTTTTATGTTTTATTTTAACTAACTACTAATGTATTATGCAAGTTTGAACCTTTCTTAACTTAGGTGTCTTTTGAAGCCTTGGTGGTATTATAGATTCCTGCATTTCCTGTGGATACATCTATTATGAAGCTTAAACGTTCTAATCCACAAGAAAGATGATTTTTGCTCTTATACAAATGGAGGATCATACCGAGCAAATCTCAGGGGAGTTTTTCTGTTCTAATTCTTTTATTTTCCAGTTTTTAACCTTTGATACAAACAACGAGGACGTTGTTTAACTTAAGTGGGGGGATTGGAGAATTAGAACACTTAACACTTACTTGTCCTAAACTTTTCAAAATATGCTTAAAATGTGCTTAATATATCAAAATTTAAAATTTTTTAGCATGTTTTTGTTTAAAGTCTAAGTTGCATAGCTGCACACATGACGTTATTTTCAAAAATTGTGATTTTTCAAAACTCACAAATCTATGAGTGTGCCGGTGACTTGTAAACTTTAGAACTTGGCTTGTATACTATTCGAGACCACCATAATAAGTATTATTTATATAATTGGAATGACTTGTCTAAATTGGTAAATATTTCTAGGATTACACCCAAATAGCCTTATATGTTATGTGTTATTAGCTAACTACACTGGTTAGTTAACCCCCGTATAAACCCTTTTGTTACTCTCATTTTTAGAGTAAGATACCCTAGAAAAACACTCAGAGCCATTCCTTTCGTTTCTTACACCTTTGTTAAAATGTTTCGTTACACCCTTACACCTTAGCCTACCCTATAGATTAAAATCCGTGGTTGGTTAATTGCTTTAGGCAAAGTGTGTTTCCTTACATTACCTGTGTTCGCGTGCGTAATTCATTATCTATGGTTAGGTCGGGAAATTGCACAATGCAATTAGAGTGAAAGTAAATATTGTATATCTTTGAGATTATTTTTCGTGTGTTTAGTACTTTCACTATTACCGTTATTTCTGAAGTCATGAAAAGTATGGAAAAATTATCCAGAATTATCGTTTTGGTGATGTGGTGAAATTTTACACATCTATGTTTATGTTAGTAGTTTAAAAAAAAAAAAAAAAAAAAATCGAAAAAAAAAAGAAAAGAAAAAGAAAAAAGAAGAAAGTTGGATGTTTGTTTTAACCAACGATGTAAAGTTATGTAAGTGGTCGATATCACCACTAATTGTTGTATGTTATATCTATGGATTGAATGGGAGTTGGCAGTTATGGGAACGCCAACTAAGGTTTATTCTTTGATTAAGATCTTGTTGAGTATAATTCGTGTCTACCTAAAGCGTGTGTTTCAAGTGTTAAAGCGTGAGTTATTCTATGATATGAGTCTTATTCATGGGATGGTTGGGATAGTGATTAACCACACTTAGGATTTTAATTTATTTGTTTTGTTAATTTTTCATTTTTACACCAATTTGTATCCCAAATATTATCCATACCATATATTATTCTTGATCCAAACCTTTGATTTATTGAGATTAGGGATTTGAGCAATCTTAAGTATCGTAGTCATGGATTCGACTATGTATTTATGATTTTGTCGCCCTTTTTGATATAATATTATTGGTAAAGATTACTTGGTCCTATCTTTAGCCTATTCGAGTTAAGGATTTGAGCAATTGCAAGTATCGTGTTCGTGGATTCGATCATGTATTTGTGATTTTGTCACCTTTTCTGGAATTTGAGATCGATAGAGATTAAGGAGAATAATTAACCCTTAAACCTAAAAACCCTTTTTACCGCTTTAGACTTGTTATTCCTTGGCTTTAGTGGGGGAGATGTGTATACTTGCCAAGCTTATGATAGAATATTCGTCACGACTGGACAGTTAAACGATTAGATTTGCTTTTATCAAATTATTTAATTTTACTTCTAATTCGTTAAGTGTTTGGTTGTGTGATTATGGCAAAAATGAATACATGCTTAAATATAAAATAAATCCTAATATCTTTTAGGATACATTTTCATAAGATTAATTCTAAGGTTTACTTGGGGACAAGTAAAGTTCAAGTGGGGGGATATTTGATGAACTCAAATAAGTACATTTTATTACTATCATTTATCCTAATTATTTGACTTGTTTTATTATATTATGTATGAGGATTGATACTTAATCGTTTACTTTTGTAATTCTCAGGTAAAAACAAGCATTTGGTGAAACTTGACGACTTTGGACTAATTATGGAGCAAAACATGCAAGAAGTTAAGAGTCTACTGAAATGTACAAGATCAAGACAAATCTGCTCCAGATGCGCCGCATCTCGCTTATCACATACGGCGCATCACTATCCAGATTTCACCAGATACGATCCAAGATACAAGAGGACATGCGCCGCATCTACTTATGGAGTTACGCCGCATCTTCTGGCGGTGTACGAATATTCCTGAATATTATAATCTTGGACCCCACGCGAAGTTAAGTCAATGCGCCGCATCTACTTACTAGATGCGCCGCATCTTACCCTCAGACAGAAACTATAAATACCCCAAGACCAGATGAATTCGAGAAGGCATAATATTATATACGGAGTATGAAGTACAGAAACCTAGGACGAATTCAGACGAATAGGCAGCACAAGACACACCCAAACGAAGATACAAGAGCTGTAAGAAGGTGCTGCATGTGTTTAATTCATTAAGTAGTTTTGTTTTATTGTGTTAGTAAACTTTAATTCATCAAGATTGGTGGCTTGTGTAATGTGACAACGGAAAGATTGCACTCCCTTAAAACTGCTTTCTCATTAATTAAAGTTTATATGTTGATGTCTTTGGTGACTTTTATTAGTGCATTGATAACCTCTGTGTCTAGCTGAGCGTTGATCGGGTCGCCATGCCTCTGCCCTCGCCTATTTATTAGATCGCCTATGCATTCTATCGTCTGTAGAAAAGTAGGAAGAAAGATAAATAGGATAGTCATAAGTAATCATTAAGGGTTTACTCGCCGATAAGATTAGAACCAACGAGAAAGGACTTAATCTCGGTGCGTTGCATCGAACTATACACTTCATATAAAACTAGCAATAAAATAAGTGACAAACTACTTATCTATCAGGACAGATCTTCTTATTGTCTCGAGTATTTATCTGTGTACGTGTGTGCTATTCGCTGATTCGTGCCTATTGGTTTAGTTTATTATTTAATTGCAACCAAATCGTGTTAGTCTCTTAGGCTAAACCCCCTTGCGTTAGAATAGGTTGTATAGCTAACTTAATATATTAAAATACTGATTAGAATAACTAGATAATACGTTCCACTCTTAGTGATCGACACTCTACTTACCATTATATTCATACTGACCGGGTACACTGCTCGTTAAGTGTGTGTGTTATTGATAGGCTAAATATAAATTTAAAACTTGAGTATGCATTAATACTGCTAAACCGCAACGACACATAGCACCACATCAACAAGGTACCACCGCAATGCCCTACTGGATGCTCTTGACTCGTCTTTATAGAGCCTTTGAACCCATTCCTAGAAATGCTTTAGTCTTTGTTCCCGACTATGATGAGATTCTACACACCTTTGTTCCGTTAAGCGATGATAGGGTAGCGGTTGCAAAAGGCAAACGTCCTAGTCCTCTTACATCATCATCATCATCATCAATGAGCGAAGATGATGGTTTGCCTAACTCTAGGATCTCACCACCCGAGTACTTGAGTAAACTTCCTCCAATCCTGAATGAATCCGAGGAGCATCGTCAAACAAAGGGAATGATGAAGAATTTGGGGCGTTGGATCATGAAACTTCACAAGGGTTACAAGAAATTGAGCAAGAAGTTCAAGTGAAAGGAGTGTTTGGATTTAAACTTTATTTGACAATGATGTGTTAAACATGTATGTTTCTTAAGACATTATGGTAGTACTTGGTATGTGTGTAAACTAACTTCAAATTGCAGGTCGATAACACATGGTGTTATCAATTTTCCGAGATTAAGCCCCCGTTTGGCTTAATTCCCCTTATGGTAAGAAATTAATATCGGATTAATCCATGTGTATACGTGTGTTAGAATCCATATATTTAGCATATTTGTACTACATATTAGCTATTACATATGTTTTAGGAGATTTTTCGGGTTTTGACCGAGAAACGCGAAATATGACATTCATGCTGTTAAGAAAGTGAGTTTTCATATGGCGGATTTGGCGGATCCCAAATTTTGGATCCGCCTAGTGTATTCCTTGGCTCCGCCAATCCTGAACCTGCGGATCTGACGGATCCCAAAATTTGGATCCGTCTTTGTTGTCGATTGGATCCGCAGGTACCTACAGTAACTTGTTTCAAAAATTCCCGATTCATCCCGATAGTTAGATTTTAGATTATAGTTATTAGGAATACTTTACTGATCTTTAAACTCCTTAGAATGCTTTAGAAAACTCTTAGAACCTTGGAAATAAATTTCCCACCAAAATTTGATTTTTCAAATTTTCCATGTGAGTTACCTTTCTAATACAAGCAAGGAACCCTTTTTTGGGATCCGTCAAATCCGTGGAAACATCTTATCAACAGATTTTCCACTCTCTCTTTGCATTAACTGCAAATCTCCCACATTTCACCCAACTCCATATGTATGGATTGACCTTGAGATGTGACAAGCTTAAATTTTTGTTCCAAATCATTGGGAACCAACATTCTCCATTGAATTTACATCCAATCCAAACACACAGACCAACAAACCTTCTGTCTATAAATTAGTACCTTAGGATCATCACAAATCATACAACAACCATCACTACTAACTCTCTCCTGTACTTCTTAGCTACATTATCATCTCTTAACCATGACAAAATCTATTAACTCATCAACTAGTAGACCCCCAAAAAGAACTGCTCGTATTAGTGTTAAGCCTTGTTGCTTCATAAACTTAGCTAACTCATCAGAGGAATCATCCCCTCTTAATATCTCATCTCCCATAGCAAATGAAAATTTTCTAACACTCTCCACTCCAACACCATTAAATGTAGCTATCCATACTCCACCACCAACCATTACTCCAATTGCAACCACACCACCACCCGCTCCATCACAGCATGTTAGGTCCCCATCACTCCCAAACTCACCTAAACTCCAACCAATGGAGTTATTTAAGACTCCACCTACATCACCACATCCATACCTTGATGACTTGGAAGACCTTCCACCAAGGTCAACCAATCCTCCACCCATGACCTTTGAAGGTCAAGAACCCATGCTTTTTCATCCGCTTTATCATGATATCCACGGTCCTTTATACCGTGATGCACCACCACCTCAACCTCAAACACAACCTCTTTCACCCACATCCACACTAATTGCTATTGATGAAGCAATGTGGATAAATGAGCCACAAACCCAAGAGGAGATCAATGAGGAACTCACCCGCCTCCATGCTATATCTAATATGGTGGGTTCCCGCCTTGATGAAGCAATAGATCTCCAAACCATCTTGATGAACTCTATCCCAACTCCACCACCATCCAACCAACAACAACAACAACCATCCAACAACCAACCACCACCACCACCACAAAACCATGAGACTACTCTTCCTCCCAGTTTTTCAAGTCATGATTGCTCGCACTGCGAGAGAACCGCTCACTTGGCCCAAAGGACCAACATTTTGGTCCATGAGCTCCAAAATGAAATGATGTTCATATTGAACCACATTCTCGAGCGTCTCAATGCAATCTCTCATCCTCCTCAATAGGAGGTTTTTAGTTTCCTCTTATAGGAACTTTTTAGGATGTTGTTTTAGAAGTTGTCTTTTTAGGATTTATTTTCCTTGTTTGAATGTAACATCATTTTTTCCAAGTAATGAATGTTATGTTTTTATGCTTGTGGGTGATCAACATTAAGCATATTATCTCATTTTAGACTACTAACATCATAGTATGGTTGTTTTAACTTAACATATTGCTTTGATCAAATGTACATTAGGTACTAAATTTTGATCAGACACTTCATTTTGACTATTACATATGCATTTTTCTTCTTTGTTGAAGTATTACTAACCTTTATCTTGTAGCTTTTCTCAACCTTGAATCATATACGTTGGTACCCTAGCAACGGGGAGTATAGATCGAGGGGGAGTATATCATATACTAACTCATCATTTTATAGCATTTTTCACTCTTGAAATGTATACGTTGGTACTCTAGAAATGGGGAGTATACATCAAAGGGGAGCATATCATAGTCTAACAATTTGTTTTGTGGGATCATACATCATATCATACTCTTGAAATGTATACGTTGGTACTCTAGCAATGGGGAGTATACATCAAAGAGGAGCATATCATAGTCTAACCATTTGTTTTGTAGGATCATACATCATCATACATCATATCCTTGTTACTCCATTTAGGGGGAGTATAAATCAAGGGGGAGCTTTAAAGTTCTCAAAATCGCATTCCGCTACGCATATCTTCTTTTTGTTTTGACAAAAAGAGAGAGAAATGATTAAGTTTGCATCACTGTGAAACATCACAGTATATACATTTTTGCTTAAAATAGATTTTAAAACTTGCATAAACTAACTTAATCTATATTTTTAAAAGACTCATCCTTTATTTAAGCTCTTTACTTAAAAATACACTTTATGTTTTGTCATCAACAAAAAGGGGGAGATTGTTAATACAAATATCGTCCTAAAAACGTTATTTATATTTTACGATCTTTGCTTAATTTTGTTAATGACAATTAAAAAGTTTATCTTTAAGCAAAGCATAAATAAGATTAAGTCTTTTACATTTATAGTGATAAGTCTTTTAAAAACACATTTTCACATTACAAAGTTTACTAGGAATAACATATACACATTTACATGTTTATTCCTTAAAATAGAAACTTTATTTCTAAAATATTAGGATGACATCATGGCATGCATCATGAACACAATCTTGGATAGATTTTGTGATATTTTGTTTAGATCTTCAAGCCAAAGAGTTGAAATTTGAAGATATGGAAGGATATGGCAAGATTTGGAAAGATTTGAAGATCTCTTAGCTGGCCTGACACGGCGGATCCAAATCCATACAAAGACGGATCCAAGTTTTGCGATCCGCCGGATCCGCCAGCTATTGATCAGTTTTGCCTATAAATAGCAAGCTGATCATTTGGTTATTTTATCACTCATATAGCTTAAATACATAATCATTCATTTACATATCACTAACCTATATCTTTCATTTATTTCATTGATCTTTCCTTTTGTAGCAAAGAAGATCACATCATATAAGGATTAACAGTCTGTTATTATCCTTTTAGTATAGAGTCTGTGTGATCTTGTATTAGTTCACACTTCATTGTTTGTATCATTCATTCAATATAGTTTGGTTAGTGTTTTAGTCCTTAAAATACAAAGAGTGTCGGGAGTGGTTGTACCCTTGTAAAGAACCAACAGGAGTGGTTGTACCTTTGTGAAAGAACCAACGGGAGTGGTTGTACCATTGTAAAGAACCCGGTGTTTAGCTTAGTACCGGATAAAGATTAAGCGACGTGTAAAGGTTTTCTCCGCCTAGAAGGGAGCTTGTTTCTTAGTGAAGGAAAACTCTTGAGTTAGAGGCTCGAGGAGTGGATTAGGGCAAGGAAGAGAGTCTTTGTAGCCGAACCACTATAAATATCCGTGTTGTGTGGTTTGATCATTCCTTTCCTTACTTACTTATATTATATTGTTTGTTTGTGCATACTTACTTTGAAATCACGTTAAGTCACAAAGCGAATTAATTTTAAACGGTAAAACTATTCAACCCACCTTCTAGTTTTCCACAAAAAGTTATGGCCAAAAGAAATTATCAAACCGGAAAAACTAAAACTGTCAAAAACCATTCTGTAACAACTTTGAATCGCATTGTTAAGGCCCTTCTGCTCCGATTCATCAAAAAGTTAAAACACAAAAGTTGTACGGAATGATGTTTTACGTCTAGCTGCTAAAGATCTTGGAATGAAAACGCATGGGGTGGGCTGGGCAGTAGGGCCTGTTTAGACCCGAAACATAATTTTTCCAAAAATCATTTGTCATTCGACCTAGTTCCCGAACTTGATAATTTACCAAACTTACCAAACTTCATTAATAACTTATAAACGTCATTTCTATAAAATAAAATCATACACTTGACCCTCGGAGTAGTGTTTTCTCAAATGGCGAGAAATATGACCAAAGACTTGTTTTTATGTCATTTTCCATAAACTTATAAATTGTATAACTTGACGTATCTTGCGAAGATATAATACACAACATATTTATAAACTTTCCTAAGTTTATTTAAACCTTTGGAATAATGTTTTTCACATGTGCAAACCCGTTTTTCACATGTGAAACCATGTGTGAAACTTATAAATATTTAACCTTTGGAGTAATGTTTTTCACATGTGAAAACACGTATTTCACATGCGAAACCATGATTGAAACTTATAAATATTTAACCTTTGAAATAATATTTTTCACATGTGAAAACCCGTTTTCACATGTGAAACCATGTTCAAAACTTATAAACATTATTGATGTCATATACAAGTACAAATTATATGTTTTCCATATTAAGCACTACAATACTCGAGAGCTTCATGTGAGGGGCTTCATTTGGGTAAACGAATTAAAGTGTCCTAGCTCCTCGAACGTTTACTACATGACCTCTGAATTATGATGGCCCGAACGGTAATCCGAGATATATAAACTAAAAATGTTTCATAAACCGTTTCTATAAAACTATATACATAAACTACCAAGTACTACATCATGATCAATATAAAGACGTATATAGGCTCGTTTATGTTTTCCGAGACATTATGCCAAATCTAAGACGTAGCATCATATTTTAGGTTGCACGTAGAAGTTTCCCATCTTATCCATCATATTCGTTAAGACCTAAACATCATCAAACTCACGGTGAGTCATAGCCCCTCTTTTACTTATTTTGAACTATTTTGGGGGAGATACATGCTTAACTACTTTTATAACAATCATGATTATTTTCAAACTATATGTTTATCTGAACTGAATATTTATTTATACTAAGTAACATTATTTCCATACTTAAAGTTCCTATATCATGGACCATTAAGCACTATGCGTAGTGAGCACGAATACTATGGTTAGATCTGTTGGGATTAATGTGACCATTAAGTTGACTCAGTTAGAGCAAACAAATGCACTATATATGAGAAATTTAGGTATAACGGAAAATCATGAATCATTTTTGAACTAACGGACTTGGTACAATAACGATCTAATGGACTTGGTACAATAACGATCTAATGAACTTGGTATGATCACGATCTAATGGACTTGTTATGATCAAGATCTGAAGGACTTGGTATGATCACGATCTAATGGATTTGGTATGATCACGAACTAATAGAATTGGTATAATAACAAACCAACGGACTTGGTACAAATGTGAACCAACCAGAAACCAGCAAACTTAGGGTTTCGATGTTAGTAATTCAACACAACGAAAACACTGCCTATATGTGATATTGTATTTAGTACAATAGTTGTGGATCTCAATACACGATCTCCTTGAGCTTTGTTTAGAAACTTTGAATATACCATAGAGTATGCAGAATCTACTCTTTGATAGTTAGAAGAACACAAACAATACAATGTAACAGTAAACTTATGGAACAGTATAACCAAAACGATTCAATATTATTATCTCAACAATACGAGTGATCTGAATATCACTGGGGTTTGCAACCTTGAATCTTAACAAAACATACGTATGCAAAAGATATATCTAACACCTTAACCTATGACCTCCTTTTATAGGCACAAGGAGTCCTTTACAAGATAACTATCAATATACAATCTTCGTATCTTTCTAAACTTATAAGATATATACTAAATACATTCTATACTTATCACATTACACGACTTTACCCTTTGGCAGTATCAATCTTCATCAACAGTCTTCAGTCGTTGTAATACCTGAAAATCTAGAACATGTAAAATGACTAAAATGCCCTTACAACTAAAAAATTAAATTAAAACCTATATAAGTGCCAAAATAATTACAAAACCTTTGTAATTAAATTATATATGATATAAAATAATTATGGGACATCATTTAACATACTTGTACATGACTCAAAAATATTTTGGATCCCCTAAAACTTTATAATAACCGAATTATATATATATTTATAAATAAGTATTATTTAAATTAAATTAAGTTATATAAAATTGTGGAGAAACATGAAATAAAAAAAGGAAGTTATGCAAAACTTAATTTTGATTGATTGGGGACTGAATTTTATGCCCTCCCCTCCCCCTAATTCGGTTCTATCATCCATATATAAATTATATACCTTTTTTTTTTCTCCCTTATTCACTTGCCGAAGAAACCCTAAATCCAAAATAAATCACCATTCATCCCATCCGAATTTTCTGAGGTCCAAGCATAATTTTCCTGAGTTCTTGGTCGTGCTAGGAAGCCAAGAAAATTGGCCATTCAATTTATAGGGCCTTGAATCTTTTATTGTCAAATTTTGTTCACAAGTGAGGTAATATTCCATTTTAATTCTTTCGGCCCTTTTAAAATTCATTCTCTATTTTTCCTAAGTTCTTTACATCATATATGGTCTGTGAAAATTGAATCCAAGGTTTATTGATCGCGTTTGAGCTCGTGGGAAATTTCTTGTCGTTTTATCCTAGCCGAGAAGTCCATTTTTGGTTTGGCCTGTTCCACTTGTTTCATACCTGGGCTGGTATTTTTCTCACACTCCATACATCATATAAGTCGTGTATAAAATGATAGAAACAAGCCATGCATGATCTATAAGCCGTTTACGAATTAATAAATTTATAAACCTAAAAACGTAATAATTCTATATTTAATCCATACGATTTTTCCAGGGTGTGTTATGATTTTTCCTAGGTCCTATATGATTCATATAACATGTGAAAAATGGTGGTCGAATTTTTGGAGGCCTAAATCGTGTTTTGTGGAATTTACTCAAAATCGGGTTTTATAAAAACAAAGAAATAAGAAAATTAAACAAAAGCCCTAATTCGATCTAGGGTTAGGGTTTTGGGCAAGATTTGATCTTTAATGAGTGTAAGGTTGTTTAATGATGATACAATGTTTGGCATAATTAATTTTAGGGTTTATATGATTTTAAGTATATACCGATTGGAAAAATAAAAGATAAGGGGGTGTTTTGTAATTTTTAAAAACTCAAGGGATAATTTTTATAAGTTATTTGGACCAGGTCTGATTCGTACAAAATATAAAATGAGGGGTCCATATGTAAATTTGGTATTTAAATTATGGGTTATTTATAAAAAATTTGTTTTAAATGTAAATTATATATATATATATATATATATATATATATATATATATATATATATATATTATATATCCGATTTGTAATTAATTAAACTTGAGGGACTAAAAATGTAAATACTGGAAAATTAAGGTCATTTTGAGTAAATAATAATGTTAAGATGGTTCGGTGTAAGTTTGGATAATTATGGGGGCTAACATGTAATTACTTTGAATTTATGATTAATATATATGTTTTATAATTATAGGGACTAAAAGTGTATATATGTGAAACTAAAGGGTGAAATCGTACCATACATGAAATTAGAAGGTAGATTATGTAAATAATTAAATATAAGGGTTAATGGTGTAATTAAGGATATTATATGGGTTAAATTGTAAATTATGTAACTTTAAGGTTTATTTTGTAACTTTTATAAATAAAGGGTTTAAAGTGTAAAATATGGAACTTAATGGACTAAAGAGATAATTCTGAATAAAGGGGGTATTTAAATAAGTAACTTATGATATTTTCATTCTAGACCTTTAATTTGATATATTTACAATTAAAACCCTAAGCTATGTGAACTTGTCAGATTTAACCCTAAACTGTTATAGTTTGCTAAAGTCAACCCTAAATCCATAAAGAGACTAAATTAATGACTTAACTAAATCATAATACTTAAATCTTACTAATTATAGAAATCTGCTAATTTTGGAAACTTTCTAAAAATGGAAACCTGCTATGGAAAATGGGATCGTTAGTAATTCTGTCTTTACTCCTCTAGGTGCCAAGAAGGAGAGGTCTTGACTCTTTTCTGTGTCTGCTATTTCTGTTGCTTGCTTGGTTATTAAGGTACAGATATTCTGCCCTTCTTTAGTAAGGTGCCTTCGTCTCATTTCTGATTTCTGATTCACTGCCATATTCTTGATTCTGTGAACCTTTTTGTTTCTTTCATGATATTATGAACCTTTGACATGACCTTTCTGTTATGAACCTTTTTGATATTAAACATTTCTGATTTATGACCTTTCTGATATTGAACCTCTGATATGAACCTCTGATTGTGAACTCTGATATTCTGAAATGGAAATTGACTTATGAAACTAAATTAAATACTGGATACATGATACTTGACCTTGACCCACAGTTTGATACTACGAGCCACTCACTAGGCATGAGGGTTTCATGTCCATGTCAGTCGATGCACCGATGGCATGACTCTAGGGCAGGAGAGTGATGACCTGTCCCGTCCCTTTTCTGTATTTTATTTGGTGTGTTGGGAGTTATGGCCACCAGGGGCGTATGGATGCATCCTAGATTTGTTTCTGTATTATGTTCATGTTATGATATGTTATGATATGCATGGTGACTGATGGTGTGTGCGATACACGTCTTTCACAACTCTGGGAGCTGATCACTCCATATTTCTGATTTCTGGGATTAGTGAGAGGAACATCTCTCTGCATGGCGGTATGATTATGATTTCATGTTCATGTTTCTGGGCTCGTAGAGGATTACTGTTTTCCATGCACTTTATAGACTTATGACCTTTACCTTTCATTACTGACACCCTATGACATGATACTGGACTTATCTCTGTACTGGGCTTGGTATGTTTGGGCTTGATGGGATCTTTTGATTACTTCACCATTACTCATGATACTACCCATACTTACTGATATCTCTGTATAACCTTCATATTTCTTCTCATCTATTATTACATCATGTACGATTCCTTCCATCTTCCCTATTTCATTATTATTGTTTGTTACCGTTATATCTGTTCACTGAGCTCGTGTAGCTCAGCCGCGTTTCTTTTCCCGCGGCAGGTATTTAAGCTAGGAGCTGGGGTATGGATTTTGTGAAGAGTGCACCTGAGTGGAGCTTTGTCTTTAGTTGGATTATTTCACCATTTGGATTTTGTTATGTACTTCATTATTTCTGTCTTATCTTTGTAATTAAGTCATGTTGACTTATTCTCTTTGATTATGTTATGATTTCCGCTGTTTTATTCGTGGAAGCTATGTTTATTCTGATATGAAACCATGTACTTGTGACATCTTTGCCCTTTTCGGGTCGGGGTGTTACAATTTATGGTGTCAGAGCGACAGGCATCCAAAACCCGTAGGCTTAGGCCTTTGACCTGTGAGGATTGGGTAGACATTAGGTTTCCTTTCGCGTACTCTTTTTCCTTACTCTGCTCTGTCATATTTTGCTTGATCTTACTGATCGTCTTCATCATTCTATAGATGGTTAACACTCGTCACCAGGAGTATAACAGTGGAGGAGATGCTGAAATCCCCAATCTGGAGGCTATGGTGGCTAATGCTATAGCCAATCTGCTACCGGGCCTTAACACTGATGCGGTGATCAACCGGCTTATCAGTGGTGGAGCTAGTTCGTCTGGGGGTGCTAGCAGTTCTTCTGGTGGTGGGGGCCGACCCACTACCATTAATGGGTGGCTTGAGAGTTTCAATAAACTCAAGCCGTTGTCCTTCAGTTCTGCTGCTACTCCTCACGCGGCAGAGGACTGGATTACCCACATGGAGAAACTGTTTGAGGTGCTGGGTTGTGAGGACGAGTTTAAGACTCGTCTGGCTGTGTTTAAGCTAGAGGGTGATGCGCTTAACTGGTGGAAAGCGCACAAGGAAGCTAAGGGTGGTGATGCATATGTTCTTGGTTGTTCTTGGGCTGATTTTCGTACTACGTTCTATAATCGGTACTTCCCTGTTTCCGAGCAGCAGAGATTCATTAGGGAGTACAATACTATTTCCCAGTTGGATTCTGAGAATGCCGGGGAATATCTGGAACGGTTTCAGAGATTAGTTAGTTTTGAGGGTCCGCTTGCTGGGGATGCTAAGCAGCAGGCTAGACAATTTAAATGGGGACTCAAGAGGTGGGTACTAGACCGCATACTCAATGATCAGTTTGAAGATCCGTCAGCATGTTGCGATGCAGCTCGCAACATCGAGATATTTCATAAGGGCGTTGGTTACAAGCGTAACCGTGATGGTGACAGAGTTCAGCAGCTGAGTCAGAGTCGGGACAACAAAGGGTATTCTGGTAGGAATTTTGATCAGCGAGGTCAGTCAGATCGTGGACGTGACTATCAGGGCCAGTCTGGCAGGAACTATGATCAGAGGAGGTCGGATACGAGGGGCCAGGATTCCAGGTTCAATACTAGGCAGGGAGATGATCGCTCGGGACGCCACAACAGTCAGGAACAGTGGGGAGATCATACTACTAGGGGACATCAGCAGAGCAGGGCTTCTAGATCTGGTACTCAGGGAGGTTCATCTGAAGGTTCATTTGTAACACCCCCTAATTTGGTTTGTGGCAGCGGAAAAATAATCAGGGTGTTACGGTGAGGATCGAGTTAAAATTTCAGAAAAACGGCCCGGAAGGGGCGTTTTGAAAGTTATATGTCATTCAAAGAATATTTTTGATACAAAAATGAATTATTCAATCTGACATCCCATGAGAAAATGTGATAATTTGGAAAGAATGACATATTTGATTTTACACCTTTTAAGTTATCAGAGTAAAAGATGCCCGCTCCGTGTCTTGTCCTGCTCCATTAATTACCTGAGATAAACATGCTTAAAACGTCAACACAATGGTTGGTGAGTTCGTGGAGTTTGATAGAAAATATTTCTCTTTGAAAGGTGTATAGTGATAATAGTTCTTCATGAAATAAATAAAGAGTTGCGTTGTATAAAATCCACAAGTGAATAATGTATGATCTTCAAAATCAGTAGTTTTATATTTTAAATAAAGTTGAGCTACGTTGTTATATGCTCGAAATGGGATGTTGAGTCAGCTTTTAAATGTAATGACATACCAATCATTTTGAGTTAATTTGTGCAGAATTCTCATTTAAATCACATATGATAACCGTTAAAGTTCAAGTACGGAATTCGTAATTATATCACATAGTGGAAATGATAATCTAGAATCTGAAGTCTATCAGTATAAGGTGGTGGTCTTCTAATACAGCTGTATCCTAGGATATATATGAAACATTCATATATTCATAAAGTTATATTGCCCTAAGCCTCATGACACGCAAAACGTTAACAATTGGGTGTCCCACCAGGGTTACCTGATGGGTGATTTATGGCCCTCAAGTTAATAGGTGATTTGCCAATTCCTATTTTTCTCAAATATAGTGTATCACTGCTAAATACGACTAACCATAAGGCATTCCGTCAAAGTATTTAGGGGATAGGTCGTCAGCCTTTAACAGGTTTTGAAGCTGTTCACTATATTCGCGCTCACCGCAGTGATTAATGGCTCATGATCGAGGGACTTTATGGCAATAAAGTGTGCTTAGGCAATATAGGTGAATCATGCGTAATTTTAGTCTTGGCAATTATTTATAGTGTAATGTAGAAATATCATATTAAAGTAGCAGTACATTCATTTGTCACATGAATGCATACAATAATTTTCAGTATCATGTTACATCAAGTAGCTTAAAAATGTTATCTTCCATGTTCCGTGTTTAAGCTAAACAGACAATTTGCACATATAATGAGCATGTATTCCTTTCAAGTATAATTCAAGCATGTAGAGCATAGTTGATGATTTTGAGTAAATCATAAGATATTTCAAGTAATATAAAACAGTTAAAGCATGTATCTCCCCCAAAAGAGTTATTAAAAACAAGTGTGAAAAGTAGGGGCCACGACTCACGATAAATCATAAGAGTTTTCATAGTACTTATAGAAGTATAAACGTCAAGCAAATCATATATTTGATAATGAGTAAAACATTTACAAGCATGTATCTCCCCCAAAAGGGTTATTAAAAAGCAAGTATTAAAAGAGGGGGCCACGACTCACGATAAATCATAAGAGTTTTCATAGTACTTATAGAAGTATAAACGTCAAGCAAATCATATATTTGATAATGAGTAAAACATTTACAAGCATGTATCTCCCCCAAAAGAGTTATTAAAAGCAAGTATTAAAAGAGGGGGCCACGACTCACGATAAATCATAAGAGTTTTCATAGTACTTATAGAAGTATCAACGTCAAGTAAATCATATATTTGATAATGAGTAAAACATTTACAAGCATGTATCTCCCCCAAAAGAGTTATTAAAAGCAAGTATTAAAAGAGGGGGCCACGACTCACGATAAATCATAAGAGTTTTCATAGTACTTATAGAAGTATAAACGTCAAGTAAATCATATATTTGATAATGAGTAATGATGCGTGGTTTTGTAACCTTACAACAGGTTTTACCTCTCGAGGGATCTCAAGAGGCTTACAACCCCACCAGGCAGTGTACCTGACCGATGTAGTATAGTGTAGTGGTAAGTACGGGGGATTGATCGTTCTCCACAGGGAATAGTGTTCGTTAGGTATGAAAAACTACTCTAATAGGTCTAAAGGTTGAGGAAGATTCTTTTTATGTTTTTATATTTTTTATAAAAGCAAGTAAAATCTCGGTTTTGAAAGAGTGGGCGGAATTAGTTGCTAGTCAACTAACCCAAATTACTACAAATGCAAATAAAATAAATAACTGAAAATAAAATGTGGTGAGAAACTTATGTGTAGAGAAATGTGTTTACTTAGATTTCCTTACTCCCTAACTATCTTTTACCGGTTAATTAGTGTGTATTAGTCGCGTGGATGACGGGTGTATTCCTTAATACCATTCGTGGGGTGGCGTACTTACTTCCCCAACTCTACAAGCTCCTACTTCACTCCTATGTCGAGCCGGCTAGGAAGCTCCTAACATGGGATCACTAGAATTCGCTTGTGCATTAAATACAACCATAAAAACCTTTAGTACGCATTTGGTTCATGTTTCTTAAGACGTTCAAGCAAGTTACCGAATAGGAAGTTAGCCAGTTTTCTTAAGCCTAACATAGATAAACAATCATCCAATACAACTAATAACACACTAATAACCAATAATCAATAGCTAGGTTTCATTAGATCTAAGCAAACACAAGATAAATTTAGCCTAACATGTTAATCAAAAGACAAGAATGAGATAAAATCAAACAACACATAGACATATTGAATGATTAATTGATAACTTATCTTCAATGTAACATGGAAGATCTCAAGGCAAAAAGCCTTGAAAAAGAGGCTAAAATCGTCTTAGGGTTTTCTCCCAAAATTCCACACACTAAGCTCTCTCTAATGACAAAAAATTAGAAAACTATATATAGACTTTTGCATCTGACGGCGTCACCTTATGGATTGTGACGCCGTCACCTCGCCGCTTCTAGGGTTCCCGGATGACCTTCTTGACGCCGTCCCTCTTTAGCTCTTCAAAAATCCATTCTGGCTTATCAAGGCTTGACGCCGTCTAACCTTGAACGTGACGCCGTCCCTCTTTGATTTAAGCCGTGACGCCCTTGATCAAGTTAAAGCGTGACGCCGTCAGAATTCACATGCTATTTTCACTGGCTTATCATGAGTAAATTTCACGTCCACTTTTTCTTGCCAAGGCATGACGCCGTCCAGAGTAAAGTCTGACGCCGTCAAGAGTAACTTTTAGCCGATTTTTGAGACTTTGCCGTTTTCTCTTCACTTTTATGCTCCAAAAACGTCCAAAATGCCTCCTTTTCCAGATTTCTCCTCAAAAGTACCTAAAATGACAAAAGGAACGATTTAGGGCAATATTTGATCAAATAAATACGATTTAGGGCTTAAATGACCCCTTAAAAGCGGTACACTTTTCGCTTCATCAAATACCCTTACACTTGAGATTTGCTTGTCCTCAAGCAAATGCGCTTTTATTCTAATCAAAATACAAGTTAGGGGTCATTTAATGCTAACATAAAAATAATTACAACAAATAATCGTTCCACTTCAATCATAATAAGCACGGAGATTACAAACTAGCACCTCACAAGTAGTGTTTAGATACTCACATCTCTCAAGTGTCATCAAAATAAATCTCATAAATGAAAACGGATAATATCTCTCACTACCTGTCATAGCAAATAGATTACCATAGGCTTGGGAAAGGATCGAAAACCTCCTCCACTAGGCGTAAGCACCTAAGATAAACTATCAAAGAGGGCTTTTTCATGGGTTATAACGTTAGGTGTAGGGAAAAGGAAAACACGGTTTGGTTGGATAAGGGATAATTTACTGGTGGCGAGTTAAAAATCTTGATCAATTACATGTACTATACAATGTTGCTAAGCCAAGACTAGACTCAATCTTAAGCTAAAAATGAAATAACAAAAACAAAAACATAAAACAAAC
Organism: Artemisia tridentata subsp. tridentata; assembly: GCA_021014915.2. NCBI lineage: Eukaryota > Viridiplantae > Streptophyta > Magnoliopsida > Asterales > Asteraceae > Artemisia > Artemisia tridentata. The sequence goes on from CP139509.1 coordinate 389,095,431, forward strand.
ATAAAATGAAACGGGATGGTAGTCCGTATGTTTTTTCTATTTTTCTTTTTCTCATTTTTTTGTATTTTTCTTGATTTTTCGATTTTTTTTTTTTTTTTTTTTTTTTTTTTTTTTTTTTTTTTTATACACTCTTGCCCTACCATCCAAAATAATACATCATAGGGGCATTGCATCCCCCTTACACTTGAACTTTTACATAACTTTACAAATAACTATTTTAATGACTCGAATTAAGATAATCGAAAAACTTGGAGTACTTTTAAAACATTTAGCACATATGGGGGTAATAAATGATGTTCTTCCCCATTACTCCATTACACTAGTACTTTACCCATGAGTCCCAATCGTCCCAAAACAATATGTACAAGGATATGACTCGACTTAGCAACCATGTAATCAACTAGATAATTAACTTGGGTTTAAACAAATGTTGTAACAATAATGCACTAAAAATGAGTGCATACAAGGTAGGCTAAGGCGATTTGGGTGTACATTTTAGTGGGGTGTAACAAATTCTTCCTTTAAGTAAAATGCTTAAAGGTCGAAACGAAAAGATAGGCTCTGAGGGGTGTACTAGGGGTATCGTGTACTAAAAATGAGTACATCGCAAAGGGTGTGGGAGAATTACTTGACCAATGTAGCCAATGTAATTATAACAAAAACACAGGTGTAAAACAATGGGTTAATCCTAATGCCTCTTATCATGTAGTAAATCTAACTACACGAATGTAGTCTCACTTGTGGCCTCGGAATGGTCCTAACGCAAGTTCTAGAATCTAAGTGCTACCGGTACACACATCATAGCATAAATGCTTTTCCTACCAATTCTAGGGGCGAACCTCACATATTTGGGGGTGGAAAATTTTTTAGTGGTACGGTTTTTGTGCTAGTCATATAACTCCTATCCGTGAGATGCTTATTAAGATCAAAGTTTCACTCCTACATGTTGTAAAAAATTTTAAATTTGGCACTAAAATTACCTTAACAAGTATTTCTCTCAGTTTTATTACACATCTACTATTAAACAAACAAAAATCAAGCGCAATTGTATTCTCTAAAATCGTACTTTTACCCTCCCCTTACACTTAAGATGAACATTGTCCCCAATGTTCAAATAACAAGATGTAAAAGAAAAAAGTAAAAGAATGAAATCAAATACTCCCCTGATTCGCTTGGTGGATAATGAAATTACACGGTTAGATCTTCCTCCATGGTAATGTTGAAGTTCCATGACTAATGCATCGCCATAAGCTTGATCCATCAAACATTTCCTTGTCCAAAATAACCTGTTAAACCTGAGAAAACAAACACGAGAACCTGCATAACATCGGCGGGATAAATCTATATATATATAAGGATATAATGCTTGTGGAATGATAATTTTTGCAGATTCCTGGAGATTATAAGTTGGAGATTTAATAAAAACTTTTTATGAAAACAAAACTTTCAAAAATTTCTGGAAATTAAATCTGACGCCGTCAGGTTATAAACCTTGACGCCGTCAGAAATGACCTAACAAAAATTTTCATTTTAAGTTTCCGGAAAATTTCTGGAAAAACCTTTACCTTACTTCCTGGAAATCCTGCAAAACATCATTATGACTCGATACAAGCATTTGACTCAAACAAATACTAATATGTATGCTAATTTATTATTATTATGATTCATGTTCATTTGTGTTCTAATAAACCGATTTAGATTTCCCTTACACTTAACTTTTGCAAAATACCTTTATATGTAGTTAAGACGAAGTTAAAAACAAAATAAAGCATTTTCACAAATTACTTTTGAACATGAATCAATACTAATAAAAATTAAACACACATACGGAAACAAATAAAAACAAACAAACAAACGAATAAACACACAAAGCAAATAAAACAAATAAAGCTTGGGTTGCCTCCCAAGAAGCGCTTGTTTTTGTTCGAGTCATGAGCCTGACTCTACCCTTATTTAATGGATAAATGAGAGGTTTTCCCTACACTTAGGATTAAGTGCGGGTGATAGTAGCGATACACACCAGCTCGGTAGGAGTATGCCACGTGAGGAAAGAGTGGTGGATGAATTATATGCTCAAAGGGGTGTGCTCCTTTCATCATAACCTTGCCTAGTTCACTTTGGTCAATGGGTGATTTTGAGTTTCCTCCTAAAAAGGGATCATCTTCTATCAACTTCGAGAGACTCCTAGTTGGGAATCCATCTTGACCTAATAAACCCGGTTTAAACCCATAATGTTTCTTGTGATCAATCATGAATGGGTGATGTAAGTATGAAAGGTTTTGGTTCACTCCTATGTCAGCTTCCTCTCTACAAGGCTTAGAGTCTACTACCTTCAACATAAAACTACCCGGACTATATGGTTTGATGGGTGGGTCGGGACCTAATTCAATTCCTAAGTTCACATCTAAGGATGGAAGATTAGGTAACGGTTTTGGTTTAGGCTCCGGTTCATCAAAACTAGGAACTTCCATAGAACTAAAAGAAAGGTTATGACTACAAGTATTCAAACCTATTTCTTCTAGTTGTGTTTGGTCCAAGGGCTCTACCTCTATTGGGGTTCCTATAGTCTCTTCTACTTCTTCCGGGTAAGTCACGGGTGGTGTGTATGCCTCAAATGATGGTAGGACTTGTGGGGTACTTGGTGGGCTTATGTTACTTACCTCATCATTCCTTATGTCAAGATCACCTATAGCCTCATCATGTGTTTTAGTAGGATCTAACCCTAACATTTTACCAAGTATCTCAAGTGCTTCTCTAGGCATCTCAACTTCAATGTCCGAATCATAAGGATCATCCTCAATATTCTGACTGCTATATTCAAATTGCCCAAAAGATTCATCATGTGTTTCTTGAGATTCATCGTCATCGATCATAAAACCTAGGTCTTTTTGATCAATGTGATCATGCTCGGCTAGATCCTCCATCACATCAAGATAACCTAAGTGTTCACCCTGTATTATGGTAGTGCCTAACCATGACATGCAGCTAGGTGGCTCAACTCTACCCTCATCCCCAAAACAAACTTGTTTCATGATCCTTGAAATTTGTGGTCAATTGACTTGTATTAATGTTTGTTGGGTTGTCTACCATATAATAATATTGGGCACAATTCTCAATAGCTTCCCATGCTTTCTCAGCACTTAATTCCCTAATATCCCTGCCGGCAATATGGTAAATGTCCCTTTGGGCATGTCGGTCGACATGATTGTAAAAGATTTGAGTTAGGGACCAAAAATCGAAGTTATGATGAGGGACTTTTTGGAGTAAATATTTAAAACGAGTCCATGCATCATAGAGAGGTTCATCTTTATGTTGTTTAAACATCAAGATGTCATATGGAGTGGGTGGATTACGTGGTTGGTGGTATGGTGGATTCGCGTTCTCCATAATGGTGAACGGAAGAGTCAATGGAAATTACGAACAAACAAACAAAGAAATAAGATAGACTAAAGAAGACCTATAAAAATAAAATAAAAATCTCACTAGAAAGGAATCTAGTGAGTAGACCTATAAAATAAAAAATTCAACCTAAACAATAACTATTCCCCGGCAGCGGCGCCAAAAACTTGATGCGTGGTTTTGTAACCTTACAACAGGTTTTACCTCTCGAGGGATCTCAAGAGGCTTACAACCCCACCAGGCAGTGTACCTGACCGATGTAGTATAGTGTAGTGGTAAGTACGGGGGATTGATCGTTCTCCACAGGGAATAGTGTTCGTTAGGTATGAAAAACTACTCTAATAGGTCTAAAGGTTGAGGAAGATTCTTTTTATGTTTTTATATTTTTTATGAAAGCAAGTAAAATCTCGGTTTTGAAAGAGTGGGCGGAATTAGTTGCTAGTCAACTAACCCAAATTACTACAAATGCAAATAAAATAAATAACTGAAAATAAAATGTGGTGAGAAACTTATGTGTAGAGAAATGTGTTTACTTAGATTTCCTTACTCCCTAACTATCTTTTACCGGTTAATTAGTGTATATTAGTCGCGTGGATGACGGGTGTATTCCTTAATACCATTCGTGGGGTGGCGTACTTACTTCCCCAACTCTACAAGCTCCTACTTCACTCCTATGTCGAGCCGGCTAGGAAGCTCCTAACATGGGATCACTAGAATTCGCTTGTGCATTAAATACAACCATAAAAACCTTTAGTACGCATTTGGTTCATGTTTCTTAAGACGTTCAAGCAAGTTACCGAATAGGAAGTTAGCCAGTTTTCTTAAGCCTAACATAGATAAACAATCATCCAATACAACTAATAACACACTAATAACCAATAATCAATAGCTAGGTTTCATTAGATCTAAGCAAACACAAGATAAATTTAGCCTAACATGTTAATCAAAAGACAAGAATGAGATAAAATAAAACAACACATAGACATATTGAATGATTAATTGATAACTTATCTTCAATGTAACATGGAAGATCTCAAGGCAAAAAGCCTTGAAAAAGAGGCTAAAATCGTCTTAGGGTTTTCTCCCAAAATTCCACACACTAAGCTCTCTCTAATGACAAAAAATTAGAAAACTATATATAGACTTTTGCATCTGACGGCGTCACCTTATGGATTGTGACGCCGTCACCTCGCCGCTTCTAGGGTTCCCGGATGACCTTCTTGACGCCGTCCCTCTTTAGCTCTTCAAAAATCCATTCTGGCTTATCAAGGCTTGACGCCGTCTAACCTTGAACGTGACGCCGTCCCTCTTTGATTTAAGCCGTGACGCCCTTGATCAAGTTAAAGCGTGACGCCGTCAGAATTCACATGCTATTTTCACTGGCTTATCATGAGTAAATTTCACGTCCACTTTTTCTTGCCAAGGCATGACGCCGTCCAGAGTAAAGTCTGACGCCGTCAAGAGTAACTTTTAGCCGATTTTTGAGACTTTGCCGTTTTCTTCACTTTTATGCTCCAAAAACGTCCAAAATGCCTCCTTTTCCAGATTTCTCCTCAAAAGTACCTAAAATGACAAAAGGAACGATTTAGGGCAATATTTGATTAAATAAATACGATTTAGGGCTTAAATGACCCCTTAAAAGCGGTACACTTTTCGCTTCATCATATATTTGATAATGAGTAAAACATTTACAAGCATGTATCTCCCTCAAAAGAGTTATTAAAAGCAAGTATTAAAAGAGGGGGCCACGACTCACCTTAGCCACAGCAAAGCAAAATAACAACTGATACGTCTGGCATCGAGAAGAAAAACATAACGGTCTAGGATCGGCACAACCTAGTACGTATACGATTATCTCAAAATACATCTCGCAAAAGTAATAAAGTCTATAAAAGACAAAGTGTCGTAGTTTTCGTGGGTTACTCAGTTTTCCAAAACTTATCAAAAGCTTAGTTTAAATGTTTTGTGTGGTGTGGTAAGATAACCTAGACTCGACGTACGACTCATGCCAAAAAGAATAGACATCAATTAACTCAAGAGGATACTAACGAGAACTCAAACCAATGAGGACAACTTAGAAGCTAAAGTCAAATAAACACCTCAAATAAAATAACTAGTTTGTACGTTTCGGCATTTACCCCGTTATCCCCAAATAGTTGGTATAAGACAATGATGTTTTATAATAAAAATAAGTTTAGTTAATAAAACTAGTTTTTCTCGAGTCATCGAGACTTGGATTAACCAAAACTGAAATTACAATATTTAACAAATTTATGTCCCACTATTAACCTTGTAAATATTAGTTTAGGTTTTATTGAAGATTTTGTGTCCGGTCCGAGTCTAATATAAAATGTTTAATAAGTCCGTCTTCTAATATTGTAAGTCCGATAATGATTCACGATTGTCCAAATTGTCCAAGTATAATAATCAAAGTCCGTATTCAAGTTCAAATCACGATTTCGAATAAAATCTGAAACGTACCATTATATCACCAAACAAATCATCCTGTTAGTATTCTTCATTTTCGACACAACCAATATAATTGAAAACACTTATTGTGCTTTATGGGCTTCGGCCCATTTTCAACAAACATACCAAGTTGGGCTAAGGCCCACACTTAAACAAACACACCTTATTATTAAACTTTGGGCTTTGGCCCAGGACAGTAACCAAACGCACCCTGCTGGAATTAAACTCTCCCTAAAAATGTTGCAAACCAGCAAACGTACCCTTGTGGTGTTTGACCGAAACTAAAACTCAAACGAGCACCCCCTTTGGGTCTCGTTATTTCCAGTGAACAACGAACCATTTGCTTTCAAAGTAATCCAAAACAAATACTTCTCGACTAAGACTGAACCAAGACAACCACACCCTTGTGGCTTATCTTTTTATACTGAGATGACAACACAAGACCAACACCTTTCGGGTATGGTTGTTAGCCGAACAAGTCACAAAACCAAATAAGTCATATAAGTTCAATTAAGCAATTCCAGAATAAACATCCCTTGCAAGTATCCCATCAAACCCGAGACCACACAGGTATGACCCGAACCGTTTGCAAAATAATCAACCAAATACCATATCAATCTTTTCTTACCACAACACATGTTTTTATACCACACGCAATTAGTTTTCAAAAACATGTTTATATGATTTTTAAATCCCACGAAGAACTATAACAAACTGTTTATAATCGGTCTCATTCAAACAAATAAAAATAAATAACCAATGGTTTTCTCGATTTTACCATATAAAAAGGGAGAGGAGGAGGAAGGACGGCGGAGGGTGGCGTGGTGACTCAAACTGAAACAACTCTTGGAAATATATCTCCGATCTACTCTTATCTCGATTCGACACAGAAAAAGGCGGCGGCAGTGGTGGTGTGGGATGGCAGTGGGTGGTGAGGAGATGTGGAGGTGGCTTGTGGTGTGGTGGTGGTGTCGATGAAGACACAAGGGAGAGGAAGAGTCTGAATTATCTGTTTTTCTTTTTCTATGTGTTTATCAAAATGAGAGGGAAACTTATTATATAGATAGTTGTGACTTTGGTTGTGTGAATTTCCTGTTTCCACATCTCAATATCCTTGTTAGCTAACATGTACAATTCTCGTTCATACATTAATATCGGTTATAATTATAGATACGTGTATGTTTTATATTCATATGTTAATTGTTTAATTTGTAGTTTGATCCCGGTAGTTACTAATGTTGAATCCTTAAGTAACGAAACTTAAAACTGGGTAACGTAAAAATATAATGTTTATAAAAATGTCAAAGTTTATTAATATATTCCAACTAAAATATTAGACATGTAATAAGTTTAACGGAGAGTGTATACGTTAATAAAATTTAATAGGTTTGAGTATTCGTATTGCGTAAAGAGTTTAATGTAAAATATAAAATAATAAGGTGAAAATAGTTCATATAAAATATGTAGGCTTATCCAAATCTTATGTTGGTCGCGGGTATAGTATATTAAAGAAAAATTTAAATTTCTCCATAAAAATGGGCTTTGTTAAATGATAAGTCAAGGGTATTATTAATTAACAAGGATTATCATGACGGATTTTTGTAGGATCTTACAGTATCTACCCCTCAATTTTGAACTTCGTCCCGAAGTTCAGTCCGTGATAGGTGTTGAAAAATGTGGCGTTCTGAGGTGAGAGTTCATAGAAAATGTTGTCGAGAGATTTGTTATTTGACTATCCAGCGGTGAGATTTCAACTAAATTTATTAATACTAGACTGAATAAATTCGAATGTTTGATCAATAATTCGATTTATGGGCTACAAGTAGTGAAAGTAACGGCCGAGAGTAGGAAGTATTTAGCACTTAATGTTTAGTGTTCTAACGGTCGAGACTAGGGGATTTTTAGTGGTAGTGATTTGAAATTTAATGATCGTGAATAGTAAAATAACGGGTATTTTCTCCACTTATTTATCCTATCCATCTTTTCCTATAAATATCTTATCCACCTTTTTCCTTTTTCATCCTTCCGCCCCATCCCTTTCATCTTCATTCCTTCCGAAAAATTTCACCATGCCTCCAATCGTCATTGTTGTAGCCACCGTGTATATTGTCCTTGTCGCCATGTATTTGGCCTTCATTCCTGATGAAAACTCCGATTACTACGTCGCATCCTTGGTGTTCATCGTACCTCTCACGGTTTTAGCGATCAATGTGGATAAGATTTTGGGGTGAGGATCTCGGGCTAGTGTTGTTAGAATGTAGTTTTGTTGTGTGTCGATGTAACCTTTAATGAATGAGGAATAACATCTCGTTTTATGTCTAGTTATAAGTCTCGATATAGTTTTTAATATTTTGTTATATTTATGGTGCAGAATAATTAAGGTGCTTCATCCTATGGTGGCTCTTGCTATCGTTGGGTTGGTGGGGGTTGTTGTTTCTATGGTAGGTCAACCAATTGAAGATTGTATGCCTTATATTGTGTTTATTGTACTGTTAGCACTTTCGATGCTAATCATTTCGCTATGTATTAACTTCCATGGTTTCAAATAAAATTTGAGTTATTTGCGTTTCCTATAGATTGTTGTGAATTCTTATAATTTCTAGTTTCGTATTTTTCTTGACTTTGTATAATAGGGTGATGGGGGATAAGTGTAGATCTGACTGGGGTCGTTTAAAAATGAGGTGTGTGAACAAGTTATTTTGTTTCGAGATTATGTTTTTTTTTTTTTTTTTTTTTTTTTTTGGAATGAAAATTGTTATTCTATCGCATTTTGAAAGTACACATGATTCCTAATTTTTGAAAACCACAAATTTATGGTGTAAACTACTTGTCAAACAAAGAGTTTGTAGATTTTTAATAATGAGAGTTTCGGACGAGAACTTGATGAATGTAAAATAGTTGTTGAACTTTAGTTTTTGTAAAGAAAAACTTGTTAGATAAAGTCTTAAGTGATAACACAAAATTGGTTTGCTTTATGTATAAAACCGTGTCTTACGTTAATAGCTTGTTTGTATTTATTTTTCAAAGTATCCAAGTTGTTAGTTAAGTATGGAAGTTAGGCGGGGAAATTAATATGTTATAAAATGAGATGTGTTGTAGTAAAAAAAATCATTTTGTTTCTTAGGGTTGTTAACCGTCGTTGGGGGCAAAGGAGAAACACGAAAGTTGGTTTGTTTTAGTTGTAGTTGAGTCCACAAAGATGAAATATGACCAAATAACTAGACAGGGTTTCGTTTGAGTTTGCTGAGGTTGTTGGGAACTTAAACAAAGTATTTAGGCAATATATGATTTTTGTTGAAGTCATTTGAGAACATGACAGTCGGGCTGGGCTTTGATTGTCACATGCTCGAGTATTGGAAAAGATTTGTTACGTATGATTTATTGGTAAGTGCCTAATTGAGACGTATGAAAATATTGGTATGTTGTTAAGTGAATAATTCAAAGTAAACGGGTATGAGTCGATTAGATTAGAAATAAATCTCAAGTTCCTAAGTTTAATTAGAGTTGAGTTCGAGTATTAATGATAAACAAGGGTGCGTTGGGTTGTTGTTAGCAATGGGTCGAGGATAAATGTTTCAAGGAAAATTTTAATTTGGCGATTGTTGAACACATGTTCCATGGCGTATTTGGTTACTAGATAGTTTCGGGATTATCGAAATTTCGTATAATGCCTAAGAGTTTCGAGAGAATGTTAGGAGGTTCACTATTTCCCAGAGGATGTGTAGTCAAATCGTATGAAAAGTGTTACTTGTAGGTGGCGTGTTCAGGATTTTTAAATCATAGTGGGGCGTGTTTAACGTGATTTGTTCCTGCCTCTTGCGTTGAATTGCGAAAACCAAAGTAAATATTTTATTTACCACGTATCTCAGAGCTAGTTGCTAGTTTTACTAGACATAGATTTTGAAAGTTTTACCGTTTGAATACAAATGGTTATATTTCTTAAAATAATTGAAAAATATTTTTCAAATCCTTATAAATACCGTTGGCATGCCCGTGTTACCCATACACACACAATCAATGGCTTGTAAGTTACCACATACCGCTGAACAAATTCAACTGTACATCAAAGCAGAAACGGAGGGTAGTGACGTGGATCATCAAAATGCTATTGTGAAGGTCATTCTGCAGTTTGAAGCTACGAAACAATTGAAACGACGACTTAGAGAAAGCTATGCTAAGTGCACAGACATCTCAGATGGTAGGAAGCATGTGATCGACAAGTTTTTGTATGATGAATCTTGTAAGGATGCTGCTGTCATTGAATCGCTGTGGTCTTGTGTTCATCAGATAGATGACCAGATTTCTAACAAGGTTCGTTGGAGCTTGGAAGAGAATGTTGAAGCTGCTAGGGTTGAACATCAACAACAACAACAACAACAACAAAATCCACCACCACTACAACAGCAACAACAACCACAACTACAACAAGGTGCATCAAGTTCTTCTACACCAAGGGTGGTTGTGCAACAACAACATTTGCCTCATCTGGATCATTTCCAGCCAAGTTTCGAGGAAAATGTGGCAGTTGGTGATGGTGGTTGGACTCCTGCCATGGATTGGGAGCTGAGCAGGTTGGAAGCTCAATGGGAGGAAGAGAAGTTGGCGAGCTTTGATCCTTATGATGACGGCTATGATTCCAACAATTCTCAGACTTGGAATCATCCGGACTACCTTTGAAGTTTAGGTTTAGGTTTATGTGATGTTTTGATTCAGTATCGTTTGTAATGTTTAAGTATTTCCGTCAAGTTCATTTGAATAATATGGTGTTTTGAATGTTATGTTACGAACACAACTTGGAAAAGAACGCATTATTCTGCTAGATTTAGATATTTTACAGAAATCGGTGTGGGTAACCTACTTGTTAAACAAAAAGTTTTGTCAATAACAGATTCTCACATAGAGATATTTGATTGAAGATTCGGTGTATGTAGAGAAAGTTGCTGAATCCCGGCTTTTAGGGTACGGGAGATCTTGTTTGTCTTTGTGTGAAGAATAGTTATTGCAAGTGGCTAGAATAGTAAGAGACAGTATTACGATAGGAGTGTTGCTTTGATTTCGTATACTAACACTATGTATCACTATTTAGAGGTTCTAATGAGAGTTATGCTGTGTGTTTGATGAATTTTTATGGTTATCGGTTTCATACTAGTGCCCTTTACAGATATAAATAAGCCCACTTATTTATAATTCGTTATTTACATAGAGAGGCGTCCCAAACAATGTAAATAAGGAAATATAAACTTATGGTTCAGCGCTTTACAATTTCTTTAATTAAACAAAAGGCATCCCAATTATTCAAATAAGGACATTGTAAACCATCTACTTAAGAATTTCTGATTTAACACTCATACCAATCCACACAATATCCCTGTGCGGATTTTCCGGAAATACAGTAAAATTGATTTCACACGTATCTACAAAGATATGAGTAGGATAATTAAAGATGGTTGGTACTGTACTTGAAATAGTTGGTGAGTATATATATATAACGTTGAGTGTGAAATAGTATAGTGTGTAATGTGTAAGGAATAAACATCAAGCATGTAAAGATTAGTACAAAATAATCTTAATAGATAATGTATTGAGCACGGCAGTCTGCAGACACGGAAGGCATAAGATGATAAGGTGTAAAATCATTTATTTTGAAAGTGTGGTTATAGTTTGATGTTTTAAAACGTTTGATTCTCTATAACCATTGGCTCTGATACCAAACTGTAACACCCCCTAATTTGGTTTGTGGCAGCGGAAAAATAATTAGGGTGTTACGGTGAGGATCGAGTTAAAATTTCAGAAAAACGGCCCGGAAGGGGCGTTTTGAAAGTTATATGTCATTCAAAGAATATTTTTGATACAAAAATGAATTATTCAATCTGAAATCCCATGAGAAAATGTGATAATTTGGAAAGAATGACATATTTGATTTTACACCTTTTAAGTTATCAGAGTAAAAGATGCCCGCTCCGTGTCTTGTCCTGCTCCATTAATTACCTGAGATAAACATGCTTAAAACGTCAACACAATGGTTGGTGAGTTCGTGGAGTTTGATAGAAAATATTTCTCTTTGAAAGGTGTATAGTGATAATAGTTCTTCATGAAATAAATAAAGAGTTGCGTTGTATAAAATCCACAAGTGAATAATGTATGATCTTCAAAATCAGTAGTTTTATATTTTAAATAAAGTTGAGCTACGTTGTTATATGCTCGAAATGGGATGTTGAGTCAGCTTTTAAATGTAATGACATACCAATCATTTTGAGTTAATTTGTGCAGAATTCTCATTTAAATCACATATGATAACCGATAAAGTTCAAGTACGGAATTCGTAATTATACCACATAGTGGAAATGATAATCTAGAATCTGAAGTCTATCAGTATAAGGTGGTGGTCTTCTAATACAGCTGTATCCTAGGATATATATGAAACATTCATATATTCATAAAGTTATATTGCCCTAAGCCTCATGACACGCAAAACGTTAACAATTGGGTGTCCCACCAGGGTTACCTGATGGGTGATTTATGGCCCTCAAGTTAATAGGTGATTTGCCAATTCCTATTTTTCTCAAATATAGTGTATCACTGCTAAATAAGACTAACCATAAGGCATTCCGTCAAAGTATTTAGGGGATAGGTCGTCAGCCTTTAACAGGTTTCGAAGCTGTTCACTATATTCGCGCTCACCGCAGTGATTAATGGCTCATGATCGAGGGACTTTATGGCAATAAAGTGTGCTTAGGCAATATAGGTGAATCATGCGTAATTTTAGTCTTGGCAATTATTTATAGTGTAATGTAGAAATATCATATTAAAGTAGCAGTACATTCATTTGTCACATGAATGCATATAATAATTTTCAGTATCATGTTACATCAAGTAGCTTAAAAATGTTATCTTCCATGTTCCGTGTTTAAGCTAAACAGACAATTTGCACATATAATGAGCATGTATTCCTTTCAAGTATAATTCAAGCATGTAGAGCATGGTTGATGATTTTGAGTAAATCATAAGATATTTCAAGTAATATAAAACAGTTAAAGCATGTATCTCCCCCAAAAGAGTTATTAAAAACAAGTGTGAAAAGTAGGGGCCACGACTCACGATAAATCATAAGAGTTTTCATAGTACTTATAGAAGTATAAACGTCAAGCAAATCATATATTTGATAATGAGTAAAACATTTACAAGCATGTATCTCCCCCAAAAGGGTTATTAAAAAGAAAGTATTAAAAGAGGGGGCCACGACTCACGATAAATCATAAGAGTTTTCATAGTACTTATAGAAGTATAAACGTCAAGTAAATCATATATTTGATAATGAGTAAAACATTTACAAGCATGTATCTCCCCCAAAAGAGTTATTAAAAGCAAGTATTAAAAGAGGGGGCCACGACTCACGATAAATCATAAGAGTTTTCATAGTACTTATAGAAGTATAAACGTCAAGTAAATCATATATTTGATAATGAGTAAAACATTTACAAGCATGTATCTCCCCCAAAAGAGTTATTAAAAGCAAGTATTAAAAGAGGGGGCCACGACTCACGTTAAAGCAAAGCAGAATTTACATGATACGTTATGAGAAGCAAAACATAACGGTCTAGGATCGCACATATTTGATAATGAGTAAAACATTTACAAGCATGTATCTCCCCCAAAAGAGTTATTAAAAGCAAGTATTAAAAGAGGGGGCCACGACTCACCTTAGCCACAGCAAAGCAAAATAACAACTGATACGTCTGGCATCGAGAAGCAAAACATAACGGTCTAGGATCGGCACAACCTAGTACGTATACGATTATCTCAAAATACATCTCGCAAAAGTAATAAAGTCTATAAAAGACAAAGTGTCGTAGTTTTCGTGGGTTACTCAGTTTTCCAAAACTTATCAAAAGCTTAGTTTAAATGTTTTGTGTGGTGTGGTAAGATAACCTAGACTCGACGTACGACTCATGCCAAAAAGAATAGACATCAATTAACTCAAGAGGATACTAACGAGAACTCAAACCAATGAGGACAACTTAGAAGCTAAAGTCAAATAAACACCTCAAATAAAATAACTAGTTTGTACGTTTCGGCATTTACCCCGTTATCCCCAAATAGTTGGTATAAGACAATGATGTTTTATAATAAAAATAAGTTTAGTTAATAAAACTAGTTTTTCTCGAGTCATCGAGACTTGGATTAACCAAAACTGAAATTACAATATTTAACAAATTTATGTCCCACTATTAACCTTGTAAATATTAGTTTAGGTTTTATTGAAGATTTTGTGTCCGGTCCGAGTCTAATATAAAATGTTTAATAAGTCCGTCTTCTAATATTGTAAGTCCGATAATGATTCACGATTGTCCAAATTGTCCAAGTATAATAATCAAAGTCCGTATTCAAGTTCAAATCACGATTTCGAATAAAATCTGAAACGTACCATTATATCACCAAACAAATCATCCTGTTAGTATTCTTCATTTTCGACACAACCAATATAATTGAAAACACTTATTGTGCTTTATGGGCTTCGGCCCATTTTCAACAAACATACCAAGTTGGGCTAAGGCCCACACTTAAACAAACACACCTTATTATTAAACTTTGGGCTTTGGCCCAGGACAGTAACCAAACGCACCCTGCTGGAATTAAACTCACCCAAATATGTTGCAAACCAGCAAACGTACCCTTGTGGTGTTTGACCAAAACTAAAACTCAAACGAGCACCCCCTTTGGGTCTCGTTATTTCCAGTGAACAACGAACCATTTGCTTTCAAAGTAATCCAAAACAAATACTTCTCGACTAAGACTGAACCAAGACAACCACACCCTTGTGGCTTATCTTTTTATACTGAGATGACAACACAAGACCAACACCTTTCGGGTATGGTTGTTAGCCGAACAAGTCACAAAACCAAATAAGTCATATAAGTTCAATTAAGCAATTCCAGAATAAACATCCCTTGCAAGTATCCCATCAAACCCGAGACCACACAGGTATGACCCGAACCGTTTGCAAAATAATCAACCAAATACCATATCAATCTTTTCTTACCACAACACATGTTTTTATACCACACGCAATTAGTTTTCAAAAACATGTTTATATGATTTTTAAATCCCACGAAGAACTATAACAAACTGTTTATAATCGGTCTCATTCAAACAAATAAAAATAAATAACCAATGGTTTTCTCGATTTTACCATATAAAAAGGGAGAGGAGGAGGAAGGACGGCGGAGGGTGGCGTGGTGACTCAAACTGAAACAACTCTTGGAAATATATCTCCGATCTACTCTTATCTCGATTCGACACAGAAAAAGCGGCGGCGCAGTGGTGGTGTGGGATGGCAGTGGGTGGTGAGGAGATGTGGAGGTGGCTGTGGTGTGGTGGTGGTGTCGATGAAGACACAAGGGAGAGGAAGAGTCTGAATTATCTGTTTTTCTTTTTCTATGTGTTTATCAAAATGAGAGGGAAACTTATTATATAGATAGTTGTGACTTTGGTTGTGTGAATTTCCTGTTTCCACATCTCAATATCCTTGTTAGCTAACATGTACAATTCTCGTTCATACATTAATATCGGTTATAATTATAGATACGTGTATGTTTTATATTCATATGTTAATTGTTTAATTTGTAGTTTGATCCCGGTAGTTACTAATGTTGAATCCTTAAGTAACGAAACTTAAAACTGGGTAACGTAAAAATATAATGTTTATAAAAATGTCAAAGTTTATTAATATATTCCAACTAAAATATTAGACATGTAATAAGTTTAACGGAGAGTGTATACGTTAATAAAATTTAATAGGTTTGAGTATTCGTATTGCGTAAAGAGTTTAATGTAAAATATAAAATAATAAGGTGAAAATAGTTCATATAAAATATGTAGGCTTATCCAAATCTTATGTTGGTCGCGGGTATAGTATATTAAAGAAAAATTTAAATTTCTCCATAAAAATGGGCTTTGTTAAATGATAAGTCAAGGGTATTATTAATTAACAAGGATTATCATGACGGATTTTTGTAGGATCTTACATCATTTTCTTACGCTATCTGTACTACGTGTGGGAAACGCCACCCTGGAGAGTGTCATCGGGCTTATGGGACCTGTTTTAGATGTGGATCTTTTGAGCATCAAGTGAAGGATTGTCCCAAGTTTGGAGGTAACAACGACAACAATAAGAGTGCTAAGGACAACAAGTCAGCTCAGTGAGGAGATCGTTTTCTCGAATCGTTATTTTCTTCATTTCGTTTGTTTGGATATTTTGATACCTATTTTCTCTTTTGCGATTATGATACATTCGATGCTTTATCGATTTCTCGTACGGATATTTTGAAGTCTAAATTAATAATTTTATTCCATGTTGAGTTTTGAGGTTTTGATTTGATTTGTTCACTTAGAGAATTCTTATGATCATGGTACGATGAGCGAAACCGATGGTGTTCTTCACTTCCGCTCTACCTTAATAGGTTTTACTCTATCCGTTTGTTTCCATTATCTTACGATAAGATCCGTTCTGCTAAATTATTCCAAGCCATCCGTGAGTAAGGCTTATCTGATCTGGTATGTCCTGTTTCTTTCTGTCCTATTTTTTTTTCTCTTCTATGTCCTTGCAAATTTCGAGGACGAAATTTTTCTGTTAGTGGGGAAGAAGTTGTAATACCTGAAAATCTAGAACATGTAAAATGACCAAAATGCCCTTACAACTAAAAAATTAAATTAAAACCTATATAAGTGCCAAAATAATTACAAAACCTTTGTAATTAAATTATATATGATATAAAATAATTATGGGACATCATTTAACATACTTGTACATGACTCAAAAATATTTTGGATCCCCTAAAACTTTATAATAACCGAATTATATATATATTTATAAATAAGTATTATTTAAATTAAATTAAGTTATATAAAATTATGGAGAAACATGAAATAAAAAAAGGAAGTTATGCAAAAATTAATTTTGATTGATTGGGGACCGAATTTTATGCCCTCCCCTCCCCCTAATTCGGTTCTATCATCCATATATAAATTATATACCTTTTTTTTTTCTCCCTTATTCACTTGCCGAAGAAACCCTAAATCCAAAATAAATCACCATTCATCCCATCCGAATTTTCTGAGGTCCAAGCATAATTTTCATGAGTTCTTGGTCGTGCTAGGAAGCCAAGAAAATTGGCCATTCAATTTATAGGGCCTTGAATCTTTTATTGTCGAATTTTGTTCACAAGTGAGGTAATATTCCATTTTAATTCTTTCGGCCCTTTTAAAATTCATTCTCTATTTTTCCTAAGTTCTTTACATCATATATGATCTGTGAAAATTGAATCCAAGGTTTATTGATCGCGTTTGAGCTCGTGGGAAATTTGTTGTCGTTTTATCCTAGCCGAGAAGTCCATTTTTGGTTTGGCCTGTTCCACTTGTTTCATACCTGGGCTGGTATTTTTCTCACACTCCATACATCATATAAGTCGTGTATAAAATGATAGAAACAAGCCATGCATGATCTATAAGCCGTTTACGAATTAATAAATTTATAAACCTAAAAACGTAATAATTCTATATTTAATCCATACGATTTTTCCAGGGTGGGTTATGATTTTTCCTAGGTCCTATATGATTCATATAACATGTGAAAAATGGTGTTCGAATTTTTGGAGGCCTAAATCGTGTTTTGTGGAATTTACTCAAAATCGAGTTTTATAAAAACAAAGAAATAAGAAAATTAAACAAAAGCCCTAATTCGATCTAGGGTTAGGGTTTTGGGCAAGATCTGATCTTTAATGAGTGTAAGGTTTTTTAATGATGATACAATGTTTGGCATAATTAATTTTAGGGTTTATATGATTTTAAGTATATACCGATTGGAAAAATAAAAGATAAGGGGGTGTTTTGTAATTTTTAAAAACTCAAGGGATAATTTTTATAAGTTATTTGGACCAGGTCTGATTCGTACAAAATATAAAATGAGGGGTCCATATGTAAATTTGGTATTTAAAAGGTTAAATGGGTAAATATATATATATATATATATATATATATATATATATATATATATATATTATATATATATATATTAATCCGATTTGTAATTAATTAAACTTGAGGGACTAAAAATGTAAATGCTGGAAAATTGAGGTCATTTTGAGTAAATAATAATGTTAAGATGGTTCGGTGTAAGTTTGGATAATTATGGGGGCTAACATGTAATTACTTTGAATTTATGATTAATATATATGTTTTATAATTATAGGGACTAAAAGTGTAAATATGTGAAACTAAAGGGTGAAATCGTACCATACATGAAATTAGAAGGTAGATTATGTAAATAATTAAATATAAGGGTTAATGGTGTAATTAAGGATATTATATGGGTTAAATTGTAAATTATGTAACTTTAAGGTTTATTTTGTAACTTTTATAAATAAAGGGTTTAAAGTGTAAAATATGGAACTTAATGGACTAAAGAGATAATTCTGAATAAAGGGGGTATTTAAATAAGTAACTTATGATATTTTCATTCTAGACCTTTAATTTGATATATTTACAATTAAAACCCTAAGCTATGTGAACTTGTCAGATTTAACCCTAAACTGTTATAGTTTGCTAAAGTCAACCCTAAATCCATAAAGAGACTAAATTAATGACTTAACTAAATCATAATACTTAAATCTTACTAATTATAGAAATCTGCTAATTTTGGAAACTTTCTAAAAATGGAAACCTGCTATGGAAAATGGGATCATTAGTAATTCTGTCTTTACTCCTCTAGGTGCCAAGAAGGAGAGGTCTTGACTCTTTTCTGTGTCTGCTATTTCTGTTGCTTGCTTGGTTATTAAGGTACAGATATTCTGCCCTTCTTTAGTAAGGTGCCTTCGTCTCATTTCTGATTTCTGATTCACTGCCATGTTCTTTGATTCTGTGAACCTTTTGGTTTCTTTCATGATATTATGAACCTTTGACATGACCTTTCTGTTATGAACCTTTCTGATATTAAACATTTCTGATATATGACCTTTCTGATATTGAACCTCTGATATGAACCTCTGATTATGAACTCTGATATTCTGAAATGGAAATTGACTTATGAAACTAAATTAAATACTGGATACATGATACTTGACCTTGACCCACAGTTTGATACTACGAGCCACTCACTAGGCATGAGGGTTTCATGTCCATGTCAGTCGATGCACCGATGGCATGACTCTAGGGCAGGAGAGTGATGACCTGTCCCGTCCCTTTTCTGTATTTTATTTGGTGTGTTGGGAGTTATGGCCACCAGGGGCGTATGGATGCATCCTAGATTTGTTTCTGTATTATGTTCATGTTATGATATGTTATGATATGCATGGTGACTGATGGTGTGTGCGATACACGTCTTTCACAACTCTGGGAGCTGATCACTCCATATTTCTGATTTCTGGGATTAGTGAGAGGAACATCTCTCTGCATGGCGGTATGATTATGATTTCATGTTCATGTTTCTGGGCTCGTAGAGGATTACTGTTTTCCATGCACTTTATAGACTTATGACCTTTACCTTTCATTACTGACACCCTATGACATGATATTGGACTTATCTCTGTACTGGGCTTGGTATGTTTGGGCTTGATGGGATCTTTTGATTACTTCACCATTACTCATGATACTACCCATACTTATTGATATCTCTGTATAACCTTCATATTTCTTCTCATCTATTATTACATCATGTACGATTCCTTCCATCTTCCCTATTTCATTATTATTGTTTGTTACCGTTATATCTGTTCACTAAGCTCGTGTAGCTCAGCCGCGTTTCTTTTCCCGCGGTAGGTATTTAAGCTAGGAGCTGGGGTATGGCTTTTGGGAAGAGTGCACCTGAGTGGAGCTTTGTCTTTAGTTGGATTATTTCACCATTTGGATTTTGTTATGTACTTCATTATTTCTGTCTTATCTTTGTAATTAAGTCATGTTGACTTATTCTCTTTGATTATGTTATGATTTTCGCTGTTTTATTCATGGATGCTATGTTTATTCTGATATGAAACCATGTACTTGTGACATCTTTGCCCTTGTCGGGTCGGGGTGTTAC
The DNA here is from genome assembly GCA_021014915.2 of Artemisia tridentata subsp. tridentata. Classification (NCBI taxonomy): domain Eukaryota; kingdom Viridiplantae; phylum Streptophyta; class Magnoliopsida; order Asterales; family Asteraceae; genus Artemisia; species Artemisia tridentata. Next base: position 389,115,370 of record CP139509.1, read on the forward strand.
AGTCGTACTCTAGCAGTACTATCATTTACGCTAGTAGTACTAACTCAGTTAGTACTGTTAGTGTTAATTTTTAGCAGTTCCATCTTTTGGCTTGGCAGTACAAACTGTTAAGTGTTTTAATTCCCAACAATCCTCCCCTAAACTTGTGATTTCCCTCCAAATCATCATGTTTCTTGAATTAAATCCTTAATCTTGAGGGGATTCTTCTAAACACTTTATCTTCTTCCAGCCTTCATTTCTTTGTCACACTGCATGAAGATCTTATTTAAGAGTTCCTTTGCCATTTCAGACTCTTCTTCCACAGTTAGTTTCTTAGACAACATCAAAGTGAGAGTACTTGATGACAATGGGTAGTCCTTATCCACTAGCATGTACATGTCTGTTCTAGCCCTTGTTGAGACATGATGAACTGCGTATGAGCTGTACAAGGTCCATTTGATTCCTTGATTTCTAGTTTGAAACTTCCATATACTGTCATTTGCAACTGGCTGAAACATCCTCTTTAAATCCACCCATAGAGCTCTCTCCTTGTTGTTTGTTGGTGTTGAAGATCTGAATCTGTCTTTAACTAAACTCCATAGTTTCACCAGGTCTTCTCTGTCAAATGCCTTGAGCATATCTTCCATGAACTGATATACCTCAATATGATTTCCTACCCTGATGATCTTCCAACTTTTTATCCTTCCATCTTTTTGAACTTCCCAATCAATGATAGGATATTTAGTTTGTATGGCTTCAACATTCATCCCTTCATCTGGAACTACAATCACCATCTGTTGAAGTTGTTCCTTAGACAATACAACCTCTTCTTCTTCCTCTTCTGCTGTAGGCACTTCTTCACTAATCTTTTGTCTTTTTGAAGACTCTGATTCCAATAGTATCCCTGCTCTCTTTATAGTTCTGCTCTCTTCTTCTGTGCCCATTGGAACAAAGTGTTGAAGTTTCCTATATGCTTTGAAGTACATGTCTTCAATTTCATCAAATGGTCTGCCTTTTAGTTGACTGGCAGTCCAATTATCTTGGTTCTTCAAATACTCCTTCATGTACTTCATCATTTGTGCTTGAGTTGGAGGTTTTCTTGCAGCAGCCTTTTTAGCACTCTGTGATCTTCTAATAACTTCAAGTAGCTCATTAAGAGCATTTTCCCTTTCTTCTTCATTAAGAGTAGCTCTTTCTTCTTCTTGCACTTTCAGAGCTAGTTCTCTATCTGCTTGTTCTTGTGCTAACCTCTCTTCTTCTTCACCTGCAAGTTTTTGTTCAACCAAAAATCTAGCAATTCTTTCTTCTTCAGCCAAATTTGCTTGCTCTTCTTCTTGAACCCTCTGAGCAACTTCTTGATCAAAAATAATCTGAGCTTGAACACTTTTCTTTACCTTTTTGGGTTGCTCAGGCTCTGTCATGATGCTTTTTCCATTGTCTTTTGCAGCAACAGATACACTGGCAGTACCGACAAATGTACTGACTGTACTAATAGATACACCAGCAGTACCTTCTTCAACAGTTGTAGGAGCAGTATCATGTTGAACATTTTCATCCTGTTGGTCACCACCTGCGTCAGCATCATTAAACCTCCCCTCAGTCTCTGCATAATCTTGTACTAATGAGGTGTTTGGATCTTGATCTATGTCAGATATTTTCCTCCCCTGTTTGGAAGAATCATCCAAATCATCATCATCATCATCTTCAGAACTTGAGGACTCCACAATATGTGCCTTTTTCTTTGCTTTAAGGGACTTGACTTTCTGCTGCAATTTCTTTACCTTCTGGATGAGCTTTTTATAAGCAGTACCATATAACTGCTTAGTCTCCTTCAACTCATTCTCCAAGCCAGTTACCTTTTTAGTTAATTTTATACAAATGTCCATTAATTCCTTGAGTTTCACACTGCCCTCATCACTCTCAGGTGTGTTACCTCCTAGGAGAGGTGAATCATGGGGCATTGACTCAGTTTCAACCTTAGGTAAACTAGGTGGATCAGCCGAGCCCCCCATTGTTTCTAGTTGGCTGGGGATTCCATCACCTGTATCAAGTTCATGAGAACTTGATTCATGGGATGTTGCCTTGGTTTGGGTCTTAGCTATGTTAACACTGGCCTGTACAGCTGCTAAGCTAGATACAGTAGTGTCAACCCTTACCAAACTGTCATAGACAGCCTCATCTGCTACATTGGGTTGAGGAGGAGATCTGGGCTGAGATACCACATATTCCTGTCTGTTTCTTCTCCTATAGGTTTGTGTGATTTGTGTTTGTGAAGAAGATGGAGCACTTATGGGTGTGTGTTGGGACTCAAACTGGGATTGTTGATCATTCACCCTGAATGTTTGGCACAAGCATTGTATCAAATAAAGGTACTTCTACCCCATTATAACCCTTTGAGGCCATCCTCATATTACTAAATAATTTTTGAGTAAGGATTGAAGTTGGATAAACAGTTTTATGAGGTAGAAGCAGACGTTTGTGCATATTCAAAAACAGTTGAAGAAATCTTGGATAGATTAAAGCCTTGTATTTGCTATCCATATTTTTCACCATACCATCAAAAATCAGTTTTGAAAAATTGAAAGTCCTGTTAGTAGCTAAACAAATAAGAGCAGTTGCAATATTGCTACTGAATGGCTCCTATGAGGTTTTCTTTAGACTTAAACAATGAAGGATGGTATGAATGAAAAATCTCCATTGAGGGGCAAAGAATCCTTTTTGAAAAGTTAATTTATCAGAAGTTGTTTCATACCCCATCCTAGAGAGATTTTCAAAAATTTTAGCATTAGGAAAAGAACTAATACCATCTTCATCTGCTAGTTTGAGATGTCTCCTAACAGATGACTCAGTAATAGTTTTGACTTTGCCATCAACTGTGGCAATTATCTCTTGTTCTGACAGTTGCAGTCTGCCAAAACTGTGTGATTAAAGAAACATAGATAGTGGGACTCACTGTTAGAACATACCTGATGTGGCTAGTATTAAGAAAGTCCAGTATCTGTTGAAAGCCGTGACTTCCCTCTGGTTTCTTCAAGTAGGCAACCATGTTATGCTTATCACAAAATTCCAAATTAGCCATTTGAATTGATAAAAGTTTGATTAGTTTGTTGGGTTATGATCGTTAATGAGTGAATTAAGTGTTTGATAAAGCCAATTGAGAATTGATTAAGTTCACTTAGGGTTTGATTGTAAAATATCCAAGTTAGGAAACTGTAAGTGAATTAAGTAACGAAAATTACTCAACGGCTATAATTAAAAAACGGTTATAACCCAAATAGTATCAACAGCTACCCAGCAGTACTAACTTTTTCCTAGCAGTACTAAGTTTTACCTTAGTAGTACTAAGTTTTCCAAAAACAGTTCAAACTTTTCCCAAGCAGTATTAACTCTAAATCTTTGAAAAACAATACTGCACCCAATCTTTTTGAAGGGATTAAGTGTAAAGTAAGACACTTAATCAAAAATTTCGGTTTCATATAACCTCTGGTTGTGTGAGAACCAATGTTTTCAGTATGAATACTGCCTGTGATCAGATAGACTCAGTAAAAGAGCCTTCTTGACAGGGTTTCCAGCTCGCGGCAGGTGTTGCCTCTAACACAAATGTGTTAGATTCACGTTTGCTTGATGTTTTCTATACCAGATGTTCTTGGACTAACACACTATCTCTTGATAGAATGGTATAGAGTGAGTTAGCTTCGTTACTATCTGACTAACTATGACCCTCAATACATGTTCAAAATACCATAGGTTGATTTCAAGAAAGATATTTTAAAGAGCTTCCCAACTCAGGTGTAAACCATTGTCAAAAGATTCCCAAACCCTTTCTATCATTAATCAGTTGCACCATCTTTATGCAACAGCTCTGCAATCCACCACATTAACATCTCACACAGCACCAAACTCAATCATACTGCTTGCTTAACCTGCAAATGTTAGTCCAAAACCAAAAAAACACAGTCCAAAGAATTTTCTATATAACAGTAATAAAAATGACTAACAGTTCTAACACAACAGTCTTAAATTGTACTAGCAGTACAAATTAGACTTAGCAGTACTAATTAAAACAACTAGCAGTACTAATCCTATTTCAATATAAAGACACAAAGAGATTAAACTTTAAGGGTTTAGCATTCCAATACTTGCAACCAAGTACTGAAACCTTCCTACATCAAAAGCTTTTGTAAGTAGATCTGCAAAATTGTTATCTGTATGAATCTTAACAACCTGAATTAGCTTTTTGTCATTGCAGTCTCTTATAAAATGATGTCTAATCTCTATGTGTTTTGTTTTAGAATGTTGTACAGGATTTTTAATAATAAAAATTATACTACTATTGTCAATGAAAATCATGGTATTCATAAAGTTATACCCATAGTCCAGCAATTGATTATGATTCCAGAGTACTTGTCCATAGCAACTAGTAGCAGCCACATATTCAGCTTCAGTTGTAGAATTGGCCACCACAGTCTGCTTCTTACATTGCCATGATATCAACCTGTATCCTAGAAACTGACAACCACCTGTCGTGGACTTCCTATCCAGACTTGCAATAGCATAATCACTATCTGAATATGCCACCAGCTCAAAAGAAGACTCTCTAGTATACCAAAGGCCTAATTTAGGTTGACCCTTGAGATACCTAAAGATTCTTTTCACAGCATGTAAATGTGAGGCTTTAGGTGTAACTTGGAACCTTGCACATGCACAAACTGCAAACATAATATCTGGCCTTGATGATGTAAGATACATCAATGATCCAATCATTGACCTGTAGAGATGAACATCAACATCATCACCATCCGAATCTTTGAGTAAAGGCTTGTCTGCATCCATAGGTGTGCTAGCAGGTCTAGCATCTGCATAATTGAATTTTCTTAAAATCTCAGCCACATATTTATCATGACTGATGAATATCCCATCTTCTTTCTGCTTCATTTTCAGTCCTAAGAAGAAATTGAGATCACCCATAGAACTCATTTGAAATTTATGATGCATCAGCTTTTCAAATTCAGTGCACAGCTCATTCTTTGTAGATCCAAAAATAATATCGTCCACATAGACTTGAACAAGCAAAATATCTCCTTTTTGCTTCTTGATGAATAAGGTCTGATCTATCTTTCCTCTATGAAACCCATTCTCCAACAAATACTTGGTTAGAGTTTCATACCAGGCTCTTGGAGCTTGATGCAAACCATACAATGCTTTCACCACCTTGTAGACCTTGTCAGGATGATTAGGATCTTCAAATCTTGGAGGTTGAGAAACATAAACCTCTTCTTTAATAGTACCATACAGAAAGGTACTTTTTACATCCATCTGGTATACTGTAAATCCCATGAATGAAGCATAAGCTAAAAACAGCCTTATTTCCTCAATTCTTGCCACAGGGGCAAAAACTTGTTCATAATCTATACCTTCCTCTTGAGCATAGCCCTGTGCAACCAACCTTGCTTTGTTTCTGATCACTATTCCTCTTTCATCCTTCTTATTCCTGAAGACCCACTTTGTACCAATCACCTTCATGCCTTTAGGTAAATCCACAAGCACCCAAATCTTTTGTAGTGTAAACTGTAGAAGCTCTTCTTGCATAGCCTCCACCCAGCTTGAATCTTGTAGTGATTTAAGTACATTCTTGGGTTCTTCTTGTGATAAGAAACACAAAAACAGACAAGTATTGGGGTCTTCATGAGTTTTCTCTTTATAGATTTCACTGAGAAAGCCTTGTTCATCTGTCGATTGAACTTGTCTTTTTATCTTTACACCAGACTAAACATCACCAATCATAAGATCAAGTGAATGATCTTTATGAACTCTTATGTGGGGAGTTGTAGGTGCTTGATATGTGATAGGCATGCTGTTCAAATCCACCTGTTCTTCATCATCAAAGAAATCAGAAACTGTTGGACTAGCAGTATTAATGCTTGGCCCACAAGTATTAACATTTTTCCCACAAGTACTATTATCATTAGTACTGTCTTCAGGTTTCTCTTGATCATTAGCTCCTCTTTCATCATTGACACCTTCACTATTCTTTTCAGCATCATTTGAAGGTTGTGGCTCATTAGTGCTGGCATCCTTTGAAGATGAGTCAAACAATGAACTATCTTTCCATATTGGCATCACTAGGTAGTCTTTGCTTGGCCCTGGCTCCATGCTTGATTGACCTGCATTAGTACTATCTTCAATACCTGCAAAATAATTAGTATTTGTACATGTAACAAATGGTACATAATTCATAGATCTTGTTAGAGCATCAATGTCAAACAGCCATGTAGGTCCTCCACCTGCAACATTAGGCTTATTCTCTAAAAACTCAATGTGCAAGTTTTCCTCTACCTTTCTGGTTCTAATGTTGTAGACTCTAAAAGCCTTACTATTCATAGAGTAACCTACCAAGAAACCCTCATCTGACTTTCCATTAAACTTACCCAAATGATCTAAGGTATTCAAAATAGTAACATGACATCCAAATGGTCTCATGAAGCTTAAGGTAGGAGACCTACCTCTAAAGAGTTCATAAGGTGTCTTGTTGTAAGGCATAACCATTGAAACCCTATTCTGCACATAACAAGCAGTATTAACTCCTTCAGCCCAAAATGTAGTGGGTAACTTAGAGTCAGCTAACATGGTTCTAGAAGCCTCTATTAGAGTCCTATTCCTCCTTTCAGCAACACCATTCTGCTGAGGAGTTCTAGCTACACTGAATTCTCTTTTAATACCTTTCTGATTACAAAATTCATTCATAACCCTATTTTTAAATTATGTTCCATTGTCACATATGATTATTTTTACTTTCCTATCAACTAGATTTTCTATCTCAGTAATAAAACTCTTATGGATTCCAGCTGTCTCATCCTTAGTTGCTAAAAAGAAAACCCAAGTGAACCTGCTATAATCATCAGCAACAACAAGACAGTACTTCTTATTCATCAAACTACTCACAGAAGTAGGACCAAACAAGTCCATATGTAGCATGAATAATGGTTGAGTATTAGAGTTATAAATCTTGGACTTACAAGTAGCTTTGTGTTGCTTCCCCTTCAAACAGGCAACACAAGTTTGGTCATTTTCAAAACGTTTTAAAGGTAATCCTCTTACAAGATTATCCTTAACAAGTTTATTAATGTTTTTAAAGTTCATATGACCAAGCCTCCTATGCTAAAGCATTGATTCATCAAGTGTGGCCTTTGCAACAAAACAAGTTAAAATCTCTTTAGGAACAATGTTCTTCATATCAGCACTGTACATGTTGTTCTTTCTAGGAACTTTGAGTAATACATGATTTTCATCAGGTAACTTAAAGTTGGGAGAAAGAACAAGACATTCAGTCTTAGTAAAGAGAACACTGTTCTTTTTGTCACACATTTGTAAGACACTAAAGAGATTAAACTTAAGTTCTTGAACAAAGTACACATTCTCAAAATCGAGCTTACCAGTTTTTATTGTACCTTTCCCAGTAATTCTACCTCCTCTGGCTCCTCCCCCAAATGCAACATATCCTCCATCAAATTCCTTGAAATCTGAGAGATAAGACATGTTACCAGTCATGTGCCTGGAACATCCACTGTCAACATATCCTTGATCCTCTTCTGTTGAATGTTTCTGCACATAACATAAAGGAAATTAGTTTCCTTTGGGGACCCAAGCCATTACTGACTTGGATCTGCCTCGTGCATCAATGTAATTATTTTTCTTCAGTATAATTGATGCACTATCAGGTTTGGTAGGTCTCCAAACCCAACATGCTTAGGCCTTAACAGCATTAGCCCCATTTGCCCTTATAACATTTAAAACTGCTGAACTTGGCCTAGCAGTATTAACTACAGGCCAAGCAGTATTAACTCTTTTGTAAACAGTATTAACCCTTTTCTTGTTCTCAAATGCTGTTTTCTTATAAAAGGGCCTTGTAACAGTTTGTTGTGCTGATTTAGAAAAGTATGATGCTGGTTAAAAACTGTTGATTTGGGTTGAGCAGTACTAACTGGCCTAACATTATTAAAGTGTCTAAGGCCAGTTCTCAATAACACTGCTCTGGGAGCCATGTTTATTTGAGAATTAGAGTGATTATGTTTAGCAAAGCCATTTGTGTTCACCCTAGAATTCCCATTTACCACCCTTTTCCTATGGTGGTAGTTGCAATTAGTCTGAATATGATAAAAACTACCACAAGTAAAACACGCTTTAATATACATGACAAAATTACTTCCTAATTGTTGGGACTTTTGATTGTTCCAATTTCTCTGGTTTAACAGTTTTCTTTTCTACCTTAACATCTGACACCTTCTCCTCAACCAAAGGTATATCAAATGTTTCACTAACCTCTTTAAAACACTCTTCACTATCACTTTTACATTCATTCTCAGGCTTTTTAATCTCCTCTACACTAGTATTTGATAAATCAAGTTTTGGAGGTGGAAATAAACCTGTACGTAGAGGTGCAACAAAATTATAACCTAGACATTTCTTGAAGTTGTTAGTCAGCTGACACTCTACAATTTTATTTAAACTTTTAGATGCCCCTACATATCTCTCTATATTCACTTCAATGCTTTCTTTATCTAGCTTAATCTTTTCTACCTCACTTTTAAGCTCATTTATTTCTAAGTCTTTAAACATAATATCTCTTTTCAAAACAACAATATCCTCAGTGAATACAGTTTCATTCTTTTTGTATAAAACAAGTTGTTCTTCTACAACAGCTAAATCTCTCTTATGATTTGCTAAATTAAATTCAGATTGGTTAAGCTCTATTCTTAAGTCATCATAATGCTTTTTAAGAGATTCAAAGCTTTTTAAAGCTACACAAGATTTAGAACAAGCATTATCTGTATATACCTCAGAATCTGAGAAAGCCATTAGTGCAAAGTTGGTAGGAGCCTCCTCTTCTGCCATGTAGCTCCAATAAAAACCCAGTCCATCAATGGACACCATTGCTTTGGAAGAAGTTTCTTCCACATTCATAGTTTACCTGGTGCTCTCCTGATTCTTAGAACCTCTTTTTTCTTGTCCTCTGCTTCTGTTATCCTGGTTCCTTGGCCCTCTGCATTCTCTAGCAAAGTGTCCCAACTTATGACAGTTGTAACACTCTACCTTTGATTTATCATAACCATCAGTATCACTAACATTGATAGAGATCTTCTTTCCAGTCTTTTGAAAAAACCTCTTAGCCCTCATACTCAGCAAAGCTAGCTGCCACTTCAAATCCATCTATTGTAGATCATCTTCATGGATTTGAGCTAGGTCCTCATGTGCAAACTGGGACCCATTAGGTTGACTGGCCAAAAATGCATAGACAGTGTCATCACATAAGCTAGCAGTCCTAGTTTATGAACTAGCAGTACTAACTTTAGGGCTAGTAGTACTAAATCCTGAACCAGTATTAATCCCTTCTGGACTGCTATTACTGGGAGATGACACAAATGCCATGTTCCCATAGCTAGAACTTGAGCTTCCAGTCTTTCTAACCTCCTATTCAACAATCTTAAAATTGTTGTACAGATCATCAAAACTCATTATATCAAGATCTGGCTTATTCCTCCAGACTACTACATGAGTATTCCATTCAGCAGGCAGACTTCTTAAGAACTTCAAATTTAAATCCTCCTGTGGAATCTCTACACCTAAGACAGCCAGTTGGCTAACAATCTTTTGAAGCCTGTTGAAAATATGATCAAGGGACTCAGTACTTGTAGCACTAAAGTTCTTATAATTCTGCTTCAGCAGAGTCTTTTGTGTCTTCTTGGTGGCTTCATTACCACCAAACCTTGTTGTGATGGCTTCAAACAAAGATTTAGCATCTGATGGTCCTTATTAACGATATAACACAAGATCTAATCTACTACTAACCACGAACACAACTACAACTAAGCTACGTATAAACTAATAATAATAGATTAAGTAGGAATGAGAGATTAGAGAAGAGAATAAGAGAAGAAGAAGGATGATTTCATTACACTCTATAAACTGACAAAGCTTCCGCACGATGTAACTAAAACCAACAATCTAAATGACACCCCAAGCCTTCTATTTATAGGCGAAAGGCTAGGGCATCCCATGTGCAAACTTTCTAGAAGAAATAAAACAAGGCCACATAGTCCATGGGCTGCTAATGGACCATGGACATAATACAAACATATAACCCATTTCACGCAACCTATTAAACGAAATGACCAAGGCTTGACTAATTGTGAAATGCGTTCCCAACAATCTCCCCCTAAGTCTTGGTCATCTTGGTTGCTTGACATCATCTTTGCTTCTTGGGCTTCTGACGTCTTCATAATCTTTGTTCTTTGTTCTTGATCTGATATGATATGGTATGGTAATGATCTGCCGTCCTTCAATGGTCTTCAGTACTGGTGTCTTTACGTCGTCTCCATCATGCTCATATGTTCTTTGACTTTTGTTCTTCATTTATCACATAGTTCTCTCTTCATAAGCTTGATCTTTGACTTGTGAAAGATTAACATACTTGATCTTTGAGTTTTCTTGAATTACTTTGAGCTTTTGATATTCCATAGTCTTTGTGAGAACTTTGCTTCAGAATATGAGCATGATGGAAAGGTGATAGAACTCCAGGTATTCATGATTCACTGCAAGTAAACAGTTAGCAATAAATCATTCGGTACTTACAGATTTGGACTTTGAGATCATCAACAACATAGTGTGAAGACTTTCTCTAATCCAAACCCAGGCTGTTTTGAATCGGATACCCCCGAAAGGGCTTACACGGACACACCGAAGTGCACCCAGGATTCAGTGAGTCGCTGGAGATCACCCCACGACTGTAGACCACTTTTGGAGCAAACACTAAGCGTAATCCACAAGGGATTACCGAAGTGACCTGCTGTCAGGGCTGTTTGATGTTGACCCAGGCAGGATTTCCATTCAATCACTGAGAATCACATTTGTGGTTTCTCTCATGAATGTTCTCGGCAGATTGCTAAGATCTGCGAAGGACACTCCTATGATTTACAACTGGTGTTCTTATTGTTGAACAGCCAGTGTATACTAAGTGTACCTAAGAGATCTTTGATGAATCTCATGGCTCTAGACTCGATTAAGTGCACATTTGTTTGGTCGTCGGAGGCATGCAGCAGAGTGCCTCCTTTTCAATATCAACACATCTCGTAGTAAGAGGTCGATAGATGATGAAAGGTTCTCCGTGTGAAATGAAACAAGTGTCTTTTGAGAGACACCTGAGTGGCTAGAAGGTTTAGTGCAGTGCGTCACTGGGTCCATGACGACTTTTATCTTTAATACCGGTGATGCCCAATCAACCATTAGATTATGTATTGAACCCGGTGTCTGCCCTAAGGTTGAACAAATGGAGGGCAATTTCTTTTCACCCTTTTCTTTACTTTTCTTTTTCATTCTTCAACCCCTTCTTTCTCCTTTCATTTCATATCTCCTTTTTTCAATCATACCTAGGACTTTCTAGTACTAAACTATTGGTATTGTCCTTGGGTAGATCCCTCCGGCTCTGGCGGATCATAGGACGGTTATTTCTAACCCTAGTCACCTTATAACTCAATGACTATCCTATTGTTGCCATAACCAAACCTTTTGAAAATCTCTCAAATTGTTTATGATTGTGAAAACATATTTTGTTAACACTTTGAGAGTTTTGTGATTTTCAGAAAGACTCCCCCTTAACATGTGCTCATAAGTGATTAAGGTAAATTTGCACATGTCGGGTAGAGTTGGCACTTTTTGAATTGATTGATTTTCAATGAACATGATCGTCGCGAGACATGCTTACATCACTAGTAGAACTAACTTGAAATTATTACCCGTCCAGATCACATTCAAGGAAAATCGCTCGAAATCGGTACATTCTACTCAGACATATCCTTTGCGAGACACGTTTACATCACCAGATAAACTGGCTTGAAATTATTACCCGTCCCGAATATGTCTTTTCGACTACTGACTTTTGTTATCCTCAATTCGAGGGTCAATTCTGAGCCTAGCTCACATGAGATTTCATCTTGCAAGTTACCATATTTTGATCATATCGTTATTCTCCCCCTAAAAAATAGCATACTTATGATATTTTTGACAAACGTTTGATAAAAAATATGCCATTTGAGTTTTGTGGGAAGAATATTCAAGAACTTTTGTTTTAGAACAAAGATTATTTTTCAAATACTCCCCCTTAACGAGGGAATACTTGTCCTTATGACCAGAATTTTGAAAAACTTAGAAAAAATTCTGGTTTAATTCTACTCATAAGAAAGAAGCTTTCGCTCCTTTGATTAGGATTGAAGCACTGAAGCGTACCTCAGGGTCCTTTCTTTACAGGTACAGGTTGTGCACTGTTATGTGTGCACAAGCCATAGTTTTAAAAATCATATAAGCAAGAATAAAGAATTTTAAGAATAAATCAAACTCTTACTTCATCCTCCTCTTTTGAACGATGTGTAGACTGGATCCGGTCTTTGGAATGTTCTGATTGAGAAGGATGGGCGGCCTCCAACATAACTCTCAAACCTCCGCATCTGATCTCTTCTAAATAACCTTCTCTCAATCCTGTTCACAAACTGGTAGATCTGTCTCAGCTGATCACCATTCCATCTCTTCTTTATTTGCAACTGTTGATCACGAACCCGAATCACTAACCCATCACGGACCTTCTTCAATGTAGTGTCGCAGAACTTGTGAATATCACGATATGCCATGAAGCAGTTGATTTTCAGATCACTTTTGTAAACGAACCCAAAAGTTGGCTGACTCTTGAAGGTGTACTGAGCTTCATTGTTGATATTCTCAAGACGTAGCAATGGTTGAGTCAAGTTCAACTTTGTCTGGTAGCTCTCGACCCCTAGTTGAAGATCTTCCACACGTTCTTTGATAATCTTTCTTCTAATGAAATGAAGAATAGATGTACTGAAGGCGTATTGGAGTTCTGGTGTCACATGTTGCAGTTTTCCTTGGACTTTAATCAGATACATGTCTTCAAGGTCGTTGAGACTTAGGTCTAGAAAATCTGCTTCAGAGAACGTGTAGAGTTGTATGTCATGTCTTCTTACTTTGATCTCTGAGAGGAACGTGCAATCATACTTCTTGTCCCCCTTCAGACTGACTACAGCAACAATCCTGAGATCACTTCTCACTGATTCATGAGACTTCCTGGTAAGTTTTCTTTTGTACCATGTTCTTCTTTTCTTGAACCAGTGATAGATGCCCAGTTCTGCATCTTGGTCATAGTGCACCTTCTCAGGAATGAAAAGATGAGTAGCCATTTCCTCGATAGCAGGGTGTTCATATGTTGTTGCTGGAGTCAAAGTAATCGAAGTAGCATACTTTTTCTGACAGTTGGCCCCGTGCATGAGTAGCTCCAGATCCTTATCGAAGAAGAAGCGATATGGAATGGCTGGCTTGCTGTAAACTCTGATCACCAATAGAGGCTTTGTCCAATCTGTGATGTAAGGCTTGTTCTTACTGTCTCTGCTGCCAATCACATCTGGATCAGTCCAGTTGAAGTCTGAAGACATGACGCGAGCAATGTTCTCGAGGTGATACTCGAGCTCAACTGCACTCGAAACGTTGTCCTTAAGAAGATTAAAAGCATCATTTTTAACCCGGAGAAATTCCCTCTTGGTCAGTTTCTTTATGCGTTGAGTACTTTTGAGTTGTTGAGCAAACTCAAATGTACTATCTTCCATTCTGGAATCTTCGTCAGTGTGTACTTGAACACGTGCTAGCTGATCAAAGAACTCGTTCCCAGTTGTATCATCATCATCGAGCCATGAAACTACAGTTGGTCTTTTGGAAGATTTTTTGCTTGATGTAGCTTTGGTCTTTGGTGGTGAGTGAGGTTGATCATCTTCTTGTTGAAAATCCATTTCCTCTGTGGCAAAGTGCTCAAAGTGATGCTCTGTCTCCTTAGGTTCAGACTCTGAAGCCTTGTGTGGTTGAGATGTGGTTGTTGTTGACGGTCCGATTGGTTCTTTGAGTTGTGAACCAGATCCTCCTTCACCCTTGTGCCTCTTAGATTGGGTGTCAAGGTCCTGGTCTTCTTCATCTCATGAACGTTTGCCTTTATCGGCCGCAACTTTGCATGAATCTAGATTTGCATTGATAGCCTTATAGAGAGCTATTTCTGTTTCAGATGGAGAGACAAGGGTTGTGAGTCTGGTGAGAATTGCGCGTTGTAGTTCGTCGATTGTGAAGTCTTCAAGTTGCTTTGGTTGGGTTGCTGTGTCTTGAGGAATCAATCCTGTGATGTTTTGAACTTTTTCCGCAATGTTGGTGTCAATGTACACTTCAATCTTCTCCATGAGATCTGGCATGTACTGCTTTACATATTTCTTTGTGTGTGCCTTTGCCTCCTTGAGTAGTTGAGCTTTGACATCATCTTCAAGGAGTTCATCCATTTTCTTCTTTGTCTCCTGCAACTCTTTTACTTGCTCAGAAAGACCTTTGACCATATTCTGCATCTCAGTTACTTGGTCACTTAACATGCTGTCTTTCTTTGCCTGTGCTAACTTTGCTGCCTTCTTCAATTTCTTTGCTACAGGAGAAACGACTTCGACACGAGTAACCCTAGCAATCTTCTTAGTATACTTGCCTTTAATGATTGTCTTGAGAGTTTCTTCTGTTGTTGCTTTTAATGGTGATGGTGATGGTTGTGATGAAGATTCAGGAAGAGTTGATGCTTTTGGAGGTGATACAGGAGGTGTTGTTTCCTTTGGAGGGGAGGTAGGAGGAGTTGAATCCTTTGGTGGGGAGGTAGGAGGAGTTAACTCCTTGGGTTGTTCCTCAAATTGAGGCTTGTAAACGGTGAGTTGTAGCTGTGACGGAGTGAGAGGTGGTGTTTGAATATAGTTTTCAGCTTCCTTTTCTGCTTCTTCTTTCTCCTTTGCTAGTCTCTCTTCTTCCTTACTCTTTTTTAATTCTGCCTCGTGTTCAATTTCTAGTTCGATTGCAGCTTTTGTAGTCTTCTCCCCGATAATTTCCTCTTCCTCTGATTCAGACCATACAACAGGTGCATCAAGATCAAACTGCTCCTGATTACCCCCTTTGAACATGTCATCCTTTATTTACTCATCTGTCAACGGTTCTCTTTCCTTGTCGGATTGATTAACTGGATTGAAAGGTGGAGGAATGTCCTCAGAATGTGAATTAGACCTATCGGGTTGAATAACCAAATCGGGCTGAGGAGTAGTAGTTGTAGTAACTCCAGACCCTTCGGGTTGATTAACCGGATCAGTATGGGTTGAAGCTACTTCTTTGACAGTTCCAGAACCTCCAGCTCCCTTTTGTAGCTCATATTCCCTTTGTTCTTTAACCCTCAACTCGGCTCTTCTGGCTTCATCTTCTTTCAGAGTCTTTTTGCTTTGTTCCATTGCAACAATGGTAGCAACATCTACGTCCATGGAGATGATCTCTTCTTGTTCGGATTCAGTTTCTTCTGAGTCAGATTCTTTCTCAGAATGAATCCAACGTTCTTCTTGTGCAGGCTTTGGAACATCAACTTTGACTCTCCTTTTGATGATGTTAGCCATGTGAGGTTTGATTTTCTTTGAAGCACTTGAAGCACTCCCAGCTTTGCTACTTCCTGTTGAACGGGTCTTGGTTGATCCAGTTCCTTCTTTACCAAGCTTTAAGAATCCTACGCGACCAAGTCTGAATGCTCTGTCATAGTCTTTGTAGGCTTGAGTTTTCTTTACATTTTCTGTCATTAGAGACTCTGGCAGTCTAATCCCTTGCTTGTGTGAGCTCTCCTTGGGAAAGTAGCCAGAGTTGATAGTCCTATCCATTCTGAACAGATGCATCTCTAGATCACCAACACAAGGAGAGATGTCTTTGTTTTCATCAAGCAACTGACTGATGAGCATTTTGGTGTATCGTACAAAAGGAGCTTTGGTGAATGATTTCATCATTTGAAAAGTCATGTCTTCCCAGACAAGTTCAGCATAGTCAATCCTTTGCTGATTCACTAAACCCCAGAAGAGTTGAAGGTGAGATAACCGTGGATGTTCATGACCACTGTCCCTCCCTGAGACAGAACGAACCACTATGTAGTAAATGGTTCTCCAGGGTTGAGGGATGTGTTTTGCGTTGACTTTTGAGATCTTGGTCAGTGGTGTATCCGGTTGGACATCATATCCAATGTCGATGAGGAATTTAAGGACTTCATCTTCGTACGGTGTAGGCCAATATTTGTTAGCTGGTTCTGGTGGTTCGGGTAAGCCTAATGCTCTGCGAAGGTGATTTAGTGTGATTTTGAGCTTTTTGCGGTCCAGTGTGCATGTGAAGTATCTCAGTTTTGTGTCCAGCTCTAAAGTATTCCACAACTGATGAATATACAATTCAAGAATGTTGTCAGAACTGTCCAGTAAGCTCCTACATTCATGTTCTTTGAGTACTTCCACAGCAATTTGGCAGCTTGGTTCAGGACATTTTATCTTCTCAAATTCTACCCTCGCGTTGTTGTTCCCAAAATCTGCCTTGTATCCACGAGGAAGAACTTCAGCTCTTGTGAGCATTGGGAGTGGTTGTTGTTGAGGTGCAACCATTGAAGAATGCTGAAACATCAATCAAGCACAAATATGCAGGATACATGATAGTTAGAAAATATTTAAGCTTGATGTTACACATGTGATCCTTTTGTTGCTAAGATTTATTTTACATGTTTAACTATAGCAGTTATCAAATTATATCAATATTGTCAATTTCTATAGATTTTGTCCAATTTCGATAGACTTGAAGAAGTCTAAGGAATTTGTTCAATTCCTATGGAAATCACATTTGCGATAAGTATTGCATTTGCGATAAAAATCACATTTGAGATAAAAACCATATTTGCGATAAAAATCACATTTGCGATAAAAATCACATTTGCGATAAAAATTGGCAATTTTCGATAAACCCTTATACAAGGATTTTCGATAACAACTGTAGTCGAAAAATTTGTTAGCCTTTTGATCACACATTTTTTTCCAATAGCTTTCAACGATGTTTCTGAGTCTAGTGATCAAGTTATAACATTTTTTATCCACAAAAACTCAAGATTCAAACTGAACGTGTCCTTAAACCCTACCAATCAAATTTCACACTTGTGATGTTTCTGGGTGCAAATTAAAGGCATAAACACTTAATTCGATGCATAAGAACACTACTTTGATGATTTAATTGCACTCAAACACTAACACTCAGTTTTCCCCAAATCGTATCCTTAAACCCTAAATTAAGAACATGCAAGACTATTGTTTCTGGGTTTAATTACGCACATGCATTATGTTAAGGCACTCATTCCGACACTAACACACCAAACAAATACAACATAAACACTCAGAATCAAATTTCTACAATTTCGCAGAAACCCTAGATCTAACACATTCGATTGTGACAAATTTGACCGTTGGATTGCAAAATCCTTCGAATCCGTTGCTTATAATCATATATTAAAGATTTAAACACTCACAAATTTGCAAAATCTTGAATGGATTAGCAGGTTTGATGTCAGCCGTTGATCTTGGTGGGTGGATGTATTAACTTTGGTGGGTGAATATGTCAGATGAAATGAATGTACCGCAGTTAAAGTCTTTTCCCCTTTTGTTAAATTTGTTTTAACATTTTTTAACTTATCGCTTTCAGTCCCTAAACCTTTTAATTTTGTCCTTTAAGTCCTACCATGCTAACACTAAGTTATTCAACTTAACACTATTGGCACACAACTTTTTAACCTATGATATTATCACCGAACCATGTGAAGCAACAATTTTGAAGAAACAATGCAAGTACAAATTTAAAAAAAATGTTGTTCTCCCCCTCAACATTTGTTCAGAAATAATTGATAACGGTTTAAAATGAACAAAGTGTTGAAGGTTTTGTACTTGCAAAAAAAACGTTTTTTTTTTTTTTTTTTTTTTTTTTTAAGAAGACAAAAAATGGAAAATCTTTTTGAGGTTTTCATAAAATATTTACAAAGATAATTTGATGATTGACTCCTTAATTTTGAGCAAGAAAATTGTTTAAGTCATCAGGAGTTAAACATCGCATACCAATTTGATGAACGAGTTCCACAAATCTTCCATGAGGCAAGGCTTTTGTGAACAAATCCGCCAATTGGTGTTCAGTACCCACAAAATATAATTCAACTGTACCCATGTTAGGAATTAAGGTTAACAGTTGGAACTGTTAGTATATAAGTTAGTACTGCTGAAGAGATTGAAGATACAACTGACAGTATAAAGTCAGTTAGTACGGTCAGCATTAGAAAGTTAGTACTGCTTATAATTTTTGTAATCGTATAGAAGATAAATATAGAAAAGATTTTTTGTATATCTTATTAATATAGATGATAGTTATCTTGTAAAGGAATCCTTGGTCTATAAAAGGATTTCCTAGGTTAATGAATAGAGTATGAATATAGTACGTAAGTTCTTAGAAAAGATTCAAGGTTGTAAACCCTAGTGATAGGAGATCACTAGTATTATTGTTTTAATAATATTGAATCGTTGAAGTTAATCAATTGTCTCTTGTTCATATATACACACTGTTTCATTCATTGAACATACATACACAATCTTCTAAGTGTTTGCTAGTAAATTCCGCGTGCTAGTTAACATTATTCAAAGTATCTATCTAACACAAGGAGTGTGTTTAGATCCGTTCAAGTGGTATCAGAGACAGGTTTCTGATACTTTGATTTAGAAGATCCAGTCGAATTTGATTAAGAAGAAGATGGACATGGAGACAACAACCCAAACCAACATTGCTGCTAAGTTACTAATGCTTAAACCCAATGAGTTCGATTTGTGGAGACTAAGAGTTGAACAGTTCTTTCAAGTGCAAGATTATGTACTTTGGGAGATTATAGAAGATGGGAACTCTTTTAAGCCTGCAACCACTACTACTGTTGTTGAGGGCAAGACTGACACAACTGTGCAGACCAAGCCATTGACTACTGAAGAGAAGGCTCAGCACAAGAATGATGTTAAAAGCAAGGAGCATGCTGCTGATGACAATCCCCAATGATCAATTACTGAACTTCAGCAAATACAAGTGTGCCAAAACTCTTTTTGAAGCTATTGTTGCAAGGTATAGTGGGAATGAAGCCACCAAGAAAACCCAGAAAACACTTCTCAAGCAACAGTTTGAGAATTTCATAGCAACAAGCAATGAGTCACTCGATCATATGTTTAATAGGCTTCAAAAGCTAGTGAGTCAACTTGCTGTTCTAGGAATTGAGATGCCTCAGGAAGATCTCAACTCAAAATTCCTAAGGAGTCTACCATCAGAATGGGCTATGCATGTAGTTGTCTGGAAGAATAAACCAGACATTGATTCTATGAGTCTGATGGATCTCTATAGCAACTTCAAGATAGTAGAACATGAAGTGAAGAAGTCTGCTGGATCAAGTTCAAGCTCAAGTTCTGGAAATTTGGCCTTTGTGTCAAATCCCAGTACCTCTAATCCAGAAGAAGAAGTTCAAGTTGCTGGAGCAGTTGGAACTGCTAGTTCAAATATTGGTACTGCTAGTACCTCAAGCAGTACTAATGGACTTTTGGATGAGAATACTTATTGTGCTTTCTTGACTACTCAGCACAATGGAAGTATGTTGACTCATGCAGATCTTCAAGAGATTGATGAAGATGATATTGAAGAGATGGATATCAAGTGGCAACTCTCTCTTCTCAGCTTGAGAGCTAGAAGATTCTTGAAGAAGACTGGCAAGAAGATAATCATAAACAGCAATGATGTTGCTGGGTATGACAAGTCAAAGATTGAATCTTATAATTGCCACAAGAAAGGTCATTATTCAAGGGAGTGCAGAATACCAAGACAACAAGATGGCAAAAGCAGAGGATTTGGAAGCAAATCAAGGGTTGTGGAAGTGTCAGATTCAAGCTCAAAGGCTATGGTTGCTATTGATGGCTTAGGGTTTGACTGGAGCTACATTGCAGAGGAGGAAGCAGAAGCACCTACAGAGATGGCACTTAAGGCTTTCTCAGACTCTGAGGTACAAGTTTCTAAATGTTCTAAATCATGTGATGCATTAAAAGAATTAGAAACACTTAGAAAATAGTATGATAATCAGAGAATAAAGCTAAACCAAACAGCTTTTAATTTAGCAAATCATAAGAGAGGTTTGGCTGTATTAGAAGAACAGATAGTTCACTATAAGGAAAATTAGTCTACTTTTAGTGATACTGTAGCTATACTTAAGAGAGACATAATGTTTAGGGATGCTGAAATTAGTGTGTTGAAAAATGAATTGGAAAAGATAAAGCAGGCAAAGGAGAACATTTAGATGAGTGTAGACACATTAGAGTTTGCATCTAAGGGTGTTAGTAAGATAGTTGAGTGTCAAATCCTCAATAAAGCTAAGTCAGGCCTAGGATACAAATCAGTTCTACCTCCATATAGGGGAATTCCAACACCTCCAGGCATTGACCTAGAACACACAGGACTACCTGAATTTCAACTACCTGAGCTTAAATATGGTCCTCAACCTAAAAAGAATGTAGTTGATAAACCTGTGTATGAGAGTGCAAGTGATAAATCACCGTCTGAGGACAAGGTGTCCTCTGATAGGTCCTCAAGTAAGGAATCAGATGCTCCAACTATAGAGGAATGGATTTCTGATGATGAGAGTGATCAGGCTGTAGTTAAGCCTGTTAGTGTTAAGATAGAGGAACCAAAAGTTCCAAAGATGGTTAAGACTGAGACTGTTAGGCCTAGAGCTAATGCAAAACCTTTTAGATCAACAGTTAGGTATGCAGAAATGTATAGGACCACAAACAAGCCAAGAGGTAACCAAAGGAATTGGAACAACCTTAAGTCTCACCAACTAGGTGATAACTTTGTCTGTTATAGGAAAGCTTGTTTCACACGTGGAAGCTTTGACCATCTGGCTGCTCATTGTTACAATAGGGTAACTAGGTATTCAACCCCTAGGGTGAACTCAGTAAGACCTCCCACTCACCCTACAAATGTTAGAATGATACCTAGATTAGTTTTGTTAAGGTCTGGAACAAGAACAGTTCATACTGTTGGACAAACAGTTAACACTGCTAGACCAGCAGTTCATACTGTTAGACCAAATAGACCTTTTTACCCTAGACAAACAGTTTAAGGTGCAAAAACTCTTTCTAAATCAGCACCAACAACTGTTAGAAGACCATTTCAAAACAATGCAGTGATTAATAAACAAGTTTGGAAACCTAAAGTTGCAATTGCACACCCAACAGCTCATAATGCTAGGCAAGCAGTTAACACTGTAAGTTTTAAAAACACTGCTAAGGGAAATATGGGTAATGGTATTAATGCATCTGCATCATGGGTTTGGGAACCACTTCAATCCAATGGTACTCCAACTATTTTAAAAAGGTTTAATTATGTTGATGCAAGAGGAAAGCCTAAGTCTGTAATGGCTTGGGTACACCAAAGGAATTAATTTTTCTTTTTATGTGCAATGTTAGTCATATGCTTGTATGTTATGAGACAAGTGCTTTGCACTTTTTTTTCTATTGTTGGACTAACAATTGCAGGATGATTGGAGTTTTGAATGCTTTGTGTTTTGGACTATATGGTGATTTGGAGCTCAGTGTGTTATCTGTGCACACAACAAATGGTTATTGGTTCACCATGTCTAACCCACATAAGAACCAACTAGTCCAGAGCAAACGGTTTCTGGTAAAGACTAATCAAATCCATTAATGGTTGACAATTTACCAAAAATTGTATGGTTATCAACTCACCATATCTAATAGTGAAGAGTTGGCTAGTCCAAAGCAAACGGCTATTGGTAAAGACATATCAAATCCGTTGATAGCTGATAGTTTGCTAAAAACTATATATGTGCGATAATGTCTTTGAAATCAATATAAGTTCATACTATTCTTTGAAAATTTTGATAAAGGTTTGTGCTGCTAGTGCAAAGTTTATACTGCTAGTGTAAACTTAGTACTGCTGAACTAGCCGTTATAACTGATGTGTCAGTAATTAATGTTCGGTTAAAAACTAGCCGTTGGTGGTTTGTTGCGATTTTTACTGATTGAATTATGATTTTCGAGGGATCCTCTTCAAGATATTTTAACTTTTATTCTATTATATTCTTATTCTAAAATAAAAGTTACCATATTCTTTAAGTCGGTCAAATTAAAAATCCTATTTCTCTCAATAATATCTCATCTAACTTTCATCTTCTACTTTCTAACCTAAATCTTCATTATTCACCACAGTTAAAATCAAACTTTACTAAGAATATCATGGCTAATTTGGATTTTGTCAAGACGCACAACCAAATTGCTTTTCTTGAGAAAACAGAGGAAGGAGATGGACCGAAATTTTATGAGATTGTGGATTTCCTCAACCACTCTCACATACGGTATGCTCTAACTGTCTCTCCTACTCTTAATGTCTCGCACATCACATAGTTCTGGCAGAATGCAACTGTCTTGACTAGTGAAGATGGAGACTTAGAAATCCATTCTGAAGTGGATGGCATACTTTTTGTTGTTACCTAGTCTGCACTTAGGAGACATCTTAAGCTGCAAGATTCAGATGGTATCATCAATATGCTAAGCACTGAGATTTGGCAAGAACTTGCCAGAATGGGGTATGACACATCCAACCAAAAACTCACTTTTCAAAAAGGATGTTTCTCCCCACGATGGAGATTTTTAATACATACTCTCTTACATTGCTTAAGTCCCAAGAAGACGGCATGGGAGCAATTCAGTAGCAATATTGCTATTGCTCTCATTTGCTTGTCAACAAATAAGGTTTTTAACTTTTCAATGTTTATTTTTGAGAGTATGGCAGCAAATGTTAACAGCAAAACCAAGTTTCTTATGTACCCAAGATTTGTTCAAACTCTTTTAAATAAGAAAAAGAATTTGCTTAAGAAACCAACAGAAACTTTTCCTACTCCTAGCCTACAATCAAAGGTTTTTCAGAATATGGCTATGGCTAGTAGACTTTTCAAAGGGGTAGAAATAACTTTGTTTCCTGACATGCTTCAAGTTGAATTAGGTGAAGGGTCAGTCAACCTAACTGATCCCCATCACACACCCACTCAAAATCCTAAAAATACCCAAACACCCCCAATTATCACCACATATAGGAGAAGGACCACACCTAGTCTAACTAGAGTGGCAACTGGATCCTTGCCCCATGATTCACCTCTCCTAGCAGGTAACACAGCTAGAAGTGATGAGGGTAGCTCTACACAAACTGAATTGATGGCTTTATGTACCAAGTTAACTGCTAAGGTAGATTCTTTGGAGGAGGAGCTTTAAAGTCATAAAGAAAATTTTGCCAAAGTCTACTCAAGGTTGACTCGTAGAGTAAAGAAGTTGGAAGATCATCTCAAGAGAAAAAGGGCTAGAGCTATACTGGATGAAGATTCTTCAGATGGTGATTATTCAGATGATTCAGATAATGATGATGATGGTGATTCTCCCAAATAGGGGAGAAAATCAGATAAAGGCAAAGGGGATAAATCAAAAGTTCAGGGGAGGCAAGATGAAGGTGCTAGTGAACAAATTGGTATGGATACTGGTAATGTTGCTGATATGGATGTTGAAGATCAAGAAACTCAAGAAACTGCTGAGAATGAGGAAACAGTTCAAACAGCTGATGCAGTTCAAACTGCTGAGACAGAACATGAAACCGTACAAACTGCTAGTTCACATTCAGGTACTGCTGATGAAGAATATGAGAGAAAACGAACAGCAAAGGGAAAGAAGCCAATGACACCTGAAGAAGTTGAACCAGAACAAGAAAGACTCAATAAAGTAAAACCAAGCAAGAAAACTTCAAGAAAAAGATCAAGCAGTTGAACAAGCCCAGATAAATCTTGATGCAAAATTAGCAAGAAAGATGGCTGAGGATGATGTACAGAATATAGCTGAATTCATGGAAAGAACAAGGTTGGAAAAGGTAGCTTCAAATACTGATGTTGATCAAGAACAATTCAATGAACTGCTACAATATTTGTTGGATTAAGATTTAATTGTGAGAGCTCAAGCAGTGATGATTCTTAGAGACAAGGATTTGAGTGAAGAAGAGAAATCAGAAAAGCTCAAAAGTTTTATACTAACAAAGAACAAGGAAGTAGCATGGAATGATCTTATGCAAAAGATTAGAGATAGGCAAAAAGAAGGTTACAAGACAAAAATGCCTACAAAGAAATAACATATCAGTTTTATGAAAAGCTATTTAAAGAATCAAGTTCTTTGGAAGACAAGTTATTTTAAGGGAAAATCAGATGCTGAAATTGAAAAAGCTTATTATGAAGCTTATGCAAGTTTGAATACATCAATTGAAAGGGATACCACAAAAGGAAGGAAAAGAGATGCAGAGTTGTTAGAATCTGATGCAATAAAGAAACAAAAGAAGGAAGCTGAAGGATTGACTGATGAACAACTCAAAAGCATGATGGTGATAGTCCGTGAATCCACAAACATCAAGCCTTTGCAAGCAAAACATCCCATCATTGGCTGGGAAGTATTTACAGAAGGTAGGATGAAAGGGTGGAAGATTATGAGACTTGGTGGAATTAATGAAAGATACAAGCTGTTTGAAGATTTACTCAAAGGATTTGACAGAGAAGATCTTAATCAGTTGTGGACATTAGTAAAAGAAAAATTCAGAATTGAAGATCCACTTGAAGACAAAGATAAAGAACTATGGGTTCAATTGAAGAGGATTTATGAACCTGATGATGGAGAATCAATGTAGAGGTTTCAAGCTGAAGTCAAGGATGTTACATGGAAATTATTTGATACATGTGAAGTGCATAGAGTTTCTACCAAAGATGGAATAGAAATTTATATGTTGGTGGAAAAAGAATATCCACTCAGATTAGTTGTTTTAAAGGCTATGCTATCAGTAACACTCAAGGTTAATGAAGATTCTGAGATGGCAGATATGTTAGTAACAAAGATATTTAACCTTGCAGAGCAAAAGAAAGCCAGAAACAAGAGATAGACATGATAGATGTTTGGAAGAATCCCCCCTCATCATAGGAGATGAAGCTTAATTCGAAGAAACTTAGTGATTTGCACATAAATCATACGTTTATGGGAGGATTGTTAGGAATTAAGGTTAACAGTTGGAACTGTTAGTATATAAGTTAGTACTGCTGAAGAGATTGAAGATACAACTGATAGTACAAAGTCAGTTAGTACGGTTAGCATTAGAAAGTTAGTACTGCTTATAATTTTTGTAATCGTATAGAAGATAAATATAGAAAAGATTTTGTGTATATCTTATTAATATAGATGATAGTTATCTTGTAAAGGAATCCTTGGTCTATAAAAGGATTGCCTAGGTTAATGAATAGAGTATGAATACAGTACGTAAGTTCTTAGAAAAGATTCAAGGTTGGAAACCCTAGTGATAGGAGATCACTCATATTATTGTTTTAATAATATTGAATCGTTGAAGTTAATCAATTGTCTCTTGTTCATATATACACACTGTTTCATTCATTGAACATACATACACAATCTTCTAAGTGTTTGCTAGTAAATTCCGCGTGCTAGTTAACATTATTCAAAGTATCTATCTAACACAAGGAGTGTGTTTAGATCCGGTCAACCTATTTCCACATGCTCCTTGATAAAGTGATATCGGAGAGCAATATGCTTCGATTTGTAGTGTTGAACCGTGTTGCATGAAATAGCGATGACACTCTTGGAGTCGCAGTACATCGGAATCTTGTTAAACACGTATCCGTAGTCCATCAACTGAGATCGCATCCAAATGACTTGAGCACAGCAGGCAGACATGGCGACGTATTCTGATTCTGTGGACAACAATGATGTATAGTCTTGCTTCTTTTACTGCCAAGAGATGAGCTTGTCACCTAAAAACTGTACTCCCCCAGATGTACTTTTTCTCGTGTCTAAACAACCTGCATGGTCAGCGTCTGAAAAAGCAACAAGTTCAAACCCAGAATCCTTCGGATACCAGATCCCCAAGAGAATGGTTCCCTTAATGTATCAAAGGATCCGCTGAACAGCAGACAAATGACGTTCAGTAGTTCAAGACTGGTAACGGGAACATAGGTAAGTGGCAAATACAACATCCGGCCGGCTAGCGATGAGATACATGAGAGACCCAATCATACTACGATATTTCGTAGGATCAATGGGTGTGCCATGTATGTCAGCATCTAGCTTAGGGGATAAGGAAGGCATAGGGGTATTATAGGTGTCACAAGTATTCATGCCATGCTTTTTCAATATTTCCTATGCATATTTGGACTGACTTAAAAATATACCACGGGGTGATTGATGAACTTGCAGTCCTAGAAAGAACTTGAGTTCACCCATCATGGACATCTCAAAGTTTTGTTTCATAAGTCTTGCGAAAGCATTTGAATATTTTTTATGAGTTGATCCAAAAATGATATCATCTACATAAATTTGAACAATGAGAATATCCTCCCCGTGTTTTTGTATAAATAAAGTCGGGTCAACAGATACTTTAGTAAAATGATTGGCTAATAAGAATGCAGACAGTTTGTCGTACCATGCCCTCGGGGCTTGTTTAAGGCCGTAGAGGGCTTTCTTGAGTCTGTAGACGTGGTTTGGATGCTCTTGATCGACGAAGCCCTCTGGTTGTGAAACGTACACCTCTTCCTGGAGTTGACCGTTGAGAAATGCCGTCTTCATGTCCATCTGGTATACTGTGATGTTCTTGTGAGCAGCGTAAGCCAGGAACATTCTAACAGCCTCAAGACGTACCACTGGTGCAAACGATTCTTCGAAGTCAATCCCTTCTTCATGCCTGAACCCTTTGGCGACCAAGCAGGACTTGTTACGAATAACTGTACCATCCGCATCTAGCTTATTTTTCCAGATCCACTTTAAACCGACAACGTAAACCCCATCTAGTCTCTCTACCAATTCCCAAACTTCCAACCTCTTGAATTGATCCAATTCCTCTTGCATAGATTCAATCCAATTGTCGTAGGTTAGGGCTTTTTTAATGTTTTTGGGTTCGGACTGACAAACGGTGAGTGCATAAATGCAGGTTTCACCATCTGTATGGAGTCGTTGTCGTGTCATGACAGGGTTTTCTGGATTGCCAATTACATTTACAAGGGGATGATCCTTTGTCCATTTGTGTGTAGATGGGTAATGTTGATAGGTATGGTGCAGATTTGACGGTTCCAAGTTGCGGGTGGACGACTCTGTGATATCAAGAATGGTTGGAGCCACAAATGGATTAAAGAATGCATTCCCGTCATAATCTGCTGGAGTGGGTACTTCAGAAGAATGTTGGGGGGTCCTTCAGCTGCAGACGCAGAAGTAGAAGGTGTTTGATTTATTGATGATGAGGTGTCAGGTTGAGGTGCATCTTCAGCAACTATGGTGGTTGTAGTTACTGGTGTATCAGGTTGTATATTATTGATGAGAGGTTGTGTAGCGGAGCTTGTAGATACATCAGGAGCACGACAAACCATAGTATCATCAAACAATGGAGCAAACAAGTCTTCTAGATCTTTGCGGTTTAGAGAGAAGGGTGCAACTGAAGGATCAGGAAAGTTGAGACGGTTGGTTTCAGGTCCTAAGCTATTTTGCTCAGAAGCCATATCGGTAAGATCATCAAAATTAGCATGTATAGTCTCCTGAATCTCCCTGGTGCGACGGTTCCAAATTCTGAATCCCTTTGAATTTTCACAATAACCGACAAAAATCCCTATATCTGCTTTGGCCTTCAATTTTTCGAGGTCATCACGATCATTCATTGGATAGCAAAGAGCTCCAAAGACATGAAAGTAATTGATGTTTGGTTTTCTGCGGTGAACAAGTTCATATGTCTTTCTTTTGGGTGTAGCAGGCATTTGAAACGGCTTCGGCCCAAAGGTAATCTGGTAAATGAGCATTGATTAACATTGTTCTAGCTGCTTCCACTAAAGTTTGGTTGCGCCTTTAGACCACACCGTTCTGTTCGGGGCTGCGAGCGATGGACGTTTGATGTTCAATACCCACTTTCTCATAATACTCCCGAAGAGTCTAATTCTTGAATTATGTTCCATTATCTGTTCGAATTTTTCTGACTGTGTTTCGGAGCTGAACTTGAATCTTTGTGAGAAAGGTGATGATCATCGACGATGCTTGATCTTTACTGCGAAGAAAATAAGTCCACGTCCATCTCGAATAATCATCGACTATTACCAGTATGTACCGCTTCCCATTAATAGTTTGAACACGCATAGGGCCACACAGATCCATATGCAACAGTTGAAGTACGTGATCAGTATTGTGCTCGGGTTTAGGAGGAAAGTGAGCATGAGTACTTTTTCCTTGTTCACAAGCGGGACATAGATGATCTTTGGCGTATCTGAATTTTGGAAGACCATCGACCAACTTTTTACGAGCGAGCTCAGTCATGGTTTTGAAGTTCAGGTGAGACACACGCTTGTGCCACAACCATGCTTTGGTGGGATGTGCCTTGGAAAGTAGACAAATTGGTGAGGAAGCTGTCATGTCCGAGAAGGAAATAGTATAAAGACTGGTTCCGCGCTTTCCTTTCATCAGATCATTTCCTTGAAGATCTCGAACAAAACATGTTTTCTCCCGAAAAGCCACTTCTAAATCACCATCGCAGAATTGTCCGACGGAGAACAAATTATGACCAAGGCCCTCGACATAGTAGACACGGCTAATCTCGATATTCCCATTGACATAATCACCGTAACCCATGATAGCTGCGAAATGATCATTCCCGAACCTGACAGTGCCTATGAACTTCGCAATGAAGTTTACTAGAAGCTTTAAATTCCCTGTCATGTGCCGGGAACACCCGCTATCAACAATCCATAACACAATTTGAATTACCTGCATCACAAGAAGAGGACACAGGAGAGTTGGGACCAGTGGATCCAGTTGGGTTAGTAATACATGTTTTAAGTATCTTTGGAACCCAAGTGAAACTAGGTTTGTATTGTACCCAACGCTGCCACATCCAACTAGTTTGTGCTTTCTTCTTAGTGAATGTGCTAGGGGAATGTGCTTTCTTCTTAGGGGCAATTGCGGGCTTGTCAATGGTGGTCTCAGAATTTACTTGTGGAGGTTTTCCTAAAATGGACTTACCAGCGGTTATGGGCCTATAGGAATTGCCAGAAGTACGTTTCTGTTTTCTTGACAAAAGGGTTTTAGCAATACATTTCTGATGATTTCCAGACAATATACTAGTATGACAAAATACACAATAAGTATCAACCATAATAGCATTAGAAACAATCAAAGATTCAATATTGATTACATCAGATTCAGAATGACACTTAGACAAGCTAGATTCCAAACTAGACGTAACATGTGTCTTATTCAAGCTACTATCATGAACTTCTACTTCTGCATTCTTAGATAATCCACTCTTAGGTTGCCAAACTCTACTCTTCTTTTGACTCTTGGTGGTCTTTGAGCTGCTAGCCTTAGATGTGTTTCCTAATCCTGTGGAAGTTGAAGTATTCACATTAGTGGTTATTGAAGATGCTGTCTTATGAGTCTCGTCTATTCTGTACATTCCTGGTGCAATCACATTTTTAGGTACAAATTTTCCTTTGTCAAGAACTCTGATTTTCTCTTTCATCTCAATGATGATGTGGTTTTGTTCTTGAATTTTTGATTCCAACTTTCTATTTAACCAAACAGTGTCATTTCTATTATCACAAACTTCAGCATTATCTTTTTCATACTCTAAAATTTGATGTTTTAAACCTCATTTTCTTTTTCAAGTTTTTAAAGTGTTGAAACACAAACATTTTGAGAAGACAAAGATTCTTTTTGACTTTGTAATGCTAACTCAAATTTAATACTTTAAGTCTGACACTTATCCAGAGTTTGACGAATTTTGAAAATTTCTTTTGCACATTTGGTTTCCACATCATCACTGATTTGTCTGAGTCTCTCATTTTCTTTTCTCATATTTTCATTCTCAATTCTCATTGTCTCAAGTTCAACACAGTGATCATCAACAAGCAATTCATGGCACGACAAATAGATAGAATTCATTATCACGGATATCACATCAGAACTGAGAACATTCGTCAAGAGTCGATCAACATCTTTTTCTAAAGCTTTCTTTTGACCTTTTTGTTTTGCAATTTTGACATCTTTTGCTTTGAAAATACTCATCATTGATACAACTTCTGACTGGAGATCCTGTTCCCACTGAGTTGCACAAAGTCTCAGGTGATTAGCAAGTGGCAAGAATTGTTTTTGAAAAACTTCTCGCTTTTCTTTCTCATAAGGAGATAGAAAAGTGGAGATTTTGATCTCAGAATTTCTTTCAATTGCGTTTTCCAAAAGTTGAATGTCCTCCATAAATGTTTTGAAATATTTAAGAATGCAACATTCCTTTGGCATTTGTTCATTAACACCTTGACTTGGTAAAGGACCATTGATTTGTGCAACAGTGGTAACTGGACCAACTTCAGATGAAGTATTTATTTCAGCTAAAGAGCACGTTTGTACAGATTTCTCTTTCTGAGGTACAAAAGATTCTTTAATATGAGGTGCTTTCAAATAATCATATGGTTTGTTATATTTTACATGACTCATCTTTGATTGACACTCGATATCATGTTCTTCTTCCTCTTCAGTACTATAAACAACCACACGTTGAAAAGTATCATGAAACAACAATTCGGCACTGTACAACTTAGGGTTTTCCTTGAGTGCTTTGTTTAAAAAATGTGGTTGATCACATCCGATTGCAAATCCATATCCGCGAGGATTTGGTTTGATAGTTAGATTTCGAAGAGATGTTACAGAATTACCCGCTTTATAAACAACGTTTTGAAAATCCTTAAGTTTTCTTTCCAATGTCACAATTTCTTCAAGAAATGAATCGACTCGTTTCCTTGAAGCTTCTTTGTGTTCAGAAAAATTTTCTTGACAAGTTGACAATTCTGTTTTGGTTTTTGAAAGTTCATTATTGAGAGTGTCAACCTGTTTTTGAAAATCAAATATTTCTTGTTCTTTTTGTGAAATGATTTCATTCTTGGAAACGGTCAATTCACGAACTTGAAATTCCAAATTTTGTACCTGTACGTATGACTCTTAGAATGCACACTCAAAACTTTTCTCACGTTTTTCTTTGTTTTCAAAGTTTGAAAGTTGTTGCTTGTAACACTCAAGGTCCTTTGTTAACAGTGCAACTTTGGCTTTTAAGTTTTTGTTAATTTCATTGCATTTGTCCATCTGTGATTTATGTGCATTCAATTGTGATTGGGTGGCAAGCAATAAGGTCATGAGTTCTGAATCCGAATCTTGCATAAGATTATTTTGTTCAAGATGATCATGATGGTCATCATCAAGAGAATCATCAAATGAAACCACAGGGGTAATTTGATCATCGTCAACGGTAACCACTGTGTTTATTTGATCATTTTCTTGAGATGAAAATGATAAATCATTTTGAACAAAAGTTTCTTGTGCAGATGAAGATGCAGATGGTGAGACAATTTCATGAATAAGACAATCTGCATTAGATACCTGAGATAAGCCATCGGTGTCATATACTGGGCCTGTCTTGCTCATGTTCATCTCCTGCATGTTGGCCATTAACATGACTGCAGCATTAGCCTCCAGATCCTCCATTTCGTCATCGAAGTATGCATTTGCCATAAAACTCTGCTCCTTCTCTGTCAAAAGACCACTGGCCTTTTCATCCTTCAATGCCATGAGAAGAGCTTCTTTATGATATACACTACCCATTGTTCTCGGCTTGGGGCATGCATTAGCCATATGACCATTTCACCCATAATTGTAGCAAGTGATGGATGTATTAGCAATCCCTTTCCCTTTGTCAATAAACTGAGTCCTTCTCTGATTGATACTCATGCTGTTTCGACTACTTCCTCCTGAACTGAATCGTTGCCCACCAGAAATCCCCATGTTTCCTGAGCCAAACCTTCCTGAAGACCGATTCTGAATCTCAACCCGTCCATTGTTAACTACTGCTTGATTTCTGGTGTTTGATGAAGTCCTTAGACGATTGTTCGACCTGTTGGAGAATTTGCTGAATGCACGGGCGATTAATGCAGACCCCTCATTTAAAGAATTAAAGGCATCATCTTCATCAGTTTCAACATTGGAGTACATGCTGTAATCAGTGTTGTCGAATGGAACAAGTTGATTATCAGGGTATTGTTCAGGTGCTTCATAAGGGATAATTTGATTTGACGGTGGTGGTATAAACCCTGAATGAGGTGGTGGTGGTGGAACAAACTCCTGGTTTGGTGCAAAATGTGATTGAGCCATGCGAGCAAGTGAGTTTGGATTAGGTGCTGGTGAGAATCCTCCACGTGCTGCATATTCTTTATCAACTTCAGATTGGTGTTGTTTTAGGTAATCATACAATAACCCATAAGACACGTCATTGATCTTTTTGGCTTGTCGAACAAACGTGACGTACTTCTGCCAATCTGGGCCGAGACATCCCAAAAACTTGGAGTTGATAGCAATCTTTGGTAAGACGATATTGTGGTGATCCAGATCATTAATGATGTTGGTGAAACGATGATAGTATGATTCCAAGGATTCCTCAGGTTCGATCATGAAATGTGTATACTCCATGTACAACTTTTATTCCAAGTCCTCTTGATTCAGTTCAGTGCCTTCCATAAGTAGATGGACATGCTCCCACATGTCCTTGGCTGTCTTTTGGGCATCAATACTCCTGAAGATGGGATTTGGAATCCATTGGAGTATATAAAACATAGCTAGCTCATTGGCCTCTTGTTGTAAGACTTGTTCTGCAGTTTGTTGAGCTAGAGGAACAGGGATTGTGGTCGCTTCTCTTGGAGGTACTTGAGTTGGATCAACTGGAATGGTTGTTGTAGGTGTTGGATACGGTCCATCAATGATAACTTTTTTGAGATACTTCCCGTAAGGTTTCCTTAGTTCGATGAAGCGTAGAAAACGACTGGACCACTGCACGTAGTTTCCTGGTGTGAGCATAGGTGGTGTGTCAAAAGAACCTGCTTCATGCCTTGATTGCTAACTACTTATGGCTTCACACATTTTGGTAAACCAATGTGGTTCTCTGGAAGATGGTTGGTAGTTCTGCATTGGTTGTGGTAGAAGTTGTTGCTGCTGAGGGAATTGATGTTGATGCATGAACATTTGATGTTGTTGATACTGTGGTTGGTATGATGGGTGATATTGTTGCTGAGGATATTGCTGCTGAAATGGTTGTTGATGGTACTGTTGCTGTTGTTGATTGTAGAAGTTGTAATTGTATGGTGGTTGAGACATCCTTATGTTGTTGTTGATCGTATAGAAAATTAAGATGTGTGTTGTGAGTTATAAGATTTGTTTTTTGGTTAAGTGAAGTTTTTGTTCAATTTCGATAATTGCTGTTCACCACAATTTCGATAAACACTGTTCACGTTGCTCAATTTCGATAACAATCCAATTTGCGATAAGAGTCCAATTTGCGATAAGAAGACCAATTGCGATAAGAAGTCCAATTTCGATAATTCCTGCAATTGCGATAAAATTGATAATTGCGATAAACTTTCTAATTGCGATAAATCTTACAATTTCGATAAGTTATCTTAATTGCGATTGAAAAGGCAATTTCGATAAGTTAACAGAATTGCGATAGATTTTGCAATTTCGATAGATTTATCTAAATTACAATTTCGATCACTTTCTCAAAATCTTATACAAGATATGAGAATAACCACCAAGTCGAAGTATTTTCACAAACTTATACAAGCAAGGAAAATATTGAGTTTCAATTTCGATAAATCCGAAGGCTGCTGGAATTTCGATAAACCCTTGAAGACAATTGCGATAAACCCTCTTTTGCACAAATTCGATAAACCCTCTTTTGCACAAATTCGATAAACCCTCTTTTTCACAAATTCGATAAACCCTCTTTTTCCACCAACTTTTCCAAATTACATTAATACTTAACGAACAGTAATTAACCCGATTGTTTTAGGTTGCAAACGTTAATCAAAGCGTAAATTATGTAGAAATTTAAGACTCGAAACGTGAAAAACCAAAAGTTTGGTGAAAGTTTACGAATAGCAACGAACTAAACAAGTGATTATATGAATTAGACTAGAACAAAATCACGTTAAACACTTAAATCAAAACGAAAATCTAATTAAACACGATGTAATCTACTCGATAACACTATCCTAATAATCCTTTGGCTTATGATACCACTTGATGGTCCCTATTAACGATATAACACAAGATCTAATCTACTACTAACCACGAACACAACTACAACTAAGCTACGTATAAACTAATAATAATATATTAAGTAGGAACAAGAGGTTAGAGAAGAGAATAAGAGAAGAAGAAGGATGATTTCATTACACTCTATAAACTGGCAAAGCTTCCGCACGATGTAACTAAAACCAACAATCTAAATGACACCCTAAGACTTCTATTTATAGGCGAAAGGCTAGGGCATCCCATGTGCAAACTTTCTAGAAGAAATAAAACAAGGCCACATGGTCCATGGGCTACTAATGGACCATGGACATAATAAAAACATATAACCCATTTCATGCAACCTATTAAACGAAATGACCAAGGATTGGCTAATTGTGAAATGTGTTCCCAACAGCATCCTTGTACTTGCTGAATGTCAATAGTTGTTCATTGGGGATAGCCATCAGCAACATACTTCTAGCCTTTACATCGTTCTTCTTCTGAAGCTTCTCATCTACAGTAACAGGACCTGATACAGTTGGAGCCCCACCTTCACTTGTTGACGGTTTGATAGTAGGTTTGAATGAGTTGCCATTCTCTATGATGTCCCATAGAGCATAGTCCTGCACTTGAAAGTATTTCTCAATTATGAGCCTCCACATCTCATAGTCATTTTGCTTGAGGATGGGCACCTTAGCAGTGGTAGTGGTTTGAGTTGTTTCTGTGAGATCCATCTCTTCTGTGTAAGTAGGAAATTCTTCTAAGTAGTTTCTTCTTGAATCAAAGTTTCAGAACCAAGGCTCTGATACCACTTGTGGATCACAATATACGATCTCCTTGAGCTTTGTTAAGAAACTTTGAATATACCAAAGAGTATGCGGAATCTACTCTTTGATAGTTAGAAGAACACAAACAATGCAATGTAACAGTAAACTTATGGAACAAATAACCAAAACGATTCAATATTATTAGCTCAATAATACGAGTGATCTGAATATCACTAGGGTTTGCAACCTTGAATCTTAACAAAACATACGTATGCAAAAGATATATCTAACACCTTAACCTAGGACCTCCTTTTATAGGCGCAAGGATTCCTTTACAAGATAACTATCAATATACAATCTTCTTATGTTTCCAAACTTATAAGATATATACTAAATACATTCTATACTTATCACATTACATGACTTTATCCTTTGGCAGTACCAATCTTCGTCAGCAGTCTTCAGTCATACTCTGGCAGTACTAACATTTAACTCAGTTAGTACTGTTAGTGTTAATTTTTAGCAGTTTCATCTTTTGGCTTGGCAGTACAAACTGTTAAGTGTTTTAATTCGCAACAATAGTCATACACTCAAAAGTTTGATGAACTACATTTAGTATTTACATATACTTGTCATGATGATTTTTACAAGGTTTCCACATTATTTCTATAAACTCTATGAACTCACCAACCTTTGTGTTGATAGTTTTAGCATGTTTATCTCAGGTCCATAATGATCAAGGCTGGCACGGAAGAGCACAGATTCATCAAGAGGGCTATAAATTTTATTATCATTTAAAAACTTATTTGTAAACCGTGAAACTACTGGGACCTCATTTTGTAAACTCGGATATTTATATAATTTGAATGATAAATCTTTTAAAACGACTCACTTAGAGTTCGTATTCTATTGTTATAACTGTCATACCGTCGAGTAACACCCAGTTTGAATTCTGTTGCGTTCACGAAATTGGGGGTGCTACACTTGAGTTGACTCTTCTTCAACGAGTCTACCAGATGATTCTTGATTAACTCCAATGTACCAGTGCTGAACTTTGCGACTTCATCTGCCCTATACAACCTCTTTTCATTCGTCTTGGTCACATAGACAACACACAATTCTAAATTCGACTTCTCAAAGCACTTCCATTGTCGGATGTTGTGAATACCCGGAGGAACCAATGTAGGAGGAGTCAAGTTGATCCTCTTTTGGCAACTCTCAATACTCATCTGAAAGTCCTCCACATGAATCACTACAACCCTCGACCTCATAAATATCTTGAACGATTCGAAGATATCATCTTCAACTTCGGTCTTGAGGTTGTGACTGATTTGTGTTAAGTACATGTCTTCGATATCTTGAGGATGAAGATTCTTATAGTCAACTTTAGAAAACCAATAGTGTTGACCGTCATCTCTAATCACATTCAATGAATCCATATTTAGAATGATGCACGAATTCAACATTTACATAACTCACAAGTCATAATCTTGTGAGAGGAATAAACTCGATGACACTCTTGCTACAATTTATGTCTTAGTCCGAAGAACTTCCTTGTATTTTCCTCTCTATCAATGATTCCAAACAATGCATCAATGTTGTACAACCCTGGTTTCAACTGATGTTTGGTAAACTTCTTTGGGAATGGTCCTTCTGCCAGATGTGATTCAGGGTATACATCAAATAAATCATTTCTTTGGTTGATGAGTTGTATTTTTCATGACTGCATGTGAGGTATATGAGATCATAGTTGAAGTAATCCTTAGGTTCATGTAATCTGGTGCTTGTGTCATCTTTAGGATCTTTGTCCACTCCAATAACAGCATCTGACAAACCGATGATACTACCTCGGGCTTTTCAACCGTTGGTTTCTCATCTCCCGCCACCTTTTTCTCCGCATCAATCCTTTCTTTACCTAAATCTTGCTCAGTATATATACTTTCTTCTTGTAGCTCTACCATAAACTCTTCAGCCGCTATATTCTCTTCTTCAATCACAATATCTTCTAACCTAAACTCCGGATCTACCTCTCGTGAATGTACTTCTACATCTTCCGCTGGCTTTGAATTGGATGGTTTTGGTGATGATTGTTGTTGTGATGATGTAGGTTGTGTTGACTTTGAAGTACCAGTAGCTTTAGAAGTTGTAACTCTCTGAGACCCTTTCTCCCTCGGAGGATCATCCTGCTCGGGATCGTCCTGCTGTCGTCTCAGAGCCTGAGGTCGGCAAGTTATCTCTAAGCCAAGGACTCGGTCATTTAGTTTAGTAATTGCTTTAATCAAGTTTGTCATATTTTGATCCATCTTCTCACTGAGAGCCTGGATCATCGATGTGGTCCTTGTAACTCCAGAAGATTCCAATATAAACTATAGCAGATTCGGTTGTGATTTCCTTAGGGATTCATCTCTTATCAACTGATCAATCATTTGCCTCTTGAGCTCATCGAACGATGTTTGTGAATGTGTCATTGAAGGTCCTGTTTCCAACCTTTCCATTGTCTGCTTAAGAGCTGCAATGTTGGCCTTGATTGAGCCAACAACTTCATAGAATGTTCTTCATAGCGAACCCTCAGTAACAAACCGCACGGGCTCTGCTAGAAACTTTGTTGGTCCAGATCTAAATGATGTTGTTCTTTGTAATGTTTTCATGACGAGAGTAGGTGTCGGTGTTAATGTCTTTTTCTTGGACGGAGCATGATGTAACCACCGGTAAATTTCACCTTGTGTTAAACCAACACAATATTCTAATGAAAGAAAACTTATCCATTTTCTACGTCTAGATTTTTTTTAATTTAAACGTTATCAGTTTAACTAATCACAACAACTAACTAATGTGACGTAATTCACATTCTTAATAAACGTGCTCACCAACACCAACATGCCTTATGTTTATTTCACATAAACATCCTTATATGCCAAGTATAAAAGTTTTCAAACTTTTATTTACCACTTTACGTTATTTCATTAACATACTTAACGTACAAACTAAACGTTTGCCAATTATTAGAGTTTTCACAAAACCCTAATTTATTATATATATGATTTTATATATTTAAATTATAAACGTTAAAGTACAAAACTTTGAAGCATGAGTACAAGTCTCTAAAGCATAAAAACCTTAACTTTAATTTAAATTATATTATAAACCTTAGTATACACACTTTAAAGCATACCTTACAAAACTATAATGCATTAACCTTAAACTTGATTTTTTCATAATATTATAAGCCTAATGTACAACTTCCTAAAGCTCATGGTACAAGTATATAATGCATAAACTCAAAAATATATTTATTTCATTTCTATTTTGAATCTGGCGACCAAGTAACCAAACACGGATTGCACCTCGCATATTTCAGGTATATTTTTAAATATTTAATACCAATTATTATTACGTTTTTATTAAATGATATTACTTTTAGTAACAATCTCAAAAGTTTAATCATGTGAATTTTACTCACGACCAACACAAGATTAGGATGAGTCTATATGTTCAAAATACTCAAATTCATGAATAGTCATATTTCATATGAACTATTGCCACTTTGTTGTTTTTACATTATACTCTTTACGTAATACGAGTACTTAAACTTATGTTATTAGATTTTATCAACGTATATGCTCTCCGTTAAACTTATCACTCGTCTAATATAATTGGTTGGAGTATATTGATAAACTTTGACATTTTTATAAGTATTATATTTTTACGTTACCCGGTTTTAAGTTTCGTGACTTAAGGGCTTACAGTTAGTAATTACCGGGATCAAACTGTACCCTCTAAACCATAAACTATTAATAAATCTAAAGATTATCACAAAATCTACTATCCATCTCCTAAGGCCACGTCAACAACACTACATATATACATGTTACAAATACATTAAACTAACAATATGTTAACAAAATACCTGTCCCATAATTATGCAACATATCAATTGTCAGATTCATACCATACGTGCCTTATTTTTTTTTATCATGCATGCAAAAACCATACGTGTTTCATCATGCTACTTTCAATAATGCATGGTTCTATACGTGTCCTTATCTTTGAAATATAAGCACTTGATAAATATTCATTGAAAATGAAAACGTGGAAACTTTATACCCATGTTAAAAATAAATGCATCCACGTTTCTAATTAGTCAAACGTGTCATCATAGAAGGGAAATCTTTAAAAGTGAGTTAACTACTTGTTAGATTGAAACATGCAAAGAAAAGCAACGTGAGACCAACTTCAGTATATCAAATTTCCAACACAAACTTATATACACACACTCTTACTAGTTGTAATCAAGCTATAAGTAGGAAAAGGAAGAATTTTAACCAAGTTTTGAAATTTGGAAAGCTTTGACAAACATTTGGAGTCGATTTTCTTTATTTTGGTTCTAGCCGAGTTTTTCACAACAAGGTCTTGGTAAGTCTCCGCAACCCTTATCAATCCTCATTACATATTTTAGTACCCTTTAAATATGTTTATAATCAGTTACTAAGTTAATACAAGTTAAAAATAGATTTTCTTTTCTTTCTTTTATTACCGACAACAAAGCACCCCTTTAGTTACCTTTGTATATATTTTTTTTTACTTAAACACACTAGCTATAAGATTTGTAGTGTAAATGAACTCATAAACATGTTAGAAGGTCACAAAAACAAGGCCATAAGTTTTTAAACAAGTTTCGGATTAACTTGTTTCTTTTTCATTCTTGTCGCAAACCAAACCAAACACCCCTCTCTAGTCGTATTTTTAAACCCAGAAGTCAAAAGCTACAAACTAAACAATTAAAACCACTTAATAAGCCCCTAACCCAGTTTTCAAAACAGCAAAACCATGGCCAAAAAACCCACCATGTCACGTTTAATTTTCTTTGTTTTCTTTGGTCGCGAACAACAAAAACCAAACGCACCCTTTTTATTGGGCTTTAAGGCCCATAGGCCATTTAATAAGCTAATAATCCCTCTACAGCTTATTTATAAACTTAACATTTCTTATTTTGGTAAGCCATAACGTGCCACACCATTTTCTAAATCGCAAATGGTAAATTTATGAAATAAGGACTATGCATGTATATCAAAAATGCATGGAGGGCCTGTTTTGCAAAAACTCTAAAATTATATATAAAAAGGATTAAATTTAAAAACTAATTAATGCTTGGGGATAAAAAGTATAATTATGAATTAATAACTTACAAAAAGGACCTCCGGCGCAAATTATATTTAACCAAGGGGTAAAAGTGTCACTTTTGGAACTTTAGGATAGAAACTGTTATTTCATTAAAGTTGAGGATATAAATTGTCAATTTATGAAAGTTAAAGAGGCAACATACGACGTATATAAATCATTATTTTATGAAAGTTCAGGGGTATAAAGTGTAAGATTTCCATATTTTCTCGGAAATATACTTCTAACTCATTTTGGCTCAATTTTGAAAGTTAAAAAGCAACATACGACGTATTTACATATTCACATCAAATCGATCGGACTTTATAAATAAACAACGTTTAACATAATCGATCAACGTTCGAAGAAACTCCAAAACTATAAATCTTATCATTTATACTTTTCTCGCTCAACCGTACGCATTATACTAAATTCACCCAACGGTTCACATATAAATATCGACAGTACACTCGTTGTACAAATACTAAATACCATCACACATTATTATTTAAAGGCTGAACATAAACAAACATACCGAGACTTGACATATCCACTTAGGTTGCGTGTCGGAGCAGTGTATTCTCAAAACTTGTTTAGTTTTCCAACCATACTACTATATCATCCAAGGTGAGTCATAGCCCCTCTTTTTCTTATTTTGAACTCCTTGGGGGAGATACATGCTCGTTTTACTTACATATTTTACTCGTTTACTTTAAACATTTTACTCGGTTGATAAAACACTCTATTTGTTTATTGAAACATATTACATGTTACAAACTTGAACACAAGTATTTTTTGCATGCTATTTTGAGTACTATGACAATTTTCTTTGATTATCTTACTCCCATCTCCAAAGATGAGTGTAAATACCCCTTCCGTACTCCCAGAACACCTACACACTAAATTACCTTGTCAATTAAGTATGAGTGTTGAGTCAGAAATTCTTAAGTATGATGATTTACAATGTCTTTAATTGAATGGATTGGGACTCCTCTTTATTTAAATAGAGAAATTATGAATCACCGAACCATAAGTTTATATTTCTTTATTTACATTTTTTGGGACGCCGCTCTATATAAGTAATGAATTATAAGTGAGTGGACTTATTTGTATCAGAAATGACATGAGTATGAACTCGAGAAGCACTAGAGTTCATATAACACAAAACGTAAATTTTAATTAGAATCCACGAATATTAATACATAACGATATAATTAGCATCGGTAGTGCTAATATTACAAAGACCACTAAGTAAGGTATAGAATCGCCAAATGGTTGATCCACCAAGCTAATGAAAAACACCACTACGCCTACGAGAGCGAGAACCACGACCGGATGTAACACCTTGAATATTCTGTACGATAAATACAAACAAATCATTAACGCGGTATCAAAAGACATGGTCTTATGCATAAAAACAAACAAATCTTATTACACATTCATTAAAGATTACATGGAAATACAACAAAGACTTATTTCAACATTCCTAACGCAATACTATTACCCCATATTTTATCCATGCTGATGGCTAGAACCACGAGTGGTACGAGAAGCGCTAAAACTCTGGCCAAAAATTCATAATCTTCTTCTGGGACGTAGGCCAAGTAAATAGCGGCGGCAACAACATACACAATCGCAAGAATGGTAAAAATATGCGGCATTTTGAAAAATTAGTGAGAGAAATATGAGTGGTGGAAGAATGAAAAATTAAGATGGGGTATTTATAAAAACAAAAGTAGCCGTTGGGCTACTGTTCATAGCCGTTTGAAATTACTGCTCAAAAAAAAAATCTTTACTAAAGGAACAAACTGATTCATCCTCTACAAAAGCTATAATTTAACAACTTTCTCTACATTCATCAAGTTCTCATCCGAAATCTTCATTGTTAAAGACAGTTTTCGACGTGAATAATTTGATTTTCACAAAACAAGTAATTAGGAAACATGTTATTTTCAAGACTAATTATCAAAACATGATAAACCTTAGAAAACAACAATCTTTATTCAAAATGAATTTTTCCTAAGTTTATTTGACCTTTGGAATAGTATTTCTCATATAAAACAATAAATTCTAACTTATAAAATTTCGTGACCGGATCTACACACACTCCTTGTGTTAGATGTGTTAATACTAATAATTATCCTAACCAATACAACAACTACTAGGAATGATCAAAGAAATAAGAGTGGAACTTGTAATATTAGCTTCATATAAATCACACACTTAAAGCAATGATACAAACCCTAAATGACTACAATACCTTGAGAGCACTTCAAGAACACCAACCTCTCAAGTGAGGATGGGAGGTTCTATTTATAGTTTTTGTGATGGATGGGCTTGGACTTGGGTGGGCTATTACATGGGCCTTCTTAATACAATACTTAACATAAAAGCTTAAGTCCAAGCCCTATTGACTAAATATACTAATTACACAACGACACGTTTAATACAATAAATAACGACAATGACCATCGCTTTTTATAAATCCTAACAATCTCCCCCTAAGGGATGGTCATTCAAATGTTGCTCGGAGTGAGTTGGTCTTTTGTCTTCATTTCCATGTGCTTCGTGTGTCGTTGTATAATAGTCTTTGTTCTTGTTCCTTCATGCTCTGTGATCTTCAAAGAATCGTCTTTGTGGATGTTCTTGCCTTCAATCAGCATCTTCATGTGATTGTGACGTCGTGACCTTCAACATACTCATACATCTTGGACATTATACTTATGCTAACAATCTCCCCATAATCTTTCATCATATGACATATGAACTTGTTCTTGACATCTTGATTAGCCTCTTAACTTTGTTGTTACACTTTGTCGTTAACTTGATCTTTTTGTCTTGAACCTTTTACACTTGAGCTTTGTAGGGAATGTTCTTCATAAGTATGAGTATGCTGAGGTGAAGATGTTTGATGTATGGGATGATGGTTAATGGATGTTTTAGGGTAGCTGCATAAAACTGTTAGTAATAATCATCCAGCGCTTATGGGTTAGGACTTCGAGATCGTCAACAGCATAGTGTGTAGACTTTCTCTAATCTCCCCCAGGCCGTTCTGAACCGGATACCCCCGAGAGGGCTTACACGGTGGTTGGTCCTAAAACAGTCAACTTAAATCAACCACGGATGTGGTCAAACAAAGTCAAACCAATTGAGGATACAATTAACCAAGGAGTATAGTTTTATCCCCGGGTCGTTTAAGTCCCAGCGAGATGTGAAATTGTGCTTTAAAAACGGCTTGTGATCAAGTGTAATTGAATGGGAAAGGGTTTTGGAATTATTGTACTAAGGAAATAAAAGAGAATAGCTTAAAACAAGCTATTGAAATAAACAAAGGGAACCAAATTACTTAAAACGTTTAAAATCTAAAAACGTACGTTTAAATTTAAATAAACGTAAACGTACAAAATAAAAAGTGACAACGAAGAAATA
Organism: Artemisia tridentata subsp. tridentata; assembly: GCA_021014915.2. NCBI lineage: Eukaryota > Viridiplantae > Streptophyta > Magnoliopsida > Asterales > Asteraceae > Artemisia > Artemisia tridentata. The sequence continues at coordinate 389,158,853 of CP139509.1, forward strand.
TTAATCCTAAAAATATAAAAATGACTTTTTTATAAACCTAAAGATAAAAGAAAATTATTAGAAAAAGAAAATTATTTTTTAGACTATTTAATTAATTATTATTAATTAAAAACTATTTAATAATTATTTAAACTAATTAAAACTCTAATAAATACTAAAAGATCAAAGAAAAATCTGAAAATTTTTCTATAAATACTCTAAGGTGATAAGAAGATAAGAAAATTATAAAAATGAAATTTACTTAATTAAAATTTAAAAAGATAAATTCTATTAAATAGAGGCTATCACTATATTTCTATTTTTGGTTTTTCTTAAGGTCTAAAAATAAGATTATATTTTTCCTAGATTAAAAATGACAAAAGAAAATTATGAAAATTGGATTTATATTTTTCTGATTATTTTTCTATTTATTATGATTTAATTACTAATAGAAACTAATAGAAAGGATTAAAAATATTAAATAACTTAGGAAAAATCTGAAAAATTTAAGTTAAGTCTAAATTAATATTAAAAGGCTAGGAAAATTAAAAGTGGAACTTATCTAAGGCTAAAAGGCTGATTTGGGCTAATAAGCAGTTTGCTTATAAGCACAAAATAAGCTAAAAAGCAATAAAAGTTGCCAAAAGTTCAGGAACAGATTAATATACTAAAATAAACTCAAAACAACTGAAAATCACAAATAAGCACAAGAGATTAAACAAGTTAAGCACTTGACTGCTATGAAACTTAATACAGAAAACTCAGAAATCAGCCCATATTGCAGACAAGATTAAGCACTCAATAAGCTATTTAAAGACAACCTAATGGGGGCAAAATCTTGTCTATACTACTGAGTATCTAAAAATATGAAAAGCCCTATCACAAAACACCCAATTGATGTTCAATTTGGCCCTAGATCAGGTTCTAGAAACACTGAGTCTGCTGATGAATTGACTTTTGCAGAAAAACTCAAGGATTGACTTTGGTGAGTTTTGATCTTAAACTAATGGCTGATTATGATAAATTAAGATAGAATAAGATGAAATTAAGCTACTGTAACAAGTTTTGAACAACTTTGATGAATTTCACAAGCCAAATCACAACAGTTAAGCTGTTGTGATTAAATCTTAGTACTTTTGACTTTTTATCAAATAGGGTCTGGTTTTAAAGGTTAAACTGAGTTATTGGGGCATGTAGTATCTTACATCAAACAAGAACAAAGACACAAACACCCTATATCACAGAGATCCACTTAGATCCAAACACTCCTTTAATTAAGCTAAATATGTGATTTCAAAGCAAATGCTAGAATTAACACTTGACACTGATTCCAAACCATATATTATCATTAAAGAAGACCTAATGATCATAAAACAGCAACAATTCTAGCATGAATTATGGAAATGTCCAAGTTGCTTAATTGATTGTTAAAATGAAATTTTAGCACAATTGAATTCCAACTTACAAGACCAATATTTTAAGTAATATTATGATTAACTAGCAACAAATAAGCATAGAAACACAGTTATAATCAAGATTAACCAACTACTTTATTGAAAGAACAAAATGGAACAAAAGCTTACAAATGACCAATCAAGCTGAAAACAAGAAACCAAGAGCCAAGAACACTCCTATAGGTTCTCCACAGAACCACTAACCCAAGGGCAATCCAGAATTTCCCTTGCTCCAGCTTTTCTTGATCATAACCAAGAATTTGAATAATGAAGCTTTTTTGTGATATTTTGAGTTTTATTGAGTTTTGATTCTATACTGACTTTTAAAGTTACTAATAGCTTTAATAAGCTATCTAGGAGCTTATGTGATCTAAAATAGGTCTTAACATCAACTATAACATGAAATGAGTAAACTTGAGATTTTGAGCTTGAAAATGCAAATACTGAATTCGTAAAGATGGAACTGAAATTGAAACTGAAAGTAACTTTGATTAACACTGAATTAACTTAAACAAGAGCTTGAAAGCTTTACATACACTGGAAATTTGAAAAATATTAAAAACGACCTAAATAAATAAAAATTACACTAGATAATCTATTACATTGCCTTTCCTCTTTTCTTTATAGTCTTTTATCTCTTTGTCGACATCTCTGAGTACTTCCCACCACATTTTGACCTTTGATTTAGCCAATTTCATCATAATCGTCCATTTGGCATATTTGGCGGGAAAACAAGACAAAAGTTGTTTAAGCAGGTTATTTCAATTAAAGAAATTTGGGTGTTTGTGGAGGTGGAGGGGAGAGATTAGTGAGCTGGGATGATGAGGTGGAGGTGAAAGGTGGCCAAAAACCACCTGGTTTCAGGTATGGTGGTTTTGGCGGGGTGAGTGTGAAAGGGAAGATGGGTTTGACCAGGGTCAAACCTGGTTTTAGTTATTTAAGTTGGGATTGGGCCGGGTTATGGGATTTTATGGTTGGGCTGGGTTGGTTGTGTTTTGGATTGGGTTTAGGATTAGATAATATTGGGATGGGGTGTTTTTATTTAAGGGGTCCGGTTTGGATTTGGTTTTAGTAACAAGGACCATTCTTGTAACTTTTGAATTTTGAGGGGCTGAAGTTGTAATTTTCCCAAAGATGAGGACTGAAGCTGTACACACTCCAAACTGCTCACAAGGACCAATGTTGCCACAATCCAATAACACAAGGATCAATTTTGCATTTTTCCATTTTTAAAAACCCAAAGGACCATTTTTGCCATTTTTCAAAAGTTTAGGGACCTTTTCTGTAATTTGCCCAAAGAATCATTCAAGGACCAATTTTTACAACTTAGAATATTTCAGGGACCTTGAATGATAAACTCCACATTTTTGAATTCCAGGGACTAGATTTGCCAATTTATGAAAGTTCAGGGACTAAAATGCAAATTATGCCATTTATTGTTTGTTTTTCCCTGAAACTTATAAAAACACAGTCAGATGATATTTTTATACATTTTTAGACTTTTTAAAGTGTTTTTGAATGTTTCTGTAGCTTAAATGTGAAAGAAATGATGAGTATTTGCATACTCATCACACGGACACACCGAAGTGCACCCACGATTCAGTGAGTCGCTGGAGATCACCCTACGACTGTAGACCGTTTGAAGCACGTAACCATCATGATGTAAATGGCAAGATCCTTGGATCTCATTAAGACTCTTACAACTTGTGTCCTTTTTGGCGAACACAGGTGTATCATATTGGAAGTGTTCCTAACGAGATATTTTGATGAATCTCATGGCTCTAGACTCTATTGTGCGTTTTGGTTTTAGTCGTCGGAGGCATGGAGCAGAGTGCCACCTTTTCAATATCAACACATCTCGGAGTGAGAGGCCGACAGATTATGTAGTGTTCTCCGTGAGAATAAAACAAATATCTTTTAAGAGATATCTGAGTGGCTAGGAGGGGTGGTGCAGCGTGTCACTGGGTCCATGACGTCTTGTCTTCAATATCAGTATCACCTTAGTGAGTACCGATAACAGATGTATTGACCCGGTTTCTGCCCTAAGTTTTAATGGAGGGCTATTTCTTTTCACCCTTTCAATCAACTTTTCTTTTTCATTCTTCAACCCCTTCTTTCCCTTTCTCATTTACTCCTTTTTTCAATCATACCTAAGGACTTCTAATTCTAATCTATTGGAATTGTCCTTGGGTAGATCCCTCCGGCTCTGGCGGATCATAGGACGGTTTTTCCTAACCTTAGTCACCTTATAACTCCATGACTATCCTAGATTTGCCATAAAACCTTTTGAAAATCTCTCAAAGTGTTTATGAATAAACACATTTAGTTAGCACTTTGAGAGTTTTATATATTTGAAATACTCCCCCCTTCACATGTGCTCATGCATTTTTAACTAAAATTGCACATGTTGGGTAGAGTTCGCACATTTTAAATTGATCGACTTTCAATGAACATGACCTTCGCGAGACACGCTTACATCACTAGTTGGACTAGCTTGAAATTATTACCTGTCCCGGTCATATTCAAAGATCATCTCTCGAATTGGTACATTCTACTCAGACAAGTCCTTTGCGAGACACGTTTACATCACTGGAAAACCAGCTTGAAATTATTACCCGTCCCGGACAAGTCTTTTCGATAACGGAGTTCAAGTTTCGTCAATTCGAGGGTTAGAACTGAGTTTGTCTGGTGAGCATACTTTGAGATTCCACGAACTTTGATCACATTTTAATCACGTCCTCTCCCCCTCAAAAATAGCATTGATATTTTTGATATCAACTGATTAAAATGAAAGTGTTTTTGGAGAGAGACGGATTTTTAGCATGAAAGTGGAACATTTTGCATTTTTTTTATACTCCCCCTTAAAGAAAGCATATTATAAAACATTTGAGTTTCAAGAGGGAGTTTCTTGAGCACAGAATTTGAGAAAGATTTTGAAAAACCTTTTTGAAAAATCTTGATCATGTGCTCAAGATTCGTTTGGATTTTCCATTAACATTGCGAGTCCTGATCGGAAATAATCAGAAGTCATCAATGTAGCTTAGGTTCCGTACTTAAATGTACGAAAGCCGTAATGAAGAAAGTTTTGAGATCGACATGTTTTAGAAAATGTTTAAATGAACTCTCGCTCAAGCATCTGTACATGCCCGTATCATTGTTGAATGACATTTCTAGGTACGTACAGAATATTGATTTATACAAGAGACATGTCGTGAGAAGAATATTTTTTGAATTTTGTATTTTATATTTTTTATGTCTTTTTGAAATTTTATATTTTTATATTTTGTTTTTGTTGGTTTTTCAAATTTTGTATTTTGTTTTTCAAAAATATTTACATGCGAAGCGTTTAGAAATAAATTCAAGAAGATTTGAGAAGACTATCTAACTCATCAGGAGTTAGGCTTCGCATTCCAATTCGACGAACTAAGTATTCAAACCGCTCTGTTGGGAGGGCTTTAGTAAATAGATCGGCAAGTTGGTATTCAATCTTCACGAAAAATAATTCAACAGTACCCTCTTCGACGTGTTCCTTTATAAAGTGGTAGCGGACTCTGATATGCTTGGTCTTGGAGTGCTGAACTGGATTGCACGAGATGGCTATGGCACTTTTCGAGTCACAATACATAGGTATGTGGTCGAAAGAGTAGCCATAATCTGTGAGTTGTGTCCTCATCCATAGAACTTGGGCACAACACGCAGATAGAGACACATACTCGGCTTCTGCGGTTGAAAGCGCTGTGCAGCCTTGTTTCCTTGATGACCAGCCTACTAGCTTCTCTCCCAGAAATTGTGCTCCTCCGGATGTACTTTTTGCAGTGACTTGGCAACCAGCATGATCGGCATCTGCAAAGGCTGTTAGATTGAACTCCGAATCCTTCGGATACCAAAGTCCCATGTTAATGTTTCTTCGAAGGTACCGGAAGATTCGTTTAACCTCTTTGAGGTGAAGTTCGGTAGGCCTTGCCTGAAACCGTGCTAATAAACAAACAACAAATTGTATATCGGGTCGGCTAGCAGTTAAGTACATGAGAGACCCAATCATGCTCCGATATTTCTTCGGATCAATGGGTTTCCCATATAGGTCAGCACCAATTTTGGGTGAGGTGACCATCGGAGTACAAACAGAGTCACAATTTTCCATTCCATGTTTCTTTAAAATCTCAATAGTATATTTTGCTTGATTAATAAAAATACCATGATGGGATTGATGGATTTGAAGTCCAAGGAAGAATTTTAATTCGCCCATCATAGACATTTCAAATTTACTTTTCATGAGATTTGCAAAATGTCTTGAATGTTCAGGATTAGTGGACCCAAAGATTATGTCGTCCACGTAAATCTGAACAATCAAAATGTCATCTTTAAACTTTTTGGTAAACAAGGTCTGGTCAATTGTTCCTTTGGAGAAATGATTTAACAGCAAGAAAGATGAGAGTTCATCGTACCATGCCCTTGGGGCTTGTTTTAGACCATAGATAGCCTTTTTGAGCTTGTAGACGTAGTCGAGATGATCTTTGTCAACGAATCCATCTGGCTGACTCACGTACACCTCTTCCTTCAGAGTTCCATTCAAGAAAGCCGTCTTGATATCCATCTGATAGACCGTGATGTTCTTGTGAGCCGCGTATGCTAAGAAAATCCTAACCGCTTCAAGTCTAGCTACTGGTGCGAATGACTCATCAAAATCGATTCCTTCTTCCTGTCTAAATCCCTTGGCAACGAGACGAGCTTTGTTGCGAATTACAGTCATCTCTTCATCCTTTTTATTCTTCCATATCCACTTAAGATCAATGACAAGTTTGTCAAGAGGTCTTGGCACTAAATCCCAAGTGTCATGAAGTCGATATTGGAGAAGTTCTTCCTGCATTGCTTCAATCCATGCATCATCTGACATTGCTTCCCGAATGTTCTTTGGCTCTTTTAAACTAACTAAGCAGGCAAAGATGCACATATCACAATCGGTAGCGAGTTGTCTTCTCGTCTGTACTGGCCTAGAAGGTTCACCAATGACATGTTCTATTGGATGGTCTTTAGTCCACTTTAACGTTGAAGGGTACCTTGGATCTAACGAATGCGTGTTTGATGGTTCATATAACCGAGAAGAAGATTCAGCAGATTCCGTAGCAAATGGGTTTTCAAATGGTTCTTCTTCTTCTAACACAGCATCGTTTTGGTATGGTTCTTCTTGATTTGGTGTTGTTGGGTTTTGCTCATCAACTGTTGGTAAAACATTCTCAATTACTGGAGTGGCAGGAGTAGATGTAGATGATATTGACGTGGAGGGAGTTGGTGCTTCAGCTTCGATTGTAGTAGATGCATCTTGTGGTGGTTGTGGTGGTTGATGTTGAGCGGGTGCAGCGGAACGTTGTTGTGATGTATCTATTGAAGCTCCACCATAGTATTCATCATACATAAAGTCGAAGAAATTTTCCAGCTCTTGATTTGTAGGTTTATCAGTGTTAGTTGACTGAGCTCCTTGGGGTGTGAGTTCTGAACTGATGTGTCCAGAAGTTTGACTTTGTGGTGCGGGTCCTAATCCGATACGATTAGAAGCCATTGGGTTAAGCGCGGGTTCTAGAGCGAGTCTCTCAGAAGCCATTTGTGAAATCTCATCAAATTTCACATTCATCGTCTCCATTACTCTTTTCGTTCTTCTATTATACACCTTGAATGCCCTCGAGTTATCTGAATAACCAATGAAGATACCAATATCACCCTTAGCCTTCAGCTTCCCCAGATCCTCTCTATCATTTGTAGGATAGCACAAAGCGCCAAATACATGAAGATAAGAGATATCGGGTTTTCTGTTGTTCACTAGTTCATATGGGGTTTTATTGAATCTTGGATGGATAAGGGATCGGTTTTGAGTGAAACATGCAGTGGAAACAGCATCAGCCCATAAGAATAACGGTGCACTGGAATAAATCAGCATAGTGCGAGCAGCTTCCACAAGCGTTCTATTTCTTCTTTCAACTACTCCATTCTGCTGTGGAGTTCTGACTGCTGATGTCTGGTGATTAATTCCAGTTTCTTCAAAATATGTTCGTAATTCCTGATTTGTAAATTCCGTGCCATTGTCAGTTCTTACAATCCTAACTGGAGCTTGAAGTAGAACTTGAATTCGCTTCAGAAAGGTGATGATGATTCCAGGTGCTTCGTCTTTTGATCTCAAAAACCTTACCCATGTATATCTTGAGTAATCATCGACAATCACAAGAATATACTTCTTCCCATTGATACTCTCAACTCTCATTGGGCCACATAAGTCCATGTGCAATAGATGTAACTTATCAACCGAACTGGGAACGGTTTTAGGTTTATAAGTTGCCCTTTTGCTCTTTCCTTGTTCACATGATGGACATAAGTTGCCCTTTTGCTCTTTCCTAGGCAGCAGACTACTAGTTGTTTTCCTAGACTTTGCAATAAGTCTTTGAATGTATATAGTCTTAGCTGTATTTTCTGAAGGAACATCTTTCTTAGCAGGCTTATCATTCACATGCACAACATTAGAAACAATATCATCACACACATTTTCAGACAAAGATTTCTTGTTCATTAAACAAACAGGTTCATTACATGTACTAGAAATATTGTCTTTAACGTTACATTCAGATGACATAAGTTTCTTCTTGGAAAGCGATAAAATCCTAGGGTGTTCTTCTACTTCTTTCGTTTTATTCTTGGTTTCACTCTTAGAAGCAGGCGCGACTCTATTCCTTGTATTGCTCCTAGGCTTTGGTCTGCTGCTCTTAGAGGTACTTTCTACTCCTGTAGAAGGTAAGGCACACTCATTAGGATTTATCTTGTTGTCCTTTGAATCAGTGTTAGCTTTCCTAGTCTCTTTTGGATTTTCCTTAACACTTTTGTCTATCGCCCTATATGTTTTAGATGTAGAGGTAGATGCAATAGTGGTACTAATCCTATAAAGTCCAGGTGCTATCACATTTGGTGTTTCGACAACTACTTTCTCTTTTGCTTTTTCTTTGGGCAAGGGTGAAGGAGCAGATTGTGAAATTGACATTTTTGGTTTTGCAATAATTTCTTCACCCTTCCCTTTTTGACATTCAAGCTGAGACTTCAAAAGATCAATTTGTTTTTGCATTTCTTTGTAAGAACGTTCATACGACAGTTTTTCATACTTACATTCTTCCTTTTTCCGATCCAGTTGTTTAGAATATGTAACATTTTCTTTTTCAAGCTTTGCAAACGCATTTTCATATTTTGAAACAATTTGGGAAGTCTCAGCTCGAAGTCTTTCATCGTCTTCAACAGAATACATTTGATAAATAATGGACATAATATCAGTTGAAAGAGCTTCTTCAGAGAGTGCGTCATTTTGTTTTTCCAAAACTTTGATTTTTTGAATGTTTTCATTGGCTTCAAGTACCAAGGATGTGTGGTCCTTGACAAATTCAGTTACTTCTTTGATAATTGCGTTCTCAACATGAATTGCTCTTGCATGTATGCCAGATAAAATGGGAGTAATTTATGTTTCGAACATCTTTTTCTGTTCAGTTTGAAAACTTGAAAACCAATCATTGATTTTGGTATTAGTTTTGGTTGCCACAACATCTTGAAGCATTTCAACTCTCCTTTTAAGATCGGCCAATAGTATTCTAGCTTCACTTGCGGAAGTGTCGGTAGAGTACATTTGTTCGATGTTAGAAAGGTGTTTTGACACAACTTTGAACTTTGTGGCAGCCACTGGTTTTTTGAAAAACAAAGGTGACTCCTTTTTAACAAGATGAACACCAGCAAGTTTGTTTGCTTCATTATAATCAATTGGTTTTATTAATGGGTTCTTTTGACTCATTTTGACACGCGTCTCTTTGGAAAGCTCAATCGTTTCATAAGTATCCCAAACATTGGGAGTGTCATGATTGTCATTTAGCACATTACCATTATACAATACATTCTGTTCTTTCTGAGCTTTCTTGAGATAACAAGGGTTTTCACATCCGAGAGCCATTTTCTTTCTTGTATGTAAAATCGGGTTTTTGTCGTTAATTAACATATTAATCGTTTGAGTTGAATGACCCGTTTTTACAAGCAATTCTTCCAACTTTTTAATAGTTTCCTGTTTGTCAAGTACTTCATCAAGAAGTTCATCTTCTCATTTTGAAAACTTTGAATGCAACTCTTTCTTTTCTTTTTCAAGATCAGAAAAAGTTGATTTTTGTTTAGAAAGTTGGTTGGTTAAATCAGAAATATCTGCTTTTAGGGATTTAATTTGCATGTTCAATTTAACATCAAGAGTGTCGTATTTGATTTGCAAATGTTTCTCCCTTGAAACAGAATCACTGTAACCATTTTCAAGTTCTGACATTCGTTTATGGTGAAATTCAAAAGCTTTTTCGTTCACCTTGTATCTCTCAAGCTCAGTGGTCAATTTTTCATTAGCGGCCTTAACATCGCTATTGATCTTTTTGACCTTTTCAATTTCAATACCACAATTTTGTAATAATGATTCAAATAAAGCACGTGTTTCCTCTTCATTCTCAGTATGCTGTGACTCGAAGCCTCCATTAGGATCCATATCTGGAGTAGCCAAATTAGTATTACTATAACTTGGGGATTCCATATATGTATCGTAAATAGGATTAGGAGTCGCAGGATGCTGTTCATTCTGAGGTGACATATCAAACATTTCATTATTGTGACATGTAGTATATGTAGGTACCTCAGATATCACATTAGCATCATAAGCAGGAGGTGCTTCAGAATCTGTGTCATATTTAACCTCTTGAAGATTTGCCATGAAGATGCAGTTGGCATCGATATCCTCCAAATCCTCTGCATCATCCATCAGTGCCATGAAATCATTTTCCTAAGCACTTAACTGAAACCCTGCCTTGTCCTTCTGAGCTAAGAGCAAAGCTTTCTGAAGATACTCGGGATCTTTCTTTTTTGGCTTGGAGGGACAGTTTCTTGCCATATGACCAATTCCTTGAAAATTGAAACACGTTATTCCATTCCCTTGATTCATATTCCCAGCATTTCCAGCAGCAGCAACATTCCCAATCTGATTTCCCATATTCTGATTTCCAACCTTCTGAACCCTCTGATTTCCAACATTCTGAACCCTCTGACCCATCTGATTCCCTGCATACTGACCCATTTGATTACCCATATACTGTCCTGTGTTCTGATTACCCATCTGAGGAGCATATCCCTGTTGATTCATATTCCCATAACCTCCAACCATTTGACCTTGTTGACCCATGTTGAAACTCGGTTGAGCAAACTGCTTATAGCGAGTGTTTGATGAGATCCTTTGATTGTTGTTGGTAGGTGTGGAATAGCGTCCTTGTACTACTCTTGAGAGAAGGGTAAATGCTTGAGACAAAGCAGTCATGTCATCATTAGGATTGTATGGTTGTTGTGGAATGACTTGTTGTTCATGAGGATAGAGTTGTTGTTGTGGAAAAGAGTATTCATGTGGCATGTAATTCTGAGTGGGAGTTGATGATGGTGGTACTGAGTATTCATGTGGCAAGTAGTTCTGAGTAGGAGTGGATGATGAAGGTAATGTGTTCACTGTAGGAGATGGTGACTGAGCAATCAATGCTAAAGGATCATGTTGTTTGGCAAGCTTCTCTTTCCTAACCTCATCTGCCTCTTTCTGGTTTTGTTTCAAGAAATCATACAGTTGATCATAGTTCACTTCATGAAGGTTCTTTGTCTGATTAACAATCGTAACATATCGTCCCCATTCCTCTGGAAGGTTGTTAAGAAACTTGATGTTCTGGACAATCTGTTTTGCTTTTAAATTAGTCCTGATGAGCTCATTCATGAGAGTGCAAAACCTTGTGTAGTAGATTTCAATTGGTTCAGCTGGAGTTGATGAAAATTTCTCCCATTCAGTTAGAAGCTTGTTTTCAATGTCTTGTTGACCAATTTCAGTTCCATGACATAGCCTCCTAACTCGTTCCCACATATCATAAGCAGTTTCACAGCTGTCAACAGCACAAAAGATCTCTTGTGGTAAACCAAGTTGAATTAGGTGCATGGCTAAGTCATCTCCTTCAATCTGTTTCCAATCCTCTTCTGTATACTCTTCTTCTTTCTGAGTACGAAAGGATGGTTGAACAGGAGGTGTTTGATTGGGATCACCAGCTTCTTGAATCTGACGAGGTTTGAATGGACCATTCTTGATGGAGTTGATCAGGAGTTTGCCTTGTCCGTTAGGTTTTGTTTTCAAGTAACGAAGCATACGGCTTGTCCATGGAAGATAACTGCCTTTTTCTAGCATTGGAGGATGGTTTTCAGCACCGGCTGCGTGGATGTCTTGTTGAGTAGTCATTGTTATTGTTGAATAGTTAAGATGGTATTGGATCGGTTAAAGAACTAGGATACGGTTGGTTACTGTTCACGAGTTTTGTTTGGTTTAAATCCTTTGTCGTTGTCCTTGAAGATTCGTTGAGAACCTTGATAATCCTTGAGAAACTTATGAATTTAGAAACTTGATAAGTCCACGAAGTAGATAAACTTCAAACTTGATAAATCCCAAACTTGAAAATTATTCGCAAAGTTACAAAGTCTTAAAGTCACAAAGTCACATGCAACACACTTCAAAAGTTATAATGTTCATTACACATGCAAACTCAAAATCACACACGTCTTATGCAAACTTTTGTATTATACCTTTAATATTATAGTGCAACTACTTTTAATATGACACACTACTACTTTAACACCACATGCAACTTCTAGTTTAAAGGAAACACACCACATGCAAAGCAAAAGAGAAAGAGTGACAAATTTAACATACACACACGTAAAATATTATATTACAAAAGCAAACACACGACAAAAACTACAAACGTCACATGTAAACAACACGTTTCATGCAAAATGTTTCTTATGAAACACACGTATTTGACTTCTTAACTTCACCTCAAAAGCATCCACGTTGCATGCAAACTCAATTATTATACTTATGTCTCATTCAACACGTCTCATGCAACACGCTAATACTTCAAATGCCACACACGTTAAAGTTTAAAATTCAAAGTCACATGCAAACTTGGCCTCCTCACGTTAAAAGCAAACACTTCTTGACAACTCTTTAAAACAAACTCAAAACAAAGTTCAACATGAAACTTCAACAAACTCTTCAACAAACTTAGTATTAGAAATGAAACACAAACGCATTAGAAATGAAACACAAACGCAACACAAACTCAGTATCAACTTCAACGTCGAAATCTTCCACAAAGATAAGTTCTTTGATCAAGATAAGGTGGTTCGATCAACTTGTTGCTCGACTAGTCTAGCTCGACTATTCTTTGTTCGATCAAGTGAAGAGATGCTTTGACTAAAAACTAGTTCGACTAACCTTGGTTCGATCAAAAAGACTTGCTTCGACTAGAGTACTTGTTCGATCAAGGTAAGGTGTGAGCAAAGTGTGGTTCGATCAAAATCTGGTTCGATGAAGATGAAGTTGGTTCGATGAAGTTGGTTCAATGAAGTTGGTTCGATGATCTTGTTGCTTCGATGAATTTACTGGTTTGATCAAGAGTTGGTTCGATGAAAGTTGCCGGTCGACTAGGTGAGTCGTTCAATTAAAGTTATTGTACGATTACCTCGTTCGATCAAGGTGAAGTCGTTCGATCAAGGTGAAGTCGTTCGACTAAGAGCTCGTTCGATCAAGGTTACTCGTTCGACTAGCTTAACTGGTTCGATCAAATTACTCGTTCGACTAGCTTAACTCGTTCGATCAAATTACTCGTTCGACTAGCTTAACTCGTTCGATCAAGTGACTCGTTCGACTAGCTTAACTCGTTCGATCAAGTGACTCGTTCGATCAATTGGAAGAGTAAGTCTAACTCGACTACCCTTTTGCTCGTTCGACTGACCTTGTTCCTTCGATGAATATTGCTCGTTCGATGACCTTGTTCCTTCAATGAATATTGCTCGTTCGATGACCTTGTTTGTTCGATGACCTTGCTTGTTCGACTACCCTTTCTTGTTCGACTAAAATACCACGTTCGATGAATATTGTTGAAATGATGAAAGTTGGTTCTTGTGAACAGTAAAGAGACAATAGAACAAAAGGTGACAAAAACAAAAAAAAAATTTCTAATAAACACAAAGGAAACAGTAACGTGACAAAGAAAATGTAGTGTGACACAGTAACGAGTGAATAAGAGTATATAATCCTAGATCTTTAACTTTTTTATGCTCTTGATACCACTTGATAATACTAATAATTATCCTAACCAATACAACAACTACTAGGAATGATCAAAGAAATAAGAGTGGAACTTGTAATATTAGCTTCATATAAATCACACACTTAAAGCAATGATACAAACCCTAAATGACTACAATACCTTGAGAGCACTTCAAGAACACCAACCTCTCAAGTGAGGATGGGAGGTTCTATTTATAGTTTTTGTGATGGATGGGCTTGGACTTGGGTGGGCTATTACATCGGCCTTCTTAATACAATACTTAACATAAAAGCTTAAGTCCAAGCCCTATTGACTAAATATACTAATTACACAACGACACGTTTAATACAATAAATAACGACAATGACCATCGCTTTTTATAAATCCTAACAAGATGTGATACGAAGAATTATACTTAGTCTAGCACGCGGAATTTACTAGCTAGTACTTAGAAGATCTTATATGTTTTGTATGAATTGAATAAACAAAGAACACAGAATAATAACTTCCAACGATTCAATATTATTAGCAAATAATACGAGTGATCTTCCTATCACTAGGGTTTACAACCTTGAATCTTTCTAATACGTATATTGCATTGTGTGTCTATATCATCTTTTAAACCTTAACCTAGGCAATCCTTTTATAGACCAAGGATTCCTGTACAAGATAACTATCAATCTATTCTTATACGATATACACAATATATTTTCCATAATTATCTACTTTACAATAAATCATAAACCGTCTGAACTTCTTCACTCAGCAGTCTTAACTGCTCTTGTCTTCACTACTCTTCAGCAGTCTTAACTTCTTCCTTCAACAGTTCTAACTGTTACCTCCAACAGTCTTAACTGCTTAAGCTTAATTCCTAACAATCCTCCCCTAAACTTATGATTTCCTCCCAATCATTAAGTTTCTTCAAATTAAGCTTCGTCTTCTTAATGCTGAAAATTCTTTCAAATACCCATCAAGCAAATCTCTTAGATCTAGCTTTTACTTCTTGTGCAAGGTTGAATATCTTCGTTACCAGCATATTAGCCATCTCAGACTCTTCATTAGCTTCCAGTTTTGCAAATACCAGCATAGTCAACACACCTGGTCTGAGTGGATAATTCTTTTCAACCAACATATATATCTCTACTCCATCCTTTGTAGATACTCTGTGTACTCCACATGTACCAAATAACTTCCAAGAGATATCCTTGACTTGAGCTTGAAATCTCCAAATCGATTCTCCACCATCTGGTTCATACAATCTCTTCAATTGTACCCATAGTTCTTTGTCTTTATCTTCAACTGGATCAATATCTCTGAACTTCTCTTTTACTAAACTCCAAAGTTGATTTAGATCTTCTCTGTCAAATCCTTTAAGCAAATCTTCAAACAACTTATATCTTTCAGAAACATCTCCTAACCTGATAATCTTCCAACCCTTCATTCTACCATCAGTAAACACTTCCCAGTCAATTATTGGATGTTTGACCTGCAAAGGTTTAATGTAAGAATACTCTGGAATAATCACCATCATGCTTTTAATCTTCTCATCAGTTAATCCTTCTTCATCACACTTTTGTTTCTTAGCAACTTCTGATTCCATAGATTCTGCTTCCCTCTTCTTACCTGTTTTGACATTTCTTCTTGGAGAATTCAAAATAGCATAAGTTTCACAAAATTCTTTTTCAATAACAGCATAAGACATTCCCTTGAAATCTTTCATTGAGTAATTTGCTGAGTTCTTCAGATAATGCTTCATATCCTCAACAAGTTCTCTCTTTGTAGGTAACTTAGTCTTGTACCCTGACTTATGGCTTTCTCTTATTCTATGAATCAGATCTTCCCACTTTGTAACTCTATTCTTCTTAAGTATAAATTCCTTAAGCTCCTCTGTCTTCTCATCTTCATTTAACTCTTGATCTCTAAGAACCATAGAAGCTTGTGCTCTTACCATTACATCAGAATCTAGAAAATATTGCAACTGATCATTGAATTCTTCTTTATCTACTTCATTCGATCTTTTCCTTCCCATGAATTCAGCTATATTCCTTATATCATCAACAGCTAATTTCCTTGCAAATTATTCATCATGATCCATCTGGGCTTGTTTAACTTCCTTTTCAGCTTCCTTATCAGCCAAATCTTCTTCTAACATTAGCCTTGCAACCTCTGCATCATGATCAATCTGTTCTTTAGTTTTTGGCTTCAACCTTTTAAGTCTTTCAAGTTCTTGAACAGCAGCCACTTCTTCAGATGTCATAGGATTCTTTCCTTTATTTGCTCTTCTCCTTTCATATTCTTGTTCAGCAGAAGTTTCTTCAGTTGGAACTGCTTGTTGTTCTGACTCAGCAGTTTGAACTGTTACTTGCTCTGTCTCTTTTTCTGTCTCAGCGGTTTGAACTGCTTCTTTATTTGCAACTGCTTCAGCTGAATCTTACCAGAACAGTCTTTTTCTTGTTCAGAACCTTCTTCATACCTCCCCTGAGATCCTGATCTATCTTCAAATTTCCTTTCTTTACCAAACTTCCTCCCCTGTTTGGAAGAATTTTCATCATCCCCGTTCGAACCATCAGAATCATCATCATCAGAATCATCATCCACGATCACTCTTGCCCCTTTCTTTTGCAACTGTTCTTCAAGCTTCTTCACCCTTTTTGTTAGCTTTGTGTAAACTCTGGCAAATGTCTCCTTGTGAGCTTTGAATTCCTCCTTGGTTTGCTTTAGCTCCTTCTCCAAAGTGTCAACCTGAGCTACTAACTTGGTACATAAAGCCGTCAATTCAGTTTGTGAAGAACTACCCTCATCACTTCTAGCTGTATTACCTGCTATGAGAGGTGAATCTTTGGGCAAGGATGCAGTCACAACCCTAGTTAGACTAGGTTTAGACCTTCTCCTATAAGTGATGGGTGGTTGTTGGGTTGTTTCAAAGTCTTGAGTGGATGTGTGATGGGGATCAGTTGGAACTGCTGAACCTTCACCCAACTCAGTTTGAATCATTTGAGGAAATAATGGAACTGGTTCCCCTTGAAAATGTTTACTAGCCATAGTCATATTTTGAAAAACCTTTGATTGTAGACTAGGCGTAGGAAAAATTTCAGTTGGTTCTGTAAGCAGGTTTTTCTTTTTATTCAAAATTGTTTGAACAAACCTGGGATACATTAAAAACTTTGTTTTACTTTCAACATTTGATGTCATACCCTCAAAAATATACTTTGACCAGTTAAAAACTCTGTTTGTAGACAAGCAAACGAGAGCAATAGCAATATTGCTACTGAATTGTTCCCAAGCAGTCTTTTTATTACTTAAACATAATAGAAGAGTATGTATAAAAAATCTCCATTGGGGTGAAAAACATGCCTTTTGAAAAGTCAATTTATGTTCAGATGTATTATACCCCATTTTTTCAAGTTCTTCCCAAATTTCAGTATTTAGCATGGTGTCGATACCATCTGAGTCATTTAGTTTAAGATGTCTCCTAAGTATAGACTCGGCAACAACAAATTTAATGCCATCTACTTTAGTATGAATTTCTAAGTTTCCATCACCACGTGTCAAGATAGATGAATTCTGCTAGAACTGTGTGATGTGCGAAACATAAATAGTAGGAGAAACAGTTAGAGCATACCTTATGTGAGAGTGGTTGAGAAAATCCACAACCTCATAAAATTTTGGCCCATCTCCTTGCTCTGTTTTCTCTAAAAACACAACCTGGTTGTGACGCTTAGCAAAATCCAATCTTGCCATTCTTAGTAAAAAATATTAGTTAACAACCATGAATAGTAATAATGGTGAGTGAAAAGATAGAAGATGAAAGTAATATTGAGAGTTTATGGAGAGAGTTAGGGTTACAAGTTGACCGACTTAAGAAATATGGTAACTATTTATTTTAGTATAAGAATATAATAAAATAAAAGTTAAAAATATCTATAAGAGGATCCCCTGAAATCCGTAATTCTACCAGTAAAAATCTTAACAAACCGCCAACGGCTAGTTTTTACTCCAAAATTAATTACCGACACGTTAGTCATAACGGCTAGTTGAACTGTACCAATATTTTGTACTACCCGTCTCAACTGTTGAAAAATTTTATTGAGCCGTCCCAACTTTTTGAAATAAGAATTTTAAAATAACATGGCTCATACATAGTTTTTAGCAAACTATCAGCTATCAACGGATTTGATATGTCTTTACCAATAGCCGTTTGCTTTGGACTAGCCAACTCTTCACATTTAGATATGGTGAGCTGATAACCATACAATTTTTGGCAAATTGTCAACCATAAACGGATTTGATTAGTCTTTACCAGAAACAGTTTGCACTGGACTAGTTGGTTCTTATGTGGATAAGACATGGTGAACCAATTACCATTTGTTGTATGCAAGGATCACATACTAATCTCCAGAACACCATTAAGTCCAAAACATCAAGCATTCATAATTCCTTGGTGTGTACTCTCCAATCCTGCAATTGTTAGTCCAAAAACAAAGAATTCCAAATACAAGCACATGAGTAACAATGCATATAACAAGAAAAATTAATTTCCTTGTGGAACCCAAGCCAAATCAGACTTAGGCTTTCCTCTAGCATCAACATAATTTATTCTTTTCAAAATAATCTTAGCACCATTGGGTTGAATTGGTCTCCATACCCAACATGCTGAAGCATTCACTCCATTTCCCATGTTTCCCTTAGCAGTGTTTTTATTCACACCAGTACCAATTACCCTACTAGCAGTTGGAACTGCTGGCTTGGCAGTTGTTACCTTAGGTTTCCAAACTTGGTTTTTCACCACTGCTTTCTCATAAAAAGGTCTTTTACCAGTTGTGTAAGATGGTTTAAAAACATTTATTTGATTTTGAACTGGTGGCCTTGGGTGAATTGGTCTCATAGGTCTGACAGTTGGAACTGTTGGTCTAGCAGTTGGAACTGCTCTAGGTCCAGACCTTAAAAGAACTGATCTAGGTATCATCCTATCATTCCTAGGAGAAGATTGAGATCTTGCAATGCTCAACCTATGATTTGTATATCCAGATACCCATTTATCACAATAATCTGCAAGATGATCAAAACTACCACAAGAGTAACAAGCTTTCCTATAGCAAACAAAATCCTTTCCTAATTGATGGGATTTGAGGTCATTCCAATTCCTCTGGTTACCTCTTGGCTTGTTTGTGGTTCTATACATCTCTGCATACCTAACTGTTGGTCTAAAAGGTTTGGCATTTGTACTAGGCCTAACAGTCTCAGGTTTAACCATCTTTGGAACTTTTGGTTCCTCCACATTTGCACTAACAGGCTTAACTACAGCCTGATCATCCTCATCATCAGAAGTCCATTCCTCAATTGTTGGAGCATCTGAGTCCTTAGGTGAGGACCTATCAGAAGACACCTTGTCCTCAGATAGTGATTTATCACTTGCACTTACAAACACAGGTTTATCAACTACATCCTTCTTAGTTTGAGGACCATAGTTAAGTTTAGGTAATTGAAATTCAGTCTGTCCTGTGTGTTCTAAGTCTATACCTTTAGGTGATGGAATTCCTCTATAAGGAGGTGGAACTGACTTATATCCTAGGCCTGACTTAGCTTTATTCTGAATCTGACTCTCAATTATCTTTTTAACACCTTGTGATGTGTATTCAAGTGTATCTACACTCATCTGAATGTTCTCCTTAGCCTTCTTAACCTGTTCTAGCTCATGTTTTAAAACAGTGATTTCATTCTCTCTAAACATTAAGTCTCTCTTAACAATAATCATATCATCAGAAAACTTAGACTCATTGTTTTGATAATGAATAATTTTCTCTTCTAACACAGCTAAAGCTCTCTTATGATTTGCTAAGCTAAAAGCAGTTTCTCTTAATTCTTTCCACTGACTCTCATATTTTGTTTTAAGTGTTTCTAATTCTTTTAAAGCTTCACAAGATTTAGAACATTTTGAATTTGTACCTCAGAATCAGAAAATGCCATGAGAGCAACTTCTGTAGATGCTTCTGCTTCCTCCTCTGCAATATAGCTCCAGTCAAATCCTAAGCCATCAATAGCAACCATGGCTTTCGAGCTTGAATCAGTAACCTCCACAACTCTTGACTTGTTACCATATGCTCTACTCTTTCCATCTTGTTGACTTGGCAATCTGCACTCCCTTGAGTAATGACCTTTCTTGTGGCAATTGTAGCACTCAATCTTGGATTTGTCATACCCTGCAACATCATTACTGTTTATGACAATCTTCTTGCCAGTCTTCTTCAAGAATCTTCTAGCTCTCAAACTGAGAAGAGAGAGCTGCCACTTAATATCCATCTCTTCAATATCATCTTCATCAATCTCTTGAAGATCTGAATGAGTCAACATACTTCCATTGTGCTGAGTAGTCAGGAATGCACAATAAATATCATCATTCAAAAGTCCACTAGTACTACTTGAGGTGCTAGCAGTACCAAGATTTGCACTAGCAGTTCCAACTGCTCCAGCAACTTGCACTTCATCATCTGGATTTGAGGAACTGGGAGTTGATACAAAGGCCAAATTCCCTGAGCTTGAGCTTGAACTTGATCCAGCAGACTTCTTAATCTCATGTTTAATTATCTTGAAGTTGCTATATAGATCCATTAAGCTCATGGAATCTATGTCGGGCTTATTTTTCCATACTACCACATGCATAGCCCATTCAGAAGGTAGACTTCTCAGAAACTTTGAGTTGAGATCTTCCTGAGGCATCTCAATCCCTAAAACAGCTAATTGGCTCACCAACTTTTGAAGCCTATTGAACATATGATCCAACGACTCATTACTTGTTGCAGTAAAGTTCTCCAACTGATGCTTGAGAAGAGTCTTATGAGTTTTCTTCGTGGCTTCATTCCCACCATATCTTGCTACAATAGCTTCGAAAAGAGATTTAGCACACTTGAACTTACTAAAATTCAGCAACTGATCATTAGGAATAGTCATCAGAAGCAAACTCCTAGCCTTGATATCATTCTTGTATCTTGCCTTCTCTTCATTAGTAGTTGGCTTTGTCTGCACTGTAGTCTCAGATTTACCTTCAACAACAGTTGTTGTTACAACAGGGGTAAACGAGTTTCCATCTTCAATGATCACCCATAGTGCATAGTCTTGCACATGGAAAAACTGCTCAATTCGAAGTCTCCACATGTCGAACTCATTAGGTTTAAGCATAGGAAGCTTAGCAGCAATGTTAGTTGTGGATGGTGTTGTTTCCATGTCCATCTTTGTTCTTCTCGGATCTTCTAAATCTATGTATCAGTAACCTGTCTCTGATACCACTTGACCGGATCTACACACACTCCTTGTGTTAGATGTGATACGAAGAATTATACTTAATCTAGCACGCGGAATTTACTAGCTAGTACTTAGAAGATCTTATATGTTTTGTATGAATTGAATAAACAAAGAACATAGAATAATAACTTCCAACGATTCAATATTATTAGCAAATAATACGAGTGATCTTCCTATCACTAGGGTTTACAACCTTGAATCTTTCTAATACGTATATTGTATTGTGTGTCTATATCATCTTTTAAACCTTAACCTAGGCAATCCTTTTATAGACCAAGGATTCCTGTACAAGATAACTATCAATCTATTCTTATACGATATACACAATATATTTTCCATAATTATCTACTTTACAATAAATCATAAACCGTCTGAACTTCTTCACTCAGCAGTCTTAACTGCTCTTGTCTTCACTACTCTTCAGCAGTCTTAACTTCTTCCTTCAACAGTTCTAACTGTTACCTCCAACAGTCTTAACTGCTGAAGCTTAATTCCTAACATTTCGCAAATGAAACCAGAACCAAACGTGCTCACCTAGTCACATGATTAACATAAATCGAACCAGGAGAAATATTTATCTGATTAAACACTTGTTACTCTACTAAGAGAAAATTCGGTACAATGACAAATTACACCTTATACCAAAACGACAAGTTGAAAAATATCACTAGTTATCCTCATAAACCAATTGACACAAGAAACCACATTTATTCGTCAACATCGTTTCAACATCTATCATGGACTGAATCTCGGGGTGAGATTCCATTTAAGGGGGTAAGACTGTAACCACCGGTAAATTTCACCTTGTGTTAAACCAACACAATATTCTAATGAAAGAAAACGTATCCATTTTCTATGTATAGTTTTTTTTTTTTTTTTTTTTTTTTTTTTTTTTTTTTTTTAAATTTAAACGTTATCAGTTTAACTAATCCCAACAACTAACTAATGTGACGTAACTCACATTCTTAATAAACGTGCTCACCAACACCAACATGCCTTATGTTTATTTCACCTAAACATCCTTATATGCCAAGTATAAAAGTTTTCAAACTTTTATTTACCACTTTACGTTATTTCATTAACATACTTAACGTACAAACTAAATGTTTGCCAATTATTAGAGTTTTCACAAAACCCTAATTTATTATATATATGATTTTATATATTTAAATAAAAAACGTTAAAGTACAATACTTTGAAGCATTAGTATAAGTCTCTAAAGCATAGAAACTTTAACTTTAATTTAAATTATATTATAAACCTCAGTATACACACTTTAAAGCACACCTTACAAAACTATAATGCATTAACCTTAAACTTGATTTTCTCATAATATTATAAGCCTAATGTACAACTTCCTAAAGCTCATGGTACAAGTATATAATGAATAAACTCAAAAATATATTTATTTCATTTCTATTTTGAATCTTGCGACCAAGTAACCAAACAAGGATTGCACCTTGAATATTTCAGGTTTATTTTTAAATATTTAATACCAATTATTATTACGTTTTTAATAAATGATATTACTTTTAGTAACAATCACAAAAGTTTAATCGTGTGAATTTTACTCACAACCAACACAAGATTAGGATGAGTCTATATGTTCAAAATACTCAAATTCATCAATAGTCATATTTCATATGAACTATTGCCACTTTGTGGTTTTTACATTATACTCTTTACGTAATACGAGTACTCAAACTTATGTTATTAGGTTTTATCAATGTATACGCTCTCCGTTAAACTTATCACACGTCTAATATAATTGGTTGGAGTATATTGATAATCTTTGACATTTTTATAAGTATTATATTTTTACGTTACCCAGTTTTAAGTTTCGTGACTTAAGGGCTTACCGTTAGTAATTACCGGGATCAAACTGTACCCTCTAAACCATAAACTATTAATAAATCTAAAGATTATCACAATCTACTATTCATCTCCTAAGGCCACGTCAACAACACTACATATATACATGTTACAAATACATTAAACTACCAATATGTTAACAAAATACCTGTCCCATAATTATGCAACATATCAATTGTCAGATTCATACCATACGTGCCTTATTTTTTATCATGCATGAAAAAACCATATGTGTTTCATCATGCTACTTTCAATAATGCATGGTTCTATACGTGTCCTTATCTTTGAAATATAAACACTTTATAAATATTCATTGAACATGAAAACGTGAAAACTTTATACCTATGTTAAAAATAAATGCATCCACGTTTCTAATTAGTCAAACGTGTCATCATAGAAAGGAAATCTTTAAAAGTGAGTTAACTATATAATACTTGTTAGATTGAAATATGCAAAGAAAAGCAACGTGAGACCAACTTCAGTATATCAAATTTCCAACACAAACTTATATACACACACTCTTACTAGTTGTAATAAAGCCATAAGTAGGAAAGGGAAGGATTTTAACCAAGTTTTAAAATTTGGAAAGCTTTGATAAACATTTGAGTCGATTTGCTTTATTTTGGTTCTAGCCGAGTTTTTTCACAACAAGGTCTTGGTATGTCTCCGCAACCCTTATCAATCCTCATTACATATTTTAGTACCATTTAAATATGTTTATAATCAGTTACTAAGTTAATACAAGATAAAAATGGATTTTCTTTTCTTTCTTTTATTACTGAGAACAAAGCACTTCTTTAGTTACTATTGTATATTTTTTTTTCTTAAACACACTAGCTATAAGATTTGTAGTGTAAATGAACTCATAAACATGTTAGAAGGTCACAAAAACAAGGCCATGAGTTTTTAAACATGTTTCGGATTAACTTGTTTCTTTTTCCTTCTTGTCGCAAACCAACCCAAACACCCCTCTCTAGTCATATTTTTAATCCCACAAGTCAAAAGCTACAAACTAAACAATTAAACAATCTTAATAAGTCCTTAACCCAATTTTTGAAACAGCAAAACCATGGCCAAAAAACCCACCATGCCTCATTTAATTTTCCTTGTTTACTTTGGTCGCGAACAACAAAAAACAAACGCACCCTTTTTATTGGGCTTTAAGGCCCATAAGCCATTTAATAAGCTAATAAGCCCTCTACAGCTTATTTAAAAACTTAACATTTCTTATTTTGATTAGCCATAACGTGCCACACCCTTTTCTAAATCGAAAATGCCAAATTTATGAAATAAGGACTATGCATATAAGAGGGCCTGTTTTGCAAAAACTCTAAAACTATATATAAAAAGGATTAAATTTAAAAACTAATTAATGCTTGGGGATAAAAAGTGTAATTATGAATTAATAAGTTACAAAAAAGACCTCCGGTGCAAATTATATTTAACCAAGGGGTATAAAGTGTCACTTTTGGAACTTCAGGATAGAAACTATTATTTTATTAAAGTTGAGGATGTAAATTGTCAATTTATGAAAGTTAAAGAGTATAAATCGTTATTTTATGAAAGTTCAGGGAAGTGTAACATTTCCATATTTTCTCGGAAATATACTTCTAACTCGTTTTGGCTCGGTTTTGATAAAAAGCAACATACGAAGTATTTACATATTCACATCAAATCGATCGAACTTTATATGTAAACAACGTTTAACATAATCGATCAACGTTCGAAGAAACTCCAAAACTATAAATCTTATCATTTATACTTTTCTCGCTCAACCGTACGCATTATACTAAATTCACCCAACGGTTCACATATAAATATCAATAGTACACTTGTTGTACAAATACTAAATACCATCACACATTATTATTTAAAGGCTGAACATAAATAAACATACTGAGACTTGACATATCTACTTAGGTTGCGTGTCGGAGCAGTTTATTCTCAAAACTTGATTAGTTTTCCAACCAGAGTACTATATCATCCAAGGTGAGTCATAGCCCCTCTTTTTCTTATTTTGAACTCCTTGAGGGAGATACATGCTCGTTTTACTTACATATTTTACTTGTTTACTTTAAACATTTTACTCGGTTGATAAAACACTCTATTTGTTTATTGAAACATATTACATGTTACAAACTTGAACACAAGTATTTTCTGCATGCTATCCTGATTAATATTGCCTAAGTTACACACTATTGCCACTAAAAGTCCCTCATATCATGAGCCATTAATCACTTGCGAGTGAACGCGAATATAGTGAATAGATCTATTGGCAGTTGACACCCTATTTGTGTTGCTGGGTAAGTTGCCAAATGCAATTTATTTGAGATTAAACAGGAAGTTGGCAAGCTCCTGCCCGAGGGCCTTGTTACTTACATTTTTATAATGTCAGTAACGTACGTCATTATTATGATGTCCATCTGTTAAGGTTTGCATGTCATGAGACTTAGAGAAATATACTGTACTGCAATATTACTGTTTTACTATAATTGTATTTATATACAATTATCCAACTTGAAACTTGTGTTCAACGGATTATTATACAAACACTATAGGTGTAAAACAACGTAGCCCACTATTCATTTTGTCGATATTTTTAATCATTACAATTATCGCCCAAACTTAAAACTATTGAAATCAATTGTTTTCCTTATAAACTCTATGAACTCACCAACCTTTGTGTTGACACTTTTAGCATGTTTATCTCAGGTCCATAATGAACGAGGATGGCACGAAGGGGCGCGGATACTGATAGAAGGCTAAAATCTAATTATCATTCGAAACTTATTTAACAAACTGTAAAACTACGGGGACCTCATTTTGTAAACTCTAATATTTTAATGATAAATCTTTTAAAACGACTCAATTAGAGTTTGTTTTCTATTATTATAACTGTTGTGCCATCGTGTAACACCCAGTTTGAATTCCACTGCCTATCACGAAATTGGGGGTGTTACACATGAGTTGGTGCTGGTGATGGTTCTGGGACTGGTGATGTTGGTTTTGTTGTTGAGTTGTTGTTGTTGTTGTTGTTGTTATAGTTGTAGTTGTTGGTTGTGGTTCTGTTGTTGTTGCTGTTGGTGGTGGTGATGTTATTGATGATGGTGATGGTAACAGGACCTTCTCCTCCAGTGTGGTTAAGGGAAACGAATAACTGAGATCACTTAGGTTACCCATGGGCAAACTAGTCGTGGTATCCACTAAGGAAACGGACATAATAAGACCAGCTATCAGCGTTGGCGTGATGTTAGTACTGGTCGGATTTCCGAGCAATCCTCGTGGAAGTTTTATTAAAGAACTCACTACACTCAATCCGAAATCCACAAAAGGATTTATGTTCACGACAGGGCAAATGAGTTGGTCGAACTCAGAGGTCCTAAGAGGACTACTGGTTTCAGACTCCTTCTTCGACCTAATCTCCCATAGACGCAATGTTGATTCAGCTCCGTCCCTCTTATCCTCTCCAGCATCGTCATCATGACGAGCACTTCTAGTTCTATCCTCCGAATTATCCTCCCTTTTCTTAGAAGGTTCGCCTTTCTCCTGTTCCACCCCCTCATGCCCTGAGGCAACCGGCTCTTCGCCTAAGTTTGTTTTCCTCGATTGTTCTACCTCAGTAGCAACAAGTTCATCCATCAGCACATCCTCAATTCCAAAATCACTTTCTTCCTCTTCAATGGCGCTTTCCATCTGGATTTTCTTGTGTTTACCCGTTTCCTTTCAACCTGATAAGGTGTAATTTTATACATTTTTAAAGGGTCATTTAGCCTCTAAGTCCGTACATATTCAATCATTTTTTGCCTTGAATCGTTTCTATTTGAGGTTTAGGTACTTGAGAAGCAAATGCTGGAAAATGGAGTGTTTCAGACTCGATTAGACGGAAAAACGAAGAAAACAACAACATCGAGAAAAACGTCAGAAAAAGGCATTTAGGACGGCATCACATTTACAAAGTGACGACGTCACTTGAAGATTACGAAGATGCTGAACTTTCAGAATTTGAAAGTGACGGTTTAGGCGATGT
Organism: Artemisia tridentata subsp. tridentata; assembly: GCA_021014915.2. NCBI lineage: Eukaryota > Viridiplantae > Streptophyta > Magnoliopsida > Asterales > Asteraceae > Artemisia > Artemisia tridentata. The sequence continues at coordinate 389,185,660 of CP139509.1, forward strand.
AGACGACCTCGAGCTGACGGCGTCCTGACCAAGAATATAAAGAGCGACGGCGTCACAATCCATAAGGTGACGTCATCACAACTAAGTCGGTGGAATTCCCGAAACACTAATGTCGGCGAGCTGACGGTGTCACAACCGTAATCCTATATATATTTTCGTATTATTTTCATTAGAGTGTGGAACTTTGTGGGAAGCATTAGAGATAAACCCTAGTCTAAATTTTATCAGCTTTTTAAGGCTTTTAGCCCCAAGACTCATTATTTATTGATAAGATAAGTTGTTTAATTCAATCATTCAATTATGTTTACTTGTGATTGTTTGATTCCTTTATCTGCTTTTCTTTTCATTACTATGCTAGGTGATATGTGCCTAATTACACATATCTTTTATACTGTTTGAACCCACAAAAACGACCAAAAACACACAAATGACCCTATAAAAGTTACAAATTCATCAAAATGTGTTTTTATGTGATTCAGGTACAAAAGATTGAAAAACAAGTGAAAAACACACAAAGTTTACACAATTGTCATTTTCAGTCCTTGAAGTTTCATATTTTGGCAAAACTAGTCCCTGAAGGTTTAAAATGAATGAAAAGTCAACTTTAGTCCTTGGATAATCAAACTTGTTCAAAATAGTCCCTGGATGAAAGTTTTCTACAATTGGCAATTTTTACCCCTCAAGTTACAAAATTGACAAAATTAGTCCCTGGGTATTTAAAAAAGTGAAATTTATCAAAATATACCCTTGTACTATTCATAACTTACAATTTGGAACCTTTTGATAACTTTTGGAAAATTACAATTTCACCCCTTCAACTTTGAAAAATGTCATAAAAGGTCCCCGGGTGTTTTAAATTGTAATAAAAACAATAAAGGTCCTTTGGTTTATCTAACTTGGCAATAATGGTCCTTGTGATAACTTATGAAATGTTGCAGGTTTAGTCCTTCAAGAAAGCAGAAATTACAAGTTTAGTCCTTGTGCTTATTTAAACCAAAAATCCGGATCCAACATAATACCCCAAAATCCAAATAACTAAACCATTTACCCAACCCTTTTAATATTACCCAACCCAGCCCAAAATAATTACCCAATCCCTAAACCCATCAACCCGACCCACTCACCCTTTTATTTAAATAAAAAGTTTGACTTCGGTCAAACTTCTTATCCCTTCCCTCAAACCGCCTAAACATAACCAGTCATCACCACCACCTCACCATTTTCCACAGCTGTCTCACCACCTCATTCCCCCCTCCATACACGTTACCTAACACATCCAAACTCAATAAATGCTTCTCCCCAACTCTCACTGACTAAACCAGAGGATTAAGCCACTTGCCACGTTTCCCGCCAAAATCATTCAAAGGCTAGGATGAGTTTCAGTCATCCAATGGACAAGATTTAAAGTGGGATTTGACCAGAAGACCAAGTGGAACTCAGAGATGTATAAAGAAGAGAAGAGAGGCAAGAGAAAAAACTACCTTGGATTAGCCATAGGTCACGTAGTATAACTTAGTTTATTGTTTTCCTTTAATTTAAAGTCTTTTAGAGTTTAAATGTAGTAGTGATCCTCAAATTAGTGTAATGAAACATCAATTCCAGTTTAATTTCAGTTATCTTTAAATTTCAAGTTTTTTCACTTAATTTCCTTTAATTTTCAAGTCACTTTAATTTCTTGTTAAGTAGTTGTTTCTTGGACTTCTTAAGCCACATAAGCTCCTGAAAAAAGGTTTAAAGCTTGTAGAATCCATTAAAATCAGTTTAGTCTTTAAAATTCAGAAAATAGATAGAAAATCAAGAAAAATCAATGAAAAATCAAAAATAGTATGTTCATGGTGTACAAGCTTGGAGCATGGCTATTATGGATTGCCATAGGTATTAGTGCCTCATGGGAGGCTGTAGGATGTAATTGTGGTCCTTGGTTTCATGTTCTCAGCTTGATTCACTTGTAAGCTTCATTTTTACCATTTTTTGCATTATACTGTTTTAGTCTTAATTATGCTTTGATTTCCATGTTTTTGTGTTTATTTGCTATTTGTTAATGATTATGTAGCTTAATATTAGGTTTGTATGTTTTGGATTGGTCTGTGGTTTGATTATGCATTTTGACTGTCACTTAGCTTGTTTTAGAGAAACCTAGGTTTAGACTTTTGTGACTATTGGTTTAAGCTGAAAAGGGTCTAACTTGACACCTTATGACCTCTGGGATTGATAGAATAGGTTTACACAGGCCTTTGCTTTGAAAACCTCAAAACAGTCCAATTTGAAGGTTTGTTTGGATTTGATATTGATTCTGTGTGAATGGCTGTGTATGATGTTGTTCTTGTTTGAATTACACTATATATGGTCTATTAAACTTAGTTGAAGCCTAACCAAGTAGTTTAGCATGAGAGACAGTCAATTTGACACTTGACTGTCTCCTTATGAGAATTATGAGGTTGTCTGATCCTGAAATCTTGCATACTTGTTTAAATATTGTGCATCTTTGTTTATATCATGTTCTTATAGCTTATTATAACAAAATTAATCAGTAGTTTAAGTTTAAAATTCAGTTTAGTCAAACTTTGTGTTCTTAGTAAAAGTCAAAATTTCATTTTTCTCATTTTTGAATTAACTGTGTAATTTTCTTGTGTTCTTGTTATTTAGTTTCAGTCTAAATGCTCTTAGGGTTTTAAAGTTTTGTTGCTCATCTTGCTTAATGTATTTTTGCTTATTCCTAGTTTCAATGTTTAATAGCTTAATTTGTTGCTTATTTTAGTCTATTTTTGCCCTGCACCAAGGTTTGGGCTGTCAAAACCACAAGCTTGCATAAGCTTGTGGAATTGATCCTAGCCTGGGTTCTTGGCTTCTTTGTGTTGCCTATGTGGCTTATTTAAATATGTTTGTGTTTGTTTTCCATTTGTATCTTAAATCAGATAGCTTATTCACCCTATTTTTTTGTCCCACCTAACTCACTCCACTGAGGCAATCAGTGGAGTTGGAGTTGTCTTCATAAGCTCATATAAGCCCTCATTGAACCTGAGCTTGTGGTCCTAACCAATCACACTCAATGTTTAAATGCCTGTGTAGCTTATTTGAGCTTATTTGATAAGTCAATATAGGAGCTTGTGTTTGCCATTCATTATAGTTCACTGGGTAATCAGTAAACTAACTCAAACTCCATAAGCTCCTAATAAGCTCATTTGAGATCCATAGCTTGTGTATTTTAGCTTTTTAGGAAGCTCATATGCCCAACTATTTGATCCAGCCCTTAAAATTCTTGTTGTAGCCCATTTACTAGGGCTGCAATAAGCTTTAGCTTATCCCTTTTCTGAGTATACTAAGAGACTCAGTAACCATAGCACCTTCATAAGCTCACAAAAAGCTCATCCATGGGACTTAGCTGGTGAAGTTTGTTTCTTTTAGAAGCTAACCAACCAGAAAACAAGTTCCAATTCTTAAATCCTATGCCCTAGCTTATTTGCTAGGGCTGCTAAGAGCTTTTAATTTGTCCCACCCCATCAGTATACACTGATGATCAGGGGAAAATAAGGCATTTTCAAAAGCCTCTAACAAGCTCTCCTGTGGGACCCACAGGCCAAGCTTGGGCTTTTTGGAAAGCCAACCAGATAGACTTGCTACCTCAATTCACTAAATGGCTGTTTGAGCTTATTTCCTGAGCTGAATTTGCCATTCTAAAGGGTTGCAGGGCTGTTTGGGACTGCATGTAATTGGAAGTGCTTATTTAGCTCATGTGAGCTTATTTGCCTAATCCAGTATACATGCTTGTGTAATTTTGTCCATAATACTTGTTCTTATGTTACTTTTTCCTATGTACAGCTTTTCCAAGCTTATTTATGGCTTTTGACCCAACTGTGAGCCACAAGCCCACTGAATAAGCCATAAGCCATGAATCAGCTTATTTATTTGTTTATAAAGTTCCATTTTCTTTAAATATGTTTAATATTAGTCAGTTAATAATCCAGAAAACTTAAAACACAAAGTTTCATTTGGTTTACACAAGGTTTGCACTTTTTCTGCACATTTGCGTATTTTAGCAGTTTCGGCTGATTTTCGTCGATTTTTCATTTCTTTGTTTTTAGGAGTTAGACCCTAAAATTTGGCACGCTTAGAGTTGGCCAGCTTGTGTACATCTAGAATTTTTTGTTTGACTTTTAGAAAGCTTTTAAGCCCTTAAAACTAGGCCCAAAGTCGGGTAGTTTTGCCCTGTGCAGGGTATGCACATCAGCAGTCCTTCATAAGCTTTTGCTTATTTTGGGCTTTTGAGCTTTTTCCTTTAGCTTTTCTTAGTTCTTATAGCTTCTTCACATGTATATCAGTCTATTTTAGCTTTTCATTTTAGCTTATAACTTAAATTCTAGCTTATAGCTTGTTTAGAAATTTCTAGTTTAAAAAAAAATCCTTTATATAACCTACTGTGTAAATAAGCTAGTAATTTCTGGCTTATTGAGCTTGTAAAAAATTAAGTTCCTTTGTAAAAGTTTCTTACAATTAGCTAAAAAGTTATTCTGTAAAAGAAAAAATAAAAGAATAAAATAATTGCAAAAAGTGTGGGGTGTGGGATTCGAACTCGCGACCTCTCGTATAGTATAACATGCACACACAACACACCCCCTTCCCAGTAGCTCTGGAGCACCAGTTCTGTTTTACTTTGCAAACCAATTCTATTTAACCAAGTTTTCTTTGTTTAAGCTATTCGAGTCTTATTTGCTTATTTACAGCTTATTAGAATAAGCTGGGGAATTTGTATTATTTTTCCTAGCATCTTTATGTTATAAAGTATTTATATAAAAATTTTCAGATTTTTTAGATTAGTTTTAGTATTTATTTTGTATTTTTATTTGTAAAATAGTAATTAAATCATAATAAAAAATATAAAAGTCAAAAAAATATAATTCTTTTTTCTAAAATTTTCTTTTATCATATAGAACCTGTAAAAAATATAATTGTACCCATAGTATTTATATTTCACAAAATTTTACATTTTAACTCGCGCACTTACGTAATTTTTAATTAACCCGCGCGAGGTTTTTAGGTTTGCTTAACTTTTACATAATTTTGTAAATTATGAATAAATATTTTAAGTTTATTTAATTTGCATTTAAGCCGTTAAGGCATGCAAATTCCCTCTTTGGGAATGTTTGTTTTTATTCGTTTTGTACGTTTATGTTTATTTAATAAAAACGTACGTTTGTAAATCTTTCGCGTTTTTAGGTTTCTGATTGTACGTTTTTAACGATACAGCTGTGACAGAGCTATGATTATTCACATTCCAGTGTTAGTCAATCAGATTCCGGTTTTTTGTATTCCACATCATTTCATCACACACAGTCGTTGTATTCAGAACGTCACACCTCATCAGGACATAATGACCCGAGGATATAATTCTATACTCCCATGGATTTAAATTGCATTTTCTCCCGGGCTGCCAGGGCCCTTTATTACGGTTGACCGTTCACAAGCGGTTGGCTTGCGTGATAAACCTGACGGTTCGGGAGGAATCAAATTTTGGCGCCGTTGCCGGGGAGGTGTGCTGCGTATGACTTGTGTTTTGTTTATATATCCATCCTTTGTATATATTATATATAATATCATATTTCATTTTTAAAAACAATATAAAACACAAAAATATTTTTCTTTTCTTTCTATATAATATAAAAGCTAAAAATACAAAAATATTTTCCTTTTTCTTTATATATATATAAAATCCAAAAACCAAAAATATTCTCCTTTGCCTTATTATTCATAATTCTGTGAGTGGTCCCCACTCCGATTTCTCACCCAATCATTTCCCCATGAACCATTTAATTCGGGGTCGAGTCAAGCTAGCGACTCGGTTATCAAAAACAGTAGCTTCCTCATGAACAACTTAATTCGAGGTCGAGTCAAGCTAGCGACTCGGTAATCAATAAACAGTAGTCATAACATGGGTTTTCACCCGTGTTTCACTTTTCTTACCCCTTTCTACCACCTAAGTGTGGGGGTGTGCCCCACATTTTGTATATAGATCTGAAAACCAAATGAAAATTGTATATACCAAAAAACAGAATAACTGTTGTGTTTACCCCACTTGGCCAGAAATGTTATCTTTTTACGTTCAAGGATTCGGCATAATAGCCGGGGCTTTGAATATTGAGGACAATATTCAGTTCAAGTGTGGGGGGGGGGGGGGAAATTCTGGCGAATTTCATAAAAAATGTTCCATTTTAGTCCCTTTTTCCCCCAAAATGGCCAAATTTAAAAAAAAAAATTTAGTGGAAGTACTAAGTACTAAACACAACAAATGGTAATCAGTCCACCATGTCTAACACACATAAGGATTGGCTAATCCAGGAGCAAACGGCTCTTGGTAAAGATATCTCAAATCCGTTTATGGCTTGCAATTTGCCCAAAATTGTATGGTATTCGACTCACCATATCCTAAAAAGTGAAGAGTTGACTAGCCCGCAAGGTTATGGCTTGTGGTAAAGGCAGTGGAAAAACCATGATTGGTAATCAGCTCACCAAAGATAATAGTAATAATTTATCTAAGAGTTGGCTAGTCCAGAAGCAAACGGCTTTTGGTAAAGACAAATCAAAACCGTTGACAGCTGATGGTTTGCTTAAAATCATTTGGTTATCAGTGTACCAAAGTTCTTACTTGAACTGAAACATTTGGCTACTCCAGAAGTAATGGCTTTTGGTAAAGAGATTCAAATCCATTAAAATTTTCATAAAAGATTGCTAGGGACTAGCAATAGTTTAGTGTGGGGGATTTGATATGTGCCTAATTACACATATCTTTTATACTGTTTGAACCCACAAAAACGACCAAAAACACACAAATGACCCTATAAAAGTTACAAATTCATCAAAATGTGTTTTTATGTGATTCAGGTACAAAAGATTGAAAAACAAGTGAAAAACACACAAAGTTTACACAATTGTCATTTTCAGTCCCTGAAGTTTCATAATTTGGCAAAACTAGTCCCTGAAGGTTTAAAATGAATGAAAAGTCAACTTTAGTCCTTGGATAATCAAACTTGTTCAAAATAGTCCCTGGATGAAAGTTTTCTACAATTGGCAATTTTTACCCCTCAAGTTACAAAATTGGCAAAATTAGTCCCTGGGTATTTAAAAAAGTGAAATTTATCAAAATATACCCTTGTACTATTCATAACTTACAATTTGGAACCTTTTGATAACTTTTGGAAAATTACAATTTCACCCCTTCAACTTTGAAAAATGTCATAAAAGGTCCCCGGGTGTTTTAAATTGTAATAAAAACAATAAAGGTCCTTTGGTTTATCTAACTTGGCAATAATGGTCCTTGTGATAACTTATGAAATGTTGCAGGTTTAGTCCTTCAAGAAAGCAGAAATTACAAGTTTAGTCCTTGTGCTTATTTAAACCAAAAATCCGGATCCAACATAATACCCCAAAATCCAAATAACTAAACCATTTACCCAACCCTTTTAATATTACCCAACCCAGCCCAAAATAATTACCCAATCCCTAAACCCATCAACCCGACCCACTCACCCTTTTATTTAAATAAAAAGTTTGACTTCGGTCAAACTTCTTATCCCTTCCCTCAAACCGCCTAAACATAACCAGTCATCACCACCACCTCACCATTTTCCACAGCTGTCTCACCACCTCATTCCCCCCTCCATACACGTTACCTAACACATCCAAACTCAATAAATGCTTCTCCCCAACTCTCACTGACTAAACCAGAGGATTAAGCCACTTGCCACGTTTCCCGCCAAAATCATTCAAAGGCTAGGATGAGTTTCAGTCATCCAATGGACAAGATTTAAAGTGGGATTTGACCAGAAGACCAAGTGGAACTCAGAGATGTATAAAGAAGAGAAGAGAGGCAAGAGAAAAACTACCTTGGATTAGCCATAGGTCACGTAGTATAACTTAGTTTATTGTTTTCCTTTAATTTAAAGTCTTTTAGAGTTTAAATGTAGTAGTGATCCTCAAATTAGTGTAATGAAACATCAATTCCAGTTTAATTTCAGTTATCTTTAAATTTCAAGTTTTTTCACTTAATTTCCTTTAATTTTCAAGTCACTTTAATTTCTTGTTAAGTAGTTGTTTCTTGGACTTCTTAAGCCACATAAGCTCCTGAAAAAAGCTTTAAAGCTTGTAGAATCCATTAAAATCAGTTTAGTCTTTAAAATTCAGAAAATAGATAGAAAATCAAGAAAAATCAATGAAAAATCAAAAATAGTGTGTTCATGGTGTACAAGCTTGGAGCATGGCTATTATGGATTGCCATAGGTATTAGTGCCTCATGGGAGGCTGTAGGATGTAATTGTGGTCCTTGGTTTCATGTTCTCAGCTTGATTCACTTGTAAGCTTCATTTTTACCATTTTTTGCATTATACTGTTTTAGTCTTAATTATGCTTTGATTTCCATGTTTTTGTGTTTATTTGCTATTTTTTAATGATTATGTAGCTTAATATTAGGTTTGTATGTTTTGGATTGGTCTGTGGTTTGATTATGCATTTTGACTGTCACTTAGCTTGTTTTAGAGAAACCTAGGTTTAGACTTTTGTGACTATTGGTTTAAGCTGAAAAGGGTCTAACTTGACACCTTATGACCTCTGGGATTGATAGAATAGGTTTACACAGGCCTTTGCTTTGAAAACCTCAAAACAGTCCAATTTGAAGGTTTGTTTGGATTTGATATTGATTCTGTGTGAATGGCTGTGTATGATGTTGTTCTTGTTTGAATTACACTATATATGGTCTATTAAACTCAGTTGAAGCCTAACCAAGTAGTTTAGCATGAGAGACAGTCAATTTGACACTTGACTGTCTCCTTATGAGAATTATGAGGTTGTCTGATCCTGAAATCTTGCATACTTGTTTAAATATTGTGCATCTTTGTTTATATCATGTTCTTATAGCTTATTATAACAAAATTAATCAGTAGTTTAAGTTTAAAATTCAGTTTAGTCAAACTTTGTGTTCTTAGTAAAAGTCAAAATTTCATTTTTCTCATTTTTGAATTAACTGTGTAATTTTCTTGTGTTCTTGTTATTTAGTTTCAGTCTAAATGCTCTTAGGGTTTTAAAGTTTTGTTGCTCATCTTGCTTAATGTATTTTTGCTTATTCCTAGTTTCAATGTTTAATAGCTTAATTTGTTGCTTATTTTAGTCTATTTTTGCCCTGCACCAAGGTTTGGGCTGTCAAAACCACAAGCTTGCATAAGCTTGTGGAATTGATCCTAGCCTGGGTTCTTGGCTTCTTTGTGTTGCCTATGTGGCTTATTTAAATATGTTTGTGTTTGTTTTCCATTTGTAGCTTAAATCAGATAGCTTATTCACCCTATTTTTTTGTCCCACCTAACTCACTCCACTGAGGCAATCAGTGGAGTTGGAGTTGTCTTCATAAGCTCATATAAGCCCTCATTGAACCTGAGCTTGTGGTCCTAACCAATCACACTCAGTGTTTAAATGCCTGTGTAGCTTATTTGAGCTTATTTGATAAGTCAATATAGGAGCTTGTGTTTGCCATTCATTATAGTTCACTGGGTAATCAGTAAACTAACTCAAACTCCATAAGCTCCTAATAAGCTCATTTGAGATCCATAGCTTGTGTATTTTAGCTTTTTAGGAAGCTCATATGCCCAACTATTTGATCCAGCCCTTAAAATTCTTGTTGTAGCCCATTTACTAGGGCTGCAATAAGCTTTAGCTTATCCCTTTTCTGAGTATACTAAGAGACTCAGTAACCATAGCACCTTCATAAGCTCACAAAAAGCTCATCCATGGGACTTAGCTAGTGAAGTTTGTTTCTTTTAGAAGCTAACCAACCAGAAAACAAGTTCCAATTCTTAAATCCTATGCCCTAGCTTATTTGCTAGGGCTGCTAAGAGCTTTTAATTTGTCCCACCCCATCAGTATACACTGATGATCAGGGGAAAATAAGGCATTTTCAAAAGCCTCTAACAAGCTCTCCTGTGGGACCCACAGGCCAAGCTTGGGCTTTTTGGAAAGCCAACCAGATAGACTTGCTACCTCAATTCACTAAATGGCTGTTTGAGCTTATTTCCTGAGCTGAATTTGCCATTCTAAAGGGTTGCAGGGCTGTTTGGGACTGCATGTAATTGGAAGTGCTTATTTAGCTCATGTGAGCTTATTTGCCTAATCCAGTATACATGCTTGTGTAATTTTGTCCATAATACTTGTTCTTATGTTACTTTTTCCTTTGTACAGCTTTTCCAAGCTTATTCATGGCTTTTGACCCAACTGTGAGCCACAAGCCCACTGAATAAGCCATAAGCCATGAATCAGCTTATTTATTTGTTTATAAAGTTCCATTTTCTTTAAATATGTTTAATATTAGTCAGTTAATAATCCAGAAAACTTAAAACACAAAGTTTCATTTGGTTTACACAAGGTTTGCACTTTTTCTGCACATTTGCGTATTTCAGCAGTTTCGGCTGATTTTCGTCGATTTTTCATTTCTTTGTTTTTAGGAGTTAGACCCTAAAATTTGGCACGCTTAGAGTTGGCCAGCTTGTGTACATCTAGAATTTTTTGTTTGACTTTTAGAAAGCTTTTAAGCCCTTAAAACTAGGCCCAAAGTCGGGCAGTTTTGCCCTGTGCAGGGTATGCACATCAGCAGTCCTTCATAAGCTTTTGCTTATTTTGGGCTTTTGAGCTTTTTCCTTTAGCTTTTCTCAGTTCTTATAGCTTCTTCACATGTATATCAGTCTATTTTAGCTTTTCATTTTAGCTTATAACTTAAATTCTTGCTTATAGCTTGTTTAGAAATTTCTAGTTTTAAAAAAAATCCTTTATATAACCTACTGTGTAAATAAGCTAGTAATTTCTGGCTTATTGAGCTTGTAAAAAATTAAGTTCCTTTGTAAAAGTTTCTTACAATTAGCTAAAAAGTTATTCTGTAAAAGAAAAAATAAAAGAATAAAATAATTGCAAAAAGTGTGGGGTGTGGGATTCGAACTCGCGACCTCTCGTATAGTATAACATGCACACACAACACACCCCCTTCCCAGTAGCTCTGGAGCACCAGTTCTGTTTTACTTTGCAAACCAATTCTATTTAACCAAGCTTTCTTTGTTTAAGCTATTCGAGCTTATTTGCTTATTTACAGATTATTAGAATAAGCTGGGGAATTTGTATTATTTTTCCTAGCATCTTTATGTTATAAAGTATTTATATAAAAATTTTCAGATTTTTTAGATTAGTTTTAGTATTTATTTTGTATTTTTATTTGTAAAATAGTAATTAAATCATAATAAAAAATATAAAAGTCAAAAAAATATAATTCTTTTTTCTAAAATTTTCTTTTATCATATAGAACCTGTAAAAAATATAATTGTACCCATAGTATTTATATTTCACAAAATTTTACATTTTAACTCGCGCACTTACGTAATTTTTAATTAACCCGCGCGAGGTTTTTAGGTTTGCTTAACTTTTACATAATTTTGTAAATTATGAATAAATATTTTAAGTTTATTTAATTTGCATTTAAGCCGTTAAGGCATGCAAATTCCCTCTTTGGGAATGTTTGTTTTTATTCGTTTTGTACGTTTATGTTTATTTAATAAAAACGTACGTTTGTAAATCTTTCGCGTTTTTAGGTTTCTGATTGTACGTTTTTAACGATACAGCTGTGACAGAGCTATGATTATTCACATTCCAGTGTTAGTCAATCAGATTCCGGTTTTTTGTATTCCACATCATTTCATCACACACAGTCGTTGTATTCAGAACGTCACACCTCATCAGGACATAATGACCCGAGGATATAATTCTATACTCCCATGGATTTAAATTGCATTTTCTCCCGGGCTGCCAGGGCCCTTTATTACGGTTGACCGTTCACAAGCGGTTGGCTTGCGTGATAAACCTGACGGTTCGGGAGGAATCAAATTTTGGCGCCGTTGCCGGGGAGGTGTGCTGCGTATGACTTGTGTTTTGTTTATATATCCATCCTTTGTATATATTATATATAATATCATATTTCATTTTTAAAAACAATATAAAACACAAAAATATTTTTCTTTTCTTTCTATATAATATAAAAGCTAAAAATACAAAAATATTTTCCTTTTTCTTTATATATATATATAAAATCCAAAAACCAAAAATATTCTCCTTTGCCTTATTATTCATAATTTTGTGAGTGGTCCCCACTCCGATTTCTCACCCAATCATTTCCCCATGAACCATTTAATTCGGGGTCGAGTCAAGCTAGCGACTCGGTTATCAAAAACAGTAGCTTCCTCATGAACAACTTAATTCGAGGTCGAGTCAAGCTAGCGACTCGGTAATCAATAAACAGTAGTCATAACATGGGTTTTCACCCGTGTTTCACTTTTCTTACCCCTTTCTACCACCTAAGTGTGGGGGTGTGCCCCACATTTTGTATATAGATCTGAAAACCAAATGAAAATTGTATATACCAAAAAACAGAATAACTGTTGTGTTTACCCCACTTGGCCAGAAATGTTATCTTTTTACGTTCAAGGATTCGGCATAATAGCCGGGGCTTTGAATATTGAGGACAATATTCAGTTCAAGTGTGGGGGGGGGGGGGGGGAAATTCTGGCGAATTTCATAAAAAATGTTCCATTTTAGTCCCTTTTTCCCCCAAAATGGCCAAATTTAAAAAAAAAAAATTTAGTGGAAGTACTAAGTACTAAACACAACAAATGGTAATCAGTCCACCATGTCTAACACACATAAGGATTGGCTAATCCAGGAGCAAACGGCTCTTGGTAAAGATATCTCAAATCCGTTTATGGCTTGCAATTTGCCCAAAATTGTATGGTATTCGACTCACCATATCCTAAAAAGTGAAGAGTTGACTAGCCCGCAAGGTTATGGCTTGTGGTAAAGGCAGTGGAAAAACCATGATTGGTAATCAGCTCACCAAAGATAATAGTAATAATTTATCTAAGAGTTGGCTAGTCCAGAAGCAAACGGCTTTTGGTAAAGACAAATCAAAACCGTTGACAGCTGATGGTTTGCTTAAAATCATTTGGTTATCAGTGTACCAAAGTTCTTACTTGAACTGAAACATTTGGCTACTCCAGAAGTAATGGCTTTTGGTAAAGAGATTCAAATCCATTAAAATTTTCATAAAAGATTGCTAGGGACTAGCAATAGTTTAGTGTGGGGGATTTGATATGTGCCTAATTACACATATCTTTTATACTGTTTGAACCCACAAAAATGACCAAAAACACACAAATGACCCTATAAAAGTTACAAATTCATCAAAATGTGTTTTTATGTGATTCAGGTACAAAAGATTGAAAAACAAGTGAAAAACACACAAAGTTTACACAATTGTCATTTTCAGTCCCTGAAGTTTCATAATTTGGCAAAACTAGTCCCTGAAGGTTTAAAATGAATGAAAAGTCAACTTTAGTCCTTGGATAATCAAACTTGTTCAAAATAGTCCCTGGATGAAAGTTTTCTACAATTGGCAATTTTTACCCCTCAAGTTACAAAATTGGCAAAATTAGTCCCTAGGTATTTAAAAAAGTGAAATTTATCAAAATATACCCTTGTACTATTCATAACTTACAATTTGGAACCTTTTGATAACTTTTGGAAAATTACAATTTCACCCCTTCAACTTTGAAAAATGTCATAAAAGGTCCACGGGTGTTTTAAATTGTAATAAAAACAATAAAGGTCCTTTGGTTTATCTAACTTGGCAATAATGGTCCTTGTGATAACTTATGAAATGTTGCAGGTTTAGTCCTTCAAGAAAGCAGAAATTACAAGTTTAGTCCTTGTGCTTATTTAAACCAAAAATCCGGATCCAACATAATACCCCAAAATCCAAATAACTAAACCATTTACCCAACCCTTTTAATATTACCCAACCCAGCCCAAAATAATTACCCAATCCCTAAACCCATCAACCCGACCCACTCACCCTTTTATTTAAATAAAAAGTTTGACTTCGGTCAAACTTCTTATCCCTTCCCTCAAACCGCCTAAACATAACCAGTCATCACCACCACCTCACCATTTTCCATAGCTGTCTCACCACCTCATTCCTCCCTCCATACACGTTACCTAACACATCCAAACTCAATAAATGCTTCTCCCCAACTCTCACTGACTAAACCAGAGGATTAAGCCACTTGCCACGTTTCCCGCCAAAATCATTCAAAGGCTAGGATGAGTTTCAGTCATCCAATGTACAAGATTTAAAGTGGGATTTGACCAGAAGACCAAGTGGAACTCAGAGATGTATAAAGAAGAGAAGAGAGGCAAGAGAAAAACTACCTTGGATTAGCCATAGGTCACGTAGTATAACTTAGTTTATTGTTTTCCTTTAATTTAAAGTCTTTTAGAGTTTAAATGTAGTAGTGATCCTCAAATTAGTGTAATGAAACATCAATTCCAGTTTAATTTCAGTTATCTTTAAATTTCAAGTTTTTTCACTTAATTTCCTTTAATTTTCAAGTCACTTTAATTTCTTGTTAAGTAGTTGTTTCTTGGACTTCTTAAGCCACATTAGCTCCTGACAAAAGCTTTAAAGCTTGTAGAATCCATTAAAATCAGTTTAGTCTTTAAAATTCAGAAAATAGATAGAAAATCAAGAAAAATCAATGAAAAATCAAAAATAGTGTGTTCATGGTGTACAAGCTTGGAGCATGGCTATTATGGATTGCCATAGGTATTAGTGCCTCATGGGAGGCTGTAGGATGTAATTGTGGTCCTTGGTTTCATGTTCTCAGCTTGATTCACTTGTAAGCTTCATTTTTACCATTTTTTGCATTATACTGTTTTAGTCTTAATTATGCTTTGATTTCCATGTTTTTGTGTTTATTTGCTATTTGTTAATGATTATGTAGCTTAATATTAGGTTTTTATGTTTTGGATTGGTCTGTGGTTTGATTATGCATTTTGACTGTCACTTAGCTTGTTTTAGAGAAACCTAGGTTTAGACTTTTGTGACTATTGGTTTAAGCTGAAAAGGGTCTAACTTGACACCTTATGACCTCTGGGATTGATAGAATAGGTTTACACAGGCCTTTGCTTTGAAAACCTCAAAACAGTCCAATTTGAAGGTTTGTTTGGATTTGATATTGATTCTGTGTGAATGGCTGTGTATGATGTTGTTCTTGTTTGAATTACACTATATATGGTCTATTAAACTCAGTTGAAGCCTAACCAAGTAGTTTAGCATGAGAGACAGTCAATTTGACACTTGACTGTCTCCTTATGAGAATTATGAGGTTGTCTGATCCTGAAATCTTGCATACTTGTTTAAATATTGTGCATCTTTGTTTATATCATGTTCTTATAGCTTATTATAACAAAATTAATCAGTAGTTTAAGTTTAAAATTCAGTTTAGTCAAACTTTGTGTTCTTAGTAAAAGTCAAAATTTCATTTTTCTCATTTTTGAATTAACTGTGTAATTTTCTTGTGTTCTTGTTATTTAGTTTCAGTCTAAATGCTCTTAGGGTTTTAAAGTTTTGTTGCTCATCTTGCTTAATGTATTTTTTCTTATTCCTAGTTTCAATGTTTAATAGCTTAATTTGTTGCTTATTTTAGTCTATTTTTGCCCTGCACCAAGGTTTGGGCTGTCAAAACCACAAGCTTGCATAAGCTTGTGGAATTGATCCTAGCCTGGGTTCTTGGCTTCTTTGTGTTGCCTATGTGGCTTATTTAAATATGTTTGTGTTTGTTTTCCATTTGTAGCTTAAATCAGATAGCTTATTCACCCTATTTTTTTGTCCCACCTAACTCACTCCACTGAGGCAATCAGTGGAGTTGGAGTTGTCTTCAAAAGCTCATATAAGCCCTCATTGAACCTGAGCTTGTGGTCCTAACCAATCACACTCAGTGTTTAAATGCCTGTGTAGCTTATTTGAGCTTATTTGATAAGTCAATATAGGAGCTTGTGTTTGCCATTCATTATAGTTCACTGGGTAATCAGTAAACTAACTCAAACTCCATAAGCTCCTAATAAGCTCATTTGAGATCCATAGCTTGTGTATTTTAGCTTTTTAGGAAGCTCATATGCCCAACTATTTGATCCAGCCCTTAAAATTCTTGTTGTAGCCCATTTACTAGGGCTGCAATAAGCTTTAGCTTATCCCTTTTCTGAGTATACTAAGAGACTCAGTAACCATAGCACCTTCATAAGCTCACAAAAAGCTCATCCATGGGACTTAGCTGGTGAAGTTTGTTTCTTTTAGAAGCTAACCAACCAGAAAACAAGTTCCAATTCTTAAATCCTATGCCCTAGCTTATTTGCTAGGGCTGCTAAGAGCTTTTAATTTGTCCCACCCCATCAGTATACACTGATGATCAGGGGAAAATAAGGCATTTTCAAAAGCCTCTAACAAGCTCTCCTGTGGGACCCACAGGCCAAGCTTGGGCTTTTTGGAAAGCCAACCAGATAGACTTGCTACCTCAATTCACTAAATGGCTGTTTGAGCTTATTTCCTGAGCTGAATTTGCCATTCTAAAGGGTTGCAGGGCTGTTTGGGACTGCATGTAATTGGAAGTGCTTATTTAGCTCATGTGAGCTTATTTGCCTAATCCAGTATACATGCTTGTGTAATTTTGTCCATAATACTTGTTCTTATGTTACTTTTTCCTTTGTACAGCTTTTCCAAGCTTATTCATGGCTTTTGACCCAACTGTGAGCCACAAGCCCACTGAATAAGCCATAAGCCATGAATCAGCTTATTTATTTGTTTATAAAGTTCCATTTTCTTTAAATATGTTTAATATTAGTCAGTTAATAATCCAGAAAACTTAAAACACAAAGTTTCATTTGGTTTACACAAGGTTTGCACTTTTTCTGCACATTTGCGTATTTCAGCAGTTTCGGCTGATTTTCGTCGATTTTTCATTTCTTTGTTTTTAGGAGTTAGACCCTAAAATTTGGCACGCTTAGAGTTGGCCAGCTTGTGTACATCTAGAATTTTTTGTTTGACTTTTAAAAAGATTTTAAGCCCTTAAAACTAGGCCCAAAGTCGGGCAGTTTTGCCCTGTGCAGGGTATGCACATCAGCAGTCCTTCATAAGCTTTTGCTTATTTTGGGCTTTTGAGCTTTTTCCTTTAGCTTTTCTCAGTTCTTATAGCTTCTTCACATGTATATCAGTCTATTTTAGCTTTTCATTTTAGCTTATAACTTAAATTCTAGCTTATAGCTTGTTTAGAAATTTCTAGTTTTAAAAAAAATCCTTTATATAACCTACTGTGTAAATAAGCTAGTAATTTCTGGCTTATTGAGCTTGTAAAAAATTAAGTTCCTTTGTAAAAGTTTCTTACAATTAGCTAAAAAGTTATTCTGTAAAAGAAAAAATAAAAGAATAAAATAATTGCAAAAAGTGTGGGGTGTGGGATTCGAACTCGCGACCTCTCGTATAGTATAACATGCACACACAACACACCCCCTTCCCAGTAGCTCTGGAGCACCAGTTCTGTTTTACTTTGCAAACCAATTCTATTTAACCAAGTTTTCTTTGTTTAAGCTATTCGAGCTTATTTGCTTATTTACAGCTTATTAGAATAAGCTGGGGAATTTGTATTATTTTTCCTAGCATCTTTATGTTATAAAGTATTTATATAAAAATTTTCAGATTTTTTAGATTAGTTTTAGTATTTATTTTGTATTTTTATTTGTAAAATAGTAATTAAATCATAATAAAAAATATAAAAGTCAAAAAAATATAATTCTTTTTTCTAAAATTTTATTTTATCATATAGAACCTGTAAAAAATATAATTGTACCCATAGTATTTATATTTCAAAAAATTTTACATTTTAACTCGCGCACTTATGTAATTTTTAATTAACCCGCGCGAGGTTTTTAGGTTTGCTTAACTTTTACATAATTTTGTAAATTATGAATAAATATTTTAAGTTTATTTAATTTGCATTTAAGCCGTTAAGGCATGCAAATTCCCTCTTTGGGAATGTTTGTTTTTATTCGTTTTGTACGTTTATGTTTATTTAATAAAAACGTACGTTTGTAAATCTTTCGCGTTTTTAGGTTTCTGATTGTACGTTTTTAACGATACAGCTGTGACAGAGCTATGATTATTCACATTCCAGTGTTAGTCAATCAGATTCCGGTTTTTTGTATTCCACATCATTTCATCACACACAGTCGTTGTATTCAGAACGTCACACCTCATCAGGACATAATGACCCGAGGATATAATTCTATACTCTCATGGATTTAAATTGCATTTTCTCCCGGGCTGCCAGGGCCCTTTATTACGGTTGACCGTTCACAAGCGGTTGGCTTGCGTGATAAACCTGACGGTTCGGGAGGAATCACTAGGCTAGATTTATTAGTATTTGCTTAAGATTGCATGAAACCTAGTTATTGATTATTGTGTGTCGATTCTTGTTTAGTTAGTTGTGATATTTCATTAGGAGTAGGAAAACTGGATGGGTCAAATATATTACTAGCTTGAACGTCCGACTAAACGCTTTGTTATTAGTTAACTTGATGTTCGTTGTATTTAATGCGTGAATTGTGCTTGCATTGTGGAAATTGAGAGTTAAAAGGGTATTCTTAGGCACCGCTCAATTAGAACATAGTTCATAGAGTTAGGGAGTAACCAACCCTCTCTTGATATTAAGGAATACAACGCTCTAACTAAACAAGGACGTGACAACTCGACTAATCAATAAGAGATAACTAGGGATTAATGAGATTATAAGTGAATACACTTTTTCTATCATATGAGTTCACCAATTTACTTTTCTGCATATTAGTTAGTTTAATTTATTTTAATTAGTTTTAAAAAACCAAACTCTTCAAAACCCGATATTTTAAATTGTTTTCTGTTAAATATAAAAATATAAAAAATAATCATCCCTCAACCCTTAGACTTAATTCGTTATACACTTCGAGCCTACCCCACTATTCCCCTAGAGAACGATCAATCCCCCGTGTCTTACCTATACTACACTACAACGGTTAGGTACTCTGCCTAGGAGGATTGTAAAACTTATTGTGTTTTGCAATAATCCGCATGAAGTTTTTGGCGCTGCTGCCGGGGAATAGTCTAGGTTTCGATTCAATCTCCTTTAGGTCTACTCACTAGATTCCTATCAAGTGAGATTTTTATTTGTATCTTTTTAGCTTTCTTTTATTCTATCTTTTTTTTCTTTTGTTCGTAACCTCGTCATTTGCCACCATGGTGAATGATATGCCTTTTAACCAAGACCCACAACACCAAGAACCACCAATTCAAGACCCACCGAACCTTGACCCACCAATACCACCTAGAGCCCATACTCTTGGTGAGTACTTCAAACCTAGCCACGAGGGCTATCGTAACACTATTGAACTTTTCGGAGAAGTCAATGTGTCTCCCTTGCGATCCGACACCATCTGGTTGGTGCAAAATGGATGTGCATTCCATGGAATTCGTTCTGAAGATTCAAACCAATACCTTAAGGATTTTCTTGACCTTAATGTTGGTACTCAGGAGACGACACGCTTGCGTCTCTTCCAATTCTCTCTACATGATCAAGCTACCAATTGGCTTGAGCGTCTACCTGCGGGATCCTTCTCGACTTGGGATGATCTCACTTCTCATTTTCTCGCACAATTTTTCCCACCGGGGAGAACTACTAAGCTAAGGAATGACATTTTGATGTTCCAACAACGTCAAGGTGAAACTCTTTACGAACCGTGGACTCATTTCAAGGACTTACTTCAAAAAGTCCCTCATCATTGCATTGATCTTTGGCTCCAAATCAAAATTTTCTATTATCATGTCAACTACTCCACAAAGCAAGCCATTGACCATCCGGCCAGTGGTAGGCTTCTTGATAAGAATGCGGTAGACGCTTGGGGCATTATAGAGGACTTCGCCCTCTATGACAACAAAAGTTGGAATGACCCTCGTGAGCTTACAAACAAAACGGTCAAGGCAATATCCTTGCCTTCCACTGTCTCAAGCATTCCCGATCGTAGGATCATTGAACTTGAAGATCAAGTGAAATTCTTGATGAGTTCCTACGAAGCTCCTAAACCTTCACATCAAGTGAACAAGATCGCTCCTTCATGTGAATAATGTAGTGGTCCCCATGACACTCGTGATTGCATGGAAAATCCTGAACAAGCTTTTGCGGACTACGCATCCTCGCGTATCGACGGAGCGGGAGAGAAGTGGTTCACTTTTAAACCCAAGCAAAATACTCTTGGTGATTCGTACAACCCTTCTTAGAAAATCACCCAAACTTTAGGTGGAGACAAAATCAAAACTCATCTCAAAATAATTTTTCAAACCTAGCTAATCGTTTTCAACCAAGTGGTTCGTCCTCGAACCGTACCTTTAACAATAATCATTCATTTTTAAATAACTCCAACAATCTCGAAGGATTGGTATCTAATTTTATGTCATCTCAAGAAGCTTGTTTGTCTAATTTTGAAGCCGATTTCAAACAACAACAAAGCGAGATGACATATAAAATTGATACTTTTTAAAGGTTATTAATGATCGAGTAATGGGAGCATACCTAAGTGACACAATCAAGAACCCGAAACTAAGCGTTAATTCTATTTCATCGGTTTTGTCTGCTTAGTCGTGTCCTAAAAAAGAAAGTGCATATTCATGCCCTTCACATCACTTTCACTTGGTCAATACAATCAAAACGTGTTTGAAACAAACTCAAAGCTTTCTACAAAACCAAAAACACATGGAAAATTGTTGATCCCAGCTGAACACTTGATCGAATTCCTAGATATAAGGTCTAAACAACTCGAGCTATAAATGATTCTACAGGTGGTATCAGAGCCTCGTGGCTCGTGATCTAGGATCTACAAGGTGTTTCTATGTTGAATTTATGAAGATATTGAAGGAAGAATTTTCTGTTTTGGTTATCATGTCGAATCTGGTGATATTATGGTTTTTCAGCAACCCTAATTCGATAAAAACAGGAGTTTGATTTTTGGAGACAAGGAAAAGAAGAAGCAGCAGGTAATGGCGTGAATGAATGTAAAATTAGGGTGTTTCAAAACCCTAATTCGATGAAGTCATAAATTAGCAACATGTTAGTGACACTAAAAAGTGTCACTATAAAGCGTCGTCTAGATACCAAGTATCCTTAACAGTTAGTTACTTAGTACTGCTTGTTCAACACTTCCTACTGCCAACACGAGATCAAGCGGAATGTAAGTATTACGTGCTACTGCTGTAGGAGTCGAAGATTTATATGGAGAAAGAAGGTTGTTAGGTTAAACCATGATTCATATAATGGAAATATGCTTAGTGAGGTTACTGGGAATAACTCCACTCCTGAATTTGACGAAGTCTGACGTTACTGATGTTGGGAGTAAGGTTACTAGGTTACTGGTTATTCATTTCTAGTAAATCTCTTCATGTAAGTTACTGCTGCCCATTGAAAGTAAATACTACTCCTAAGTTTATGCTGCTATTGCTCTGTTACTACTGCTTGTGTGAAAGATAGTACTGCTAGTTGAACGATAGTACTACTTCTTAGTTAATGCTACTACTTGATTGTTAATACGGCTGAGACGAATGGTTAGTACTGCTCTCGCTATGAGTTAATACTGCTGGTTCATTCTCAGTTAGTGCTGCTAAGCTATTTTTAGTACTGCTAGTAGTAGTTTGTACTGCCAAGGATGATTAATGTTGTTTGGTCGTTGTTTTAAGTTAATACTGCTGTACTGATAGCATTGGAAGCAGTTTGTTACTACTGATATGGGAATAATGGAATTAATACTGCTAGCCTTGTCCGATAAAAGAAGTTTGTACTGCTAGCTTTATCAGATATTGGACTGTACATGGTCTTGTGCTATCGGACGACACACACAAGAAGATTTTTGGTTTTGGTTTATTTGTTCTTAAAAGATTAAAGGCTCGTATTTATTGGTTTAATTGGTTACGAAGAAGATTGTTTATCACCTATTTGGAGTTGAAGTGGAGTTTCACAGGTTTGTGTTCTTATCATGTCTTAAAAGGATTCTAGCACCTTTTGAAGATAACTTGTTCGTGCTTTTTCAATGTTATGACAAAGACTTGACGAATCTAGCAAAGGTGTGTGATCTACAAACTGATGGTGCTCCATGCTCATATTTGCTATCACTTTAAGGAGTTACGTTGTTGTACTCAGTGTCTCATAGAAAATGAGGATTTTTGTCAAGAGGATGTGGTCTACTTATACTTTGGTCTTGGTATGAGTTCGAAGTCACCTATATAGTACAAGATATAAGACACAGTTTTGGGTTGTTCTACTTCTACATCAAATTGGTTATACTTAGTTTTCTTCATCAGTAATCATTACATAGAGCCTACATTCAAGAGATGGTTAACATATGGGTTTCAGGGGAAGCTTAATGTTAAAATGTTTAACCATTTATATGCTACATCGAGGTGAAGGTTTTTACAACTGCTAGTCGTTATTACTACTGCTGGTTTAAGTTTCTAGTATCTTGAATTTATTTTTAGTAAGCGTTTTGGTGTTCTCTATGGAGGGTAATTTGAGACATTGGAAGGCTGGATTAGAAGTGTAATATTGGTTTGTGGTTGTCGAAATCAAAGTTTCATTTACTTAGAGTCCCCTAGTGGATAATACAAAAAGGGGAATAAGATTTACAAAGAAGAATTGCAACTTATTGAGCCTTGGTGGTATAGCATGGATTAAGGGGAAGTTTGTTTCTTTCATTTTTATATTAACTTCAGGGGAAGTTCGTGCTTATTTGGGTTTTGTCATTATCAACTAGGGGAAGATTGTTGGGAATTATATTTGAGTTGATAAGACAAAACATATGAAAGATGAAGGACTTTAAATACAAAGATTTCAAAGAAGATAATTGTAAAAAATTTGGAAGATATGTTTATTTTCTAATACTTATCCTTTGAAAACCTAATATCTCTATTTTATAAAGAGATATAGGTCATATAGTTTTCTGTGTGTCAAGATGTAAAACACCAGGAAAGTGTGTGTGTGTCCTAGGTGTAGGTTTTGTGAAAAACGCCTAAGGGTTTAGTGTTGGTTTAGCCTCAAGGATATTTGATCCCTGTTATTGTTGAGTAACCATTCTACACTTGATCAAGTAGAATTGGGGCTGTTAGTTGTGTATGTAATTGTTATAGATGATGATGAAGAAAACCTTGTTACAATAACAATTGTTCTTTGATTAATTCCGCTGCATATTGTTATCATTGTTATTGTTTATTCCTAGATGAGATCTAACAAATCTCGAGTTCTAAATGATTCTACAACAGTAAACACAAGAACACAATTAAACAAACAAAGCTTCAATATTATTGATGATAATACGAATACTCAACAATATTAGGGTTACAAGACCTTGAAGGTATAAACTCTATAAAGAATTACGTAAACTCTATAAAACTCGTATTTAACTCTATGCCCTAGGACCTCCTTTTATAGACTAAGGAGTCCTAGTCGGCTTACAATTCTAAGGAAAGTATATCAAATCGTTTCTATACTTATCCTATACAAAACTTGAAACACACGACTTACTATAAACATAAACCGACTAATAAATACTCTAACAGTTTTAACTTTGACTGAGTAGCACTAATTATAACTCTAGCAGCATCAACTCTTCAGCAGTTGAAACTTTGTACTGGCAGCACTAAGTTTGTACTAGCAGCACTAACACACTTAGCGTATATTCCTTGTAGTTTCTTCAGCAGTACTAAGTTTGTTCCAGCAGTCTTATCTTTCCACTAGCAGTCTTAAATACTTAGCATATTATCCATTTAACTTCAAGAGCAGCTGTAGCTTACCAAGAGCAGTCTTAACACAATCATGAGCAGAAGTATCATCAAGAAGCTTTAATCACAAAAATCCTCCCCTAAACTTGATATTTTCCCTAAAATCATCAAGTTTCTTCAATCAAAGCTTCATATTCACCAAGGGATGCTTCCAAACGCTTAATTTTTGGTTCTTCAGTTGTATGATAAACCAAATAAGTTCCAATGACATCTGACTGTCATATTCAACTGTAAGCTTTTCATTCAACATCATTGTAATTGTAGAAAGGGATAAGGGATACTGATAGGATCAAACACTGAGAATGTGTTTAGGATACTTTGAGGTTATATTATCAAGTATGTGGAATCTACTTGACAACATTTAGAAGATTTGTATTGATGTAACAGTAACACAATTTTATGAACAATAAACACAGAGAATAACTTCAAACGATTCAATATGATTAAGCAATAATACGAGTGATCTTAATATCACTAGGGTTACAATGACCTTGAATCTTAACAAAAACATATATGACTGATCTAACCTAGGACCTCCTTTTATAGCACAAGGAGTCCTTTAAAAGATAAGTATCTACCCATATATTTCTAACTAATTGTGATATACATACAATCTATACCATACTTATCTTTTACACGTCTTCTGAAACCTTATCATGTAGCAGTACCTTCTTTTACTACTAGCAGTACTAACTTGATAGTTTGTACTGTTAGTTGTTCTTCAGCAGTATTCAGTAATACACTAACAGTTTGTACTGTTAGTTTTATTCCAGCAGTACTAATCTTCAATCATTTAATTCCCAACAATTCTCCCCTAAACTTGTGATTTACCCTAAATCATCAAGTTTTCTGAATTAAATGAATACCTAGTGAGGACTCTTCCAAACACTACATTGTCAACCTTAGTCTTCTGGCTTTCATTTCTTCATGTAGCTGGAATATCTTCCTTATCAACTCTCTTACCATCTCTGAATCTTCTTCAACTTTGAGTCTTGATGCAAGCATGATCATTAGTACTTCTGCTTTTAGTGCATAATCTTTCTCAACAAACATATAGATTTCCACTCCTGCTTTAGTAGATACCTTGTGCACTCCACAGTTCTCAAATAGTCTCCATGTGGTAACTAAGTGATGAGCTTTAGACCTCCATATTGCCTCACCTGAGTCTGGTTCATACAATCTCTTTAGCACTACCCATAACTCTTTATCTTTGTCATCTGTAGGATTAGCAGACTTAAATCTCTCTTGAACTAAGATCCAAAGCTCATCCAAGTCTTCTCTGTCAAATGCTTTGATCATGTCTTCAATGAATTTGTACACCTTTGATTGATCTCCTACCCTGATAATTTTCCATCCCTTAATCACTCCATCTGTATAAACCTCCTAATCAATTATGGGATGTTTAGCTTGAATAAGATCAACATTTAGTGATTCTTGAACTACTACCATCATTCCATGGATCTGTTCATCAGTCAATATTTCTTCTACTTCTTATTTCTCAGCTGATTCTTCTTCAACTAGTTCCTCCTAAACTGTTTCTTCTTCAGTTCTTTGTTTCTTGGACTCCTTAGATTCCAATTTCTTTGCTGCTCTTTTCTCTCCCCTGCTAGTCTCAGTTTTTAGCTCACCTCTTAGGAACATCTGCATTCTCCTATGAGTATCAATGTGAATCCTTTCTGAGAGGATTATAAAACACTTAGGATGTTACTCCCTTATGATGTGTTTGTGATACTTTGAGATTATACTGTTAAGTATGCGGAATCTACTTAACAATACTTAGAAGAGTTTTGGTTTGCTTGATGGAACAATAATGTTTTTTATGAACAATGAACACATAAAGTTTAACACCAAACGATTCAATATTATTCAAGAATAATACGAGTGATCTTGCTATCAATAGGGTTACAATGACCTTGAATCTTAACAATATATTCGACTGATATATATGACTCGTATAACCTAGGATCTCCTTTTATAGACTTAAGGAGTCC
The DNA here is from genome assembly GCA_021014915.2 of Artemisia tridentata subsp. tridentata. Classification (NCBI taxonomy): domain Eukaryota; kingdom Viridiplantae; phylum Streptophyta; class Magnoliopsida; order Asterales; family Asteraceae; genus Artemisia; species Artemisia tridentata. The sequence continues at coordinate 389,211,400 of CP139509.1, forward strand.
TTTACAAGATAAGTATTCTACCATATATTTCTAACTAATTAAGATATACAAAAGATCCATTCCATACTTATCCTCTACAATATCTCCAAAAGCAGTTATCCATGCCAGCAGTACCTTCTTTACAACTAGCAGTACTAACTTAACAGTTTGTACTGTTAGTTGTTTTTTTAGCAGTCTTAAGTTATACACTAACAGTTTGTACTGTTAGTGTAATTCTCCAGCAGTACCAATTCGGAGACATTTAATTCGCAACAATCCTCCCCTAAACTTGTGATTTATCCTAAATCATCAAGTTTCTCTGAATTAAATGAGGATGTGAGGACTCTTCCAAACACTACATAGTTAATCTTGGTCTTCTGGCTTTCCTTTGTTCTGCAAGATGAAATATCTTCCTGATTAGCTCGTTTGCCATCTCTGAATCTTCTTCAATTTTAAGTCTTGATGTCAGCATAGCTAATAAGGTAATTGCTCTTAGTGGGTAATCCTTTTCCACTAACATATAAATTTCCACTCCTGCTTTAGTAGAAACTCTGTGAACACCACAATTATCAAACAGTCTCCATGTGATGTCTGAGATTTGAGCTTGAAATCTCCATATAGCTTTACCTCCATCTGGCTCATATAATCTTTTTCAGCTTAACCTATAGTTCTTTATCTTTATCATCTGTAGGATCTGAGGTCTTGAATCTTTCTTGAACTAAGCTCCACAATTTATCTAAATCATCTCTGTCAAAAGCTCTGATCAAGTCTTCAAAGAACTTGTAGACTTCAAACTTTCCTCCTACTCTGATGATCTTCAATCCCTTGATTCTTCCATCTGAATACACTTCCCAATCAATGATGGGATGTTTAGCTTGAATGGGATCAACGTTAAGAGATTCTGGAACCACCACCATCATACCATGAATTTGTTCATCAGTCAATGTCTTTTCCTCTTTCTCAGTTGGTTCTTTCTCAACTGGTTCATCATGATTTTCTTCTTCTATCCTCTGCTTCTTGGGTTCCTCAGATTCTAATAGCTCTGCTGTTCTTTTCACACCTTTACTGGACTCAGTCTCAACTATTGCAGTTTCATTTCTTAAAGACTTCTGGATTCTTGTATAAGCTTCAATGTAAGCCTTCTTAATTTCTTCATAAGACCTTCCTTTGAAGTATATTTCCTTCCAGTAATCCTAATGTTTCAAGAAATTCTTCATATACCTTAATTGTTCACTTCTTGAAGGAGTCTTCTTCTGATAAACTTTCTTTTTACTTTGCTTCTTTCTGATCTCCTACAATAAGTCATCAAGTGCTGATTCTTGCTCTTCTTTGGTAAACTTAGACCTTTCTTCTTCTTGTAGCTTTTCAGCTAGCTTCTGATCTGCAAGAACCTGAGCAGCTGTCTGTTCTTCTTCAGTCTGATACATCTCTTCAACCACAAATCTTGCCATTTGTTCTTCATCAGCTACTCTAGCTAACTCTTCTTCATGGAATTTCTGAGCTAGTTCTTCATCTAGAGCAATCTGAGCCTGTTCCTTCTTGGATAGCTTCTGAGAAGATGGTTCTTCTTCTGTCATTATAGCCTTACCCTTGTCTGCTCTTGAAATCCTTGGTCTTCTTGTATATACTGCAGTAGCAGTACCTTGTAAACCACCGATCCATACTAGCAGTACCTTGAAATGCACTACCAGTGCCTTCTGTATAGTGAGCAGTACCATGATCCATTTGTTGTTCTTGCCTCCCCTGAGTATCGTACTCCTATTGAACCAAAGAAATGTCAGGATCTTGATCCACCTGGGCAATCTTCCTCCCCTTTTTGGAAGATTCCTCACCATGATCTGCACTTGGACCCTCTGATAAACTTGATGAAGAAGATGAACTGGTTGATTCCAGCAATTGTGTTGATCTTTTGCTTTGAAGTGTCTTGACTGTTTTCTCCAATTTCTTCACTTTTAAAACCAGCTTAGTGTAGACTACTCCAAAGATTTTCTTGTGACTTTTGAGCTCAGCTTCCAAAGTATTCACCTTCTCAGACAATTTTGTACAAGTTTTCATCAATTCCTTTAGTTTCTGACTGCCCTCAGCACTTCCTGATGTGTTACCTTCAGGGAGAGGTGTATCATGGGACAAAGACTTATAGTCCACTATATGGTGAGCATCTGAGCCACCCAAAGTTTCCATTTGGCTTGGGATTCCACCAAGAGTACTAGGTACTGTTGGTGTTGCCATGGATTGGGTCTTAGCTATGTTACTTTTGTCCTGCTCAACTTCTAAACCTGAGACAGTAGAAGCAGCCCTTTCTACACTGACATAGTCAGCCTTATCTGCTACATTTGGAGGGGTAGGAACTCTGTGCTGAGGTACATCAGAGTCCTGTCTGGATAATGAACTATCTGGTGATGAGGTTGGTTGTGAAGGTGATTGTTCTGATATTGTGGGTGTGTGATAGGAGTCAACTAGGCTTGTTGATTCTTCACCCTGAGCTTGTAGCATGGAATCAAAAAGTGGAACTTCTTCCCCACTATACCCTCTTGAAGCCATTTTCATGTTACTAAAAAGTTTGTGGGTAAGTTTGGGTGTTGGATAAACAGTTTTGTGTGGAAGAAGTTGATGTTTTCTCATGTTCAAAATTGTTTGAATGAACCTGGGATACATCAAAAATTTTGATTTGCTGTCAACATTTTTAACCAATCCTTCAAAAATTAGTTTAGAAAAATTATAAGTTCTGTCAGTGGCTAAGCAAATGAGAGCAGTTGCAATATTGCTACTGAACTGTTCCCATGAGGTTTTCTTATGACTGGGACAGTGAAGGATGGTGTGAATAAAAAACCTCCATTGAGGGGCAAAACAACCCTTTTGAAAAGTCAAAGATTGTGATTGAGTGTTGTACCCATCCTGGTTAAATTTTCAAATATTTCAGTGTTTGGCATAGTACTAATACCATTTTCATCATTCAATTGGAGATGCCTCCTGAGTGATGATTCAATAATAGTGATAGATTTACCATCTACTATGGCATTTAACTCTTTGTCACCATTTTCAAATATTTTGACAGTAACAGTCTGCCAAAAATCATTGATTTGGGAGACATAGATAGTGGGATTTAAAGTTAAAGAATACCTTATGTGAGAACCATTTAAAAAATCCACTAACTGATGAAAAGTAGTATCATCCTCTGCTTTTTCCAAATAAGTGACCATGTTATGCTTGTCAACAAAGGATAAAGAAGCCACAATTTTTCAGTAAAAGATGATTTGACTGCTGTGAATAGTGCTAATTTAGGTTAGTAAGTAGATGACGAAAGTGAATTGAGATATTTTGATTGACTTATTAGGGTTTCTATTGGACCGTCTTGAATAAAAAGTTAACTTTTGATTGAAGATAAGGTTAATATAATAGATTAAAGTGAAAATATCCAAATAGGAAAACCCTGGAAATAAGGAATGGAGCAGTAAAAATCTCAACTAACTCTCAACGGCTACTTTGAAAAAGCTGTTATTTCGCACCAGTACTAATGTCTATCCAGCAGTACAAAGTTAAGCCTACTAGTACTAACTTTAAGCCTGGCAGTACAAATTTTTTGGAAAAATTTGACTCAGCATTATGAACTCGATTTTGATTAAAAACCATACTGCTAACAACCATTTTGAAGGGATTAAGTGTAAAGACAGACACTTAATCATAATTTCGGTTTAAAGCAACCTCTGGTTGTGTGAGAACCAATGTTTTCAGTTATAAATAACTGCCTGTGATCAGATAAACTCATTCAAAGAGCTTTCTTGACAGGGTTTCCAGCTCGTGGCAGTTGTTGCCTCTAATAGAAGTGTTAGATTCATGTTTGCTCGCTGTTTTCTCTACCAGATGTCCTTAGACTAACTCATTATACAAAAGCATAAAATGGTAGAAAGTGAGTTATGTCAGTTACTGTCTGACTAACTAAGCCATCAATTCCAATACAAAACATCATAATAAGATTTTAAGAAAGAAGTTTTAAAGAATCAATTAACTTATGTATAAACCTTTGTTAATGGATCCCCAAACTCTGTCCATCATCAACCTATTATGTCATCAACTAAGCCACCACATGCTGCTCACACAATGCACTAGTAATTCATTTTTGCTTAATCTCCATACCTGCAATTGTTAGTCTAAAACCAAGAAAACAAAGTGCAAAGCACTTTCTTCATAACAGTATAAAAATATGACTAGCAGTCTTAACAAACAGTCCAAATTTTGTACTAGCAGTGCAAACTATACTTAACAGTACAAATTGACAAACCTAGCAGTACAAATCCATTTTAATGTACAAAAACACACAGATTGAAAACTTTAAGGATTAAGTATTCCAATACTTGCTACCAAGTATTGAAATCTTCCTACATCAAAGGCTTTTGTGAGAAGATCTGCAAAGTTTTGACAGAATCAATTTTAATCACTTGAATTAACTTTTTCTCATTGCAGTCTCTAATAAAATGATGCCTAATTTCTATGTGCTTAGTTTTAGAATACTGTACTGGATTTTTAATGATGCATATTGTACTACTATTGTCAATATATATCATGGTGTTCATAAAATTATACCCACACTAGTACAAAAATGGGTTTTCGTCACACATGTTGTTTTTTGAACGGCCACACAGTAACTTTTTTTTGTGACTAAATGCACCAGAATAAAATAAACAGCCACACTTGATCTGACTTGTGTGACCATTTCGGAGTTACATCTGAGGCTACAGCCACACATTTGTATATTTTCGTGACTAGAGGTATCTGGTAAATTTTTTTTTGATTATTTAGTCACTTATAATTTGGGACGTGTGACAGATACAAATAAGTTTGAAACATTTGTAACACTATATATATACATATGTGACAAATATATGTCACACAATTGAATAGTGTGACCAAAATCCATATATGGTCACATGAAGTAATTGTGTATGTGGCTAAATCATATACTCAAGTTTGTCACACATTATTTAAAAGTGACTGCTAGTTTTTGTGGAAAATTTAGCCACATATGAATTTGAAATGTGTGACAACTGAAAAGTAAGTTTGAAGCATTAGTCACGATATGCTTTTAAAAGTGACAAATGTATGTCACACACTTAAATAGTGTGACCAAATGTTATATATGGTCACACTTTTGCTTTTATAGTTCAAATGTTTTATAAAGTGACTTTACAGTATTTCTCAAATTTTGATATCTCCCTCACATATTTTCACTACTCCCGCCCACTTTTTTCCCCAAAATCAAATTTACATTTTCATTGCCCCTCCAATATTTATCTACGTCACATAACCCCACTTATCTCATCCTCTTTCTCTCTTCTCTGCCGCCAACCACAAACCCCATATACACACCCCCGCCTAAATAATAATCAGTCAGTTGGTTTAAAGAAAGAATTGAATTAGGGGAAAATAAACAAACACCATCAATCGTCATGGTAACTACACTTTCTTCTTATTCTTCAATTTCTTTCTTTGTTAATTGATTTTTTTTTAAATTGATTAATAGTGAATTGAATTGGATTGTGCAGTTTTCAATAGTAGCAATCAACGATGCTGCTGATGCTCATAATAATGACGATAGAAGAAGAAAAATGCAATTGGAAATTGCCCCTACCAAAGAAGCCCAGGTATCTCAGTCAATATAGCAACAAATATACAGTCCTTTAGGAACAATTGCAATAGATTTATAGATATACAGTCCTTTAGTAGTATTAAGAGGTGTATAATATCGTTTATTGCAGCAACGCGAGATCCTTCAAACCTGTTGGCACATGAAGCTGCTTTTGCTTTAGGTCAAATGCAAGATGCTGAAGCTATTCCTGCTTTGAAGCTTGTTCTTAATGATTATTCTTTGCATCCTATTCCTAAACTTTGTATACTTCTAATTCACATATCTTGGTTTTCGAAATCAGGAGTTGAGGTGAGATTTGTTAAAATTAAATATGCTCCTGAACACTGTCAATTCATAGAAAACACCAAAATTAGAGGTTCAAAGTTTAGTTACTTAATGTTTGGCTAGTCACTTTCCTTTTTCTGGATTTACCAAAAAGAAAAATAATGAATAACTTTGTATAATTATTATTTTTTAAAGTTATAGTATATATGCACACATTGGTTTGCATATGCATAAACATATAGCATATAAAGTATCTTGGATAATGCGTGTATTTAATTATATAATTTTGTATATTCATTCCTTAACTTTGTATACTTCTAATTATATAATTTTGTATATTGATTCCGTTCATTAGTATTGGTCACAATTGTCACCTTTTAAGGCTCTTAACTACTAGCAATCTTCAGTTCTTGAATTTTGTGTCGTTGATTGTGAATTGTGATAGGTGCGTTGCTGGGGACTTATGAAGACAATAGGTTCAAGTCAGAGTCTAAGAAGCTGGCTCTCAAGTCCATTGATTTTCTTGGTCTTGGAGCTGGACCCGAGTTAGAAAAGAAACTCAAGTACACTCAGGATGTTTGTACATGAGTGATTTTGGGAAAAGAGCTAGTAAATGCACCTCCTAATGTACTTACCCCTGGTTAGCTACCTTTTTCCCTCACGAATGCTAATGCTATAATTCAGTGTTCATTTTCATTATTTGTTTCAAATATATGCTATTTATGCAGAGGTTTACTGAAATATCTTCTGTATTTGGTCATGCTGCAGAGGTACTAGTAGAAGAGGCTGAAAAGATTGTCTCGGCATTCAGTGATGTTTTTACAGCAAAAATCTTGGATGAAGAGCAATGCAAAGAACTAAAAATGGGTTCTTTTCTTGGCTTCGCTGCTGCTTCCACAAATCCTCCTAAATTTATCCATTTATGTTATAAACCACCATCCGGATCCGTCAAAACCAAGCTGGCAATAGTTGGAAAGGGATTAACTTTTGACAGGTAATTATTATACTTGTAAATGAAAAAAACATGTTTAATAAATATATTATAATTTTCACCTTTGCTAATATTAATATTTTTGTTGTATGTATAATAATTGTTTTTCTTTCCTGCAGTGGCGGTTACAATATTAAGACTGGACCTGGTTGTTTAATAGAGCTCATGAAGTTTGATATGGGAGGCTCGGCAGCAGTTTTAGGTGCTGCAAAAGCTCTTGGTCAAATTAAACCATCAGGAGTTGAGGTGAGATTTGTTGAAATCAAATTTACATTTTCCTTGTTTATTAATTGCTTGTATAGAAGAGGTTGACTAAGTTGTTCTTGTTTAATTGCTCGTTAGAGGTCAAACAATCAGCTGAAGGAACCCAAGAAGTTCCAGGACTCTCTGAGGTGCCTGTGTACAAGACAGATGAAGTTTGGGAATCGCTTAAAAGCGGGAGTCGTCACATGACTTGGTGAGTGGCGCCAATCTAGTTTGCTAATTATATTGTCTGGGTTCATAACATAACTTTAGCTTTACGGAAGAACATAATAAAGTTTTTACATAATGTTAACTATAAACATAATTATTATCTTAGATGTATGGATCTCATTGGTTAGACATTAGGAAAAAGTTGAGTGATATGCAGGTTAAATAAGTGTAACTACATTTTGGTGTTTCTTATGTGACCAGGTTATGATTACTGGTGATCAAGTGTTGAAAGCTTGCCATGTTGCTCGTGAAGTGAATATAATTTCCCAACCGGCATTAATTCTTGTTCCGACGAAGAACAAGCAACAATTTGAATGGGTTTCGCCTGATGAAACAGAAATTGTGACCTACAGGTAACATAATTTTGCGAGCTAGTGATTTTCTTATAAAATTTGGGCTGAGCCTTTATATGCTTGCTATATGCAGTGAGGAAATGGTTGAGGCTTTAGCTGAGGGTCATGACCTGTGTATTAGAGGTGATTGCTTTTAAATGTTGCTCCAGACCTCTGCTGTTACCAAAGTCATTCCATATGTGAAGGTTGTGACTGAGAAAATTGTAAATTTCAGATTATTAACTCTAATGGTGTTATGATAACAAAGCAATTTTATATATCAGGTGTTTGCAAGGGTTGCACCAGAGCAAAAAGAACTCATTATGACTACTTTTAAATCATCTGGAAGGATTACTTTGATGTGTGGTGATGGCACTAACGATGTCAGAGCTTTAAAGTAGGTAAAATTGTGGTGGCTTCTGATTAGAGATGGGGATATCTACGCACTTGCTCATAAATGGTCATCTGGGTTGGGTTTGGTTGGGTTACCTTTTTTTTTTTTTTTTTTTTTTTTTTTTTTTTTCTTTTTTTAATTTTTTTTTCTATAATGGCTCATGATAAGCAGGGCTTTGAAAGCACAACTGTACTTCAAAGACTAGAGAATCGTTTGGTTGTTATACAGAAGAAATACTGGTTTGTTCTCTTAATTTATTAACGTCAACTATGACTTGAGCTTGAACTATCTAATTTACAACAACAGTTAACTTTTTCTAGGTCTACGAATTGCCAACATATCGGCTATGCCAGACGTATCAAGTCTGCTCCAGATGCAAAACCCAAACCTTCAGTGAGAGATATATCTGATGAAGATATAGTTTCACCCGGAATTAACACCAGTGGTTCTAAAACAGAAGTGGTGCGGCCCATCAGAAACTCTGAAGCATCAATACCTGTAGAATATGCAAAATATAATCCGACGCCAGAAGCCTATGCAAAATATGATCGCCTTCAGGTTCTTGCAAACGCAACAGAACTGTATAAGCAGATGATAGATCCATCTAATCCTTCATTTAGTTAGTACAGGTTCTTGCGATTTCAGAGATTTGTTTTGTGCTGTTAGATATTATAGTATGAGCAGATGGATCATTTTTAATACTGCTAGTGTATTAGTTACAACTGTTAGTTATAAGTTAGTACTGTTGGTTCATATAGTTAGTACTGCTGTTAGATATTATTGTATTTGAATTTGTTTTGATATATATTTGAATTTGTTTTGATATATACTGATTTCTTAAATGTGACTAAAAGATGTATATAGTCACACTTATTAGCACTTTTTGTCAATGTTTGTTTAATTCGTTGTGTGACTAAATATTACAAAAGGCCACAAAAAAAAAATTCATGTGGCAATTGGATGATCAATAGTCACACAAAATACACATTTCTTCACTTAAACAACATATGGTCACACTTATTAACAATTTTGGTCACTTTATGCTTAATTGTATGTGACTAAATACCCAAAATAAACATGCTTTGTGTGACCAAATATTACAAAAAGCCACACAAAAGAAAATTCATGTGGCCATTGGATGATCAATAGTCACACAAAATACACATTTCTTCGCGTTGAACAGCATATGGTCACACTTATTAACACTTTTGGCCACTTTATGCTTAATTGTATGTGACTAAATACCCAAAACAAACATGCTTTGTGTGACTAAATATTACAAAAGGCCACACAAACATAAAATTCAAGTGGCCATTGGATGAACAATAGTCACACAAAATACACATTTCTTCACTTTAAACAGCATATGGTCACACTTATTAACACTTTTGCCCACAGTTTTTTAAATTGTATGTGACTAACTCCAAAAAAACAACGCACGTTGTGTGACTAAATCATCACAAACGACACATTTATTATATATTCATGTGGCCATAGGACGGGAAATAGTCACACAAAATACACATTTACCTGAATAAATCATCTCAAATGTCACATATATTATATATTTATGTGGCCAAAGGATGAACAATAGTTACTCTCAAAAAAAATTTGTGTGACTATAAAGTGTTTACGGTCACACAAAACTGATTAATCCAACAAAACTTGTGCCTAATTTGTCATACATATTCAGGTTTTGGTCACTTTTTTTCAATGAAAACGACCACAAACTAAACAATGTGACCATATGCCACCTATGGTGGCGCGACTTTTTGTGACACAAAAAAAAAATGTGTGTGACTATATGCATATCGTCACACATTTTTGGAGTGACCAATACCACTTTTTGTACCAGTGCCATAGTCAAGCAGCTGATTTTGAATCTAAAGCACTTGACCACAACAACTTGCAGCAACTACATACTGAGCTTCAGTTTTAGAAGTTGCCACAATTGTCTGCTTCTTACACTGCCATGATATAAGTCTGCAACCAAGGAATTGACATCCACCAGTAGTTGATTTCCTGTCCAGACTTTCCCCATCATAATCACTATATGAATATGCTACCAAGTCAAAAGGTGATTCCTTAGGATACCAAAGACCCAACCTAGGCTGATCCTTAAGATATATGAAGATCCTTTTGACAACAGTTAAATGAGAAGCCTTGGGAGTGACCTGAAACCTTGCACAGGCACATACAGCAAACATGATATCTGGTCTTGAGGAAGTAAGATACATCAAGGACCCTATCATTAATCTGTATGTGTGTACATCAACACTTTCTCCATCAACATCTTTAAGTAAAGGTTTCTCTAGACCAACTGGTGTGCTTGCCACTTTAGCATCAGTAAACTGAAATTTCCTTAGTATCTCTGCCACATATTTATCTTGGCTGATAAATAATCCTTCAGATAATTGCTTTACTTGCAACCCTAAAAAGAAAGTAAGTTCGCCCATGGAACTCATCTGAAACTTATCATGCATAAGTTTCTCCAATTTTAAACACATTTCCTTCCTTATGGATCCAAAAATAATATCATCCACATATACCTGTACTAGCAAGATATCCTTCTTGTTCTTCTTGATGAATAGAGTCTGATCAATCTTGCCCCTTTGGAATCTATTCTCTAGCAAATAAGAAGCCAAAGTCTCATACCATGCCCTTGGAGCCTGATGTAGTCCATAAAGAGCTTTCATAACCTTGTACACTTTGTTAGGATGTTCTGGATCAACAAAACCTGGAGGTTGAGAAACATATACCTCCTGTTCAATAGTACCATACAGAAAGGCACTCTTGACATCCATCTGATAAACAGTGAAGCCCATGAAAGAAGCATAGGCCAAGAATAGTCTGATTCCTTTAATTCTTGCTACTGGTGCAATAACTTCTTCATAGTCTATTCCCTCTTCTTGTGTATACCCTTGGGCTACAAGCCTAGCCTTGTTTCTGATCACAATTCCCCTTTCATCCCTTTTGTTTCTGAAAACCCATTTGGTGCCAATTACCCTCATACCCTTGGGTAAATCCACTAGTACCCAAACCTTCTGAATCTTGAATTGGAGAAGCTCCTCTTGCATTGCTTCTACCCTACTTGAATCTTCTAAGGCTTTGAGAACATTTTTGGGTTTAGATTGTGAGAGGAAACACACAAACAAGCAAGTGTTGACATCTTCATGCTTCTTTTCTTCATAAACAGCACTAAGAAACCCTTGTTGGTCTGAAGTCATGAGTTGCTTTCTTGTCTTTACTCCAGACTGCATGTCACCAATCACATTGTCTAGGGTGTGATCTTTATGTATCCTTGTGTGTGGAGTAGAAAGAACTTGATAGGTAGGTGGTAGATTGCTGATATCCACCTCATCTTCTGAGAAATCAGGAGTATTAGTATCTGATGGGCCAGCAGTATGAAGATTTTTCCCAGCAGTACCAACTTGGGGCTCAACAGTACAATATCCATTAGTACTCTTTTCTTGATTCTCTTGTTCCTCAGCTTCATCTACATTGTTTTCACCTTTAATGCCTTCCTTGGCTTCATCAGTAGAAGGCTCACCATTATTGGAAGATGAATCCACACTGTTCCATATTGGCATTAGCAGATGATCTTGATCTTTCTCCTTTCCCAAGTCTGCTTCATTTGTTGCATCATCAGCTTCTGAACCTGCAAAATCATTAGAAAAGGTTCCTGCAACAACTGGCACATAATTCATTGACTGGGTTAGAGTATCAAGGTCAAATAGCAATTTTGGACCTTCACCTGTAACATTTGATTTATTTTCTACAAATTGAACATGCAGGTTCTCCTCAACTTTCCTTGTTGTTGTGTTGTATACTCTAAAGGCTTTGCTATTTAGTGAGTACCCAACCAAGAATCCTTCATCTGATTTACCATCAAATTTGCCTAGATGGTCTAAGGTATTTACAATTGTTACATGACACCCAAAAGGTCTTAGAAATCCTAATGCTGGAGTTCTACCCCTAAAAAGCTCATATGGTGTCTTTTTGTGAGGTTTAACTACCAAGACCCTGTTCTGCACATAACAAGCAGTATTAACTGCTTCAGCCCAAAAAGTGATGGGCAACTTTGAGTCAGCTAACATGGTTCTGGCAGCTTTGATGAGGCGAAAAGTGTACCGCTTTTAAGGGGTCATTTAAGCCCGAAATCGTATTTATTTGATCAAATATTGCCCTAAATCGTTCCTTTTGTCATTTTAGGTACTTTTGAGGAGAAATCTGGAAAAGGAGGCATTTTGGACGTTTTTGGAGCATAAAAGTGAAGAAAACGGCAAAGTCTCAAAATTGTGCTGAAAGTCACCTTTGACGGCGTCAACATTAACTCCAGACGGCGTCATGCCTTGGCAAGAAAAGTTGGATGTGAAATTTACTCATGACGGGCCAGTGAGTTTGCATGAGAATTCTGACGGCGTCACGCTTTAACTAAATCAAGGGCGTCACGGCTTAAATCAAAGAGGGACGGCGTCACGTTATAGGTCCGACGGCGTCAAGCCTTGATAAGCCAGAATGGATTTTTGAAGAGCTAAAGAGGGACGGCGTCAAGAAGGTCACCCGGGAACCCTAAAAGCGGCGAGGTGACGGCGTCACAATGCATAAGGTGACGCCGTCAGATGTCAAAGTCTATATATAGTTTTCTAATTTTTTGTCATTAAGGAGAGCTTAGTGTGTGGAATTTTGGGATAAAACCCTAAGACGATTTTAGCTACTTTTTCAAGGCTTCTTGCCTTGAGATCTTCCATGTTTCATTGAAAGATAAGTTATCAATTAATCATTCAATATGTCTATGTGTTGTTTGATTCTATCTTATGCTTGTCTTTTGTTTAACATGTTAGGCTAATTTTATCTTGTGTTTGCTTAGATCTAATGAAACCTAGCTATTGATTATTGGTTGTTAGTGTGTTGTTAGTTGTATTGGATGATTGTTTATCTATGTTAGGCTTAAGAAAACTGGCTAACTTCCTATTCGGTAACTTGCTTGAACGTCTTAAGAAACATGAACCAAACGCGTACTAAAGGTTTTTATGGTTGTATTTAATGCACAAGCGAATTCTAGTGATCCCATGTTAGGAGCTTCCTAGCCGGCTCGACATAGGAGTGAAGTAGGAGCTTGTAGAGTTTGGGGAAGTAAGTACGCCACCCCACGAATGGTATTAAGGAATACACCCGTCATCCACGCGACTAATACACGCTAATTAACCGGTAAAAGATAGTTAGGGAGTAAGGAAATCTAAGTAAACACATTTCTCCACACATAAGTTTCTCACCACTTTTCATTTTTGTTATTTTATTTTATTTGCATTTGTAGTAATTTGGGTTAGTTGACTAGCAACTAATTCCGCCCACTCCTTCAAAACCCGAGATTTTACTTGCTTTCATAAAATATAAAAATATAAAAAAAGAATCTTCCTCAACCCTTAGACCTAATTAGAGTAGCCTTTCACACACTAACGAACACTATTCCCTGTGGAGAACGATCAATCCCCCGTACTTACCACTACACTATACTACATCGGTCAGGTACACTGCCTGGTGGGGTTGTAAGCCTCTTGAGATCCCTTGAGAGGTAAAACCTGTTGTAAGGTTGCAAAACCCACGCATCAAGTTTTTGGCGCCGTTGCCGGGGAATAGTTATTGTTTAGGTTGAATTTTTATTTCTATTAGGTCTACTCACTAGATTCCTTTCTAGTGAGATTTTTATTTTATTTTTCTAGGTTTTCTTTAGTCTATCTATTTTCTTTGTGCTTTTGTTCGTAACAGATTTTCATTAACTATTCAGTTTGCCATTATGGAAAACGCGAATCCACCCCTTACACCTGGCGAAGTAGCTTTGTTGCGTAGCCAACTTGAGAATGAGATTAGTGAGCTCAGGGAGCTCAGTAGAATGATTGATATAGAGCTTGATTATGCCTTGAACAACTTAGGGACCGCCATATACTCAGATAATTACTTAGAACGTAATAATCTTACGGTTGATAAGTTGATTGAGAAAATTGAGGAAGTAAAGGTAGATCCTAGGTTGGATGATTGTTTCAATGAATACCCCACTAAGAAGGAGATTGCTTACTATAACAACCTAGTTGATAACCCTCGACCACCTTTTGTTAGAATTGACCCAAAGATTAAGAGAGGTGATCCCGGGAATGTGAAGATACCATGTATGATTGGGTACCAATACGTTGAGCATGCTTACATTGACTGTGAATCCCCAATCAACGTTATGTCCTCAGGCCTTTATAGCCAAATCATAAATACACCACTTGAGCCTAGGATGGACCCCAAATGTCCAGGCGGAGTTTGCAACTTCGTTGGAAGGATTAAGGATATACATATCCTTGTTGGGAACTTTACCTTTATCACCAACTTCATGATTTTAGAAGATATGGCAAGTGTTGTTGACTGCCGCCTATCTCGCGTTGTGTTAGGTAAGCCATTTATCGAAGCATCCAATTTAAGGTATGACCGTTCGAAAGGCACGGTTCAGTTTTCTAATCACATAGATAGGATCACATATAGGATGCCTTATCGGGTTAAAGAATTTCGTTTTGTGCCTCGATTTGACATGGACAACATTGGTGCGATTGAGGACATCAATGAAGAGGATAAAGAAAAAGGCATGGACCATGTTTGGAATAAGAGAAGCCTTTATTATAAAGATTGCTTAAACCTTGGACCTAAATACAAAATTGATATGGAGGTTGTTAGGATGATTAGAGGGGCAATTGAGAAGCAAAACGGAAAAACGTAGACCCCGTGACTTTGAGTCTAGCTACAAGACTCGTTAATAAAGAAAAGCGCTTCTTGGGAGGCAACCCAATCTTTATTTGTTTTATTTGCTTTGTGTGTTTATTTATTTGTTTGCTTGTTTTTATTTGTTTCCGTATGTGTGTTTAATTTTTATTCTTATTGATTCATGTTCAAAACTAAAATTGTGAAAATGCTTTATTTTGTTTTTAACTTCATCTTAACTACATATAAAGGTATTTTGCAAAAGTTAAGTGTAAGGGAAATCCAAATCGGTTTGTTAGAACACAAATGAACATGAATCGTAATAATCATAAATGAACATACATATTAGTGTTTGTTTGAGTCAAATGCTTGTATCGAGTCATAATGATGTTTTGCAGGATTTCCAGGAAGTAAGGTAAAGGTTTTTCCAGAAATTTTCCGGAAACTTAAAACGAAAATTTTTGTCAGGTCATTTCTGACGGCGTCAGGGGTTATAACCTGACGGCGTCAGATTTAATTTCCAGAAATTTTTGAAAATTTTGTTTTCATAAAAAGTTTTTATTAAAATCTCCAACTTATAATCTCCAGGAATCTGCAAAGTTATCATTCCACAAGCATTATATCCTTATATATAGATTTTATCCCGCCGATGTTATGCAGGTTTTCGTGTTTGTTTTCTCAGGCTCAACAGGTTATTTTGGACAAGGAAATGTTTTTGGAATCAAGCTTGTGGCAATGCATTAGTCATGGAGCTTCAACATTCTCTTTGGAGGAAGATTTAACCGTGTAATTTCATTATCCAACGAGCGAATCAGGGGAGTATTTGATTTCATTCTTTTACTTTTTCTTTTACATCTTGTTATTTGAACATTGGGGACAATGTTCATCTTAAGTGTAAGGGGAGGGTAAAAGTACGATTTTAGAGAATACAATTGCGCTTGATTTTTGTTTGTTTAATAGTAGATGTGTAATAAAACTGAGAGAAATACTTGTTAAGGTAATTTTAGTGCCAAATTTAAAATTTTTACAACATATAGGAGTGAAACTTTGATCTTAATGAGCGTCTCACGGATAGGAGTTATATGACTAGCACAAAAACCGTACCACTAAAAAATTTTCCACCCCCAAATATGTGAGGTTCGCCCCTAGAATTGGTAGGAAAAGCATTTATGCTATGATGTGTGTACCGGTAGCACTTAGATTCTAGAACTTGCGTTAGGACCATTCCGAGGCCACAAGTGAGACTACATTCGTGTAGTTAGATTTACTACATGATAAGAGGCATTAGGATTAACCCATGTTTTACACCTGTGTTTTTGTTATAATTACTTTGGCTACATTGGTCAAGTAATTCTCCCACACCCTTTGCGTTGTACTCATTTTTAGTACACGATACCCCTAGTACACCCCTCAGAGCCTATCTTTTCGTTTCGACCTTTAAGCATTTTACTTAAAGGAAGAATTTGTTACACCCCACTTAAATGTACACCCAAATCGCCTTAGCCTACCTTGTATGCACTCAATTTTAGTGCATTATTGTGACAACATTTGTTTAAACCCAAGTTAATTATCTAGTTGATTACATGGTTGCTAAGTCGAGTCATATCCTTGTACATATTGTTTTGGGACGATTGGGACTCATGGGTAAAGTACTAGTGTAATGGAGTAATGGGGAAGAACATCATTTATTACCCCCATATGTGCTAAATGTTTTAAAAGTACTCCAAGTTTTTCAATTATCTTAATTCGAGTCATTAGAATAGTAATTTGTAAAGTTATGTAAAAGTTCAAGTGTAAGGGGATGCAATGCCCCTATGATGTATTATTTTGGATGGTAGGGTAAAAGTGTATGCACAAAAAAAAAAAAAAAAAAAAAAAAAAAAAAAAAAAAAAAAAAAAATCAAGAAAAATACAAAAAAATGAGAAAAAGAAAAATAGAAAAAAACATACGGACTACCATCCCGTTTTATTTTATGTTTATGTTTATGTTTTGTTATTTTCTTTCATTAGCTTAAGATCGAGTCTAGTCTTGGCTTAGCAACATTGTATAGTACATGTAATTGATCAAGATCTTTAACTCGCCACCAGTAAAATATCCCGTATCCAACAAAACCGTGTTTTCCTTTTCCCTACACCTAACATTATAACCCATTTAAAAGCCCTCTTTGATAGTTTATCTTAGGTGCTTACGCCTAGTGGAGGAGGTTTTCGATCCTTTCCCAAGCCTATGGTAATCTATTTGCTATGACAGGTAGTGAGAGATATTTTCCGTTTTCATTTATGAGATTTATTTTGATGACACTTGAGAGATGTGAGTATCTAAACACTACTTGTGAGGTGCTAGTATGTAATCTCCGTGCTTATTATGATTGAAGTGGAACGATTATTTGTTGTAATTACTTTTATGTTTGCATTAAATGACCCCTAACTTGTATTTTGATTAGAATAAAAGCGCATTTGCTTGAGGACAAGCAAATCTCAAGTGTAAGGGTATTTGATGAGGCGAAAAGTGTACCGCTTTTAAGGGGTCATTTAAGCCCGAAATCGTATTTATTTGATCAAATATTGCCCTAAATCGTTCCTTTTGTCATTTTAGGTACTTTTGAGGAGAAATCTGGAAAAGGAGGCATTTTGGACGTTTTTGGAGCATAAAAGTGAAGAAAACGGCAAAGTCTCAAAATTGTGCTGAAAGTCACCTTTGACGGCGTCAACATTAACTCCAGACGGCGTCATGCCTTGGCAAGAAAAGTTGGATGTGAAATTTACTCATGACGGGCCAGTGAGTTTGCATGAGAATTCTGACGGCGTCACGCTTTAACTAAATCAAGGGCGTCACGGCTTAAATCAAAGAGGGACGGCGTCACGTTATAGGTCCGACGGCGTCAAGCCTTGATAAGCCAGAATGGATTTTTGAAGAGCTAAAGAGGGACGGCGTCAAGAAGGTCACCCGGGAACCCTAAAAGCGGCGAGGTGACGGCGTCACAATGCATAAGGTGACGCCGTCAGATGTCAAAGTCTATATATAGTTTTCTAATTTTTTGTCATTAAGGAGAGCTTAGTGTGTGGAATTTTGGGATAAAACCCTAAGACGATTTTAGCTACTTTTTCAAGGCTTCTTGCCTTGAGATCTTCCATGTTTCATTGAAAGATAAGTTATCAATTAATCATTCAATATGTCTATGTGTTGTTTGATTCTATCTTATGCTTGTCTTTTGTTTAACATGTTAGGCTAATTTTATCTTGTGTTTGCTTAGATCTAATGAAACCTAGCTATTGATTATTGGTTGTTAGTGTGTTGTTAGTTGTATTGGATGATTGTTTATCTATGTTAGGCTTAAGAAAACTGGCTAACTTCCTATTCGGTAACTTGCTTGAACGTCTTAAGAAACATGAACCAAACGCGTACTAAAGGTTTTTATGGTTGTATTTAATGCACAAGCGAATTCTAGTGATCCCATGTTAGGAGCTTCCTAGCCGGCTCGACATAGGAGTGAAGTAGGAGCTTGTAGAGTTTGGGGAAGTAAGTACGCCACCCCACGAATGGTATTAAGGAATACACCCGTCATCCACGCGACTAATACACGCTAATTAACCGGTAAAAGATAGTTAGGGAGTAAGGAAATCTAAGTAAACACATTTCTCCACACATAAGTTTCTCACCACTTTTCATTTTTGTTATTTTATTTTATTTGCATTTGTAGTAATTTGGGTTAGTTGACTAGCAACTAATTCCGCCCACTCCTTCAAAACCCGAGATTTTACTTGCTTTCATAAAATATAAAAATATAAAAAAAGAATCTTCCTCAACCCTTAGACCTAATTAGAGTAGCCTTTCACACCTAACGAACACTATTCCCTGTGGAGAACGATCAATCCCCCGTACTTACCACTACACTATACTACATCGGTCAGGTACACTGCCTGGTGGGGTTGTAAGCCTCTTGAGATCCCTTGAGAGGTAAAACCTGTTGTAAGGTTGCAAAACCCACGCATCTGGCAGCTTCTATTAGTGTTCTATTTCTCCTTTTAGCAACTCCATTCTGCTGAGGACTCCTAGCAGCACTAAACTCCCTTCAATACATTTTTCCTTATAAAACTCATCCATAACTCTATTTTTGAACTCTGTCCCATTGTCACACCTAATGAATTTAACTTTCTTATACATTAGGTTTTCTATCTTAGTTATAAATGTCTTAAGAATGCTAGGTGTCTCATCCTTAGAACCTAAAAAGAAAACCCATGTAAACCTACTGATGAACTCAAATAAGTACATTTTATTATCATCATTTATCCTATTTATTTGACTTGATTTATTATATTACATATGAGAATTGATACGTTAATGTTTACTTTTGTAATTCTCAGGTAAAAACAAGTATTATGTGAAACTTGGCAATTTTGGACTAATTATGGAGCAAAACAAGCAAGATGTTAAGAGTCTACTGAAATGTACAAGATCAAGATCATTCTGCTCCAGATACGCCGCAACATACTTCTTACATACGGCGCATCACTATCAAGATTTCACAAGTTACAATCCAAGACAGCAAAGGACATGCGCCGCATAGAGAAATGGAGTTACGCCGCATCTACTTATCCTATGCGCCGCATCTAACCCTCAGACAGAAACTATAAATACCCCAAGGCCAAATGAATTTCGAGACCTTGGAGCTTAACTCAGAAGAGAGAGACAGAAACCCTAAAGCCGAATTCAGACGTATTAGCAGCACAAGACACACCCTGAACGAAGATACAAGAGCTGTAAGAAGGTCCTGCATGTATTCAATTCATTAAGTAGTTTTGTTTTATTGTATTAGTACACTTTAATTCATCAGGATTGATGGGCCGATTCCATGTGACTACGGAAAATCATGGGCACCCCTTAAAATTGCTTTCCCATTAATTAAAGTTTATATGTTTATGTCTTTGGTGACTTTTATTAGTGCATTGATAACCTCTGTGTCTAGCTGAGCATTGCTTGGGTCGCCATGCCCCTTCCTCGCCTATTTATTCTATCGTTTCTAGGATAGTGGGATAGACATAAGTGATCATTAAGGGTTTACTCGCCGATAAGATTAGAGCCAACGAGAAAGGGTTAATTATATACACTTCATATAAAACTAGCAATAAAACAAGTGACAAGCTACTTAATTATCAGGACAGGTCTTCTTATTGTCTCAAGTATCTATCTGTGTACGTGTGTGCTAATCGCTAATTCGTGCTCATTAGTTTAGTTTATATTTAATCATAACCAAACCGTACCAGTCTCTTAGGCTGAACCCCCTTGCGTTAGATTAGGTTGTATAGCTAACTTTGGATATTAAAATACTGATTAGAATAACTAGATAATACGTTCCACTCTTAGTGATCGACACTCTACTTACCATTATATTCATACTGACCGGGTACACTGCTCGTTAAAGTGTGTGTTTTATTGATAAGTCGGCTAAATATAAATTTAAAACTTGAGTGGGCATTAATACTGCTAAAACCACAACGACATATCACGCGCGCACCAAGTCTTTGGCGCCGCTGCCGTGGATATAAAAGAATTAGAGCAATAAACACCACATCAAGTTTTTGGCGCCGTTGCCGGGGAGTGAATTGTTATTATCTGTTAATTTGATTAGTATTTTAATTATGTTTTTCTTTTTAATTTTTAGATTCTAACCACTAACCCTGTTATATATTAGATAAATTGCATTCATTGTATAGTTTGCATATTTTCTGTTTTGTGTGTTTTTATTTTTCTTAATTTTTGTTTCTTTTTGTTTGTTTTTATTTTTTGTTTTTCTTTTTCTATTTTTCTGCATTCTGCTATCGTTGTACTGAGCTAATACAAACGATACGGTGCATCTATTTTCATAGATACGGCGTATTGCGTTTAATTTTTATAAAATACAACGCGTTTAATAAATTCGAGTACGACGCATCTTTCCCCAAGATACGGCGTATTCTGTTTTTAATAAGAAATTTTTCTAAACCCTAACCCCATATGACGCATCTGTTTTAACAGATACGGCGTATTTTCGATTTAAATTAAAAACAGTTTTCGAATTATTAAACAGATACGACGCATCGATTTCAATCGATACGGCGCATCTTCTAAATAAAAAATCTTGTATTTTGAAACATAACGAAAATACGGCGCATTAACTTTTGTTAATACGACGAATTTAATTTGATAAATATAGTTGATTTTTGATATTCACTTTGATCGTTCCACTACTCTCGTGCACAAGTTGGTTTACTTTCAGGATAAATGATGGCTTAAGCATCACTATGGAAGATTACATTCTGAACCTAACCAAGAGACGCTAGCTGGAGTAATCATACCTTAGATGATTGAAAGGCTGTAATAAGACGACAAGAGTGGAGGAGAATTCAGTACTTGTAACATTGAGTATCTTAAAATTCTTGAAATAGAATTCCAGGTATCCTTTACAATTGTAACACCTAAAAATCCAAAATGGGTAAAATGACCATATTGCCCCTACAAGTTATAAAATTATTTAAAAGCTTATAAAGTACCGAATCGATCCCAAACTTCTGGAAAAGAACAAGATATGATGCAAAATAATTTTGACAACTTCGATTAATATTTATACAAGTTACAAAATTACCAAAATACCCTTGGATAAACCGAATGGGATAAAGAGCAATTATTTTGATTTTAAAAGGTAATAATAATGCACTTAAATGAGAAAATAAATCACATTGATGTGCCATAATAATTTCCGTGATTTTTGGGCTGTTTGCCCTCCCCTTTGACACGCCTAGGCTCCTCAATACAATTAACCTCATCAAACCCTAATTATCCTAATTGCCGACTAAGAGAAAAACACACTAAAATACATAGCAAATTCATCCGATTTTCTGGAGTCCAAAGAACATTTTTTTGGTGTTGTTCGTGGTCTAAGGAAGGTTAGAAAATTTGGTTTTGGTCGTGGCTCTCACTCATTCGATCTCTAGAATTTAAGTATCATCCGATAGGTAAAAATCCCAAACTAATTCATGCGGCTATCTAAAATTCTTTTATCAATTTTCTCATGTTCCTTACGTCATGTATACTCTGTATAAAATTGCTCTAAGGTCGTGGAGGTCGAGGTTGATCGCTAGGGATTTTTGGTGCTCAAATCCATTCGCTAAGGTGTAAATCTGTTTTGGCTCATTCACACGTTCCTCCTCTGATTCGGTATTTTTCCTATGATCTATCAACATCATATAACTCAGATAAAATATGAAATTCGATGCATGCAACTTAAATCAAATCGCATGAATTAAAATGACTAAAAAAGCGTATAAAACATGAAATATTGTATGCGAATTTTTCTGGTGTTGTAATCAATTTTCCTGGACTGTATACGACCCATGTGACCTGGGAAAAATAAGAATTCGAATATTAGAAATTGGGTTTGATCGTGGCCTAATTTTGTTCTCATCGCTAAAATGAAAAAGGGTTTAATCGAATGAAATAAAACCCTAACTTCGATTAGGGTTAAGTTGGGATATGTTTCTGGGATTAATTAATCCTGTAAAAATGATAGACTAATGATTGATATATGATTGGTTCGTGTTTGCTAAGTAAATTAGGGTTTGCGAATTAGTGTATATGCGATTGGAACTTTTAAAACGTTAGGGTGCATTCGGTAATTTCTGAAATCTATGGGTCATTTTTGTAAGGTGTATTTAACTGTGATAAATGTGAATAAAATCTAAAATGAAGGGTCTTTGTGTAAATATAAGATTTAGAAGATTTAAATTGTAAATTATGGAAAGTTTATAAATCGAATGGAAATTATTTAAAATAGGAGGACTTGTTTTGTAATTTTGGGAAACTTGTGGCCATTCGTATAAAAATAATTATGAGGGACTTGATGTGTAACTTTGGGTATTAAATGGATTTAAAGTGTAAATGTAAAATAGATGATCGAATTGTAGTTTATTTTTATTAAG
The DNA here is from genome assembly GCA_021014915.2 of Artemisia tridentata subsp. tridentata. Classification (NCBI taxonomy): domain Eukaryota; kingdom Viridiplantae; phylum Streptophyta; class Magnoliopsida; order Asterales; family Asteraceae; genus Artemisia; species Artemisia tridentata. The sequence continues at coordinate 389,234,172 of CP139509.1, forward strand.
GGACTAAATGTGTAAATTATGAAAAGTTGTGGACAAATTCGTTCAACATATAACATATGGGTTATTTTCGGTAATTTAAAAAGGTAAAGGGTTTGTTGTGTTAATATGGTCATGTAAAAGAGTATTCGAATTAAATTATTAAAGTTAGGGTTATGTTTTGTAATTTTTTTAAACTTGAGGGTTTAAATCGTAAATTATTAAACTACGAGGTTTATATGAGTAAAATATGTAGTTAAGGGGCTGATCTTGCTAAAAGATAAAATTGTGATATTTACATTTAAAACCTTATACCTAAATTATATTTCCAATTTGATCCCTAACTTATAATTAATTATAGAAATAAACCCTAAAAATACATAAATCAATTATTGAAAGTACGTGAACCTATAACTAGGTGAAATCTGATAAAATGAGTAATTCTGCTAACTAAATAAGAAACTTACTAAATCCGGAAAACTGCTAAAAAAGGGAAAGTTACTTAAAATGGAAAGTCAGTTAAAACCTATTGTAATACTCTTCTACTCTCTTAGGTGTGAAGAAGGAGAGGTCCTGAGCCTGTCAGTGTTTGCTATTTCTGGTTTTGTTTTGCTTTGCAATAAGGTACAGATACTCTGCCCTTTTTCAGTAAGGGTGTCATATCTCATGGTTATGATTCTGATTCTGATTCGTTTAAGTTTTCCCAAAGCCATTGCTATGATCCCTTTTATTATGAACCTTTCTGATTACACTCTGATTTGGACCTTTGGTATTTCATCTGATATATCTGTTATGAACCATCTGTTATGGACCATCTGATTTGACCTTTGATATATGACCTCTGATTATGATATGATATCTGACTCTTAGTTTGATACCCGAGCCATTTCACTAGGCATGGGGGTTCCATGTCCGTGTCATTGATGCACCAATGGCATGACTCTAGGGCGGTAGAGTGATGTTCCGCCACGTCCCCATTCTGATTATGATATGCGCATTACCTTGTTTATGGATTATATATGTTTCTGGGGGGGCGTATGGATGCATCCTAGATCTGTTCTGTTAGTGGATTTAACTATATATGATATGATTTCTGTTCTGGTGTCTGGTACTGTGTGCAATACATGCCTTTCACATTTATCTGGGAGCTGATCACTCCATTTGATACATGAGGACACCCCTCATATTATCTGGTTACTTAAGAGGCATCCCCTCTAGATTATGATGGTTATTGTCTGATATGTTCTGGGCTCGTGGTGGATGACTATCCTATTCTTCTTTTATATTTCTGTCTCTTGTTTATACTTCATGATATTTCCCCATGCACCATATTTCAGTCTGTTTCATTATTATTGCTTTGTATATGTATCTGTTCACTGGGCTTTTTAAGCTCAGCCGTACGTTTTCTTTTCATGTACGGCAGGTATTTAAGCTAGGAAGCTGGGTTTGGCTTTGGGATGAGAGCAACTTGTGTGAAGCTTAGACCTTAGACATTCTAGTTATGCCATTTTGGATTCTGTTTCTGTTATGCCATTGTTTAGGCATTTTAGATTTATGTACTTCAGTTTATTTCTGTTTTGGGCATAAGTTATGTTGACTTATTTCCTTTGATCATTAATGTTATGGACTTGTGATGTTTTGGATTTAATGCTTGTAATCTGATATGAAGCCATTGTTGTGATATCTTTACCCTTGCCGGGTTGGGGTGTTACAATTTATGGTATCAGAGCCAGGTTTATCCGAAACCCTTAGAGCTTAGGCTCGTGACCTGTGAGGATTGGGTAGAACTTAGGTTTCCTTTCGCGCACTCTTTTCCTGTTTTGCTCTGTCATTTATTCTTGATCTGCTCTGTCATATTCTATCTGAATTGCTAATTCTTTTTGTAATCGTTCAGATGGTGAACACGCGCTTTAATGAGTATGATGCTCCAAATTTCGAAGCCATGATTGCTGAGGCTTTGAAAAACGTCCTTCCTAACCTTTCTGCTCAGGTGGTGACCGAGGTCACCAACAACATCCGTAATGGGGCAGGTCCTTCTGGAGGTTGTGGTGGCGGTGATCCACCCGCTGCTCCACCGGTCGGTATTCATGTATAGATAGAGAGGTTCAACAAGCTAAAGCCTCTCTCGTTCAAGTCCGCTGCCACTCCTCATGAGGCAGAGGACTGGATTACGCACGTGGAGAAATTGTTTCGGGTTCTCGGATGTGCTGACGAGTTTAAAACTCGTTTGGCCACATTCAAATTAGAGGGTGATGCTCAGAACTGGTGGACTGCCCTTGTGCAGGCAAAGGGGGATGATTTTGCTGAGACTTGTTCGTGGGCAGAGTTCATTGAGGCGTTTTATAAGCAGTACATTCCTATGGCAGAACAGCAGAGGTATGAGAGGGAATACGGGTCGATTCGTCAGGGTGATCATGAGTCTTCAGGAGACTTTATGCAGCGATTCTTACGTCTGGCCAGTTTCGTTGGGCCAGAGGTTACTGGGGATTCGTTTCGACAGGCTCGTCATTTCAAGTGGGCTCTTAAGAGATGGGTGTTAGACCGGATTGTTAACACTCCATTCGATGATGTGGCTAGTGTTCAGGATGCCGCGCGTAACATTGAGTTGCTGCATGCGGACAGGGGATCTAATAAGCGAGATAGGGATGGCAACAGGGTTGATACTCGGGGTCATGGTCGTCAGGACCAGAGACAGGATTTTCGGGGTCGTCAGGACCATGGGCATGATCAGCGGGGTCGCCAGGACCGAGGTGGTGATTATAGGCGACAGGATTCTAGGAACCAGGGCCGACAGGATTATGGTCGGTATGGTGGTGACCGTCAGGGTCAGGGTGATAATAGCAGGCGTAGGGATTCTCAGCAGTATCAGCAGTCGGGATCGTCAGGTCAGAAGAAGGATGTGGACAGTTGATTTTCGTGTGGCTCTACTCATCACAGGATCAAAGATTGCCCCAAGAAGAACCCTATCGTGCCAGTAAACACGACTAGGCCAGCTCCCACCATGGGCCGAGTTTATGCTACTACTCGGGATCAGGCTGCCAACACATCAGGTACCATTACTGGCATACTTTATATTGGAGATCGTACGGCTTTCGTATTGTTTGACACCGGTGCTACTCATTCTATTATATCTGTAAACTTTGCTAAGAAACTTAATCTGAAACCAAAACCATTAACAAATCGTATATCCATTGCAACCCCAATGAAAACCCAAGTGATTATTGATCATGAATATGTGAACTGCCCTCTACGTTTCGATGATCGTATTCGTCCGGCAAATCTGCTTCCCATTGATATGATCGATTTTGATGCAATTCTGGGCATGGATTGGTTGGCTGATCACAAGGCTACCATCGATTGTTATGCCCGTAAGGTGATCTTCGGCGATATTCATCATCCTGACTTCGTTTATCATGGTTCCCAGCCTCTGAAATCTGTTAAAATTATTTCTGCCATGAAGGCACGAACTCTGATATCTCATGGTTGCCAAGGCTATTTGGCTTCTGTTAAAGATTCATCTGTAGAAAGTCCTGATGTTGCTAGCGTTCCCATTGTTCGGGAATTTGCTGATGTTTTTCCTGATGAACTTCCTGGTCTTCCTCCGGCTAGAGAAGTTGAATTTTCTATTGATTTGATTCCCGGTGCCGAACCTATTTCTAAGGCTCCGTACCGGATGGCGCCTGTTGAGTTAAAGGAATTAAAGGAACAATTGGAAGAATTATTGGAGAACGGTTTTATTCGGCCTAGTGTTTCGCCCTGGGGTGCTCCGGTTCTATTTGTGAAGAAGAAAGATGGGTCTATGCGGTTGTGCATTGATTATCGTGAGTTGAATCGTATTACCATTCGTAACCGTTATCCGCTTCCTCGCATTGATGACTTGTTTGATCAATTGCAAGGAGCCAAGGTGTTCTCTAAAATCGACTTGCGATCTGGTTATCACCAATTGCGAGTTAAAGAGCAGGATGTCTCTAAGACTGCTTTTCGTACCCGCTATGGACACTATGAGTTTCTGGTTATGCCTTTTGGCCTAACAAATGCTCCTGCTGTGTTTATGGATTTGATGAACCGGGTTTTTCATGAATTTCTTGATAAGTTCGTCATTGTTTTCATTGATGATATTTTGCTGTATTCTAAATCGACTGAGGAGCACGAGCAGCATTTGCGTATTGTTCTGGGTATTCTGAGACAGCAGAAATTGTTCGCGAAATTTTCTAAGTGTGAGTTCTGGCTTAACCAAGTCGCTTTCCTTGGTCATATCGTGTCTGCAGAGGGTATCACCATGGATCCTGCTAAGGTTGAGGCTATCACCAAGTGGCCGAGACCTACCACGGTGACTGAAATTCGGAGTTTTCTGGGATTAGCTGGTTATTACCGGCATTTTGTTGAAGGGTTTTCTAAGTTGGCCTTGCCTTTGACTCAGTTGATGCGGAAGGGTGAAAAGTTTGTATGGACTGATGAGCGTGAACAGAGTTTTGAAGAGTTGAAAAGGAGATTAGTGTCTGCACCTATTCTGACCTTACCGTCTAGTTCTGGAGGTTTCCAGATCTATAGCGATGCATCTAAAAAGGGTTTAGGCTGTGTGCTTATGCAACACGGCAAAGTGATTGCCTATGCTTCTCGGCAATTGAAACCCTATGAAGAAAATTATCCAACTCATGATCTGGAATTAGCAGCGGTCGTTTTTGCATTAAAAATCTGGAGACATTACTTGTATGGTGAATCGTGTGATATCTTCACCGATCACAAGAGTCTCAAATACATCTTTACTCAGAAGGAGCTTAATATGAGGCAGAGGAGATGGTTAGAACTTCTAAAAGATTACGACACGAACATCCAGTACCATCCAGGCAAGGCTAATGTGGTGGCCGATGCACTTAGTCGTAAGTCTGGGATGATCGCTAGTTTGGAGATTGATCCGCATGTTCTTAAGGATTTGGAGCGTTTGGACGTCGAGTTGTGTGTTCGGCGTGACGTTGGTTACTGGGCTAGTTTAAAAATTGAGTCAAATCTGATGTTGCGTATCAAAGAGGCTCAGAAGGATGATGGTGAACTCTGGGCTATTGTTCAAAATATTGAAGAGGGTAAGCAAACTGAGTTTAGAGTTGATGATAACGAAGTTGTTTGGTATGAGGATCGATTATGCGTGCCTAATGATTCCGACTTGCGTGAGGCGGTGTTGACTGAGGCTCACAGTTCTCCTTTCTCTATACATCCTGGTTCTACCAAAATGTATCGGGATCTAAAGCAGCATTTCTGGTGGAACGGGATGAAGCAAGATGTGGCGTTATTTGTTGCTAGATGTTTGACCTGCCAGCAAGTTAAGATTGAGCATCAGCGAGCTAGTGGTCTGTTACAGCCTCTGGAGATTCCTACTTGGAAGTGGGATGAGATCTCCATGGATTTCGTTTCTGGTTTGCCTTTGACTCGTAGAAGACATGATGCGATTTGGGTGGTCGTTGATCGACTAACTAAATCTGCTCATTTCTTACCTATCCGTATGACCTATAGTATCAGTAAATTGGCGGAGATCTTTCAGCAGGAGATTGTCAGATTGCATGGTTGATGCGCGTGATGTGTCGTTGCGGTTTAGCAGTTTTAATGCCTACTCAAGTTTTAAATTTATATTTAGCCGACTTATCAATAACACACACACTTAACGAGCAGTGTACCCGGTCAGTATGAAGATAATGGTAAGTAGAGTGTCGATCACTAAGAGTGGAACGTATAATCTCGTTAATCTAATCAGTATTTTAATATCCTAACGCAAGGGGGTTTCAGCCTGAGAGACTGGCACAGTTTTGTTTGCAATTAAATAATAAAATAAACATATAGGCACGAATCAGCAAGTAGCACACACGTACACAGATAGATACTAGAGACAATAAGAGGGCTGTCCTTATGATTAAGTAGTTTGTCACTTGTTTTATTGATAGCTTTATATGAAGTGTATGTAATTAACCCTTTCTCGTTGGTCCTATTCTCATCGGCGAGTAAACCCTTAATGATTACTTATGTCTAAAAGTTATTCCTAAGTGATCAATTTAGAAACAACCGTGGGAGCCACACCTTGTCCCGCAGTCGGGTGCCCGCAAGCCACTAATAAACACAGAGGTTATCAATGCACTAATAAGTAGTAACCAAAGACATCAACATATAAACTTTAATTGATGGGAAAGCAAGTATTAAAGGGAGTGCAATCTTTCCGTTGTCACATTACACAGGCCACCAATCCTGATGAATTAAAGTTTGCTAAAACAATAAAACAAAACTACTTAATGAATTGAATACATGCAGCACCTTCTTACAGCTCTTGTATCTTCGATTTGGGTGTGTCTTGTGCTGCCTCTTGACTGAATTCGTCCTTCTCTTCTGTTCGGTCTTTAGGTTTTAGGGTTTCCGAATCTCTCTAACTCTTCTGGTCTACGGGGTATTTATAGTTTGTGTCTGAGGGAAGATGCGGCGCATCTACTTAAGTAGATGCGGCGTATCTACGTAACTTCGCGTGGGGTCCAAGATTATAATATTCAGGAATATTCGTACACCGCCAGAAGATGCGGCGTAACTCTTTATTAGATGCGGCGCATGTCCTCTTGTATCTTGGATCGTATTTGGTGATATCTTGATAGAGATGCGGCGCATGTTGATAGTGAGATGCGGCGCATCTGGAGCAGAATTGACTTGATCTTGTCCATGTCAGTAGACTCTTCACTTTATGCACGTTTTGCTCCATTATTAGTCCAAAATCGCCAAGTTTCACCAAATGCTTGTTTTTACCTGAGAATTACAAAAGTAAACGATTAAGTATCAATCCTCATACATAATATAGTAAAACAAGTCAAATTAATAGGATAAATGATAGTAATAAAATGTACTTATTTGAGTTCATCAAATATCCCCCCACTTGAACTTTACTTGTCCCCAAGTAAACCTTAGATTAAAACTTATGAAAATGTATCCTAAAAGATGTTAGGATTTATTTTTATAGTTAAGCATGTATTCGTTTATTTCATAATCACACAACTAAACACTTAACGAATTAGAAGTAAAATAAAATAAGTCGATAAAAGCAAATCTAATCGTTTAACTGTCCAGTCGCGACGAATATTCTATCATAAGCTTGGCAAGTATACACATCTCCACCACTAAAGCTAAGGAATAACAAGTCTAAAGCGGTAAAAAGGGTTTTTAGGCTTAAGGGTTAATTATTCTTATTTACACTATCGATCTCAAATTCCAGAAAAGGCGACAAAATCACAAATACATGATCGAATCCACGAACACGATACTTGCAATTGCTCAAATCCTTAACTCGAATAGGCTAAAGATAGGTCCAAACTTCACCAATAATAATATATCAAAAAGGGCGACAAAATCATAAATACATAGCCGAATCCACGACTACGATACTTAAGATTGCTCAAATCCCTAATCTCAATAAATCAAAGGTTCGGTTGGATAAAGAATAATATAGGGTATGGATAACATTTGGGATATAAATTGGTGTAAAAATAAAAATAAACAAAACAAATAAATTAAAATCCTAAGTGTGGTTAATCACTATCCCAACCATCCCATGAATAAGACTCATATCATTGAATAACTCACGCTTTAATACTTGAAACACACGCTTTAGGTAGACACGAATTATACTCAACAAGATCTTAATCAAAGAATAAACCTTAATTGGCGTTCCCATAACTGCCAATTCCCATTCAATCCATAGATATAATACAACAAATAGTGGTGATATCGACCACTTACATAACTTTACATCGTTGGCTTAAAATAAACATCCAACTCTCTTTTTTTTTTTTCTTTCTTTTTCTTTTCTCATTTTTTCGATTTTTTTTTTTTTTTTTTTTTTTTTTTTTTTTTTTTTTTTTTTTTTTTTTTTTTAACTTGAAACATAAACATAGATGTGTAAAATTTCACCACATCACTACAACTTTCTTTCCGGATAATTTTTCCATACTTTTCATAACTTCAGAAATAATGGTAAATAGTGAAAGTAGTAAACACACGAAAAATAAACTCTAAAATATACAATATTTACTTTCACTCCAATTGCATTGTGCAATTTCCCGACCTAACCATATATAATGAATTACGCACGCGAACACAGGTAATGTAAGGAAACACACTTTGCCTATAGCAATTAACCAACCACGGATTCTAATCTACAGGGTAGGCTAAGGTTTAAGGTGTAACGAAACATTTTAAACATAGGTGTAAGAAACGAAAGGAATGGCTCTGAGTGTTTTTCTAGGGGTATCTTACTCTAAAAGTGAGAGTAACAAAAGGTTTTATACGGGGGTTAACTAACCAGTGTAGTTAGCTAATAACACATAACATATAAAGGCTTTTTGGGTGTAATCCTAGAATTTTACCAAGTTAGACAAGTCATTCCAATTAAATAAATAATACTCATTATGGTGGTCTCGAATAGTATACAAGCCAAGTTCTAAAGTTTACAAGTCACCGGCACACTCATAGATTTGTGAATTTTGGAAAAATCACAATTTTTGAAAATAACGTCATGTGTGCAGTTATGTAACTTAGATCTTAAACAAAAACATGCTAAAAATTTTTTTAAGTTTGATATATTAAGCACATTTTAAGCATAATTTTTGAAAAAGTTTAGGACAAGTAAGTGTTAAGTGTTCTAATTCTCCTATCCCCCCACTTAAGTTAAACAACGTCCTCGTTGTTTGTATAAAAGGTTAAAAACTGGAAAATAAAAAGAATTAGAACAGAAAAACTCCCCTGAGATTTGCTCGGTATGATCCTCCATTAGTATATGAGCAAAAATCATCTTTCTTGTGGATTAGAACGTTAAAGCTTCATGCTTGATGTATCCACAGGAAATTCAGGAAACTATAATACCACCAACACTTTTAAAATACACCTAAGATAAGAAAGGTTCAACTTGCATAATACATTAGTAGTTAGGTAAAAATAAAACTTAAAAATTAAAACTGAAAATCATCAGGTCAGTCGATGCGCCGTATCCTATTGAAGAAGATACGCCGTATCGAGCCTGGAATAAATACGGATCAGAATAAAGATGCGCCGCATCCTTAACCAGGGATGCGCCGCATTAAAATAACTGATAAAAAGTTTTAAAGTCGAAAATAAAAATGCAGAAAAATAAAATAAGATATGACCATTGCAGAGGATGCGTCGCATCTCAGGACTGAGATGCGCCGTATCTTCGTGCGGCCTGGACTGACTCGACACAGAAAACAGAATAATAAAAGATAAATCCGGGTTGTCTCCCGGTCAGCACTTGTCTTTATTCCAGAGTCTTCAAGTTAGACTCACGTTCAGCTCCTTAATATCGATCATTGATTCCTACATGGCCACGTAGGATCCATTTAGCAACCGAATCGTCTCGTATATATTCAGGTCCCAAATTCAAAACTCCTTTGTAGAATCCTTCCTTCAATTGATATGGGTACTCAATCTCTCTCTTATTGTCATCATCACTAACAAAAAGGAATGGAGAAAATTTGTAGCAAATCCTACTAGTAGCATATTTAAATCCAGGGTGAGTACGGGGCATCATATAAGTGATAATGTCACTTCCACATTGGAAGGTGATCTTTCCTTCAAATCGTTTTGCATTAATAGTGATCTCTCTACAAAATGGTTTTCCAACAATTACTTCACCCATATCGCTGTCACAATAGGCATTCATGTCCTCAATAACTACGAATTCAGTAACAATAGTGAAGCGTCCAACGAAGATCGGGACATTAATGAAGGCTCCAACTACATTCTTTCCTTTATACTCCTTTTTATTTCTCATAATAGAGTTGTAAAAGCTTCTTGACATGACATTGATTGATAAAATAGGAAAGAAATTGGCGTCAATACACTTGAACCCAATCATGCATGGGAATTGTAGATTGTAAGCACAATTGGTGTTGATCCTTTCACCGTAATCCCAAGAACCATCATATCCCTCAAATTCATCGTAGTTTCTAGTAGTAATAACGTTGACTCTTGGATTATCCACAATTTCTCCTTCTTCTAACTCAGATTCCGCATCATCCATGAATAGGTCATTAGATTCTAATGGTCTATTAAGGTCATCAAGTTCAATGTAGTCCCCATTGTAAGGTTCTGGTGATTTTCCATGTACTAATACATCGTTCATAAAATTGTCTTCGAACTCGATTAGTTCTCCGAATCCCTCCATTATCCTTCTGAAATAATTACAAAAGCATCAGTAGGATCTGTCCGCTAGAAGAGAAATTGATGAATATTGAAACGGATATATGAATACAAGTAACTGATATCTGCAGACGATGCGCCGTATCCAAAGAGTTGGATACGCCGTATCTTATGATCGTTAAAATTAAATCAGACTTTATCCAGAAAATAGATACGCCGCTTAGAATTTATGAATGCGCCGTATCGAATTAGTTAATCAAAAATCAGTTTATCTAATTAAAATTAAATGCGTCGTATTAACGAAAGTTAATGCGCCGTATTTTCGTTACGTTTAAAAATAAAAGATTTTTGATTTAGTAAGATGCGTCGTATCGACGGAAATCGATACGCCGTATTTATTTAATAATTCGCAAACTGTTTTTAATTAAAATAATAGATACGCCGTATCTTCAAAAGAAGATGCGTCTGTATGGCGTTAACGTTTTAGAAAAGTTTTTATCAAAAACAGATACGCCGTATCTACAAAAGCAGATGCGTCGTATTACTTTATCGCTTAGAAAAATTTTCTTATTAAAAACAGATACGCCGTATCTTGGGGAAAAGATGCGTCGTATCGAATTAATTAAACGCGTTGTATTAAAAAAATTAAACGCAATACGCCGTTTCTGAGAGATCAGATGCGCCGTATCGTTTGATTTAGCACAGTACAACGATAGCAGAACAGAAAAATACGAAAAATAAAAATAAAAATTAAACACACGAAACAAAAAATAAAACACACAAAAATAAAAACAAAAGCAAACAAATAACACACAATACAACAAATATGCAAAATAGTACAATGATGCAATTAATCTAATAAAAAGAAAAACCTAATTAAAATACTTAATCAAATTAACAGAAAATAACAATTCACTCCCCGGCAGCGGCGCCAAAAACTTGATGCGCGTGATGTGTCGTTGCGGTTTAGCAGTTTTAATGCCTACTCAAGTTTTAAATTTATATTTAGCCGACTTATCAATAACACACACACTTAACGAGCAGTGTACCCGGTCAGTATGAAGATAATGGTAAGTAGAGTGTCGATCACTAAGAGTGGAACGTATAATCTCGTTAATCTAATCAGTATTTTAATATCCTAACGCAAGGGGGTTTCAGCCTGAGAGACTGGCACAGTTTTGTTTGCAATTAAATAATAAAATAAACATATAGGCACGAATCAGCAAGTAGCACACACGTACACAGATAGATACTAGAGACAATAAGAGGGCTGTCCTTATGATTAAGTAGTTTGTCACTTGTTTTATTGATAGCTTTATATGAAGTGTATGTAATTAACCCTTTCTCGTTGGTCCTATTCTCATCGGCGAGTAAACCCTTAATGATTACTTATGTCTAAAAGTTATTCCTAAGTGATCAATTTAGAAACAACCGTGGGAGCCACACCTTGTCCCGCAGTCGGGTGCCCGCAAGCCACTAATAAACACAGAGGTTATCAATGCACTAATAAGTAGTAACCAAAGACATCAACATATAAACTTTAATTGATGGGAAAGCAAGTATTAAAGGGAGTGCAATCTTTCCGTTGTCACATTACACAGGCCACCAATCCTGATGAATTAAAGTTTGCTAAAACAATAAAACAAAACTACTTAATGAATTGAATACATGCAGCACCTTCTTACAGCTCTTGTATCTTCGATTTGGGTGTGTCTTGTGCTGCCTCTTGACTGAATTCGTCCTTCTCTTCTGTTCGGTCTTTAGGTTTTAGGGTTTCCGAATCTCTCTAACTCTTCTGGTCTACGGGGTATTTATAGTTTGTGTCTGAGGGAAGATGCGGCGCATCTACTTAAGTAGATGCGGCGTATCTACGTAACTTCGCGTGGGGTCCAAGATTATAATATTCAGGAATATTCGTACACCGCCAGAAGATGCGGCGTAACTCTTTATTAGATGCGGCGCATGTCCTCTTGTATCTTGGATCGTATTTGGTGATATCTTGATAGAGATGCGGCGCATGTTGATAGTGAGATGCGGCGCATCTGGAGCAGAATTGACTTGATCTTGTCCATGTCAGTAGACTCTTCACTTTATGCACGTTTTGCTCCATTATTAGTCCAAAATCGCCAAGTTTCACCAAATGCTTGTTTTTACCTGAGAATTACAAAAGTAAACGATTAAGTATCAATCCTCATACATAATATAGTAAAACAAGTCAAATTAATAGGATAAATGATAGTAATAAAATGTACTTATTTGAGTTCATCAGGAGATTGTCAGATTGCATGGTATGCCTTCATCTATTGTTTCTGATCGTGATCCTCGTTTCACTTCGCGTTTCTGGAAGGGGCTTCATAAGTCTTGGGGCGCTCGCCTTAAGTTCAGTACCGCTTTTCATCCCCAAACTGATGGTCAGTCGGAGAGGACCATTCAGACTTTGGAAGACATGTTACGATCTTGTGCTTTGGAATGGACCGGTAGTTGGGACGAGTATTTATGTTTGGTGGAGTTTGCGTATAATAACAGTTGGCATGCTAGTATTCGGATGGCTCCTTTCGAGATGTTATATGGGCGCAAGTGTAGAGCGCCGGTTTGTTGGAATGAAGTAGGAGAGCGTATTATTGAGGGTCCGGAGTTGGTTCGGGACACCAACGAAAAGGTAGCTGTTGCTAGGGAAAAATTAAAGGAGGCCCGTGCTCGTCAGAAGAGCTATGCTGACAAGCACCGTCGTGACCTAGAGTTTAATGTTGGTGACCGGGTATTTCTGAAAGTATCTCCTTTCCGCGGGGTTAAACATTTTGGAATTAAGGGCAAGTTGAGTCCTCGATTTATTGGTCCCTTTGAAATTCTGGATCGTATTGGGGAGGTTTCTTATCGTCTGGCTCTACCTCCTCAGCTATCTCATGTGCATAATGTTTTCCATGTATCTCTTCTGAGGGGATACAATTATCACCCATTGCATGTGGTGTCTTATCCACTTGATCAGATTCAGCCGGATATGTCTTTATCCGAAGAGCCGGAGGCTATTTTGGACCGGCAAGAACGGGTCATGAGGAATAAAGTCATTCCATTCGTAAAAGTTCTTTGGAAAAATCACCCAGAGCGCGAGGCTACCTGGGAGACTGAAGAATCGATTCGTGCTAGTTATCCTCACTTTGTATTCTGATCTGGTATGTCTTTGTCTTGTCTTCTGTTTCATTTCATCTGTACTTCTTTACAAATTTCGAGGACGAAATTTTTCTGTTAGAGGGGAAGAAGTTGTAACACCTAAAAATCCAAAATGGGTAAAATGACCATATTGCCCCTACAAGTTATAAAATTATTTAAAAGCTTATAAAGTACCGAATCGATCCCAAACTTCTGGAAAAGAACAAGATATGATGCAAAATAATTTTGAAAACTTCGATTAATATTTATACAAGTTACAAAATTACCAAAATACCCTTGGATAAACCGAATGGGATAAAGAGCAATTATTTTGATTTTAAAAGGTAATAATAATGCACTTAAATGAGAAAATAAATCACATTGATGTGCCATAATAATTTCCGTGATTTTTGGGCTGTTTGCCCTCCCCTTTGACGCGCCTAGGCTCCTCAATATAATTAACCTCATCAAACCCTAATTATCCTAATTGCCGACTAAGAGAAAAACACACTAAAATACATAGCAAATTCATCCGATTTTCTGGAGTCCAAAGAACATTTTTTTGGTGTTGTTCGTGGTCTAAGGAAGGTTAGAAAATTCGGTTTTGGTCGTGGCTCTCACTCATTCGATCGCTAGAATTTAAGTATCATCCGATAGGTAAAAATCCCAAACTAATTCATGCGGCTATCTAAAATTCTTTTATCAATTTTCTCATGTTCCTTACGTCATGTATACTCTGTATAAAATTGCTCTAAGGTCGTGGAGGTCGAGGTTGATCGCTAGGGATTTTTGGTGCTCAAATCCATTCGCTAAGGTGTAAATCTGTTTTGGCTCATTCACACGTTCCTCCTCTGATTCGGTATTTTTCCTATGATCTATCAACATCATATAACTCAGATAAAATATGAAATTCGATGCATGCAACTTAAATCAAATCGCATGAATTAAAATGACTAAAAAAGCGTATAAAACATGAAATATTGTATGCGAATTTTTCTGGTGTTGTAATCAATTTTCCTGGACTGTATACGACCCATGTGACCTGGGAAAAATAAGAATTCGAATATTAGAAATTGGGTTTGATCGTGGCCTAATTTTGTTCTCATCGCTAAAATGAAAAAGGGTTTAATCGAATGAAATAAAACCCTAACTTCGATTAGGGTTAAGTTGGGATATGTTTCTGGGATTAATTAATGCAGTAAAAATGATAGACTAATGATTGATATATGATTGGTTCGTGTTTGCTAAGTAAATTAGGGTTTGCGAATTAGTGTATATGCGATTGGAACTTTTAAAACGTTAGGGTGCATTCGGTAATTTCTGAAATCTATGGGTCATTTTTGTAAGGTGTATTTAACTGTGATAAATGTGAATAAAATCTAAAATGAAGGGTCTTTGTGTAAATATAAGAATTAGAAGATTTAAATTGTAAATTATGGAAAGTTTATAAATCGAATGGAAATTATTTAAAATAGGAGGACTTGTTTTGTAATTTTGGGAAACTTGTGGCCATTCGTATAAAAATAATTATGAGGGACTTGATGTGTAACTTTGGGTATTAAATGGATTTAAAGTGTAAATGTAAAATAGATGATCGAATTGTAGTTTATTTTTATTAAGGGACTAAATGTGTAAATTATGAAAAGTTGTGGACAAATTCGTTCAACATATAACATATGGGTTATTTTCGGCAATTTAAAAAGGTAAAGGGTTTGTTGTGTTAATATGGTCATGTAAAAGAGTATTCGAATTAAATTATTAAAGTTAGGGTTATGTTTTGTAATTTTTTTAAACTTGAGGGTTTAAATCATAAATTATTAAACTATGAGGTTTATATGAGTAAAATATGTAGTTAAGGGGCTGATCTTGCTAAAAGATAAAATTGTGATATTTACATTTAAAACCTTATACCTAAATTATATTTCCAATTTGATCCCTAACTTATAATTAATTATAGAAATAAACCCTAAAAATACATAAATCAATTATTGAAAGTACGTGAACCTATAACTAGGTGAAATCTGATAAAATGAGTAATTCTGCTAACTAAATAAGAAACTTACTAAATCCGGAAAACTGCTAAAAAAGGGAAAGTTACTTAAAATGGAAAGTCAGTTAAAACCTATTATAATACTCTTCTACTCTCTTAGGTGTGAAGAAGGAGAGGTCCTGAGCCTGTCAGTGTTTGCTATTTCTGGTTTTGTTTTGCTTTGCAATAAGGTACAGATACTCTGCCCTTTTTCAGTAAGGGTGTCCTATCTCATGGTTATGATTCTGATTCTGATTCGTTTAAGTTTTCCCAAAGCCATTGCTATGATCCCTTTTATTATGAACCTTTCTGATTACACTCTGATTTTGACCTTTGGTATTTCATCTGATATATCTGTTATGAACCATCTGTTATAGTCCATCTGATTTGACCTTTGATATATGACCTCTGATTATGATATGATATCTGACTCTTAGTTTGATACCCGAGCCATTTCACTAGGCATGGGGGTTCCATGTCCGTGTTATTGATGCACCAATGGCATGACTCTAGGGCGGTAGAGTGATGTTCCGCTACGTCCCCATTCTGATTATGATATGCGCATTACCTTGTTTATGGATTATATATGTTTCTGGGGGGGCGTATGGATGCATCCTAGATCTGTTCTGTTAGTGGATTTAACTATATATGATATGATTTCTGTTCTGGTGTCTGGAACTGTGTGCAATACATGCCTTTCACATTTATCTGGGAGCTGATCACTCCATTTGATGCATGAGGACACCCCTCATATTATCTGGTTACTTAAGAGGCATCCTCTCTAGATTATGATGGTTATTGTCTGATATGTTCTGGGCTCGTGGTGGATGACTATCCTGTTCTTCTTTTATATTTCTGTCTCTTGTTTATACTTCATGATATTTCCCCATGCACCATATTTCAGTCTGTTTCATTATTATTGCTTTGTATATGTATCTGTTCACTGGGCTTTTTAAGCTCAGCCGTACGTTTTCTTTTCATGTACGGCAGGTATTTAAGCTAGGAAGCTGGGTTTGGCTTTGGGATGAGAGCAACTTGTGTGAAGCTTAGACCTTAGACATTCTAGTTATGCCATTTTGGATTCTGTTTCTGTTATGCCATTGTTTAGGCATTTTGGATTTACGTACTTCAGTTTATTTCTGTTTTGGGCATAAGTTATGTTGACTTATTTCCTTTGATCATTAATGTTATGGACTTGTGATGTTTTGGATTTAATGCTTGTAATCTGATATAAAGCCATTGTTGTGATATCTTTACCCTTGCCGGGTTGGGGTGTTACAACAATAATTTACCTAGCCTTATAGAGAGTTCTCTACGAAACCTCTCCCGAATATAATCTCAATTTTGTAAGCTTAAAACGATATTTGCTTTTAACCTTGGAGTAAATCATTATCCACTAAACAATAAAGATTATAATCATTAATAAAACGGATATGCTTATTGTTCTTATCTTGAATTTATTTATATCATATGGTATACCGTTTTACCCCGATTTGATGTATAAGAAAATGTTGCGGAGCTATACGGGAACATCTTTTGGATGAAAGAAGAAGGATGGCACGTAACAAGAACAAAATAAGGAGCTGAACGTGAGTCTAACTTGAAGACTCTGGAATAAAGACAAGTGCTGACCGGGAGACAACCCGGAAAATTTTTACTTTTCTTTTCTGTGTCGAGTCTGTCAGACCTGCAGAAGATACGGCGCATCTCAATCCTAAGATGCGACGCATCACCTGCACTGGTCATATCTTATTTTATTTTCTGCATTTTTATTTTTAACTTTAAAACTTTCTGTCAGTATTTTAATGCGGCGCATCCCTGGTTAAGGATGCGACGCATCTTCTATTCTGATTCGTATTTATTCCAGGCTCGATACGGCGTATCTTTTTCCATAAGATACGGCGTATCGACTGACCTGATGATTTTCATTTTAATTTTTTAGGTTTTATTTTTACTAACTACTAATGTATTATGCGAGTTTGAACTTTCTTAACTCAGGTGTGTTAAAGTCTGAATGGTATTATAGATTCATGCATTCCTGTGGATACATCATTTTTGAAGCTTAAACGTTCTCATCTACAAGAATGATGATTTTTGCTCTTATACGAATAATGGAGGATCATACCGAGCAAATCTCAGGGGAGTTTTTCTGTTCTAATTCTTTTATTTTCCAGTTTTTAACCTTTAACACAAACAACGAGGACGTTGTTTAACTTAAGTGGGGGGATGGAGAATTAGAACGTTTACTTGTCCTTATTTTTCAAAAATATGCTTAATATGTACTTAATATGCTTAAATTTAAAATTTTTCTAGCATGTTTTTGTTTAAAATCTAAATTACATAGCTGCACACATAACCTTATTTTCAAAAATTGTGAACTTATAAAAATTCACAAATCTATAAGTGTGCCGGTGACTTGTAAACTTTAGAACTTGGCTTGTATACTATTTGAGACCACCATAATATGTATTATTGGAATGACTTGTCTAAATTGGTAAATTTCTAGGATTACACCCAAATAGCCTTTATATGTTATGTGATATTAACTAACTACACTGGTTAGTTAACCCCTGTATAAACCTTTTGTTACTCTCACTTTTAGAGTAAGAAACCCCTAGAAAAACACTCAGAGCCATTCCTTTCGTTTCTTACACCTTTGTTATAATGTTTCGTTACACCCTTACACCTTAGCCTACCCTGTAGATTAAAATCCGTGGTTAATTGCTTTCGGCAAAGTGTGTTTCCTTACATTACCTGTGTTCGCGTGCGTAATTCATTATCTTTGGTTGGGTCAGGAAATTGCACAATGCAATTGGTATGAAAGTAAATATTGTATATCTTTTAGTTTATTTTTCGTGTGTTTGCTACTTTCACTATTACAGTTATTTCTGAAAGTATGAAGAGTATGGAAAAATTATCCGGAAAAATAGTGATAGAAAAGTTGCGAAATTTTACACATATAAAGTTAAAAAAAAAAAATCGAAAAAATAGAAAAGAAAAAGAAAAAGGAAAAGTTGGAAGTTTGTTTTAACCAACTTATGTAAAGTTTTGTATTAAGTGGTCGATATCACCGCTATTTGTTGTATATTATATTTATGGATTGAATGGGAGTTGGCCGTTATGGGAACGCCAACTAAGGTTATTCTTTGATTGAGATCTTGTTGAGTATAATTCGTGTCTACCTAAAGCGTGTGTTTCAAGTGTTAAAGCGTGAGTTATTCAATGATATGAGTCTTATTCATGGGATGGTTGGGAAAGTAATTTACCACACTTAGGATTTTAATTTATCTGTTTTGTTTATCTTTCATTTTACACCAATTTGTATCCCAATTATTATCCATACCCTACATCATTCTTTATCCAAACCTTTGATTTATTGAGATTAGGGATTTGAGCAATCTTAAGTATCGTAGTCGTGGATTCGGCTATGTATTTATGATTTTGTCGCCCTTTTTGATATAATATTATTGGTAAAGATTACTTGGTCATATCTTTAGCCTATTCGAGTTAAGGATTTGAGCAATTGCAAGTATCGTGGTCGTGGATTCGATCATGTATTTGTGATTTTTTCGCCTTTTCTGGAATATGAGATCGATAGAGATTAAAAAGAATGATTGACCCTTAACCAACAAACCGTTTTTACCGCTTTATACTTGTTATTCCTTGGCTTTAGTGGGGGAGATGCGTATACTTGCCAAGCTTATGATAGAATATTCATCACGACTGGACAGTTAAACGATTAGATTTGCTTTTATCAAAATATTTTATTTTATTTCTAATTCGTTAAGTGTTTGGTTGTGCAATTATGACAAAACGAATACATGCTTAAATATAAAAATAAATCCTAATATCTTTTAGGATACATTTTCATAAGATTTATTCTAAGGTTTACTTGGGGACAAGTAAAGTTCAAGTGGGGGGATATTTGATGAACTCAAATAAGTACACTTTATTATCATCATTTATCCTATTTATTTGACTTGTTTTATTATATTACATATGAGAATTGATACGTTAATGTTTACTTTTGTAATTCTCAGGTAAAAACAAGTATTATGTGAAACTTGGCGATTTTGGACTAATTATGGATCAAAACAAGCAAGATGTTAAGAGTCTACTGAAATTTACAAGATCAAGATCATTCTGCTCCAGATACGCCGCAACATACTTCTTACATATGGCGTATCACTATCAAGATTTCACAAGTTACAATCCAAGACAGCAAAGGACATGCGCCGCATAGAGAAATGGAGTTACGCCGCATCTTAAGGCGGTGTACAAATATTCCTGAATATATTAATCTTGGACCCCACGCGAAGTTAAGTCAATGCGCCGCATCTACTTATCCTATGCGCCGCATCTAACCCTCAGACAGAAACTATAAATACCCCAAGGCCAGACGAATTTTGCGACCTTGGAACTTAACTCAGAAGAGAGAGACAGAAACCCTGAAGCCGAATTCAGACGTATTAGCAGCACAAGACACACCCTGAACGAAGATACAAGAGTTGTAAGAAGGTCCTGCATGTATTCAATTCATTAAGTAGTTTTGTTTTATTATATTAGTACGGAAAATCATGGGCACCCCTTAAAATTGCTTTCCCATTAATTAAAGTTTATATGTTGATGTCTTTGGTGACTTTTATTAGTGCATTGATAACCTCTGTGTCTAGCTGAGCATTGCTTGGGTCGCCATGCCCCTTCCTTGCCTATTTATTCTATCATTTCTAGGATAGTGGGATAGACATAAGTGATCATTAAGGGTTTACTCGCCGATAAGATTAGAGCCAACGAGAAAGGGTTAATTATATACACTTCATATAAAACTAGCAATAAAACAAGTGACAAGCTACTTAATTATCAGGACAGGTCTTCTTATTGTCTCAAGTATCTATCTGTGTACGTGTGTGCTAATCGCTGATTCTTGCTCATTAGTTTAGTTTATATTTAATCATAACCAAACCGTGCCAGTCTCTTAGGCTGAACCCCATTGCGTTAGATTAGGTTGTATAGCTAACTTAGGATATTAAAATACTGATTAGAATAACTAGATAATACGTTCCACTCTTAGTGATCGACACTCTACTTACCATTATATTCATACTGACCGGGCACACTGCTCGTTAAAGTGTGTGTTTTATTGATAAGTCGGCTAAATATAAATTTAAAATTTGAGTAGGCATTTATACTACTAAAACCACAGCGACACATCACGCGCGCACCAAGTCTTTGGCGCCGCTGCCGTGGATATAAAAGGATTAGAGCAATAAACACCACATCACCTACTATAGTCATCAGTAACTACAAGACAATACCTTTTATGCATAATACTACTCACAAAAGTTGGTCCAAATAAATCCATATGTAGCATAAACAAAGGTTGATTAATAGAGTTAAAAGTCTTGGGCTTACAAGAAGCCTTGTGCTATTTGCCTTTAAGACATGCAACACAAGTCTGGTCATTTTCAAATCTTTTCTGAGGCAAGCCTCTTACCAAATAATAATTTTGTTAATGGTTTTAAATTTTATGTGACCAAGTCTTCTATGTTATAACATAGACTCATCCAATGTGGATTTGGCAACAAGACAAGTAAGGGCCTCTTTAGGAACAATCTTCTTCATATCAACACTGTACATGTTGCCCTTTCTTGGAACTTTAAGTAGAACCTAACTTTTATCAGGAAGCTTAAAGTCTAGAGAAAGCACACGACATTCAGTGTCAGTAAAAAGAACCTTGTTCTTTTTGTCACACATTTGTGAGACACTAAACATATTATACTTAAGCTCTTGCACAAAGTACACATCCTCAAAGTCTAATTTACCGGTTTTCAATGTGCCTTTACCAGTAATTCTTCCTCCTATTCCTCCCTCAAAGGTAACATATCCTCCATCGAATGGTTGAAAGTCTGAAAGATAGGACATGTTGCTTGTCATGTGCCTGGAACATCCACTGTCTGCATAACCTTGATCTTCATCATCTTCCTGTGAATGTCCTTGCACATGAAATAAGGAAATTAGTTTCCTGTACCCAAGCCATCACTGACTTGGGTTTGCCTCGTGCATCAATATAGTCAAATCTTTTCAATACAATTGATGCACCATTGGGTTTGATTGGTCTCCATACCCAACATGCTGAGGCCTTAACAACATTAACCCTCTTATCCCTAGCAGTGTTTGCAGATTTACCAGTACTAACTCCTTGGCTTGCAGTACTAACTGCTGGATTTGCAGTTTTAGCTTTTGGTTTCCAAAATTGTTTTTGAACCAATGGTTTAATATGAAAAGGCCTTTTAACAATTTGTTGTGCATGTTTGAAAGTTGGTTTAGCACTTGAAACTGCTGGTCTAGGGTAAACAGATTTAAAAGGTCTGGCAGTACTAACTGCTGGTTGGGCAGTACTAACTGCTGGTCTAGGGTAAACAGATTTGTGACCAGACTTGAATAAAAGTTCCCTAGGTGTCATTCTATTAGCATTGGGGTAAATTTGAGACCAGTTTGAGTTCACCCTATAGTTTGTGTTCCCAGATACCCTGTTGTTCCCAGTAACCATCTTTCTACCCTGATGGTTATTACAAAAAGTCTCTAGGTGGTCAAAACTACCACAAGCAAAACAAGCCTTTTTGTACAAGACAAAGTCACTTCCTAACTGATGTGACTTGAGGTCATTCCAGTTCCTCTGGTTACCTCTTGGCTTGTCTGTGGACCTATACATCTCACAGTACCTAACTGTTTTCCTAACTGGTTTGACATTTGATTTAGGCTTAACAGTTTCATTATTAACCACCTTAGGAACATCTGTTCCTTCTACCTTTACCACATCAGGTATAGTTTCAACCTGATCTTCATCATCATCAGATGTCCTATCCTCAATAATTGGAACATCTGAACTCCTATCAGTTGACACCTTTTCCTCAGCAAGAGAAGTGTCACTAGCACTTTTAAAAGGCTCATTATTTTCTATAGATTTTTCAGCAATTTCACTCTCTTTTGGCTTACAACCATATTCTAACTTAGGTTGTTGAAATTCAGGTAAACCTGTATGCACTAGGTCTATTCCTGGGGGTACAGGCACTCCCCTGTGAGGAGGTGGACATGTTTTATACCCCAACCCAAACTTAGCCTTATTAACTATCTGACACTCAATGATTTTGTTCACACATTTTGATACATATTCCAAAGTGTCTACAGTTAACTGGATATTATCTTTTGCCTTAGTGATTCTATCTAATTCAGATTTTAGCAAGTTGATCTCAGCATTCTTAAGTAACAAGTCTCTCTTAAGAACAGCTATATCCTCAGCAAAAGCATACTCATTGTTCTTATAATGCACTATTTGTTCTTCTAGGACTGCTAAACTTCTTTTGTGATCAGACAAATTATAATTGGTTTTGTTTAGTTCAATCCTCTGTTCATCATAATGTTTCTTTAAAGCCTCATATTCTTTTATAGCAGTGCATGTATTAGAACAAATTTTTGAAACTTGTACCTCAAAGTCAGAGAAGGCCATAAGAGCCATCTCAGTAGGTGCTTCCTCATCATCTGCCATTAAACTCCAATCAAAGCCTTGTCCATCAATAGCCACCATAGCTTTTGAAGTTGGCTCAGCATCCTTCACAGCCTTGGGCTTGCTCCCATAACCTTTTCTCCTTCCATCCTGTTGCCTAGGTCTCCTGCATTCCCTTGAAAAATGCCCCAACTTGTGACAGTTGTAGCATTCTACCTTTAATTTGTCAAAACCAGCAGTATCATTGCTGCTGATGGTGATCTTCTTGCCAGTTCTTTGGTAGAATTTCTTAGCCCTCATGCTAAGAAGTGAGATCTGCCACTTGAGATCCATCTCCTCCAAATCATCATCATTAATCTCCTGGAGATCTTCATGTGACAGCATTGATCCATCATTCTGGCTTGTCAGGAAAGCACAATAGGTAGAATCATTCAGGATACCTGTAGTACTGCTTGATGAACTAGCAGTACTAACACTAGGGTTAGCAGTACTAACTCCTACAGCAACCTTTTCTTCAACTGGACTTGAATTACTAGGAGATGACACAAGAGCCATGTTCCCAGTGCTTGAACTAGTACCTCCAGCCTTCTTCACATCCTACTCAACAATCTTGAAATTGCTGTATAAGTCATTGAGGCTCATAGTATCAATGTCTGGCTTGTTCTTCTAGACCACAACATGCATAGCCCACTCTATAGGTAAACTCCTCAAGAACTTGGAGTTTAGATCTTCCTGAGGTATATCAACACTAAGAACAACAAGTTGGCTAACAATCTTTTGCAGCCTATTAAACATGTGATCCAACGACTCATTACTGGTTGCAGTAAAGTTTTCAAAGTTGTGCTTTAACAGAGTCTTTTGGGTCTTCTTGGTGGCTTCATTCCCACCATACCAAGCAGTGATTGCCTCAAACAAGGACTTTGCATCTTTGTATTTGCTAAAGTTCAGGAGCTGATCATTTGGAATGGTCATCATTAGCTAGCTCCTAGCCTTGACATCGTTTTTCTTTTGTAACCTCTCTTCTGTAGTCACTGGAGAGGTTTGCACAACAGTCTCTTCTTTACCATCAACTGTTGTTGTAGATGTTGAAGGTTTGAAAGAGTTTCCATCTTCAATAATCTCCCAGAGTGCATAGTCCTGAACTTGGAAGTACTGCTCTATTCGAAGCCTCCACATACCAAATTTGTTTTGCTTTAGCATTGGCAATTTAGCAGCCATGTTAGTCTGGGTAGTTTCCATGTCCATAATCTTCTCTTCTAAATCAATGGTATCAACCTGGCTCTGATACCACTTGAGAGGATTATAAAACACTTAGGATGTTACACCCTTATGATGTGTTTGTGATACTTTGAGATTATACTGTTAGGTATGCGGAATCTACTTAACAATTTTTAGAAGAGTTTTGGTTTGCTTGATGGAACAGTAATGCTTTTTATGAACAATGAACACAGAAAGTTACACTAAATGATTCAATATTATTCAAGAATAATACGAGTGATCTTGCTATCACTCGTATAACCTAGGATCTCCTTTTATTGACTTAAGGAGTCCTTTACAAGATAAGTATTCTACCGTATATTTCTAACTAATTAAGATATACAAAAGATCCATTCCATACTTATCCTCTACAATATCTCCAAAAGCAGTTATCCATGCCAACAGTACCTTCTTTACAACTAGCAGTACTAACTTAACAGTTTGTACTGTTAGTTGTTTCTTCAGCAGTCTTAAGTTATACACTAGCAATTTGTACTGTTAGTGTAATTCTCCAGCAGTACCAAGTCAGAGACATTTAATTCCCAACACTTTCAATTTCTTCATAAGTTCTTCCCTTGAAGTGTTGTTCTTTCCAGTTATCATGGTGCTTCAGATAAGTCTTCATATAGCTCAACTGCTCTTTTCTGGTAGGGGGTTTCTTCTAAGCAGCTTTCTTCTTGCTTTGACTTTTTCTGATTTGCTCCAAAAGGTCATCAATAGCTTGTTCTTGTTCTTCTCTTGTGAACTGTGACCTTTACTCTTCTTGTAGCTTGGTAGCTAGCTCTCTATCAGCAAGAACTTGAGCAGCTCTTTCTTCTTCTTAAGTCAAAAACTTGTGTTCAACCATAAATTTTGCCAATCTTTCTTCTTCATCTGCCCTTGCTAACTATTCTTCATGAAATCTCTGAGCTAACTCCTCATCTAGAGCAATCTGAACTTGACTTTTCTTTGTGGTCTTATGTGATGATTCTTCTTCTATCAAAATACCTTTACCCTTGTTTGTTCTTGGTCTTTTTGGTCTTCTTGAATATACTGCACCAGCAGTACCTTGAGAAACACCACCAGTACCTTCTAATGCACTAGCAGTACCTTCTTGTTCCCGAGTAGTACCTTCTTCTATATGCTCATCTAGCCTCCCTTGAGTACCAGACTCCTCTTGGACCAAAGTAACATTAGGGTCTTCATCTAAATGAGCAATCTTCCTCCCCTGTTTGGAAGATTCCTCACCTTTGTCTTCTTCCTGACCATCTGATGAACTTGATGAAGAAGATGATTCAGTTGATTCTACTATGTGGGCTGACCTCTTTCTTTGAAGTGTCTTTACCTTCTGCTCTAGTTTCTTGACCTTCAATACTAGTTTGGTATACACCTTGCCAAAGACCTTCTTCCAAGTTAGCAACCTTTTGAGACAATGTGGTACATAAATTCGTCAATTCATTAAGTGTCTGACTGCCCTCAGCACTTCCTGATGTGTGATCTTCAGGGAGAGGTGCATCATGGGGCAAAGACTCAGACTCCACCACATGGTGAGGACCTGAGCCACCCAATATATCTGGTTGGCTTGGGATTCCACCACTAGTACTAGGTTCAAAAGAACTTGGCACTGTTGGTGTTGCCATAGGTTGGGTCTTATTGATGTTACCCCTGTCCTGCCCAACTTCTAAGCTTGTGATAGTAGGGGCAGCCCTTCCTATACTGACAATGTCAGCCTTATCTGCTACATGGGGAGGGGTAGGAACTCTGTGCTGAGGTACATCAGAGCCCTCTCTGGATAAAGACCTATCAGGTGATGAGGTTGGTTGTGAGGCTGAGTATTCTGAGCTTGTGGGTGTGTGTTAGGAGTCAACTGGGGTTGTTGACCCTTCACCCTGTACCTGTAACATTGTATCAAATAAAGGAACTTCTTCCCCACTGTACCCTTTTGAGGCCATCCTCATATTACTAAAAAGTTTTTGGGTAAGTTTGGGTATAGGATAAACATTTTTGTGAGGAAGAAGATGATGTTTCCTCATGTTCAAAATAGTTTGAATGAACCTGGGATACATCAAAAACTTTGATTTGCTATCAAAATTTTTCACCATTCCTTCAAAGATAAGTTTTGAAAAGTTGAAAGTCCTATCAGTAGCTAAGCAGATGAGAGCAGTTGCAATATTGCTACTAAACTGGTCCCATGCGGTTTTCTCAGGACTGAGACAGTGAAGGATGGTGTGAATCAAAAACCTCCATCGTGGAGCAAAACAACCTTTTTGAAAAGTTAAAGATTGTGATTAGATGTTGCACCCCATTCTGGTTAAAGTTTCAAAAATTTCTGTGTTTGGCATAGCTCTAATACCATTGTCATCATTCAGGTGGAGATGCCTCCTGAGTGATGATTCAGTAAGAGTGATGGTTTTGCCATCTACTGTTGCATTTAATTCTTTGTCTCCATTGTCAAATGTTCTGACAGTAGCAGTCTGCCAAAACTCTTTGATTTGGGAGACATAGATAGTGGGATTAAGAGTTAAGGAATACCTTATATGAGAAGCATTTAAAAAGTCCACTATCTGATGGAATTGGGTATCCTCTTCTGCTTTTTCCAAATATGCGACCATGTTGTGCTTGTCAACAAAAGATAAAGATGCCATTATTGGTCACTAAAAGTGGGATTTGACTGCTGTGATTAGATAAACTCATTCAAAGAGCTGTCTTGACATGGTTTCTAGCTCGTGGCAGGTGTTGCCTCTAACACAATTGTGTTAGATTCACTTTTGCTCGCTGTTCTCTTTAACAGATGTCCTTGGACTAACACATTATACTAAAAGAATAAAATGGTAGAGAGTGAGTTAGGTCAGTTACTATCTGACTAACTATGCCATCAATTCTAATGCAAAACATCATAATAAGATTTCAAGAAAGAAATTTTAAAGAATCTATTAATTCAGATATAAAACCTTATTTAAAAGATGCCCAAATTCAATCCATCATCAATCTATTATGTCAGCAACCATTCCACCATTTGCTGCTCACACAATGCACTAGTAATTCCTTTGTACCCAAACGATCCATACCTGAAATTGTTACTCCAAAACCAAGAAAACAAATGGCAAAGCATTTGCTTTATAGCAGTATAAACATATGACTAACAGTTCTAACAAACAGTCCTAATTTGTACTGGCAGTACAAATTATAAAAAACAGTACCTTTTGACAAGCCTAGTAGTACAAATCCAATTTAATGTACAAAAACACATAGATTAAAAATTTAAAGGGTTAAGCATTGCAATACTTGCTACCAAGTATTGAAATCTTCCAACATCAAAGGCTTTACTGAAAAGATTTGCAAAGTTGTGATCTGTATCAATTTTAACAACTTGAACTAATTTTTTCTCATTGCAGTCTCTTATAAAATGATGCCTAATTTCTATGTGTTTTGTTTTAGAATGTTGCACTGGATTTTTAATAATGCATATTGTACTGCTATTGTCAATATATATCATGGTATTCATAAAATTATACCCATAGTCAAGCAGTTGATTTTGAATCCATAGAACTTGACAACAGCAACTTGCAGCAGCTACATACTCAGCTTCAGTTGTAGAAGTTGCCACAATTGTTTTCTTCTTGCATTGCCATGATATAAGTCTGCAACCAAGGAACTGACAACCTCCTGTTGTTGATTTCCTATCCAGGCTAGCACCAGCATAATCACTGTCTGAGTATGCCACCAAATCAAAAAGTGATTCCCTAGGATACCACAGACCCAACTTAGGTTGACCCTTAAGGTACCTAAAGATCCTCTTTGCAGCAGTTAAATGGGAGGCCTTGGGATTGACTTGAAACCTTGCACTAGCACACACATAAAACATGATATCTGGTCTTAATGAAGTAAGATACATCAAGGACCCTATCATTGATCTGTAGGTGTGTACATCAACACTTTCTCCATCAGCATCTTTAATCAAAGGTTTCTCTGGATCAACAGGTGTGCTTGCCACTTTAGCATCAGTAAATTGAAATTTCCTTAGTATCTCAGTCACATATTTATCCTGACTGATAAATATGCATTCAGTTGATTGCTTTACTTGTAACCCCAAAAAGAAGGTAAGTTCCCCCATGAAACTCATCTGAAACTTATCATGCATAAGTTTCTAAAAATCTAAGAACATCTTCTTCTTTGTGGATCCAAATATAATATCATCCATATAGACCTGTACTAGCAAGATATCCCCCTTGTTCTTCTAAATAACAAGAGCCTGATCAATCTTGCCCCTTTGGAATCCATTCCCTAACAAATAAGAAGCCAATGTTTCATACCAGGCCCTTGGAGCTTGGTGTAATCCATAAAGAGCTTTCACCACCTTGTACACCTTGTCTGGATGTTCTGGATCTACAAAACCTGAAGGTTAATAAACATATACTTTCTCTTCAATAGTACCATAGAGAAAGGCACTCTTGACATCCATCTGGTAAACAGTAAAGCCCATGAAAGAAGCATAAGCTAAGAACAATCTTATGGCTACAATCTTAGCTACAGGTGCGAAAACCTCTTCATAGTCTATCCCTTCTTCTTATGTATATCCCTGGGCTACAAGTCTTGCATTGTTTCTGATCACTATCCCTCTTTCATCTCTCTTGTTTTTGAAAACCCATTTGGTTCCAATGACCCTCATACCCTTGGGTAAATCAACTAATACCCAAACCTTCTGAATCTTGAATTGGAGAAGCTCCTCTTGCATGGCTTCTACCCAACTTGAGTCTTCTAAGGCTTTAAGGACATTTTTGGGCTCAGATTGGGAAAGGAAACATACAAATAGACATGTGTTGACATCTTCATGCTTCTTTTCTTCATAAACATCACTAAGAAAGCCTTGTTGATCTGAAGTCATGGTATGTCTTCTTGTCTTCACACCAGACTGTATGTCTCTAATCACATTGTTTAGGGAGTGATATTTGTGTATCCTTGTATGTGGAGTTGTAGGAACTGGATATGTGAGTGGTAAATTGTTGATATCCACTTCATCTTCTGAGAAATCATCAGTAGTAGGACCTGATGAGCTAGTAGTATGATTATGTTGCCCAGCAGTACCAACTTGAGGCTCAGCAGTACATTCTTCAGTTGTACTATTTTCTTGATTTTCATGTTCTTCAGCTCCATCCTCATTGTTTCCATCTTTAAAACCTTCTTTGTCTTCATCAGTAGAAGGCTCACCATTCTTTGAAGATGAATACACACTGTTCCATATTGGCATCAGTATATGATCTTGATCTTTTTCCTTTCCCAAGCTTACTTCATTTGTTGCAACATCCTCTTCTGAACCTGCAAAATCATTAGAAAAAGTTCCTGCAACAACTGGCACATAGTTCATGGACTGGGTTAGAGTATCAAGATCAAATAGCCATTTTGGACCTTCACCTGCAACATTACATTTGTTTTCTAGAAACTGAACATGCAAGTTTTCCTCTACCTTCCTTGTTCTTGTGTTGTATACCCTAAAGGCTTTGCTATTTAGTGAGTAGCCAACCAAGAAACCCTCATCTGATTTACCATCAAATTTACCTAGATGGTCTAAGGTATTTAGAATAGTTACATGACACCCAAATGGTCTTAGAAAACCTAAAGAAGGTGTTCTACCCCTAAACAGTTCATATGGTGTCTTGTTTTGAGGTTTAACTACCAAAACCCTGTTCGGAAAATAACAAGCAGTATTAACTACTTCAGCCCAAAAAGTGATGGGTAGCTTAGAGTCAGCTAACATGGTTCTAGCAGCTTCTATTAGTGTCTTATTTCTTCTTTCAGCAACCCCATTCTGCTGAGGAGTTCTAGCTACACTAAACTCTCTCTTAATACCTTTTTCCTTACAGAACTCATCCATAACTCTATTTTTGAACTCTGTCCCATTGTCACACCTGATGATTTTTACTTTCTTATCCACTAAGTTTTCTATCTCAGTTATAAATGTCTTAAGAATGCTAGGTGTCTCATCCTTAGATCCTAAAAAGAAAACCCATGTGAATCTACGATAGTCATCAGTAACTACAAGACAATACCTTTTATGCATAATACTACTCACAGATGTAGGACCAAACAAGTCCATATGCAACATTAACAAAGGTTGAGTAATAGAGTTCTGGGTCTTGGGCTTACAAGAAGCCTTGTGTTGTTTGCCTTTGAGACAGGCAACACAAGTTTGGTCATTTTCAAAACGTTTTTGAGGCAAGCCTATTACCAAACCATCTTTAACAATTTTATTTATAAGTTTAAAATTGACATGACCAAGTCTTCTATGCCATAACATGGACTCATCCAATGTGGCTTTTGCAACAAGACAAGTAAGAGCCTTTTTAGGAACAATCTTCTTCATATCAACACTGTACTTGTTGTCCTTTCTTGGAACTTTAAGTAGCACGTGACTTTCATCAGGTAACTTAACGTCTGGGGAAAGCACAAGACATTCAGTGTTAGTAAAAAGAACCTTGTTCTTTTTGTCACACATTTGTGAGACACTAAACAGGTTATACTTTAGCTCTTGCACGAAATACACATCTTCAAAGTCTAATTTACTGGTTTTCAATGTGCATTTACCAGTAATCCTTCCACCTATTCCTCCCCCAAAGATAACATATCCTCCATCCATTGGTAGAAAGTCTGAAAGATAGGACATGTTGCCTGTCATGTGCCTTGAACATCCACTATCTGCATAACCTTGATCTTCTTCATCATCTTGTGAATGTTCCTGCACATAAAAGAAGGAAATTAGTTACCTTGGGGTACCCAAGCCATCACTGACTTGGGTTTGCCTCGTGCAACAATATAGTCAAATCTCTTTAATACAATTGATGCACCATTGGGTTTGATTGGTCTCCATACCCAACATGCTAAGGCCTTAACAACATTTGCCCTTTTATCCCTAGCAGTGTTTTTAGGCTTACCAGTACTAACTGCTGGTCTAGTAGTATGAACTGCTGGCCTGGCAGTTTTAACTTTTGAGTTCCAAAATTTGTTTTGAAACGCTGTTTTCTTTAGAAAAGGCCTTTTAACAGTTTGTTGTGCATATTTAAAAGTTGGTTTTGCACTTGAAATTGCTGGTTTAGGGTAAACAATTTTAAATGGTCTGGTAGTACTAACTGTTGTTCGAGCAGTACTAATTGGTTTGAGGCCAAAATTCAATAAAAGTGCCCTGGAAGTCATTCTATTAGCATTAGGGTGAGTTTGAGACCTGTTTGAGTTCACCCTATGACTTGTGTTCCCAATTACCCTATTGTTCCCTGTAACCATCTTTCTCCCATGATGGTTATTACAAAAAGCCTCTAGGTGGTCAAAGCTACCACTAGTAAAACAAGCCTTGTTATACATGACAAAGTCACTTCCTAATTGATGGGACTTGAGGTCATTCTAGTTCCTCTAGTTACCTCTGGGCTTGCTTGTGGACCTGTACATCTCACAATATCTAACTTTTTTCATAGCTGGTTTTACATTTGTTCTAGGTTTAACAGTTTCATGACTAACCACCTTAGGAACATTGGTTCCTTCTAGCTTCACTACATCAAGTTTAGCTACAACCTGATCTTCATCATCAGATTCCCAATCTTCAATGATGGGAGCATCTGAGTTCCTATCAGTTGACACCTTTTCCTCAGCAAGAGAGGTGTCACTAGCACTCTCAAAAGGCTCATTAGCTTCTATAGGTTTGTTAGTAGTGACATTTTCCTTAGTCTTACACCCATATTCTAACTTAGGCTATTGAAACTCAGGTAAACCTGTATGCTCTAAATCAATTCCTGGGGGTACAGGCACTCCTCTATAAGGAGGTGGACTTGTTTTATAACCCAACCCAGACTTAGCCTTATTAACCATTTGACACTCTATAACTTTATTAACACCCTTTGATGCATACTCCAAAGTGTCTACAGTTAATTGAATATTTTCTTTTGCCTTTATGATTTTATCTAACTTTACTTTAAGCAAACTAATCTCAGCATTTTTAAGAGTCAAGTCTCTTCTAAGTACAGCTATATCCTCAGTAAAAACAGACTCATTGTTCTTATAATGCACAATTTGTTCTTCTAGGACTGCTAAACCTCTTTTATGATTAGATAAATTGTAGTTTGTTTGGTTTAATTCAATCCTCTGCTCATCATAATGTTTCTTTAAAGTTTCATATTCTTTAAGAGCAGTACAAGTTTTAGAACAACTTTTAGCTGAGAGTACCTCTGATTCAGAGAAGGCCATAAGTGCCATCTCAGCTGGTGCTTCCTCTTCATCTGCCATGAAGCTCCAGTCATAGCCTAGACCATCAATAGCCACCATAGCCTTTGAAAATGTCTTAGCTTCTTCCACTTCCTTTGGCTTGCTTCCATATCCCTTACTCTTGTTATCCTGTTGCCTGGGTCTTCTACACTCTCTGGAAAAATGCCCTAACTTGTGACAGTTATAGCATTCTACCTTAGACTTGTCAAAACCAGCAGTATCATTACTGCTGATGTTGATCTTCTTACCAGTCCTTTGATAGAACTTCTTAGCCCTTATGCTGAGAAGTGAAATCTGCCACTTAAGATCCATCCCTTCCAAGTCATCATCATCAATCTGTTCCAAATCTTCATGTGACAGCATAGACCCATTGTTTTGGCTGGTCAGGAATGCATAATAGGTAGTATCACTCAGAATGCCAGTACTAGTTGATGAGCTAGCAGTACTAACACTAGAGTTAGCAGTACTAACTCCTACAGCCACTTTCACCTCATCTGGACTTGTAGTACTGGGAGATGACACAAAATCCATATTCCCAGAGCTTGAGCTTGTACCTCCAGATTTCTTCACTTCTTGCTCAACAACATTGAAGTTGTTGTATAGATCATTGAGGCTCATAATGTCAATATCTCGTTTATTTTTCCAAACCACCACATGCATAGCCCATTCTGTAGGTAAACTCGTTAAGAACTTAGAGTTTAGATCTTCCTAAGGGATTTCAACTCCAGGCACAGCCAGTTGGCTGACAATCTTCTGCAATTGATTGAACATATGATCTAAAGACTCATTACTAGTAGCACTAAACTTTTCAAAATTCTGCTTCAACAGAGTCTTTTGGGTCTTCTTAGTGGCTTCATTACCACCATACCGAGTAGTGATTGCTTCAAACAAGGACTTTGCATCCTTGTATTTGCTGAAGTTTAGGAGCTTATCATTGGGGATGGTCATCATTAGCAAGCTCCTAGCCTTGGCATCATTCTTTTTTTGCAGCTTTTCTTCTGCAGTCACTGGAGAGGTATTCACAACAGTCTTTTCTTCACCATTAACTGTTGTTACAGATGTTGAAGGTTTAAAAGAGTTTCCTTCTTCAATGATCTCCCAGAGTGCATAGTCCTGCACTTGGAAGTACTGTTCGATTTGAATCCTCCACATCTCAAAGTCATTTTGCTTCAGTATAGGCAACTTAGCAGCCATGTTAGTCTGTGTGGTTTCTATGTCCATTATCTTCAAAAGAGTTCTTCTTCTAAATCAAAGTATCAGCCTGGCTCTGATACCACTTGAGAGGATCAAACACTGAGAATGTGTTTAGGATACTTTGAGGTTATATTATCAAGTATGCGGAATCTACTTGACAACACTTAGAAGATTTGTATTGATGTAACAATAACACAGTTTTATGAACAATGAACATAGAGAATAACTTCAAACGATTCAATATTATTAAGCAATAATACGAGTGATCTTAATATCACTAGGGTTACAATGACCTTGAATCTTAACAAAAATGTATATGACTGATCTAACCTAGGACCTCCTTTTATAGCACAAGGAGTCCTTTAAAAGATAAGTATCTACCCGTATATTTCTAACTAATTGTGATATACATACAATCTATACCATACTTATCTTTTACACGTCTTCTAAAACCTTATCATGCAGCAGTACCTTCTTTTACTACTAGCAGTACTAACTTGATAGTTTGTACTGTTAGTTGTTCTTCAGCAGTCTTCAGTAATACACTAACAGTTACTGTTAGTGTTATTCCAGCAGTACTAATCTTCAATCATTTAATTCCCAACAGATACTTCTTTTCAACCAACATGTAAATTTGAAGTCCTTTCATTGCCACAGTATGAACTCCACAAGAGTCATATAGCTTCCAAAATAAAACTTTATTTCCAAACTGAGGTCTCCAGACTTCATCTTCAGAATATGGTTCAAACATAACTTTCAAATCTCCCCATAAAACTCTGTCATACATGTCAGTAGGCCTTGTTGAACCATACTTATCCTTCACCAACTTCCATAGAGTTTCTATATCCTCTCTTTCAAAACTTTTTAGCATGTGACCAAAGGTGATAAACATTTGGGATTTTCCATCTGCCCTTATTATCTCCCAATATATTTTCTTTCCTTCTTTGTGAATCCTCCAATCAACAATGCTAGGGGGCTTTGTAGCCAAAGGTTCATCATCTATAGGTATTTTTTCATCATCTGATTTGACTACCATATATTGTTTTAGCTCAGCTGTATCTTTGTCACCACTATCACCTACTTTCTGCCCTTCATCCACCTTTTGTTTCTTACTGCTCTCTTTCTCTAACTCTATACATGCTCTCTTAGAATTTTCTCCCACCACCTCTGTTTCCATGGGCACAAATGTGTTTACTCTTTTGAAAACCTTATCAAATACTTCTTGAATCTTTTCAAAGCTCATATTCTTCAACTGATCAGGTTTCCATTGATCCATGTTCTTTAAATTTCTACACATTATACTCTTTTTCTGAGCTTTGGTTGGTGGTTTGTTCCTTTTTGCTTCATCCCTATTCTTTGCAAAGAACTTTTTCCTCTGTTCTAAAAACTCCATGAGCAGCTTAGCCTTCTCTACTTTAGACAACTGTTCTTGCTCTTCCTGTTGCAGTCTTTGAGCTAAAAGAAAATCAGCATCACATTTTGCTTGTATGTCATCCCATTGATACATTATTGTAATGTTAGCTTCATATTTATCAGCTGTAATTCTTGCCTTTTCTGCTATCAATCTATTCTCCTCATCATATTCTGTTTGTAGCAATCTAGCAGTTTCTTCATCAGATATGAGTTGAGCTTTCTTAGACAAAGGTTTTACCACTAGTTCTTCTATGACAATTCCTTTTCCTTTGGCATGTGGTTGTGAAGATTGTATTGTTGCTGTTGCAGTTTCACTTGCTCTTCAAAGCAGTAAGAGTTTGAGCCAAAGTGATTTCATCATCAGTTACCTCAGTTGTTGCAGCAGCACTAATAGTAGTCTCTTCAAGCCTAGCAGCACTAACTGTTTCATTGACAGTACTAACTTCAAAAACTGCAGCCAAAAGTTCTTTCTCAGTGACCGTATAGTTCGGTTGAGCGCTATTCAAGGTTTTGCTAGCGAAGTAAATAGGATGAAAATATTTTCCATCGCGTTGTCCTAAAACTGCTCCAACGGCAAAATCACTTGCATCACACATAAGGTCAAACGGCAAAGACCAATTTGGTGAAATCATAATCGGTGCATTTGTTAACTTATCTTTGAGCGTTTCGAATGCTTTAATGCATTCTTCATTGAAATCAAAGACTGAATCCTCCACAAGAAGCTTCGTCATGGGGCGAGAGATTTTTGAAAAGTCTTTGTTGGGAATGCTCCTAACATGTAAATGGAACAATATTTACGGGATTACATTAGTTATGACGTATGGCACATACACAAGTACTGAAACCGTCAATATTGTAAAGTAGTGTGTATGTTAACCTAGATAAGCCCTCCTAGACTTCACTAGGAGGGTAAGACTTGTGTGTATTTCACTTTTCATTATCAATGAAACTAAGTTCTCCTTTCTCTCTCTACTCTCTCTCTAACTATGGCTTTAATGTTTTTCCATCATACCCGACCTCCCGAATCACAATAATCAACCATAATACAAGATCCAACAATTGGTATCAGAGCTTGGTTTTAGTTATTGGTTGATTTTTGTGGTGTTATCTTGTCAAAATCGTATTTTTTGTGTGGTACGTATCTGTTTTGAAGCAGTTTTACAAAGTTTTTCATTTTCATCATATTTTTCTGCTTATAACAGTTTTATTACAATGTTTATTGTATCATGTGGTCAAATAGTGCAAAATCTTTCATTAATGGTTTCGTAAATTTGTCTTGTGGTCAGTTTTATGTAAACTAATTTATGTCATGTCTGTTTGGTACCATCCCGTAAAGATTTGAGGTCAAAAAGATGGTCGGAAATAATGGTCATAAATTCATCAGAAAAAGTCAAAACCCTTTTTTGTTGGAATTTCTTGTAAAGAAATTCAGACAGACCCTATTTCATCGGAATTGGAATCGATTTCTTGTAAAGAAATTTGATAAGTACCGTCGGAATTGACCCGTCGGAATTGGATTTAATTATCGCAATTGGACAAGTCAAATAGTCAATGTCATCGGAATTGGGTCTATAATCAATTATCGGAATTGTAAAATGAAAAAAAAAGATGAAGAGATCAAGACCAGTAGACCACAAACCAAATAACAAATCTATTGACTTCAGTTATAACCATCATCAGTCAACAACAACAACGAACACACAAATCCTTATCTAAACCCATCTCATACAACACAAGCTACAACAAATCCGACAACTAACCTATATCCCATCTCCATTGTTTACTACGACTCCTACTTGAAAATTAACTAGAATCTCAGTTTCCTTTTCGTGTTGTACAAAAGCCCAAAAGAACCTAACAAGATCAAACACAAGAAAAGATACCATCATAGATCCGAAACTGAAAAGAAAGTATGACCTCAGATTTTTCTTTCATGTTTCACATGATATTTCAAGTACTTACAATGATCTTAAACACACGAATAGAAAATTTCATCATGGATCTATGAAGTGCAAGGCTCATTTTTTCTATCCGAAAATTAAAGAAAGATATATAACAATATTGTTATACTCATTTCTTTTCATTCGGTTAAAACTAAAACAACACCACAAAGATTGTACCTACCTGAGACACGTTAATAAGATATTGAATCTGTGGTGTTTGTGATTTCGCTCGCTAAACAAGTGAAAACTTGTGATTGTGTTTCATACTACAAAGCAAATGAAAGAGGACATTTGTTTGTTAATTGAAGGGCATATGGAGATGGATTTGGTGTGGAGTTTGTGTGTACTGAAATGAGAGATGAAGAAGAGATGGGGGCGGCTTATTTGAGGTGTGAAATTAGGGTTTACAAATGAGAGTATAATTAGGGTAAATAATTGTGTTAAATACAGGTTATTTTAATTATGTTTGGATCGGGCTTATCATTTCTTATGGGTTGGGCTTACAAGTTAAAATTATGGTTTGGGCTGGTTACTGGATCCGAATATGATAATCTTTTGGGCTCTCAATGTTACTAAAAAATTTCTATCATTCGTGTATATGAGCTGAAACTTGATAAGATGATTTTTTTTTGATATTTTGGTTATTACAAATCTTCACGGGGATACGTTTTTGACAAGATCGGGAAAAACCATTATCAAAGTTCACTTAACCAATTGACAAAGGCTAGTTTCTGGATATTGAACCGCAAGATGTGACTACGGGGTTAATTCATTATTACTTATTTGAAGTTGAAGTGGAATTTCACAGGCGCGTGTACTTAGTATCTGAAGATATCGGGGTTGGTTGGATGCATGATTCTTCGAGATCCTTGTTCGAGCTTTTAACCATCAGAATGATTAAGACTTGATTTGTCTAGTTATACCTGATGTATGGAGTTACGTTGTTGTGCTCACAGTGTATAGCTATCACTTTAAAGGAGTTACGTTGTAGTGCTCAAGTGTCACATAAAGCTGTGGATAATTCGAGAGAAGTTCATATACAGTTAAGGATGGTTGGATGGGTATATGATTCTACCTTTATTGAAATTCTCAGTATTGGTTCTTAGTGAGACAATAGTGCAAGTTTAAGTCACAAGTTCAGGTTATTTTACTTACGTCTCAAGTTCGTCATACTGGATTTTCTTCATCAGTAGTCACTACAAAAATCCGTCAGAATGATAATGGGGTTGGTAAAGAGTTAGTTGGGAGGAGTATCAAAGAGTAGAGATATTTTCAGCTGTTGATTCTCACGGGCTATTTATGGTACTTCACACATATTCAACTAATTGGACATACAGGGTTACGCTGCCTCCGTTTACATCATAAACATAGTGTATGCTTCTGATTCTATGAAGACATCGTGGGGGAAGAGAGAGTGGATGTTCTTTGACCTTCTTTGACTTCTTTGCGAAAACACTCTTTCTCCACAAGTATCTGCAATTAGGGGGAAGAAATGTGCACATCGGGGACGCATAATAGATTCACGTGATCGAGCTTACAATTTTATTACTACCGGAGAGACGTCCGCATAGATGATCAGTGGTTCAGTTTTGTGATTTTGGTGTAATCATTTCAACTTTCGCAGGTTGTGAAGTGTGAAGTAGCCTACATATGTGAGAAGATCTTGCTGATTTCTTGCATGTTACCCCTGAACGGAGTTTCCGCATTGAGTATAATTGTTATTTAGTGACTAGTCAGATTTGCTTGGTGTGGTTTATGGTGTTATCTACAAATTCCGCTGCGTACTTACAACTTCAAAAGTTAGAAGACACGTTAACTACATCAAAGTTTCGAATCTGCTAAAGACGGTTGTTAGTTTGGGGGGAAGCTGATTCAGAAACTTTACCAAAAAGAAGTGTATGAAGAAGCCGCTAAAGACATGCAGCATGAATTGGGGGGGAAGTTAATCCAGTTCATGCATATTACATCATTTACCTACAAGTGAAAAAAAGTTCTAAAGACGAGGTACAAGATGAAGACAAAGAGAGTAAACAGCAATCATCATCAGCATTTGAAGAGCTTATGAAGACTTTATTTTACATATTTTTGTACTGGTAGGAAATGGTGTAAATAATCCCTTATATCGTCCCATTGGGGGAAGATTGTTGGGAATGCTCCTAACATGTAAATGGAACGATATTTACGGAATTACATTAGTTATGATGTATGGCACATACACAGGTATTGAAACCGTCAATATTGTAAAGTA
This sequence comes from Artemisia tridentata subsp. tridentata, assembly GCA_021014915.2. Taxonomy (NCBI): domain Eukaryota; kingdom Viridiplantae; phylum Streptophyta; class Magnoliopsida; order Asterales; family Asteraceae; genus Artemisia; species Artemisia tridentata. The sequence goes on from CP139509.1 coordinate 389,273,285, forward strand.
GTGTGTATGTTACCCTATATAAGCCCTCCTAGACTTCACTAGGAGGGTGAGACTTGTCTGTATTTCACTTTTCATTATCAATAAAACTAAGTTCTCCTTTCTCTCTCTAACTATGGATTTGATGTATTTCCATCATACTTGACCTCCCAAATCACAATAATCAACCATAATACACGATCCAACAGTCTTTGATGAATCTGCGGTAAAATCCCGCATGCCCCAAAAAACTTCTAACGCCTTTGACGTTAGTTGAGGGTGGTAATTTGGCAATAGCATCTAATTTTGCTTTTTCAACTTAGATTCCTTTGCTAGAAATCTTGTGACCAAGCACAATGCCTTCTATCACCATAAAGTGACACTTTTCCCAGTTTAGCACAAGATGAGTGGTTTTGCATCTTTCAAGCATTTTATCAAGATTTGAAAGGCATGACTCGAATGAGTCTCTAAAGACCGAGAAATCATCCATGAAAACTTCCATGGAGGTTTCGAGCATATCTGGAAAAATAGAAATCATACACCTTTGAAAGGTTGCAGGTGCGTTACAAAGACCAAAAGGCATACGCCTATCAGCATATGTGCCAAAAGGACACGTGAATGTGGTCTTTTCTTGATCATCTGGATCAATTAGAATTTGGAAATAGCCAAAAAATCCATCGAGAAAACAAAAGAATTTGTTCCCCGCAAGTCTTTCTAACATTTGATCCATGAACGGTAAAGGAAAACGATCCTTTCTAGTGGCGTCGTTTAATTTTTGATAATCAATACATACACGCCAACCAGTTATGGTTCTAGTAGGAACAAGTTTGTTTCGCTCGTTGGTTACAACGGTTGTTCCTCCTTTCTTAGGAACGCAGTGAACCGGACTCACCCATGAACTATCCTCGATGGGGTAAATGATACCAGCATCAAGAAGTTTGATTATTTCTTTCTTTACAACTTCTTTCACATTTGGGTTGAGTCTTCGTTGTCTTTAAACAACAGGTTTGGAATCATTTTCGAAATTGATTTTGCGCTTGCAAAAGTTTGACTTATGCCTTGAATATCAGAAGTTTTCCAAGCGAAAGCTTCTTTATGATTTTTAAGCATAGAAACAAGACGTTCTTTTTCATCGGGTTTGAGTGATGAAGATATGACAACTGGAAGAAGAGAATTTTCTTTCAAAATTGCATATTCGAGATGATCGGGAAGAGGTTTCAAGACGAGATCAACCAGTGGATCTTCGATAGTGGTTTTGATTCTCATTTGTTCATTGAATTCCAACTCTTCAAAGTTGGTAATTTCTTCCTCAGAAGCTTCTTCGGTTTTTATCTGCATAAATTCAGCGAATTCTCTGTTTTCATCAAGCAATTCATCGAATGTTTCTTTTGTTATTTCATCGATAACATCAATGCTAAAACAGGTATCGTCATTCGCTTGAGAATATTTCATGGCTTGATTGATTTGAAAGGAGATTCTTTCATCTCCAACTCCGAGATTGAGTTCTTTATTCTTGACTCGAATAATAGCATCGACGGTGTTTAGGAAAGGTCTTCCTAAGATTAATGGAACTTTGCTATCTTCCTCTATTTTGAGTATCAAAAAATCAACGGGAAAAACAAATTGCCCAACTTGAACAAGCATACTTTCAGCTACTCCAACAGGGTATTGGATAGTATGATTTGCTAAACATATACTCATTCTTGTAGGTTTCAAAGTATCGATTGAAAGCTTTGCATACAACGAGTATGGCATAAGATTGATACTTGCACCGAGATCGGCTAAAGCATCACATGTGATTGAGTTTCCCAAAGTTGCGGGATGAGAAAACTTTCAGGATCACCGAGTTTTTTTGGGAGTTTGTTTTCAATAATGGTTGAACAATCTTCATTTAAAAAGGTAGCATAAATGTTTTCCATCTTACTTTTGTTGCTTAGAAGTTCTTTCAAAAATTTCCCATAATTGGGCATGCCAGCTAGGACATCAACGAGAGGAACGTTGATCCTAACTTCTTTGATTAAGTCAATGAACTTTCCATATTGTTCTTCCATCTTTTCTTTCCTCAAATGTTGAGGATATGGAATTCTTGGTTTATATGTTTGAGCGGTGGAGTAGGTTTAACAACCGGAGAAGGAATTGGTTCGTTATCCTTGGGTTCCTCCTCTGCTTCATCCTCACTATCATCATGAATGACAGTGGTTGTTTGGTTCAGATTGGGTGGTGGATCATACGATAGGCCACTACGTGTGAACACAGCATTTACATCCTCGTTTCTCGTTTGAGGTGGATGATAAGATCCAGATGATGATGACTTTGGGTTTGATTGAGTATTGCTTGGAAGTGTACCCAACGGTCTAGCAACGAATTGGTCGGAAAGACGACCGAATTTGGTTTCAAGGTCTTGAATAGAAGCCTGATGGTTCTTTTGACCTTGTTCAACTTTGGTTTTGAGGTTGAAGAATTGATTTTTGATAAATTCATTCGTTTGCTTTTGAGCATTCACGAATTCTCGCATGGTTTTTTCGAAATCGGATTCTTCATTATTTTTCTCGAGTGTTTATGATGATGGATGGTTATCATCACGAGACGACGGACGGTAGTCGTCACGGGGTTGTGAATTACGATTATCATCCCTCGGTGGACGATCTTGCCAATCTCTAGAATTTCTACCGTAGCAGTTTCCACGATATCCTCCTCCTCGATATCCTCTATAAACGTAATTAGCTTCTGCTTTGTGACTTCCCATGGGTTTGTCATCACATTCGGATGATGAATGGTTTCCTCCACAATAATTGCATCCATCGCGCATATCTTTGATCTATTTTTGGATACTTTGGAATTTAGAATCAATTTTGGTTGTGTGATCTTTCATCATATCCATGATTTTGGAATTTTTATTCGTTCCTTCGGCGAATGCAATGGTTTTTCATTGAGGTTTAGTTTTGGCATCCTTAGACCAATCGAGGTTAAAAAGTACTCGGTCATCGAGTAAATTATAAGCTTCGTTAGGTGTCTTGTAAAGGAAAATTCCTCCAGCGTCAAGGATTCCTTGAGTTGAGTTATCGAGACCATGGTAAAAGATTTGGATGATGTTACCACGTGACAAACCGTGCCCATGACAACTTTGGAGCATGTTTTTCATTATAAGCCAAGCTACGACAAGATTTTCTCCTTCCTTTTGAGTGAAACTGCGAATTTCACCTAAGAGACAATCAAACATGGCCGGTGGAAAGAAATGTCCAACAAAGGCTTCTCTCATTTGGTCCCAAGTTGTAATCACTCCAGGGCTTAATTCGTTATACCAAATTTTGATTCTCTGGTGAGAGACGGTGGAAAGAGTTTGAGACAGATTGAATTTTCTTCGGTATTTCCATAAAGAAACATGTCACAAATTTAAAGAAAATCGGCGATATGTTTGTGTGGATCGGATCGAACTCTACCATCAAATTGATTGTTTTTTATGATCGAAAGGTGATGACCTTTGGTGGTAAAGTTGTCTCCAAGATTAACGGGAACAATGGCGGTTGCAGGTGTAGGAGCTACAACCCTATTGGTAGCCCACATAGGTCGATCTTCGACCATTGGAAATGGTAATTCAAGAAAAAGATCAACTATGCGATGAACTTCGGAAAGGTTATCGAAAGGTGGGTTAACGGTTCTTGGTATTCTTTTATCTTTTGGAATGAACGGATGTTTCTTCTTACGGAATAATCTCTCGGGATTACATAAGGGTGTACTTAGTTCTTCGTATGAAGGGCGAGTGGTCATACAAGTTAAAAACGAGGCAATCGGAAAAGATTAAAACTAAAAGAAAAGTAAAACAATTTTTTTATGTCAGATTTCGGTGGCTGAGGGCCCGAACCGGCAGTTGGTTCGGGTCTGGGTTCACAGAAAGATTCAAACCGGTCTGGCTGAGGTACTGAACCGGCGGTTGGTTCGGGATTGGGTTCATAGAACGGTCTGAACAGCGGCGGTTGGTTCGGTGAACCGGCGGCTGCTGCACAGAAAAACAAAAAAAAACTTTTAAAAAAAAGGCCAGGCCACAAGATTGGGAGCAAAAAGCAAGGCACGAAAAATGATCAAAACTAAAAAAAAGGTGATCAAATCCCCGGCAGCGGCACCAAAAACTTGATGTGTCTCACGAGTGCAAGTTTTTAATTTATAAACACGATCTACCGATGATTCAAACGAAACACATACGAGCAAGTATACTCATCCGTATGTAGCAAGAAATGATTCGGTAAGCCAGGGTCGTTCACAAGGATTTGTTTAGTTTTAGAAACGTAAGTTTGAGATTATCGAGCTTAACAATAATTCCACAATAACAAGCAAATAATAATGATTAAGATAATTCAATAGATTAAAACTACACTTTCCTAGACTAGTTTGAACAATCCACTTAGTATGATTATGACAATGGTTCTCATGGCCTATGATCAATATAAATTAGATGGTGTTCTAATTTGATTAGTTGGTGTTCTAATCCTCTTGTTTCTAACACTTTCAATCCTCGTCAAGATTTTAAGATGACAAAAACAATATGAAGTTTTGATCACACAAGACTAAAACAATTCAATCACTTGATTCGCGATAGTTTCACAAGTAATTGACAACTACACTTTTTAGTTTTTTTTTAGTTTAATCAAGTGTTGGATCAAGGCCTCCTTGATAGATCTTTGAGCCTTTGTGGATCGGTAGAATGCCTATGTAATCACAAGCACGCTACAAGAGAATCTCTAATAAAGAAGAAGAATATGACTAATAATACTTTGATCCTCTATGGATCTTTTATTAACTAATAATCGTTCAATGTGTTACAAAACTCATAGCCGCATGTTTCTTTTATACTACAGGAAACCCTAATGCAACATTACTAAGAAAACATGTAAAGAGATATACACTATCTCTTCCTAAAATAACTCTAACAAGCATACTAAATATACGATAAGACCAGCAGTAACAAACACTGCCAGCAGGAACAAACAATGCTACCAGCAGGAACCATAAAACTATTGTGCCAGTAGGAACTGAGGAACTACTACTACTACCAGCAACAATCAAATAAATATTATTTCTAATAATTCCTAACAATCCTCCGCTAAACTTGAATTTGACTTGGTTTACTTCAAGTTTCTTAATAGATCTTTGACGTCTAGAGATAGAGGATTGAATTAGCAGCAACATAAAATAACCAGCAGCAACAACATCTTTAAGCTGGTCATCAGCTGAAAGGCTATGTACTTGATCTTCAAAGAAACCATGACTTATTGTACATCAAATCTTTTAAGTTTCATACTATTCTCATCACTTCCAGGTGTGTAAACACCTGTGAGAGGTAAATCATTGAAAATAATGGATTTGATGTCTCTTTACCAATAGCCATCACTACTGGAGTAGCCAATGTTGTGGTGTGTAAGACCATGGTACATTGATAACCATATGATTTTTAGTAAATCATCAACTATAAACGGATTTGATTTGTTTTTACCTGTAGCCGTTTGCTCAGGACTAGGCAATTCTTAGGTTAGAATAACCTTTGGTGAATTGAATACCAAATATGGTTTTCCACTGCCTTTACCACAAGCCATATTCTTGTGGGCTAGCCAATTCTTTGGAAACCCTAAACGGTAAAATCCATGGTGAATTGAGAACCATTCAACTCTCAGTAATGAAACATGGGTGAGTTGAATACCCTATAGGTTTGAGCAAACTATTATAGCTGTCAACGGATTTGATAATCACACAAGACCCGTACCCTCATGGTGAGTCAACTCTTTCTTGTCTGTTAGACATGGTGAGTTGATTACCATTTGTTGTATGGTAAGAAACCAACACTGTACCTGCATACAAGTTAGTAGACAATCTATACATTTTTTTTTGACTAATAACAAAAATAAAGTAAACATAAAGAAAAGAAAGAAAGAAAACAAACAAATGAAAATGAAAAATGTACAACAATAAGCCTCCCCTTAGGCTTATACCTCCCCTCAATCTCAGCACTTAAGGATTGAGCATCCCTATATGGACCACCAAATAGTTAAATCTTGGACCATCAAAAGCTTTTGTCAACAAATCAGCCACATTGTCATCAGTGTGAATTTTAAGCACTTGAATAAGATGCTTCTCATTAGTATCTCTGATAAAATGGTGCCTAATTTCTATGTGCTTAGTTCTTTGGTGAAACACTGGGTTCTTAACAATGCAAATGGTGCTTTGGTTGTCAATATAGATTTTTTTGTTCATAAAATTAAACCCATAGTCTAATAACTGATTTTGAATCCAAAGTACTTGACCACAGCAACTAGCAGCAGCAACATACTCTACCTCAGTAGAAGAGGTAGCCACTATAGTCTGCTTCTTGCACTGCCAAGAAATCAATCTTCTTCCCAGAAACTGACATCCCACAGTAGTAGACTTTCTATCAAAGTTAGCACCACATAATCACTGTCACTATAAGCTTCCAACACAAAAGGAGAATCTCTTGGGTACCAAAGACCCAACTTAGGTTGTCCTTTTAAATATTTGAAGATTTTCTTGACTGCATTCAAGTGTGAAGTTAATGGTGTAACTTGATGTCTGGAACAAGCACTGACTGCAAACATGATATCCGGCCTAGAAGCTGTCAAATACATTAGTGAACCTATCATGGATCTGTATAAGTGAACATTAACAGCAGTATCAGGCTCATTATTGGACTTAGGCTTTGGAGCTTCATATGGTGTAGTTGCTGTTCTCACACTTTCCAAATCAAACTTCTTAAGTATGTCTTGCACATACTTGTCCTGGCTGATAAAGATGCCATCAGGCTTTTGCTTGACCTGTAAACCCAAGAAAAAGGTAAGCTCTCCCATAGCACTCATCTCAAATTCTCCCTTCATTAGCACCTCAAACTCCCTACACCAAGCTTCCTTTGTGGAACCAAAAATGATGTCATCCACATAAACCTGAACAAGGATGATATCTCTTGAATCTTTCTTGATGAAGAGTGTCTTATCAATTGCCCCTCTTCTGTAACCATGCTTCAGTAGAAAAGAAGACAACCTAGCATACCAAGCCCTGGGTGCTTGATGAAGTCCATAGAGTGCTTTCACCACCTTGTAAACCAAATCAGGATTCTGTGGGTCCACAAAACCCTTAGGTTGAGTCACATATACTTCCTCTTCAATTTCACCATAGAGAAATGCACTCTTCACATCCATCTGAAAGACGATGAATCCCATGTATGAGGAAAAAGCTAAAAATAATCTAATAGCTTCAACTCTTGCCACAGGAGCAAACATCTCATCATAGTCAACACCTTCTTCCTGCCTATGACCTTGAGCTACCAATCTAGCTTTATTTCTAACCACAATACCCCGAGCATCCCGTTTGTTTTTGAGAATCCATTTTGTTCCAATAGCATACTTTCCTTCAGGCAAAGGTACTAACTTCCAGACTTTCTGATTGTAGAATTGTTGCATTTCCTCTTGCATAGCTTCAACCCAATCAGAATCTTAAAGGGCTTGTGCTACACTGCTTGGTTCAATTTGAGACAGAAAACAAGCATAGAGGCAATGTAGATAGTCTGTGTGATTATTCCTTAGCTGATCTTGAATATAACTAATGAATGCAGATTCTCCAAAACCAGGTTGTTTCAACTTGCTTCTTGTCTGAACAGTTGAATTGGGATCTCCAAGAATCAAAGACTGAGGATGAACAGTGTTTATCCTCTTGGTAGCAGTGGGATTGACATCAACGGTTGAGGCTTGATTAGTAATAGAAGGATTGAATTCATCATTATACGAGGAGTAAGTAAAGATGCATGTTCTTGATTGATGATGAGGATCTTCCAGCTTAGATCCTGAAGCGAGTGAATTCTTAAGGTCAGATGGACTTGGGTATCTTGTGGGAGGTTCAATGAAACCCAATGTGTCAGTCGAAGGAGTGGACAAAGGACCAGCAGGAGTAGTGACACCAGCAGGAACAGAAGAACTATCAGCAGAAATGGTAGAAGCAGCAGGAACTGGGATACCACCAGCAGAATCCAGATTCCTGCGGGCTTCATCATAAGCTTTTCTCAAGATCTCTTCTGTTTCTTGTGAGAATTCGAAACGAAACTTTTCAGCAGCTTCCTTGGCATTATGTTCTTGTCTTTGAAGCCTAGCAAGATCTTCTGCAAAACTTGAATCTGCTTCAGCCATTTCAGAAGAATCTTTGAGCTCAGTACCTGAAAAGTGGTTAGAGGGAAAAGAAGGAACAACAATGAGTTGTTCATCACACTCTGAATCTGAATCATCATCTGAGGTACCTGCATTGTTAGATTCATAATCATGTGTACCTACAGATTGATTAGCTTTGAATCTAGAGTAACCTAAAGTATCAGTCAGATAATCAAGGTCAAAATACCACTCATGACCTGCACCCTGTAAATTAGGTTTATCCTCAAGATATCTTAAATTGAGTGTCTCTTCTATCCTCTTAGCAGATAAATTATATACCCTATAGGCCTTACTATGAGCAGAATAACCAACAATAAACCCCTCATCTGCCTTCCCTTCAAATTTACCTAGGTGATCACTAGTGTTCAATATAGTTACATGACACCCAAAAGGTTTAAGATAACTAATGTTAGGAACCTTCCCAGACAAAAGCTCATAATCGAAACCCTGTTCAAAACATAGCAAGCAGTACAAACTGCCTCAGTCCAAAACATGGTTGGCAACTTAGAGTCAGCCAGCATTGATCTAGCTGCTTCTATAAGGGTTCTATTTTTCCTTTCAGCAACCCCATTTTGTTGTGGGGTTCTGGCATTACTATAGTCCCTTTTAATCCCCTTATGCCCACAGAGTTCAATTAGGTTAGAATTTTTAAACTCTGTTTCATTGTCACACCTTATACTCTTAACCTTTTTATTTAGCTGGTTTTCAATTAAGGCAATAAAGTCCCTAATCACAGGATAGGTTTCATCTTTAGTACCTAAAAAGAAAGTCCAAGAAAACCTGCCAAAATCATCTGTAATCACCAGGCAGTAATACTTATGGTCAATACTTCTGATGGAAGTAGGACCAAAGAGATCTATATGAAGTAGCTGAAGAGGCTCAGTGATGGTGCTCACAGTAGTGATGCCCTTGTATGAAGCTTTGTGTTGCTTTCCCTTGTTGCAGGCAACACAATTGTGTTCATTTGTGAAGGTCTTGAGAGGGAGCCCTTGTACCAATCCATTCTTTGCCAGCTTGTTGATGGTCTTAAAGTTCACATGTGCCATCCTCCTATGCCATTTGTTGGATTCATCCACAGTTGCTTTTGCCACCAAGCAGGCCAAATCACCCTCAGGCTGGACATCATTCAGATTGAAACTGTAAAGGTTGTATGTTCTTGGAACTTTGATTACAACCTGACTATCATCAGGAAATTTGAAGTCCTTGGACAGCACAAGACAGTCAGTCTCTGTGAAGAGAACACTGTTCTTCATGTCACAAATTTGTGAGACAGAGAACAAGTTGAAGTTCTTGAGTTCCTTCACATAGAAAACATTCTCAAAATCTAGCTTGGAAGTCTTAATGGTTCCTTTCCCAGTTATTTTGCCATCTCCTCCTCCAAATATCACAGTCCCTCCATTAATGGGTATGAAATCATGCAGTCTCTCTAGGTTACCAGTCATACTTCTGGAACATCCACTGTCAACAATACCTACATCTTTACTTCTATAAGGATTATCCTACAACAAAGAATACATACAACAACATTAGATTCATGGGAGACCCAAGCCATCACTGACTTGGGCCTGCCTAGTGGATCAATAATAATTAAACCATGGAGATTGATGAGATCCACCATTGTTCTTGGACCCAATTCTCATATAGTGGTCATTGTTTCTCCAAGAACAACCTGCTGAGGACTTAACAGCAGTTTCCCATCTTGCCCTCCCCCCTATGTGCATGGTGTCAAAATAAACAGGCCTAAGATCATTCTGAAAATAAGTGCTTGTAGGTCTGTAGAAAGGTCTAGCATCATTCCTCCTCCAACCAGCAGAATTGGTATTACCAGCTGCAACTGGCTTACCAGCAGAAACTGGCTTACCAGCAGGAAAGGAAGCTCTACAAGAGTTCTTTCTTGCTGCTTGTGGAACATATGGGGGTATATCATTAACATTGTTCCACATAGGCCTTGTTTGACCAGCATACATACCCATCTTTTTCTCGTAAAAGTCACAGTCTTTGATAAGATGAGCATAACTACCACACACAAAACAAGATTTCTTCCTAAAAGACTTATTCTTAGCATAACTTTTCTTATTGCAACCAGAATTATCATAACCACAAGATGAAATAAAATTATTCTTAACAGAATTAAAACCAGAAACATCATTGTTTGAAACAGAACCAAAACTAGAAACATCATTGTTTTTAACATAATTAAAAGAAATATCTTCAAATGCAGCTGTCTTTGAATGAGATTCATCATCAGCTACTTCTGAGGAGAAATCTTCTGACTTGGTTGAGGTAGACTTGTCACTTGAATCACATGTGGCATAGTCATTGGTCTTGATTTCTGAAGATTTGTCACTGTTAGAACAAGAGACAAAATCATTAGAGTCACAATCAAGATCAGGCAAATCATTTGCCTTCTTGCCATAAGTCATCTGTGAATCATCAAAGTCACTATAGGGAGAGGTAGGCTTAAATGTTCCAGTTATTGGTGGAGGAACAACATTCATTCCTCCTTCTTTTACAAACTTTACAGGTTCAGGGTCAAAATGGCTTGGCTCATCAGGGTCATAAACTTCATCTGGCCCTATATAGTCTCCATACCCCAATCCAAGTTTAGCTTTTACAGACATAGAACTATCAATTAACTTGTTTAGGTTTTTAGATGTTTCTTTCCATTTATCAAACCTATCCAATGTATTGTCTAGCTTAGTCTGCAAGTCCTGTTTTTCCTGAAATCACCCTAGCATTTTCAGACTCAGAATATTTAAGCAAGTTATTGGTGTTCTCTAGGTCCCTCCCCAAAACCCTTATCTTTTCCTCATATGCTAACTGTTGGGTTTGATACCAAGCCTTTTGTTTCTCTAATGTTTTCAGAGTATGTTCATAAGCTTGAACCTTAACAAACAATTCTTTATATTGAGGCTCTATATCATCAAACTCTCTCTTAAGTGCAGCATATTTAATTTCACAACCAAAGGGACAATTTTGTACCTGAGATGGGTAGCCCATCAAACCAAATTCTTCTACATTATCCTTTGCTTTATTACCCACACTTAATGTTTGAATGACATTTCCTTTCTCTTCAGTATCATCCTGTTCTGTCCGTTTCTCCATAGAATCAAAAGGTAGCAACGATTTAATTTTCATGGCCCATATTTCAAATTTATCTTCTGATGAAGACATTGTGTAAGGGTTTAAGAGATTTGTTTGAGATGTTTTCTTCTTCGACAGAGACCCTCACCAGTCTCTGATACCACTTGTTGGATCCTTGATAGATCTTTGAGCCTTTGTGGATCGGTAGAATGCCTATGTAATCACAAGCACGCTACAAGAGAATCTCTAATAAAGAAGAAGAATATGACTAATAATACTTTGATACTCTATGGATCTTTTATTAACTAATAATCGTTCAATGTGTTACAAAACTCATAACCGCATGTTTCTTTTATACTACAAGAAACCCTAATGCAGCATTACTAAGAAAATGTGTAAAGAGATATACACTATCTCTTCCTAAAATAACTCTAACAAACATACTAAATATACGATAAGACCAGCAGTAACAAACACTGCCAGCAGGAACAAACAATGCTACCAGCAGGAACCATAAAACTATTATGCCAGCAGGAACTACATACCTGCTAGCAGGAACCACTACTACTACCAGCAGAAATCAAATAAATATTATTTCTAATAATTCCTAACATCAAGTTACATATGAAATGATCAATACATAAGGTAACACCTTCATAGACAAAAGGCGACAATTGATTAGTTAACAATGTCTCTTTTGACCTATTACATCATTAATAATCAACCTAACTTGATAAACTCTTTTGTCACATGAAAAACTTAAATGTATAATTCAATCTTAGTTTTAGCTTGACATAGAAATAGAGCCATTAAGTAATAAACAACCACTTATCATGCTACAAACATCATCTAGGCAAGTGCATAAGGCACTTAGCCACTCATGGAAAAAAAAGTAATAACCACAGAAAACAGATCACTTGAAAACATAATTAAAGAGTCTTACAAAGGTTGTAATGATGATTACAAGAATTAGGAACAATTAATAGATGATTAATGATGATTCATTGATGATTACAATGATAAATAATGAATGTAAGCTTCACTTCTTTCCTGTGTTTTCTTCCTTGAGAGCCTTTTGAGAGGATATTTGTTAATGATTGGTGTATGAATTTTTGAATGAAAGATATAAGATGATATATGATGTTCTCTGTTTTTACCAAGCTTCATATTAATAGAATGACTACTCCTTGGCCACCAAGCAAGTTTCTTGGGCAATAAGTGTCATTAAAAATTTGGACTTGAAGTAAATGAAGAATAATGATCACCCATATGAAGAGTTAGATCATTAATAGTGGTAATAAAGAATGCCAGGAGTGTAGCAACCCAAGGTTGAGGGTCTCAACCCGAGGTTGGAGTTCCAGCCCAAGGTGTTGGAATGGCAGTTTGAACCTTGGGTTGAACTTAGGCCTTGAGTTAAATTCCTTGAACCTTTGGTTGAAGAAGTAAGCCATAATTCATGTTAAACTTTGTGTATAACTTCTATTTCAATTCACGAACACTTGATCTTTCCTTCAAGCTCGCTAACCTTTATAACTTGATTTTTTATCTTCGATGATCTTCCCGAGGTCTTTATTATGGATGGATTCTTCCGTTGTGCATAAACTCTTGATTTGACGACTTTACTTCGTCTTTCTCATTATTTCCATGGACTTGATTGTACCTGAACCTTAATACATCTTTTGTACCTTTTAAACATAAAATGCTCACAAACACAACCAAATACTATGCACAAACATACAAATAACGCGATTAGAAAATATACGAAATGAGCATTATCAGTACCCAAACTTCTTTAAGATTTCAGCAACATACTTATCTTGACTGATAAATATGCCTTCGTTCTTTTGCTTCACTTGTAATCCCAGGAAGAATGTAAGTTCTCCCATAGAACTCATTTGAAACTTCTCATGCATCAACTTCTCAAATTTAATGCATAACTCTTTCTTTGTTGAACCAAAGATGATATCATCCACATAAACTTGAATCAGTAAAATATCACCTTTGTGCCTTTTGATGAACAAAGTCTTGTCAATCTTCCCTCTTTGAAACTCATTGTCCAACAAATATGTTGATAAGGTTTCATACCAAGCTCTAGAAGCTTGATGCAATCCATAAGGTGCTTTTTCAACCTTGTATACTTTATCAGGAAAGTCTGGTTCTTCAAACCCTGGTGGTTACATTACATATACTTCTTCTCAATCTTCCCATAGAGAAAAGCACTTTCCTCATTTGATACACCACAAAATCTTTAAAGGAAGCATAAGCTAGGAATAGCCTAATTGCTTCAATTCTTGCAACTGGGGCAAAGACTTCATCATAGTCAATCTCTTCTTCTTGTGTGTACCCTTGAGATACCAATCTTGCTTTGTTTCTTATCACAATTCCTCTTTCATCCTTCTTATTCCTAAAAACCCATTTAGTACCAATAGCCCTTTCGCCATTAGGTAGATCCACCAAAGTCCAAACTTCTTGCAACTTGAATTGTAGAAGTTCTTCCTGTATAGCCTCTACCCAACTTGGATCATTCAATGCTTGAATTTTCTTTTTGGGTTCCACTTGTGATAGGAAGCAAGCAAACAAACAGTTTTGAAGGTCTTTATGACTGTTTCTTTGTTTAATTGTTCTAACAAAGAGCCCTTGTTCCTTCAAATCTTTGGTCATCTTTGTTGTTTATGTAGTTGAATGCACATCTCCAATCACTTGTTCAAGAGGATGATACTTATGAATTCTTGTGGTTGAAATAGGACTGACTGGGATTGTTGGATCCAAATTGTTCATGTCAGCTGCTCGAACATCATCTTCAATATCACTATCATTCCATATTTCTTCCAAAGTAGGCATGTCTGGATCAAATGGAAATTCATTCTTGTATTTCTATCAGCAGTATTAACTCCCATGCTAGCAACATTAACAGTTGAACTACCAGTATTAACACTGTTAGTGCTATTATTATCACTAGCAGTATTAACATTATTTGTACTGTTAACTTTATCATCCTTCTCTTGATTATCACCTTCAGTCTCTTTTCTTGGTTCTTCATTAACCTTCTTTTCATCATCACTTGAATCTTTAGTATCACTTGAAGGTTTGACATAATCTTCTTGAGAACTTTTTGATTCCTGGGTTGAGAATGGTGGATCAGCAGTCCACAATGGTAGCAAGAGGTAATCTTTTCTAGGTTCTTCCTCTTTTCTAGCTTGACCTGCATCATTATTAGCTTTTGTACCTGCAAAACCATTAAAATGTGTTCCTGAAACAACTGGCTCATAATTCATTGTTCATGTTAGTGCATCAATATCAAATAGCCAATCTGGTCTACTACCTATAACATTAGGTGTACTCTTACTAAACCTAATATGCAAGTTCTCTTCCACTATCCTTGTTCTACTATTGAATACTCTAAAGGCTTTGCTATTCAGAGAGTATCCAACAAAGAAACATCAGCCTTACCATCAAATTTGCCTAAGTGATCTATGGTATTGAGAATAGTAACAAGACACCCAAATGGTCTCATAAAACTTAAATTTTGTGTTCTACCATGAAAAAGTTCATATGGGGTCTTGTTATGAGGCTTAGCAACTAACACTCTATTTTGCACATAGCAGGCAGTACTAACTGATTCAGCCCAAAAAGTAGTTGGCAACTTAGAATCAGCTAGCATAGTCCTATCAGCCTCAATAGTATCATATTTCTCCTCTCAGCAACTCTATTTTGTTGAGGAGTTCTAGCTACACTATACTGTCTCATAATACCCTTCATCTCACAAACCTGATTCATCTCTTTATTCTTGAACTCAGTCCCATTGTCACATCTTATCACCTTAACCTTGTGATCTACTAGATTTTCTATCCTAGTTATAAAGGACTTAAGAATGCCACTAGTTTCATCCTTAGTTGCTAGAAAGAAAACACATGTAAACCTACTAAAATCATCTGTGACAACTAGGCAATACATCCTTTTCATAAGACTTTTTACAAATGTTGGACCAAACAAATCCATATGCAACATATGTAAAGGTTGACTAATTGAGTTCTCCGTTTTGGACTTACAAGAGGCTCTGTGCTGCTTTCCCTTCCGACAAGCAACACAGGTTTGATCATTTTCAAAAAGTTTTGAAGGTAAACCTCTTACAAGATTTCCCTTAACTAGTTTGTTCATAGTTTTAAAATTCAAGTGATCTAGCCTTCTATGCCAAAGTTTAGATTCATCAGATGTGGCTTTTGCAAAGAGACAAGTTAAACCTCATTTGAGAACTATGTTCTCTAACTCAACACTGTATATATTATCCTTTCTAGGAAGTTTAAGCAAAACTTGCCTTTCATCAATTAACTTAAAGTCTAGAGATAAGACTATACATTCAGTGTAATTAAAGAGAACACTATTCTTTTTGTCACACGTTTGTGAGACACTAAAGAGATTAAACTTTAACTTTCTCACAAAATACACATTCTAAAAATCTAGTTTACCAGTTCTAATTGTACCTTTTCCTGTGATTTTCCCTCCTTTAGGGTTACTCCCAAAAGCAACATATCCTCCATCAATTTCTTCATAGTCTGTAAATAGGACATGTTCTGTTGTTCCAATAATATTACGTCTACTCTAATAATCTGAGTGAGATAAAGTGGGTGTGGACACTTTATTTTAGAGAGAGAAACGAGAGAATATGATAAGAGTCTCACATTGATAGAAGGAAGAACACACACCTCATAACACATGAGGTAGTGGGGTATTTATACCCATACATAGTCAACCATACTATCGCAGCTATACAAGTGTTGCGATAGTGTTATGCTGTCGCAACCACACAATGTTACACAACAGACCCTATACTAGTACAAAAGATAAATAGAAGTCCCTGCACTAATGATTTACACTTTCTGTGTTCCAACAATCTCCCCCTAAGGGTAGATCATTCGGGTCTTCCATTTATGGGCTTCTTGTCAGGCCAACTTCGACATTGATGCGTGGTTTTGCGACCTTACAACAGGTTTTACCTCTCGAGGGATCTCAAGAGGCTTGCAATCCCCACCAGGCAGTGTACTTGACCGATGTAGTATAGTGAAGTGGCAAGTACCGGGGGATTGATCGTTCTCTAGGGGAATAGTGTCGTTAGGATTGAAAAACTACTCTAATAGGTCTAAGGGTGAGGGAAGATTTTTTTTGTATTTTTTTTTATGAAAGCAAGTAAAATCTCGGGTTTGAAGGAGTGGGCAGAATTAGTTGCTAGTCAACTAACCCAAATAACTACAAATGCAAATAAAATAAAATAACTGAAAATAAAAAGGTCGTGGAACTTATATGGAGAGAAATGTGTTTACTTAGATTTCCTTACTCCCTAACTATCTTTTACCGGTTGATTAGTGTGTATTAATTGCGTGGATGACGGGTATATTCCTTAATACCAATCGTGGGGTAGCGTACGTACTTCCCCAACCCTACAAGCTCCTACTTCACTCCTATGTCGAGCCGGCTAAGAAGCTCCTAACATGGGATCACTAGAATTCGCTCATGCATTAAATACAACCATAAAAACCTTAGTACGCATTGGTTCATGTTTCTTAAGACGTTCAAGCAAGTTACCGTATAGGAGGTTAGCCAGTTTTCTTAAGCCTAACATCGATAAACAATCATCCAATACAATTGATAACACACCAACAACCAATAATCAATAGTTAGGTTTCATTAGATCTAAGCAAACACAAGATAAATCTAGCCTAGCATGTTAATTAAAAGACAAGAACAAGATATAATCAAACAACACATAGACATATTGAATGATTAATTGATTACTTATCTTCAATTAAACATGGGAGATCCAAGGGTATAAAACCCTTAAAAATGGCAGAAAATTCGTCTTAGGGTTTCTCCTCACAAAGTTGCACACTAATGACTAAAAATTATGAAAGTATATATAGGAAAACAGATCTGACGGCGTCACCCTTTGGGTCGTGACGCCGTTACCTCGCCGCGGTTAGGGTTTCTTGATGGCCTTCTTGACGCCGTCCCCCTTTAATCTTCCAAAATTCTCTCTGGCTTATCAAGGCTTGACGACCTTCTTAACGCCGTCCCCCTTTAATCTTCCAAAATCCTCTCTGGCTTATCAAGGGCTGACGGCGTCACACTAGGGCTTGACGCCATCACAGGTACTATTCCAGCAGATTTAGAGACTTTGTCGTTTTCTTCACTTTTATGCTCCAAAAACGTCCAAAATGCTTCCTTTTCCAGATTTCTTCTCCAAAGTACCTAAAATGACAAAAGGAACGATTTAGGGCAATATTTGATCAAATAAATACGATTTAGGGCTTAAATGACCCCCTAAAAGCGGTACACTTTTCGCTTCATCAAATACCCTTACACTTGAGATTTGCTTGTCCTCAAGCAAATGCGCTTTTATTCTAATCAAAATACAAGTTAGGGGTCATTTAATGCTAATATAAAAGTAATTACAACAAATAGTCGTTCCACTTTAATCATAATAAGCACGGAGATTACAAACTAGCACCTCACAAGTAGTGTTTAGATACTCACATCTCTCAGGTGTCATAAAAGTATATCTCATAAATGAAAATGAATAATATCTCTCACTACCTGTCATAGCAAATAGATTACCATAGGCTTGGGATATGATAAACACGGTTTTGTTGGATAAGGGATATTTTACAGGTGGCGAGTTAAAGATCTTGATTAATTACATGTACAATATGGCGTTGCTAAGCCAAGACTAGACTCGACTTAAGCTAAAAACAAAATAACAAAAACATAAAATAAACATAAAATGAAACGGGATGGTAGTCCGTATGTTTTTTCTACTTTTCTTTTTCTCATTTTTTTGTATTTTTCTTGATTTTTTCGATTTTTTTTTTTTTTTTTTTTTTTTTTTTTTGTGCATACACTCTTGCCCTACCATCCAAAATAATACATCGTAGGGGCGTTGCATTCCCCTTACACTTGAACTTTTACATAACTTTACAATTAACTATTCTAATGACTCGAATTAAGATAATCGAAACACTTGGAGTACTTTTAAAATATTTAGCACATATGGGGGTAATAATGTTGTTCTTCCCCATTACTCCATTACACTAGTACTTTACCCATGAGTACCAATTGTCCCAAAACAATATGTACAAGGATATGACTCGACTTAGCAACCATGTAATCAATTAGATAATTAACTTCGGGTTTAAACAAATGTTGTAACAATAATGCACTAAAAAATGAGTGCATACAAGGTAGGCTAAGGCGATTTGGGTGTACATTTAAGTGGGGTGTAAACAAATTCTTACTTTAAGTAGAATGCTTAAAGTTAGAAACAAAAAGATAGGCTCTGAGGGGTGTACTAGGGGTATCGTGTACCAAAAAATGGGTACAACGCAAAGGGTGTGGGAGAATTACTTGACCAATGTAGCCAAAGTAATTATAATAAAAACACAGGTGTAAAACAATGGGTTAATCCTAATGCCTCTTATCATGTAGTAAATCTAACTACACGAATGTAGTCTCACTTGTGGCCTCGGAATGGTCCTAACGCAAGTTCTAGAATCTAAGTGCTACCGGTACACACATCATAGCATAAATGCTTTTCCTACCAATTCTAGGGGCGAACCTCACATATTTGGGGGTGGAAAATTTTTTAGTGGTACGTTTTTGTGCTAGTCATATAACTCCTATCCATGAGACGCTCATTAAGATCAAAGTTTCACTCCTATATGTTGTAAAAAATTTTAAATTTGGCACTAAAATTGCCTTAACAGGTATTTCTCTCAGTTTTATTACACATCTACCATTAAACAAACAAAAATCAAGCGTAATTGCATTCTCTAAAGTATCGTACTTTAACCCCCCCCCCCTTACACTTAAGATGAACATTGTCCCCAATGTTCAAATAACAAGATGTAAAAGTAAATAAGGTAAAAGAATGAAATCAAATACTCCCCTGATTCGTTTGGTGGATAAAGAGGTAACATGGTTAGATCTTCTTCCAAGAGAAAGTAGAAGCTTCAAGACTAAAGCATCGCCAAAAGCTTGATTCCACATACATCTCCTTGTCCAAAATAACCTGTTAAACCTGAGAAAACAAACACGAAAACCTGCATAACATCGGCGGGATAAATCTATATAAGGATATAATGCTTGTGGAATGATTATTTTGCAGATTCCTGGAGTTTATAAGTTAGAGATTTAATAAAAACTTTTTATGATTCCGGTAGAAAAACAAAACTTTCAAAAATTTCAGAAAATTAAAACCTGACGCCGTCAGGTTGTAAGGCCTGACGCCGTCAGAAATGATCTGACAGAATTCTCATGTTAAGTTTCCGGAAAATTTCTGGAAAAACCTATACCTTACTTCCTGGAATTCCTGCAAAGCATCATTATGACTCGATACAAGCATTTGACTCAAACAATTACTAATATGTATGTTAATTTAATATTGTTATGATTCATGTTCATTTGTTCTAATAAACCGATTTGGATTTCCCGTACACTTATCTTTTGCAAAATACCTTTATATGTAGTTAAGACGAAGTTAAAAACAAGATAAAACATTTTCACAATTTAGTTTTGAACATGAATCAATAATAATAAAAATTAAACATACATACGGAAGCAAATAAAATCAAACAAACAAATAAATAAACACACAAAGCAAATAAAGCTTGGGTTGCCTCCCAAGAAGCGCTTGTTTTTGTTCGAGTCACGAGCCTGACTCTACCCTTATTTAACGGATAAAGGAGAGGTTTTTCCTACACTTAGGATTAAGTGCGGGTGATAGTAGCGATACACACCAGCTCGGTAGGAGTATGCCACGTGAGGAAAGATTGGTGGATGAATTATATGCTCAAAGGGGTGTGCTCCTTTCATCATAACCTTACCTAGTTCACTTTGGTCAATGGGTGAATTAAAGTTTTCTCCTAAAAAGGGATCATCTTCTATCAACTTCGAGAGACTCCTAATTGGGAACCCATCTTGACCTAATAAACCCGGTTTAAACCCATAATGTTTCTTGTGATCACTCATGAATGGGTGATGTAGACATGTAAGGTCATTTTTCACTCCTATATTGTCTTCCTCACTACAAGGCTTAGAGTCTACTACCTTAATCTTAACATTACCCGGACTACATGGTTTGATGGGTGGATTGGGACCTTTTTTAATTCCTAAATTCACATCTAAAGATGGAAGATTAGGTAACGGTTTTGGTTGAGGCTCCGGTTCATCAAAAATAGGAAATCCCCTAGAACTAAGAGTAAGGTTGTGATCACTATAAGCATTTAAACCTATATCCTCTAGTTGTGTTCGGTTCAAAGGTTCTACCTCCATCGGTATTCCTAAAGTCTCTTCTACTTCTTCCGGGTAAGTCACGGGCGGTGTGTGTGCCTCAAATGATGGTAGGACTTGTGAAGTACTTGGTGGACTTGGATTTTCTACTTTATCCTCCATCTTATCTTGATTACCTATGTGCTTATTATGTGATTTGTTGAAGTCTATCCCCAACATGCACCTAGGTATCTCAAATCCTTTTCTATTCATCTCAAATTCTTGGTCCGATTCATAAGAATCATTCTCAATAACTTGATCACTATGTTCCATTTGCCTAAAGGATTCCTCATACTCATCATATGTCTTGGTGAAATCTAATCCAAGCATGCACCTAGGTAGTTCAACATTAACCATCTCACAATCTTGGTCGGGTTCATAAGAAACTATCCTAGGTGAAGGCTCATATGGTGCATAGGTTTCACTTAATGAGGTATTTTGAGGGTTTGATGGGGCTCCTAAGGTGATTTCCTCAAAAGTTTTATGCACTTGGTCTCTTTTCTCAAGGTACTCACTAAAATCTATGTAAGATCCTGTTCTCATTACTTCATTCCACCATCTTGATTTATCCAAATTAGTAAAATTATATTTCTTCATGTAAAACTCTAGTCGCGGATTTGGTAGATTCACGTTCTCCATAATGGCGAACGGAAGAGTCAATGGAAAAACTTTACGAACAAAAGCACAAAGAAAAGATAGACTACGAGAAAGCTAATAAAAAGAAAATAAAAATCTCACTAGATAGGAATCTAATGAGTAGACCTAATAAAAATAAAATTTCAACCTAAACAATAACTATTCCCCGGCAGCGGCGCCAAAAACTTGATGCGTGGTTTTGCGACCTTACAACAGGTTTTACCTCTCGAGGGATCTCAAGAGGCTTGCAATCCCCACCAGGCAGTGTACCTGGCCGATGTAGTATAGTGAAGTGGCAAGTACCGGGGGATTGATCGTTCTCTAGGGGAATAGTGTCGTTAGGATTGAAAAACTACTCTAATAGGTCTAAAGGTGAGGGAAGATTCTTTTTGTATTTTTATTTTTTTTTATGAAAGCAAGTAAAATCTCGGGTTTGAAGGAGTGGGCGGAATTAGTTGCTAGTCAACTAACCCAAATAACTACAAATGCAAATAAAATAAAATAACTGAAAATAAAAAGGTCGTGGAACTTATATGGAGAGAAATGTGTTTACTTAGATTTCCTTACTCCCTAACTATCTTTTACCGGTTGATTAGTGTGTATTAATTACGTGGATGACGGGTGTATTCCTTAATACCAATCGTGGGGTGGCGTACGTACTTCCCTAACTCTACAAGCTCCTACTTCACTCCTATGTCGAGCCGGCTAAGAAGCTCCTAACATGGGATCACTAGAATTCGCTCATGCATTAAATACAACCATAAAAACCTTAGTACGCATTGGTTCATGTTTCTTAAGACGTTCAAGCAAGTTACCGTATAGGAGGTTAGCCAGTTTTCATAAGCCTAACATCGATAAACAATCATCCAATACAATCGATAACACACCAACAACCAATAATCAATAGTTAGGTTTCATTAGATCTAAGCAAACACAAGATAAATCTAGCCTAGCATATTAATTAAAAGACAAGAACACGATATAATCAAACAACACATAGACATATTGAATGATTAATTGATTACTTATCTTCAATTAAACATGGGAGATCCAAGGGTATAAAACCCTTAAAAATGGCAGAAAATTCGTCTTAGGGTTTCTCCTCACAAAGTTGCACACTAATGACTAAAAATTATGAAAGTATATACAGGAAAACAGATCTGACGGCGTCACCCTTTGGGTCATGATGCCGTCACCTCGCCGCGGTTAGGGTTTCTTGATGGCCTTCTTGACGCCGTACCCCTTTAATCTTCCAAAATCCTCTCTGGCTTATCAAGGCTTGACGACCTTCTTGACGCCGTCCCCCTTCAATCTTCCAAAATCCTCTCTGGCTTATCAAGGGCTGACGGCGTCACACTAGGGCTTGACGCCGTCACAGGTACTATTCCAGCAGATTTAGAGACTTTGTCGTTTTCTTCACTTTTATGCTCCAAAAACGTCCAAAATGCTTCCTTTTCCAGATTTCTTCTCCAAAGTACCTAAAATGACAAAAGGAACGATTTAGGGCAATATTTGATCAAATAAATACGATTTAGGGCTTAAATGACCCCCTAAAAGCGGTACACTTTTCGCTTCATCATACATCCTATTCTTTGTTCCATTCGTCTCCATGATGCTCGAAGTGTCAGCCTTTCTTTTATTACATTTACAACTCTTGTCAACATACGATGATTGCTTGCAGTCATCTCTATCTGTAGTTGTTTAACCTTTCTCTTTATCCGTTCAAGTTTCTTCAGTATTCGTAGCAGTGTACCAGAAGAAAACTTGGCTACTTCAAGGAATCTGAACAATCTCTTTTGCTTCTTGTCGGTTACAAACACTAGACATAGTCCAAGGCCGAGTCTTGTGAAACATGTCCAGCTCTTGACTTTCTGAATACCAATGCAAGCTAACATCGGAGGAGTCAGGTTGATCTTCCTCTGATAGCTTTCAATCCCTATCTGGAAGTCTTCGATGTGAGCTAGTACAACATAAGCCCTCATGAAAATCAATGCTGATTCAATTACATCTTGATCAATGGCTTTCTTGTTGTAGCAGTCTCTTCTTCTTTTTTGAATATCTTCAAGATCATGAGGATGAAGATTGATGTAGTCAGCTTCGGTGAAGTGGTAGTGTTGATTATCTGTCCTAACAACGTGATATTCAACCGATCCATGAGAAGATTGATAATCTGATCTAACTTCAATGTATCTGAGGATCTTGTGTTTCGAGTAGACTTCTTCACGAGGCTTGCGTCTGAGCTGCCTTAGTCGATTGAATCCCTTTGATCTTTCATCAACATTTATGATCCCTATATATGTGTCTCTGATGTATTTCTCTGGACTTACTTCCTCATCATTGAAGATGTTTGCAAATCTTTCTTCTTCCATGAACGGATTTGGAATTTCTTCATAGGTTGCAACTTCCTTGGTAGATGGTTGGTATTTGTTTGGACCGTTAATGTAACACCCCCGTTTTCGATATACGCAGCGGAATATGAGTTCGGGGTGCTACTTCATGGTTCACAGTCATGAGAATAGAAAATGACTCGAAAAGAGACGTTTTTAAAGAAAAATAGTTATCATTCATTTATTTAATATCAGAGTACATAATATAGGTCTCAGAGGGAGGTTCGGAAAATACGTTATAAAAGATACATCATTCATTGAATGATAACAACGTGGACACTTTTATTATAAAAAGAAAGTCCACAGCCACTCCGTGCCGATAGCCATACTCCTAGTTACCTGAGATAAACATGCTTAAAAAGTCAACACAAATGTTGAGTGAATCTATAGTGTTTAAAGTAATAAATAGTTTTGAACACAAGGTAAATAGTAAAGAAATCAGTTCAATCATAGTTCGGAATATTGCACTAAACCTCATGACACGCAATGCGTTAACAGTTTCCAGGTTCCACAAACATAATTAAATGAGAGTGGTCTTGCCCCCGAGTTTAAGAAATCAAATATAATGCATCTGCATAACCGGCTACCCCTAAGGATATCCATCCGGCTAATACAAATGGGTCGTCAGGCCAATAGATCTATTCACTATATTCGCGCTCACCCTGCGGGTGACTAATGGTGCATGATATGAGGGTCTTTCAATAAATACAATCTCAATAATAAGGGATAGTTAGCCTAGTGCAATAACAATCAGGAAAATACTTGTGTTCGGTTTGATAGCATGTATCTCCCCACATATTTGGAAAGCATGTAAATAAGAAAAGTGGGAATATAAACTCACCTGAAAGTCTGGATGGAAAAACAAAGTTAAATAAAGTTGATAAACGTCTCTGGCTTGCAACCTGGGTTGGTTATGTCAAGTTTTCAGTAACTGTTTCTGAACATATAAGTTTTATTATTTGTTCCGATCGTTCGTTATCGTAGAAAACGTATTTTAATTCTGATTATTAACAATTCTAATAATAATAATAATAATAATAATAATAATAATAATAATAATAATAATTATTATTATTAATTATAATTTGAACATTTTCACTTCTTCCCCTAAGGTACTATATATTGACAACTTTTACCCTTCAACTTTGGTTAAATGACAATTTTTACCCCTACAGTTTCAAAAATGACACTTTTTACCCCTAGGGTTTAGGTCGACAGCATGCATAATCCTTTTTATAATTTTGTTTTGAAATCAGGCAATAAATACCCTTGAGACTTCTAGTACGTTACATACGATATCCTTATTCATTAAAAACATTTTATATCTTACGATTTAGGACAAAATCTTTTACGACTCTTTTGTAAATTTGTTCATTACTTTATAAACTTGATTTCTACCAGAATTCAGTACATGATTCGAACTCACGAGCTCACAAACAATTTTTAAAGGGTGCGTTTGATCAGTGTGTCGAGGCAGAAAACACTCGACAACAAACAGCCATATCTCACTCGTTTTTTAGTCAAATGACCTGATTCTTTTTCCTATAGTTAGCTAATTTAATGGTCTAATTGTGTGCAAAAACCTAGAATTTTAGGTGTCCATTTAAAGGTCAAAATTTAGTAAACAAACCCAGGGTTTGCTGTTGGTCGCGACAGCAGCAGAAAAGAAAAAAATTTAGTTTTCGATATTCGACCTTATTAACTAGAGAACTCATGTTATTTACAGTATGCTTAACATATTTAAGGGGTCTCTAAATCATTTTAAGTGTTCTAGGGTTTTTAGAAATAATTTTTAAGAGTGTGTTTGTTTTTGCTACTCGATAAGATCAAAAAGAAAATAAATAATTTGATTCTGCTATTACATGTTTTAGTGAGTGTTCATATGTGTTATTAAGAGTATATTTAGTGTGGAAAAAAAAAGATTGAAAAGGATGAGAACATACCTTTTGAAATATAAGTCAATTAGGGAAAATTATGAGCTAGGGTTCACGAAATGATCTCTAAACCTATATCCTCCCTTTTTGGCTTCCTTAAGGTTATTATGATCTTGTTTGAGGGCTGTGGAAACAGAAATGGATGTGTATGTGGCTGTGGGGGTTGGTTCGATAGGTGGTGATGGTGGATTAGGGTTTTTGGGGTGCTTTCTATTTATAGGGAAGGATTAGGGTTTCTAATGAGTTCTAGTAGGGTTATTGAGGAGTGTGTTGGTGATGTGTGTGGCTGTTTTAGGCGCCACATAGAGTTAGAGGAGGAAATGAGATGTGTAACTCTATGTACCATACACTTAGGCTTTATCTAGAAGGGGGAAATGTGGCTAATTAGGGTTCTTCCAAATGGAAGCTTAGGGTTTTAGAAAATGACTTAGGGTTAGTGTTCTATTCCCATTCGAACTATACTAGGTGAATTGGAGTAGTTTAGTTTCATTAGGTGCATTAGGGAGTTGTACCTAGGGCTTAGTTAATTAGTACTCTAGGGTTTAAGGTAAGATTAGGGTTTTCTAGGTTTAGGGTTTATTTAGTTATGATTTTTAGATTTCTATGAAATAAATAATTGTATATCGAATTACGTATTTAGGTGGGAAAATGATTTTGTGCATTATGAGGTTGTACTATAGCTTTAACAAGGTTGTACTAGGGTTAGGAAAATATAATTTTAATTATTTCTTAATTTTATATAATTTTTATGTAATTTTTTTTATTAAGCTTTAAATACATATAAATGAGTTTTTAAGATTTTGTGCATTGGAGAGTTGTACCATGAGTTTGAGGGTTTGTACATTTATTTTATAAATTTATAAACTTATTTTAAAAATTAATATGTTAAATTATTACAATTTATGCCTTTAAAATAAACATTTATTAAGTTTTATACAAGGTTTTATTATTTATGCATTAATAACTTGTACCTTGATTTAGAAGACTTGTACATATATATTTTGTAAAAATTATTATTTAGGTTTTGTGAATTTATTACATATAATAATAGTTTGGTGAAATTAGGGTTTATTCGGGAGTTATAGTGGTATTAGGGTTTCTGTGCTTTAGTGACTTGTACATTATTCAAATAAATTGTATTTTAGTGTTTTTAGGGTTTCGTTATTTTTATATGTTGCTATGGTAGTTTAGGGTTTCGTAAAAACTCTTATTAAATAAGAAACGTTTAGTTTTAAATATACGTTAACGAAATAACGTAAAGTGGTAAATGGGATCTCATAAAGTTTTAGTTTAAAGATTGTTTAAATACTAAATCAGTTGAGGTTGGGTTGCATGCACGTTTATCAGGAATATAATTTATATCACATAAGTCAAGAATTGAAATCAGATAAAAAAAAATTTCTACGTGGAAAAAGGATAAGTACTAGATAATTATATAGGGAAATCTTACAGTGGTTACATTATCTCCCCGTTGAAGGGAATCTCGTCCCGAGATTCATTCGGCGTTGGTCGGTGAATTAAGGAAAAGGTGTGGGTACTTGGCCCGGATTTGATCTTCTCGTTCCCAGGTAAATTCTGGTCCTCTTTTGGAGTTCCATCTAACCTTTACGATGGGAACGCGACTTCGCTTGAGCTGCTTGATTTCTCTATCCATGATCTCCACAGGTTCTTCCACAAAATTGAGCTTATCATTGAGACGAAGCTCTTTCATGGGAATCACGAGTGTTTCATCTGATAGACACTTCTTTAGATTAGAGATGTGGAAGACAGGGTGTATTTTACTGAGTTCTATCGGAAGTTCGAGTCGATAAGCTACTGGACCGATCCTCTCCAGAATCTTAAATGGCCCAATATATCGGGGATTCAACTTTCCTCCTTTTTCAAATCTGACCATGCCCTTCCATGGTGATACCTTTAACATAACTCTATCTCCAATTTCAAACTCCATAGGCTTCCGTCTTGTATATGCGTAGCTCTTTTGCCTATCTCGGGCAGCTTGTAGATGTTGTCAGATTTGCACTATCTTATCGGTAGTTTATTGAATTATCTCGGGTCAGGTAAGTTGGGATTCTCCGACTTCTGCCCAACAAACAGGGGATCGGCACTTCCGCCCATACAGTGCCTCAAACGGTGCTGCTTTGATGCTAGCATGGTAACTATTGTTGTATGAGAATTCTGCCAAAGGCAAATGTCTATCCCATCCTTTACCAAAGTCTATTATACATGCTCTGAGCATATCTTCCAACGTTTGAATAGTTCTCTCGCTCTGTCCGTCGGTTTGTGGATGATAAAGCCGTACTCATGTCTAAATTAGTATCCAAAGCTTTCTGAAGCTTTTCCCAAAATCGAGACGTGAAACGAGAATCACGATCCAAAATAATGGAAACTGGAACTCCATGTCGGGAAACTATCTCTTTTAGATATAATTTGGCTAAATCCTCTACTCCATCAGTCTCTTTGATTGGCAAGAAGTGAGCTGATTTAGTGAGACGATCAACTATGACCCAAATAATGTCATATCCACTAGACGTCCTAGGTAATTTGGTGATAAAATCCATAGTTATTCGTTCCCATTTCCATTCAGGAATCTCAGGTTGAGTCAATAGACCGGATGGCCTTTGATGCTCCGCTTTAACTCGTACACATGTCAAACATTTGCTGACATATTCAGCTATGTCAGCTTTCATTTTGGCCACCAGTAAAGCTTTTTGAGATCCTGGTACATCTTTTCAGATCCTGGATGGATTGAATACTTGGACTTATGTGATTCGTGCATAATCACATTTATTAAATCACCAAAGAGCGGTAACCAACTTCGGTTCTTTATATAACGTGTCCCATCAGGACGGATTTCAAATGCTTTGTCCATACCTCTCAAATTCTCAGCCTGAACACTCTCTTCCTTTACTGCTTCGGCTTGTGCGTTGAGAATTTGGGATGGCAAGTCTAAACTAATGGTCATTACTAAAGCTCTAACTAGGAGAGGTTTAATTCGTTCCTTCCTGCTCAAAGCATCTGCTACAACATTTTCTTTTCCAGGGTGGTAACGAATTTCACAATCATAGTCGCTTAGTAATTCTTACCATCGGCGTTGTCTCATATTTAATTCTTTCTGGTCGAGAATATGTTGAAGGCTTTTATGATCTGTGAATACGACGCATTTCTTACCATACAGATAATGTCTCCAGATTTTAAGAGCAAATACTACTGCTCCTAGCTCAAGATCATGAGTAGTATAATTCTCCTCATGAGACATAAGCTGTCTAGAGGCATAAGCAATCACTTTATTCCTTTGCATCAATACCGCGCCTAAACCTTGGTGTGACGCGTCACAGTAAACAACAAAATCTTCACTTCCTTCTGGTAAAGCTAAAATTGGAGCTTCACAAAGCTTTTGCTTTAACAGCTGGAAAGCTTTCTCTTGATTCTCTCCCAAGATATACTTCTTATTTTTCTGGGTCAATTCGGTTAAAGATTTGGCAATCTTCGAAAATCCCTCAATAAATCTCCGGTAGTAACCAGCAATTCCTAAAAATTGACGCACCTCCATGGGGGTCGTCGGTGTCGGCTAATTTTTGACTGCTTCTATTTTGGAAGGATCCACGTGAATTCCATGGCAGTCTACTATGTGTCCAAGAAACTGCACGATATGAATCCAAAAATCACATTTGGTAAATTTAGCGTACAGCTGTTCTCTCTTGAGTAGTTCCAAAATAATCTTCAAATGCTCCGTATGTTCTTCTTTACTCCGAGAATAGATAAGAATATCATCAATGAACACGATCACGAATTTATCCAAATAAGGTTTACATACACGATTCATGAGATCCATGAATATCGCTAGTGCATTAATTAACCCAAATGGCATTACTTGAAATTCGTAGTGACCGTATCTCGTTCTAAAATCTGTTTTAGGAATATCCTCTTCCTTAACACGCAATTGATGATATCCAGATCTTAAGTCGATTTTTGAGTAGACGCTTGACCCTTGCAGTTGGTCAAACAAGTCATCGATCCTTGGTAATGGTTATCGATTTTTTACCGTAAGTTTATTCAACTCTCGGTAATCAATACACATCCTAAGAGATCCGTCCTTCTTCTTAACGAATAGGACAGGTGCTCCCCAAGGCGATGAGCTTGGTCGAATGAAACCTTTATCCAATAACTCCTGCAGTTGATTGGATATTTCCTGCATTTCCGATGGCGCTAAACGGTAAGGTGCTCGTGCTACTGGTGCTGCTCCTGGCACCAAGTCGATATGAAACTCTACCCGACGAACAGGTGGGAGTCCAGGTAACTCTTCAGGAAATACTTCCGGAAAATCTCGTACTACAGGTACGT
The DNA here is from genome assembly GCA_021014915.2 of Artemisia tridentata subsp. tridentata. Classification (NCBI taxonomy): domain Eukaryota; kingdom Viridiplantae; phylum Streptophyta; class Magnoliopsida; order Asterales; family Asteraceae; genus Artemisia; species Artemisia tridentata. Next base: position 389,303,159 of record CP139509.1, read on the forward strand.
CTTCCAATCGTTTTTCATCCGTCTTCTTCTCAGTCACATGAGCTAAGAATGCTTTACATCCTCGATTGATATATTTCATGGTTTTGATGCAAGATATTATGCTTAGGCGAGTTTTACTTTGATCACCCCGAATAATCAAAGTCTCATCCTCAAAAGGGATGTGAACCACTTTCTCATCACATAAAATCTTTGCATGACATTTGGATAACCAATCCATACCAATGATTATGTCAAAGCTTCCTAGTTCAATAGGCATGAGGTCGATGTCGAAAGGCTGATTTAGTAGGGTTAAGGTACAGCCTCGGATTATAGAATTAGTGCCTACTAATTTTCCATTAGCTAGCTCAATTTCGTAGGTATGGTTTAAGGCAGTGGGAGTGAGTTTAAGTAAAGTAGCGAAAGCAACTTTGCAGTCGTCAGAACACCCGCTTCTTACAAAGACCACTTCCGTACGTTCAAACCAACGAGCTAATTCTGTAGATCCTTCTGTTCCTTTGAAGAAAGTCGGTTTGCAGTTCATGAAATCTTTGTAAGTGCACTTGCGAGCATTTGCTGACTCACTCTCTCCATTGGGTCGGCTTGAGCTTCCAGTACGAGCCATTTCCGCTGCTTGAGTCTCAAGTGCTGCAGCAACACTGTCTGCAACAAGCTTTCGGATAGCAGCCTGGGACGTGGCTGGTTCTGGGGATTTGCGAGACATACTTCTATTATTAAGAAAACACACGCTTAGATTTTTGCATTGTGATTATATCATACACAGCCAAATATCTTAGCCATATATAGTCATAAATAACTTGTTATTTTGTTATACATAACAAAATTGCCACAAGTGTCTTATTTATGCTACATATCTCATGGCCAACATAAAGTACAAAAGCTGTTTGATACACACTGCATACTAGTGCTATGTCTATACTATGTACTTCCAAAATTTAGACGTAGCACCAAAAGATAATATATATATATATATATATTATATATATATATATATATATATATATATATATATATATATATATATATATATATATATATATATATATATATATATATAATCGATCTAGTCTACTGTCTACCGAGAGCTCCCTTAAGTTCAGCTATCATGCTAAGGAGGACCTGCATGTTTGTCTACATCTCCGTGACTGTCATTTCCAAGACCGCGATCCGGTTCTGTGCCGTTGCCAGTTCCTCATTCCTTTTGATCATTTCTTCTATCAATTTTAGCTCATTTTCATAAACAAAAGGTATTTCACGTTTAACCTACTCGTAATGCTTCTCAAACTCTTCACGGTTTTCATTCACCTTTTGCTGTATCACCTCCTGATCCGTCATTAAATCTTCTATTCTGCATTCAATGCCTTCAATGCGCTCTAATGGAAGTTCGTCGAGATGCCCCAATGCAGTCTCAATCTGCTCCTCTTGGCGCTCTAGACGTGACAGAAGAGTAGAGACAGACGGTTGACGTTCCTGCGCTTCCTGGGAACTTTCTCCTATTTCGAAGACTCGCGGAGGGGTAGAGACGTCAGAAGTAGGTGACTGAGGTACAATATTATATCAGGCTATAATGGCTTGGACCTCATTACTTAGTTCAAACGGTATGGATGGAGGAGTGAAATCGGTAGATGACGGTGGCGGCGGAGGTAAAGACGTTGGGACTGAGAGTTCAAAAGTAGGCAACATATATGGATATGGACGAGGTAAGGGTGAGGAAAACACGGGAAGCGTTCTCATACGTGCCGTCCTTCGAATTCTCTCTGGCTGTATCTCCATAACTGAAGAGGAATCTGGTTCAGTTGACCCTCCATTGGTAAAGGTATGAGTTCTCTCTCTGGTCTGTATGTAAGGATCATCAGAAAATGGCACAATATCAGGCATCAAAGTGTCTTCGGACGGTTCTTTAGAGGGATCCGACTCTGTATCATGCTTGAATACCGGAGAAATCTCAGGTACCACAGTAACATCTTCAGATGAATCCAAATCCATTACTCGTCTTGGTATTGCCATGACGTCAGGTACAATCGCGGCGTTTTCCAGATCCGACGTAAGAGTAATAGAATGAGGAGGAGAAACCATAGCTCTGTAACCACCCGGTAAGTATGAATATTTCCACTATATAACTAAACAATTAACAATAAACCATGTATAAACAATTTGCTCATGGCACGGAGGACTCTGGGTAAGTTTTGTGAAAATTGGTTATAGTTCAATGTTTGAAAACATTTGGTTCTCCATAACCATGAGCTCTGATACCACTCTGTAACACACTCGTTTTCGATATACGCAGCGGAATATGAGTTTCGGGTGCTACTTCACGGTTCACAGTCATGAGAATAGAAAAAGACTCGAAAAGAGACGTTTTTAAATAAAAATTGTTATCATTCATTTATTTAATATCAGAGTACATAATATAGGTCCCAGAGGGAGGTTCGGAAAATATGTTAAAAAAGATACATTATTCATTGAATGATAACAACGTGGACACTTTTATTATAAAAAGAAAGTCCACAGCCACTCCGTGCTGATAGTCATACTCCTAGTTACCTGAGATAAACATGCTTAAAAAGTCAACACAAAGGTTGAGTGAATCTATAGTGTTTAAAGTAATAAATAGTTTTGAACACAAGGTAAATAGTAAAGAAATCAGTTCAATCATGGTTTGGAATATTGCACTAAACCTCATGACACGCAATGCGTTAACAGTTTCCAGGTTCCACAAACATAATTAAATGAGAGTGGTCTTGCCCCCGAATTTAAGAAATCAAATATAATGCATCTGCATAACCGGCTACCCCTAAGGATATCTATCCGGCTAATAAAAATGGGTCGTCAGGCCAATAGATCTATTCACTATATTCGCGCTCACCCTGCGGGTGACTAATGGTGCATGATATGAGGGTCTTTCAATAAATACAATCTCAATAATAAAGGACAGTTAGCCTAGTGTAATAACAATCAGGAAAATACTTGTATTCGGTTTGATAGCAAGTATCTCCCCACATATTTGGAAAGCATGTAAATAAGAAAAGTGGGACTATAAACTCACCTGAAAGTCTGGATGGAAAAACAAAGTTTAAATAAAGTTGATAAACGTCTCCGGCTTGCAACCTGGGTTGGTTATGTCAAGTTTTCAGTAACTGTTTCTGAACATATAAGTTTTATTATTTGTTTCGATCGTTCGTTATCGTAAAAAACGTATTTTAATTCTTATTATTAATAATTCTAATAATAATAATAATAATAATAATAATAATAATAATAATAATTAATAATAATAATAATAAATAATAATAATATAATAATAATTAATAACAATAATAATATGGGGGGATCATGCGGTCCATTGTTCCAGTGAAGTGGGTGTGAAGTTCAGGCATGATCTGGTGCGTGATATTCTTGTGGATATTTGCTCTAAGGTTGGGATCATGGTGCGTAAGGAGGCTCCGATGGGGTTCCTTTCGGAGGATGGGAAGGAGCTACGGCCTGCAGACTTGTTATTACTTAACTGGCTTCAAGGTAAAGATGCATGCTTGGATGTGACCGGTATCTCTCCATTTGCTGATAGTGGGGCGACTTCATGGGCTCCTGGGGTAGCCTTGCACAATGCTGTGGAGAAGAAAAATAGAAAGTATGCTTCCAAATGTGAGGACAATGGATACAAGTTCATACCTTTCACCTTTCCACGTTCGGGGAATTCGATACAGAGGCTTTGAACACACTTTCACGTATTAAGTCTATTGCCAATAGTCACTCGAATAATGCTAAAAGTGGTGTTTTTATCTTTCACAGAGTTAGCTTTTGTATTCAGAAAGGAGTGGGAGCGCAACTTGTGTCTAGACTCCCATCCAACTTTATGTAAATTTTGTTATGTTTAATGAATTATTATGGAAATCTTAACTACATAAAAAGGAAAAATGGTCAAAGTTTGAATAATAATAATAATAATAATAATAATAATAATAATAATAATAATAATAATAATAATAATAATAATAATAATATAATAATAATAATATAATATAATTAATTATTATATTTATATTATTATTATTATTATATTATTATTATTATTATTATTATTATTATTAATTATAATTTGAACATTTTCACTTCTTCCCCTAAGGTTCTATATATTGAAAACTTTTACCCTTCAACTTTGGTTAAATGACAATTTTTACCCCTACAGTTTCAAAAATGACACTTTTTACCCCTAGGGTTTAGGTCGACAACATGCATAATCCTTTTTATAATTTTAGTTTGAAATCTGGCAATAAATACCCTTGAGACTTCTAGTACGTTACATACGATATCCTTATTCATTAAAAACATTTTATATCTTACGATTTAGGTCAATATCTTTTACGACTCTTTTGTAAATTTGTTCATTACTTTATAAACTTGATTTCTACAAGAATTCAGTACATGATTCGAACTCACGAGCTCACAAACAATTTTTAAAGGGTGCGTTTGATCAGTGTGTCGAGGCAGAAAACACCCGACAACAAACAGCCATATCTCACTCGTTTCTTAGTCAAATGACCTGATTCTTTTTCCTATAGTTAGCTAATTTAATGGTCTAATAGTGTGCAAAAACCTAGAATTTTAGGTGTCCATTTAAAGGTCAAAATTTAGTAAACAAACCCAGGGTTTGCTGTTGGTCGCGACAGCAGCAGAAAAGAAAAAAATTTAGTTTTCGATATTCGACCTTATTAACTAGAGAACTCATGTTATTTACAGTATGCTTAACATATTTAAGGGGTCTCTAAATCATTTTAAGTGTTCTAGGGTTTTTAGAAATAATTTTTAAGAGTGTGTTTGTTTTTGCTCCTCGATAAGAACAAAAAGAAAATAAATAATTTGATTCTGCTATTACATGTTTTAGTGAGTGTTCATATGTGTTATTAAGAGTATATTAAGTGTAGAGAAAAAAAAAAGATTGAAAAGGATGAGAACATACCTTTTGAAATATAAGTCAATTAGGGAAAATTATGAGCTAGGGTTCACGAAATGATCTCTAAACCTATATCATCCCTTTCTTGGCTTCCTTAAGGTTATTATGATCTTGTTTGAGGGCTGTGGAAACAGAAATGGATGTGTATGTGGCTGTGGGGGTTGGTTCGATAGGTGGTGATGGTGGATTAGGGTTTTTGGGGTGCTTTCTATTTATAGGGAAGGATTAGGATTTCTAATAAGTTCTAGTAGTGTTATTGAGGAGTGTGTTGGTGATGTGGGTGGCTGTTTTAGGCGCCACATAGAGTTAGAGGAGGAAATGAGATGTGTAACTCTATGTACCATACACTTAGGCTTTACCTAGAAGGGGGAAATGTGGCTAATTAGGGTTCTTCCAAATGGAAGCTTAGGATTTAAGAAAATGACTTAGGGTTAGTGTTCTAGTCCCATACGAACTACACTAGGTGAATTGGAGTAGTTTAGTTTCGTTAGGTGCATTAGGGAGTTGTACCTAGGGCTTAGTTAATTAGTACTCTAGGGTTTAAGGTAAGATTAGGGTTTTCTAAGTTTAGGGTTTAGTTAGTTATGATTTTTAGATTTCTATGAAATAAATAATTGTATATCGAATTACGTATTTAGGTGGGAAAATGATTTTGTGCATTATGAGGTTGTACTATAGCTTTAACACGGTTGTACTATGGTTAGGAAAACATAATTTTAATTATTTCTTAATTTTATATAATTTTTATATAATTTTTTTATTAAGCTTTAAATACATATAAATGAGTTTTTAAGATTTTGTGCATTGGAGAGTTGTACCATGAGTTTGAGGGTTTGTACATTTATTTTATAAATTTATAAACTTATTTTAAAAATTAATATGTGAAATTATTACAATTTATGCCTTTAAAATAAACATTTATTAAGTTTTATATAAGGTTTTATTATTTATGCATTAATGACTTGTACCTTGATTTAGAAGACTTGTACATATATATTTTGTAAAAATATTATTTAGGTTTTGTGAATTTATTACATATAATAATAGTTTGGTGAAATTAGGGTTTATTCGGGAGTTATAGTGGTATTAGGGTTTTTGTGCTTTAGTGACTTGTACATTATTCAAATAAATTGTATTTTAGTGTTTTTAGGGTTTCGTTATTTTTATATGTTGCTATGGTAGTTTAGGGTTTCGTAAAAACTCTTATTAAATAAGAAACGTTTAGTTTTAAATATACGTTAACGAAATAACGTAAAGTGGTAAATGGGATCTCATAAAGTTTTAGGTCAAAGATTGTTTAAATACTAAATCAGTTGAGGTTGGGTTGCAAGTACGTTTATCAGGAATATAATTTATATCACATAAGTCAAGAATTGAAATCAGATAAAAAAAATTTCTCCGTGGAAAAAGGATAAGTACTAGATAATTATATAGGGAAATCTTACAGTGGTTACAGTTAAGCATGTATAAAAGATCATCATTGAAGTACGGAACTAAAGGAGCAGTGTCAGATCTTGGAACTCTAGGGTTTTGTTTCCATAGTGGAGGGCGTTCTCTTCTTTTTTGTCCAGTAACTTCTCTTTCAGATGTTGAAGAAGTAGAAGCACCGAGAGCTTTATATACCTCTTGATCGATAAGTCTTGTATTTAGATCTCTATCACTCTTAAACTTGTAGATTACCGAATCATAGATACCTTCTACTCTCTGTTCCAGTGGATCTTTTTCCCCGATATTCAATCTAAATCTTTCATGCAGATTAGAGAATAGTCTATCAAGTCTTGCTGTTGTAGGATCTTCAGTTTGTTCATCCGTATGTAGTTGATCCTTCAACACGTCATCAAACACATCATCATCATCATCTATGTTCGAATCATCAAATCCTCCGAGCCCTAGAGGTATATCTCCTTCCCGATATGTCATGTCGGTCCAAAAGTATTCATTAACATCTACACCTTCCTTGTGAGTTTCATCCCCAACAGTTTCATCGTCCATGCTCACATCTTCATATTCGTTTGTTTGTTGTTGTGAACTGGATTTATGTTGTTGTTTTTGATGAGGTGAAGCTTGTTTGTGTGCTGAGAAGGTTGTAGTTGTTGTGATTCTTGGTCTTTTAGCGCTTTTCTCCCCCTCAGGATCATCCTGACCGCGCTTTCGTGACTGTGGACGACATTGGCTTTCCAACGCGACTACCCTTGTTGATTATTTCCTGATTAGCTTGATTGCCTCAGAATTATTTTTCTTGATTTCCTTCTCGAGGTCTTGAAGTTGATTGTCAGCTTGAGTTGTTGTCGATGGTTCAGCTTCGGGTTCCAGTAATCCATTGTATATGTTGGGGTGAGCTTTTTGTAGTGAATCATCATTCAAAAACTTATCTAACATGATTTTTTAGAGACGGTCCAATGAAAGAGTTTTTGCTGATGACGATGATCCAGCATGAGATTCACATTGTCGTTGAGCTGTGAATCTAGTTTCCATATCGGCTCTTAGCTTCCCCAAAACTTCATTGAAGTATGTGGTTGTTACAAATGGAACTGGTTCAACTCGTATTCTCTGAAAGAGAGTGGATGTAGATAGTTGTCGGGATATATTTTAAATTAGTTGTTGTTGATGTTGGTTGTTGTGATGTGTGAGTTGTGAATGGGGTTGTTGTGGGTATTGTGTGTGGTGTTGCTTTTATAGTTGTTGTTGTTGTTGTTGTTGTTGTTGTTGTTGTTGTTGTTGTTGTTGTTGTTGTTGTTGTTGTTGTTGTTGTCGGGTTTCCTTGGGTAGTAGTGGGATGAGTGAGCTAGTGTTGCTCAATGGACTTAGACCTACTGGTGTCAATCTTCGTCTGCATCCTAGGCTCTGGTCTATGTGTGTCATCTCCGTCCCCCTTATCATCTCCATCTTCATCAATGACGAGTATCACTAAACCTATACTCCTCACTATCCTTATCCTCCTTATACGGTTCACTTTTCTCCTTATCCTCCCCCACATCATCTTTGCCTACGTTTGTTTTCCAAGACTCATCAGTTTGTGGCTCGATGAGTGTTTTCTTATCTTCATCATCTTCGTCATGTAGTTGTCTAAGCTTACTTACCGGCTTAGTGAATTTTTTGTGCCGTTGTGTTCTTGCGCCTAGGAGTTCCTACTTTGGCGATAGACTCTATTTTGACCCTATGCGCTCCCGGGGTAGGTCTGCTCGGTTTTGAGCTTCCCATAGGAGTGTTAACTAACTCCATGTACTCATTGTATGCGTTAGATTCCTTGTCAGCAAGATCCAACAAGCTTTGTGGTATCGGCTTGTGTGCTTTTTTTGTAACAATGGAGTCACCACTTGTGCTGTGCATATAAGGTTCTTTTTCTGTTAGATCTTCTTGTCTTCGTGAAATATTCGAATGTTGCCTCATGAATTGGGCAATCATCAACTTGATATATCTGACAAAAGGAATGCACACATTCTTCTTCTTCGATGACTTCCTTACATGGTCTACGACATCCGTCCAGATCATCTTAGCATAGTTGTAGTGACGCTGCTTCACTATACCATACATTACTTGGTACAGTGTTGTAGTGCCTCTATCCATAGAGAAGAGCGTGGCCCATCTCGCGGGTAGATACTTTCGTTTGAATGCTGATAATCTTTTGAAGTTGTCAGCACCTTCAGCATCTTTATCGTATCCTATCTCAATGAAGAATTCTTTGAGCTGGTCTACGTTAGGAGCTTCTTCGAAATCTTCATAATTTCCATGATTTGCTTCAGGAAGATTAAGTGTTGTTTGTAGATCTTCTTACGTTAAGTTAATCTTTTATGTCTCTTTTAGTCCAAATATTACGATATTTAAACTAAACGGTTTCTTCAGTTTTAATAATGACAAACATGTAACTTGTAATGCATAACGTAAAATGTGCAAGTTACTTGTAAACACTAATCATCGATGCATACTTACATCAACATCTCTCAATGTCTCAAGTATGCCTCAACAGAGTCGTTGATTTCCATCACGACGTAAATCACTCAAGATATGAACAAACAAATTTAAACTTGATGGATGATAAAAGAAATATTTTTTTTGTTCTAAACTTCACATTTTTAATGTGACAAAACATTTTTTCAAAAATACATTTACAAAATATTTTAGAATTAAAAAGAAATGTTTTATTTTGAAAAATTAGTTTAAAAATCCCAACAGCTATTTCCCCCCCCCCCCAAATCAGCTCTAAACTTCCCCAAATAAACCTTCACCACTAAAAAAAAAATGGAGCGTCCCTTGTCTGGCACGGTACCATGGTACCACTAAATTTAGTGGTACCTTCGGGTATTTAGTGGTACCGTTTGTCTGTAACGGCTAGTTTTTTCTTTGCCTATAAATAGTGGATCATTTTACACTTCCAACTTGATTTTTCTAGTTAGTTTTCTTTGGTCTAATCCCTTCTTTTTTAGATCATTTTCTTTGATCATTTAGAGAGTTTTAGTTTGTTTTTGAGTGATCCAATCATCCATTCAAGGGATCACCTTCATTCCTCTACTAGTGCAAGAGAAGAACACACCGTATCATGAAGATGCAAAGTGTTGTAGGGTTAGTTTAGTGCACTCGTAACATTTGTTACGCACTTGTTGTATATCGTTATACATCAAGTTGATTATCATCTTGTCTAGTTAGATTGTATGGATCATTTTGATCTTGAAGAGATCGGGAAGATCTTGTGTAGCTAGTGTTGATAGTGGGTAGATCATGATGATCGTGTATATCGAGTAGATCATGTTGATCGGGTAGATCGTGTAGATCGGGTAGATCGTGTTGATCGGGGAGATCGTGTTAGATCGGGTAGATCGTGAGTGAGATTGGTACTAGCTAGATTAGTACTCGACATCTAGCTTAGTGTCGGAAAATAATGTAAGCGACGAGGTTTATGTGTTTAGGCCTTAAAACACAAGGTTTGTTATGTTGGGCCATAAAACATAACTGGTTTGGTTGTACCCGAAGAAGAACTCGACATCTAGCTTAGTGTCGGAAAATATTGCAAGCAATACTATATGGTTTTCTCCGCCAAGAAGGGAGCTTGTTGATTAGTGAAGTAACTCTCGAGTTGGGTACTCGGGGAGTGGAGTAGGGCGAAGAGGAGCTTCATGACTGAACCACTATAAATCGTTGTGTCCGGTTTGCATTTTTTTTACTCATCTCTTTACGTTTTATCTTTGCATTTATCGCTTTATATTTACATTTTCATTGCGTTTATGTTTGTGTAGTTTGTTGATTATATTATGCTGATTATGTTTGTGTCATGGTTTGATTGTGTATCTGTTGTAGTTTACTTTATACCATCTCTAGTTGTTGTATGACCATTGTTGACACTTTTCATATTGTGTCACACTTGATCGGGTGTTTGATACAAAAGATTTTAATTTTCAAACGGGAACGTATTCACCCCCCCCCCCACCCTCTCTACGTTTTCCACAATTGGTACCAGAGCCACGTCGCTCAAATTTTTAAAACAAATGTTTTCAAAATTGAGTACGATCCATGTGTCAAATTACAAATGAAGCTGATAAAATATGAAAAGTATTTAGTTGCTTAATACATACAAGTTTTGTTGTTAAGTATACTTTGTCATACTAGCTTGAAAGTTTTTTTAAACAAATAAAAGAAAAGAGTTTGTAAGTGTCCGGTCATGTCTTTTGAACGAGTCGTAAAGTGATGCGGTTTTGAAAGGATCGTTTGGGACAACTCTTTGTTTCATAGTAAATATATGTTTGTAAATGGTTTTCTTAGTCCTAAACATGGAAATGTTACTTAACATATTCTACATGTTCGATATCTAGTTTACGAAGTTTTACATCTCTTTGTTACGTCGAAACAAAAATTTAGTCTGAGACAGAACTGTAACAACAGTGGACGGTACCACTAAATATAGGACGGTAACGTTATATTTGACGGTACCGTTATATTTATTTAAAGGTACCGTGCATGTGTCTGTCTGTTTTCAGAATTGGGTCATCTTCATAAATTCGTATAAAATCAACCGTAATTCCATAGGAGTTGTGCCATCTATCGTTTTAAACGTAATAGAGTCTATTTTCATTTAAAAAATATCTTTATGAATTGTTTCTAAGGGAAAATATATTAGAGTCCTTGATTTGTAACGAAAGATCATTTTAATTATGTCGTTTGCGCAAATTTTTGGCCAAAATGAAAAAGGGCGTTTCAACTTTTGAACATTGATGTATTTTTTAAGTAACTTGGTAAAAATCTTTAAAATGCATAGGAAACAAATTCATTTGAGAGAAAATAAATAAAGTCAAGCTAGGTATACATTGTTATACTTAATACACAAAATGACGATAAGTATTTTTGTGTGTTATGCTAAATGGTTATTTGTTTTTCTTTGTGTCCTAGTGCTGTTAGTTAATATTTTTGAGTGCTTATAGTTAACTTTAGTTGAGCTAATTATATCTATAATCACAAGCGTTTTACATGCCTTGTTACTATGTGTTGATTATTAGTTTTCCGGTTTATGCGTCAATAGGACTTAGACTAGACTTCTTGCACTAAGTTGCTTAATTGATTTTGCATTGCATTTAGGCATAGACCAGTTTTCTTGCATATGTGTTTTCGACATCTTGCAAGTTTTAAGATGCTTTAGTAACCTTCTTAGGAATGGAAACTAAGTTGATTGATCATGTGCGTCGAAAGATATTGTCTTACACAATTATTTTTCCAAAGGTTTAAGTGTAAAAAATATATCACCTCAAAATATTTAACACTTTCATTAAATCCGTAACATGATCTCTAAAACATTACATCCTTTTGTCTTGCTAGACCATGGGTTGTCTAAACAAGATAAAAGATCATATTAATACATTAGTATTTAAGTAAAAGAAAATGTATTAAACTTGCATTGATCTAACACACACAAAAAATGTTTTAAACATTTAATATTTTACGTATGTTGTATAAAAATGGTTAAGATAATTATTTTTATACTCATGATATGTCGAAAACTAAGAATATTATACTTAATAATATAAATAGTTTTTCTCAAATAAAGATAAATGACAATATCGAAGTAGTAAGTTAATATGTCATTAACCTCACACATACAACCAGTATTAGAATAAATGGAACACATTCCTTATATTTTTATATTCTTTTTAAAAGGAGTGATCGTGAGGGTCAAGAAAGAATTCGAGTACATATCAATTCATTATTCAAATTATGATAGATATCATCATCGAATCTAATTGACAAGTTTTCAAGTATGGACATGAAATTGGAGTCATTATTTGTCTAGCTTCAAGATAACATCAAAATAAAACAAAATATATTATATTGAATCTACATACTCAATCACACTCGGTTGTTATGAAAATAATGACTTCCTCTCAAGAAGAAAATAATATGCATCGGATCATAACTCACACTTGTGTTGAAGATGCCATATTGAGTCTTCTTGTCCAATGGTTGTGTTCCAAACATTAAACTAATATGTTTAAAAGATGCATAAAATACACACCTAAGTAGGATTGACAATTTGGATGTTTCATCCGAAATATACAAGTAATTTACATTGCAATGCAATTAGTAAATGTGTCATTTCCGAAAAACCAAACACGAGCAAACAAACAACATATGTAAACTTTGCTCATGAACGGCTCAACACTCTAAATCACATGTCAAGTAAAAGTGTCACACATAATGTGTTTTTAACTATTATGTACGACATCAATCTTCGAGAAAATCACATGTATTTCTCTTATCAAAAGATTGGCAAGGGATAATTTATGTCATATGCATCTCATTCCCTTTGTAACATCAATGGTTGTATTACAAGAGAATACATTGCATCTTGTTAAAAAAATATAGGATATTAGATTTGAATAATAACCCAATACAACATGTGTCATTGCATAAACAAGTAAAATTGGTCATATACTAAAATACTTGTTTTACTAAGCATTCATAAGAGTGATAAGTTTCTTCTTAGAAAAGCATATTTGTTGAAATATACAATATGTCTCATTTCAATCATACATCATATAATACTCACAAGATCTATTGAGGTAAGTAACCATTACTAGATTCTTTTCTCAAGATATGCAAAGGAGAATTCAGAAACCCTATCCGTATAAGAGCAACGTCTTTCCTAATTTTGAAACTCCGTATCTTATGACATCAGTTGAATGGAAAGAATTGAAGGACAAGCTTTTAGAAAGTGGTTTTATCCGTCTGAGTGTGTATCCGTGGTGTACTCCAGCGGTATTCATGAAGAAGGATGATGATAGCATGAAGTTGTGTATTGATCTCGGGAAGCTGAATAGTATTGTGGTTAGAACCGTTATCCGTTACCTCGAATTGATGATTTGTTTAATCAATTTCAAGTGTGAAGCTCTTTTTAGTGATTGAGTTTGAATCCGATTATTTTTAGTTACGTTTAAAGGAGCGAGATGTTCTTAGAATTGCTTTTCATATTCGTTATGATCTCTATGAGAGTTGTGATGTCAATTGTATTGGATACTGCTCCGATTGTTTCCTATGGACTTGATCAATCGTGTCTTTCATAAATGTTTGGACAAATTGTCATAGTATGACATTTTGGTGTATTCAGAGACGAAGGAGAAACACGAGGATCATTTTCGTATTTGCATTGAAATTTCTACGCCAGAAGGAGCTCTAGGTAATATTCTTGAAGAGTAAATTTTGTTTCGGATGAAGAATGAGAGGAGAATCTTGAGAAGCTGAAAGGAGATTTGTTTCTACTCAAGAAGGAGACTTAGTTATGTCCTTATGCAACACGGGAAGATTATTGGTTATGCTTCAATACAGCTAGAACCGTAGGAAGTGAACTATCCGACGCTTGACTTGGGAGTGATTGGTGACAGGCGTGAAGAAGCTCAGGAGCAAGATGGTGGAATATGATCTATGTTAGAAGACTTGAAGGAAGCGGTTTTGATTAAAGCACAGTTCTATTTGCTCTATTCATCTTAGTTGTACTATTATGCATAGAGACTTGAAGCAAAAATTTTAGGGAATGGTATGAAGACGGTCGTGACTACATTGGTGGCGAAGTGGTTAGCGTGACAACAGGTTAAGATTCAGCCTTAGCGTACAAGTGGTTTTCCTTAGTTTCGATGTTCTTAGGTGGAAGTGGGATTTAATCTTCATGGACTTTGTAACGGGATTTCCGCGCACGTTTATGAAGGACAACACGAATTGAGTTGTAGTGGATTGTTTGACTAGGTCAGCTCACTTGGAGGATTGGTAGAGATTTCTTTCGACAGAAGATTATTCAAGCTACATGGCGCACCTGCAGTGATCGTGTCAGAGATTCGCATTTCTACATCACATTCCTAGGAAGAGCTACTGAAGGCTTGAGGGATCAGACTCGAGTTAGTAATGCTTTGCAACTCCAGACTGATGGCTAAGCAGAACAACTATTCGAGCTTGGAAGATGTGTTGAGCAGGAAATTCAACAAGTATTTGGCCTGGTTATGTTTGCTTACTAAGATTGATGGCATGCAAGTGACAAGGGTTTTCCTTTTGGAGTTTTGTGTGAACGGTGATGTGGAGCACTTTTGGTTGAATTAAGTCGTAGAGTTACTTATTGAAGGTTCGTAGTTAATTACAGTGACTAATGGATTAGTTATCATTTTGGAAGAGAAATTTTGAAACTTTAGATTGGGAATTTGTGTGTTCCGAATGATGTTTCCGTACAGAAGAGTTAGACGTTTTGACATATGAAGAAGATTTTATTCGCGACACATTATGGATTCATTCTTATCCATAAGATTATTCTACCTATTCCATTATGCTTTCTGATACGTTTTGATATTCTGATATGTGCTTAGTTGATCGTCGATACGAATGTGTTACCCATCTCTTTATGAAACTCTTGATACGTTTGATGATTCGGCATGTGCTTCTTTGATTATTAGCAAGTTCGTTAGTTCATTCAGAATATGGATAGAGTTGATGAAGTTTTATCATTTAGCACTGCCTCCATATTTGCCTCATGTATATAAATGTTCAGGATCTCTTTGTGAGATTACAACTGTCATTTGCTACGTATTTGTTTCGTATTCGTTGGATCAGATTTGTTATGATTTATGTTCTGTGGAGAGCCTGGGGCTATCCTAGTTGTCAAGATTGAGTCATGAGAAATAAAACTATTACATTCGTGAAGATGCTTTTGGAAGATCCTCTCCGAGTGTGAGACTTGTTATTGTCATTTCTTTTCATGATTGATACATCTCCATCTAACTTTTGCGACTTCAAATTTTGAGGACGAAATTTTTCTTTTTAGAGGGGAAGAATTATAATAACCTAAAATGTGGTTTCTATAATCCGTTACTAATTTGAATTGAACCCGAATACAACTGAAGAATCTAAGAGTTATAACCTTAAAGTTACACACCCGTACCCCGTCAAGGTACCATTAATGTAAATATTATGTTAAGTAAATATGTTAGGAATTATTTGTAACTTAAGATGGGACTAAATGAGAAGGATAGAATTAGAAGGACTATTATTGCCACAAGACCAAAGTTCCAACTAACTCAATCTTAAATAGATAACTCAAGAAAAATCTGGAAAACTTGTGCTAGTTCCATGTGTGTCGACACATAAGAGAAAAATAGGAGGGAAAGCTAAATCTATCATCTTGCCTCAATTGCACATCAAGAAGTGATCAAGGAGCCTTAAGGAAACTCTAATTGTGTTCCTTTCATCAAGTAAGCAACTTTCCCAAATTGTGGAAAATTAGGGTTCATATGGTGGGTTTTAATAATTATGATGAAAAGTGGTAAAATGATGATCTTCCTAGTTTATTAGTCACTAATTGTAGTTAACCTTGTGATAGGAAGCATTTGTAGAGCCTCATCAAGATCAAGTAGTGAGCTATTAGGAAATCAAGGTAAGTATATAGGATTAACTTGTTTAATGTTATGATACTAATGTAATGTTGTGTGATGAGTTTTTGTTATGGAGTTGTGAATGAATGTAGCTTGGATCCAATGCTAGTAATGATATTGTTATGTATTTACTTGCTTGACCAAGGTGAGTAAGGTATTATGTTATGCTCCATGATAATGTAATGATAGTTATATCTTATATACTTACTAAGCGTTCTCGCTTACGTTTGAAGCTAATGTCACCTTTGTAGGTTCAAGCGGTGGGAGTAAAGGTAAGGATTTGGCGTAGTGGTAGCTTGGGAGTAAGTAGGAAGGTATATAGAAGCTAGCCTAGAAGATCGGATCTCTTTTGGACCAAGCGTATGTGAAGTTGGAAGCCCCCAACGTGTCTTTTCGTGTTTTGGGTATATTTCATCTCATATGGTCATTTTGCTATCCACGGTCTTGTCGTCGTTTATGGTCATTGTTTATGTTAGTTCATGAGTCAAGTTTTATGTACATGTCAATAAGTCCTCATGTTATGTGGTTATGGTGATATTTAGAAGGGTGTTTGGCATTTAGCCAAATCAAACCATTTTGGGAAGTTATGGGTCAAGATGTTGTACCAGCACTCTTTCAATATATTAAAAATGTTAAGTAATGTATGAGTACAAGAGGATATGTGGTAGTTGTGCGTTTTGCATGAAAAGTATGTTTTGTAAGTTAGTTTAAGAGAGTGTTTGGCATAAGCCAGTTTCTACCCATTTTGGGATTTGAACGGGTCATGGATGGTTGAGACAGTTTTGGTATGTTAAAATATAGAGGTTAGTCGAGTATGGTGAGTCAATGAAGTGGTTTAAGTGATTTGGGGTGTCAACGGGTCAAAATGGGTTTAATGCATAACCCGTCCATTTTTTAAAAAAAAAGTACTATACCGAAGGGTCTAACAGTGAATGTTTTTACATGAAAATGAGCCCATTCATATACCAAATAAATCTGAAAAGTTTGGTTAAGTTTCGAGTTCGGGAGGCCGGGTTTTCAAGCGGAGATAGCGAAAAATTGCACTTTTTCGGACTGCAGTTTTTGGGTAGTTTTTCCAGATTTTTGGCAGTTTTCGGAAAATCATATCTTTTAATCCGTAAGTCGAAATGGGTCGTATGACCTATCGTTTCGAAGGTAATTGAGTCTACTTTTATTTAAAAATAGTCTCAAGGTCTGAATGTGTACTGATTTCTGTCAGATTTCGAAAGAGTAACAGCAGGTCAGTTTTGTGTCATGTGTAGACTACTTTGGTCTTGTGTAGACTACTTTGGTCTCTTGTGTCATGTTTAGACTACTTTGGTCTTGTGTAGAACTACTTTTGGTCTCTTTCTGAGTCATGTGTAGACTACTTTCAGTTGGTGTAGACTACTTTCAGTGGGTGTAGACTACTTTCAGTTGGTGTAGACTACTTTTGGTATGTGTAGACTACTTTTAGTCTGAGTAGACTACTTATGGTATTATCGATATTTAAAGTCTTTTGTTCATGTATGAGTCATAGTTCAAGCGTTTCCGCGTAGAAAGTCAAAAAGTTTTAAAATTTTCACGTTTTTGATTGTTTTTGGTCAC
Organism: Artemisia tridentata subsp. tridentata; assembly: GCA_021014915.2. NCBI lineage: Eukaryota > Viridiplantae > Streptophyta > Magnoliopsida > Asterales > Asteraceae > Artemisia > Artemisia tridentata. Next base: position 389,320,583 of record CP139509.1, read on the forward strand.
GGGGTGTTACAACTTGGTATCAGAGCTTCGGTCTAAGAGATTTAGGATTTCATTTTAGATTTCCTAGACTTAGGCCTTGTTTAGATGCGGTTAGAGTTAGTATTTGTTGTTTGTGTATGGTTTGGATGATTTTGAGGACCCATATGTTCAATATTTTCATGACTACGCTTGGCCACCGTAGTGATGAAAATACGGGACATATGTGAAAATTGAAATCATTTAGGTCATACATGAGTGACAAGCTAGGATGCTAGAATAAGATAGAGATGTCATTCATGCATGGGCTAAGTATTTATAATTGTGTTTAATGTTCTGAACTGCTAATTTTCAGTAAGAAGAAATGGAGATCCCTCACCCGAAAGAAGTCGCGAAATCTACGGCTTCCAAGCATGCCGAAACTTCGGCAAGTGATCCGGGTAATGCTAGTAAGGATGATGAAAGTTCTTCCTCAAACTCCGAAGGCCCTGAATTTAGAGGCTTCACGGGAGATGAAATGAAAGCTCTAGACCAAATATTAGCAAAAAGGGTGGGTAAGGCTATTAAGCGAGCAATGCCTTACTATGTTCAACAAACGACGAAAAATCTTAAGGAATTAATGAAGGAAGAGTTTGATGGATTTAAGAAAGAATGTGGTCCGACAAAAGAACCTAAGAATGATAGAGCTACTTACCGGGATTTCACGGCTTGTGATGTGCCACAATTTACCGGTGTTCTTGATCCCATTGTTAGTAATAGATGGATTACGGCGGTGGAAGGCGCTTTTCGTACAAGTGGTTGTGAAGAAAGGAAGAAGGTTATTTACGCTACTAACTTTCTTCGTGATAGTGCTAAAACTTGGTGGGAAGGAAAGATATGTGAGAAAGGTGAACCTTGGGTAGAAACTTGTACATGGAGAGAATTCAAGGAGTTATTTAGTGCCGAGTATGCTCCGGCGGAAGAGGTGGACAAAATTCGAGAGAAATTCCAATCTCTCACTCAAACTAACGAGACGGTAAATGAGTTGTGAAGGATGTTTAATGACATGATTCCTTATTGTCCCGAATATCTTGGGAATGACAAGCTTAAGGTGGACAAGTTCCAAAGGATGCTCAAGGATGACATTCGCGAAGTGATTTCGCCATTTAAATGTACCACATTGGAGGATCTTTTGAGTAGGGCTAGGGTGAGGGAAGCGGATTTACTTAGGAGGAAAGAGAAGGAGGCGAAGGAACCAAAAAGGAAACTAGAGTTTGTGGATAAGGATGGAAAGAAAGCTAGATTTGACCATGGCAAGAAGAGCTCGGGAAATAAAACTAAGGTAGCATGTTCTAAGTGTGGCAAGTTTCATCTTGGGGAGTGTAGGCGTAATACGCCTGGTTGTTACAAATGTGGAGCCCTAGATCATCAAAGCAAAGATTGTACCAAGCCGATGATAGTATGCTATGGGTGTAATGGGATAGGGCATAGGTTGAGAGATTGCCCGAAAACAAAGGCGATTGAAGCAAAGCCTTTGAGGACCGTCAAGCAAGAGAAAGTGGAGATTCCAAAACCGACCGCTCGAGTTTATCAAATGGGTGTCGAAGAAGCCAAATCGGGGACCGATGTCATCACAGGTATTCATCTTGTAAATTCCATACCCGCTCGGGTTTTGTATGATTCGGGTGCTAGTGTTTCTTTCGTGTCGTATGATTTTAGCAAGCAAATAACTTCCCCATTAGCTAAACTTTCTATACCCCTAGAAGTCGAAATAGCCGATAGTAGAATCGTTGTCGTATCTAATGTATATCGAGACGTAGAGATAGAGATCGATGAAAGTGTCTTTAAGATCGACTTAATTCCCATTATGCTCGGGGAATTTGACATCATTATCGGTATGGATTGGCTTGATAAATATAACGCGGCTATTCTTTGTAGTCAAAAGATTATTAGAGTTGTGAATCCTAGCGGTCGTGAAATGATTATTTATGGGGATAAAAGAAAAGGTGAACTAAAGTTGTGTACCGTGATGAAGGCTAGGAGATATTTATCACGTGGGTGTTATGCCTTTATGGCTCACGTGGTAGATACAAGCTTTGAGAAGAAAAGTATCGATGATGTTCCGGTTGTGAATGAATTTTGTGATGTTTTTCCGGAAGACTTGCCGGGTATTCCACCCGAAAGGCAAGTCGAATTTCGTATTGATCTGGTTCCGGGTGCTACTCCTATTGCTAAAACTCCCTATCGTCTAGCTCCGTCCGAAATGAAAGAATTGATGAGTCAACTTCAAGAATTGCTTGACAAGGGTTTCATTCGTCCTAGTAGTTCGCCATGGGGAGCACCAATCTTGTTCGTTAAAAAGAAGGATGGTAGTATGCGAATGTGCATTGACTACCGGGAGTTAAATAAAGTCACGGTGAAAAATGTGTATCCGTTACCAAGAATCGATGACCTCTTTGATCAACTTCAAGGTGCGCGGTGGTTTTCCAAGATCGATCTCCGTTCGGGTTATCACCAATTGAAAGTTCGGGAAGAAGACATTTCTAAGACGGCCTTTAGAACCCGATATGGACACTATGAGTTTATGGTTATGCCATTTGGTCTTACAAACGCACCTGCGGTTTTCATGGATCTCATGAACCGTGTATGTAGACCGATGTTGGATAAATCCGTTATAGTGTTCATTGATGATATTCTCATCTATTCTAAGAGCAAAGAAGAGCATGAACTTCATCTTCGAGAAATCCTTGAAACTTTGAGAAGGGAAAGATTGTATGCTAAATTCTCGAAATGTGAATTTTGGTTGCAAGAAGTTCAGTTCCTTGGTCACGTTATTAATGCCGATGGTATCAAAGTCGATCCTTCAAAGGTAGAAGCTGTGATGAAATGGCATGCGCCAAGGAATGTTGGTGAAATTCGAAGTTTTCTTGGTCTTGCGGGTTATTATAGGAGGTTTATTCAAGACTTCTCCAAAATTTCATCGTCCTTAACGAAACTTACTAAGAAGAATGCTACCTTCGAGTGGGGAGAAGAACAAGACAAAGCCTTTTGTACTCTACGGAAGAAATTGTGTGAAGCACCGGTTCTAGTATTGCCGGAGGGGACCGAAGATATGGCGGTTTATAGCGATGCGTCTTATTCCGGTCTTGGATGTGTTCTTATGCAAAGGGGAAGAGTGATTGCTTACGCCTCAAGACAATTAAAGAAGCATGAAGAAAATTATGCGACTCATGATCTTGAGTTTGCGGCTGTGGTCTTTGCTTTAAAACTTTGGAGACATTATTTGTATGGTGTCAAGTTTGTAATTTATACCGATCATCGAAGCCTTCAATATTTCCTCGATAAGAAAGATCCCAACATGAGACAACGAAGGTGGTTGGATTTGTTAAAGGATTATGATTGCGAAATTCGCTACCATCCGGGTAAAGCGAATGTGGTGGCGGATGCGTTGAGCCGAAAGGATCAAAGTGAGGTTACTAAAATTCATTCCTTGAGAATGGTTGTCACCACCGACCTTTTTGATAAGATCAAGTTAGCTCAAGAGGAGGCATTGAAGGAAGAAAATAGGGAGGGTGAGCGTATCACTTCTTACATTCCGCATCTCGAAGAAGATAGTCGAGGAATCAAGACTCGGTATGGAAGGGTTTATATCCCTTTTCGTAGCAACATCAAAGAATTGATTCTAGAGGAAGCACACAAGTCGAAATACTCTATTCATCCGGGAGCTACAAAAATGTACCGCGATTTGAAGAAGAACTATTGGTGGCCGGGTATGAAGAGAGATTGCGTAAAATACGTTGAGAAGTGTTTGACTTGTTTAAAGGTTAAAGCCGAGCATCAAAAACCGTATGGAAAAGTTCAACCTTTGGATATTCCGGTTTGGAAGTGGGAAAAGATCACGATGGATTTCATTACGAAATTGCCAAGGACAAAAAAGAAGAATGATACGATTTGGGTCATAGTAGATCGCCTAACCAAGAGTGCTCATTTTATTCCAATTCGAGAAAATATGCCCGTTCATAAGCTAGCAAAGATTTACGTTAACGAGATAATCGCACGACATGGGGTGCCTATTTCTATAGTCTCCGACAGAGACGGGCGTTTCACCTCAAACTTTTGGCGAGATTTCCAAGAAGAGTTGGGTACAAAACTTCATATGAGCACGGCCTTTCATCCTCAAACGGATGGGCAAAGTGAGAGAACGATTCAAACTTTGGAGGATATGTTACGAGCTTGCGTAATCGATTTTGGAGGAAATTGGGACGATCATTTACCGTTAGTCGAATTCGCCTATAATAATAGTTACCATGCGAGCATTGATATGCCACCCTATGAAATGCTTTATGGAAGGAGGTGTAGGACACCCATGTGTTGGGAAGAAGTCGGAAGGAGGGAATTGGCGAGCACGGATGTAGTATTGGCTACAACAGAAAAGATAGAGACGATACGTGCAAGACTTAAGGCGGCACAAGATAGGTGGAAAAGCTATGCCGATAACCGAAGAAAACCAATCGAATTCGAAGTGGGTGATTTGGTTATGCTAAAGGTATCCCCGTGGAAAGGCGTTTTTAGGTTCAGAAACAAAGGGAAACTTAGTCCTCGGTTTATAGGACCTTTCAAAATCTTGAAGCGAGTGGGAGAAGTAGCATATGTGTTGGAATTACCCGAAGAAATGAAGGGTATTCACAATACCTTTCACGTGTCATACTTGAGAAAATGTTTGGCGGACGAAGCGAGTGTAGTCACCTTAGACGACATTGAAATTGATCCGGAGACGCTCTCACAAGAGGATGAACCGGAAGCTATACTAGGAAGAAAGGTGAGGCAACTGAGGAATAAGGAGATACCGTTGGTAAAAGTGCAATGGAGACATCGTAAGGGTACAAGCATTAGGTGGGAGACGGAAGCAAAAATGAGGAACAAGTATCCCCATTTATTTCAAGAGTAGAGTTCGGGGACGAACTCTCATTTTAAGGAGGGGAGAATTGTTACACCCGTACCCCGTCAAGGTACCATTAATGTAAATATTATGTTAAGTAAATATGTTAGGAATTATTTGTAACTTAAGATGGGACTAAATGAGAAGGATAGAATTAGAAGGACTATTATTGCCACAAGACCAAAGTTCCAACTAACTCAATCTTAAATAGATAACTCAAGAAAAATCTGGAAAACTTGTGCTAGTTCCATGTGTGTCGACACATAAGAGAAAAATAGGAGGGAAAGCTAAATCTATCATCTTGTCTCAATTGCACATCAAGAAGTGATCAAGGAGCCTTAAGGAAACTCTAATTGTGTTCCTTTCATCAAGTAAGCAACTTTCCCAAATTGTGGAAAATTAGGGTTCATATGGTGGGTTTTAATAATTATGATGAAAAGTGGTAAAATGATGATCTTCCTAGTTTATTAGTCACTAATTGTAGTTAACCTTGTGATAGGAAGCATTTGTAGAGCCTCATCAAGATCAAGTAGTGAGCTATTAGGAAATCAAGGTAAGTATATAGGATTAACTTGTTTAATGTTATGATACTAATGTAATGTTGTGTGATGAGTTTTTGTTATGGAGTTGTGAATGAATGTAGCTTGGATCCAATGCTAGTAATGATATTGTTATGTATTTACTTGCTTGACCAAGGTGAGTAAGGTATTATGTTATGCTCCATGATAATGTAATGATAGTTATATCTTATATACTTACTAAGCGTTCTCGCTTACGTTTGAAGCTAATGTCACCTTTGTAGGTTCAAGCGGTGGGAGTAAAGGTAAGGATTTGGCGTAGTGGTAGCTTGGGAGTAAGTAGGAAGGTATATAGAAGCTAGCCTAGAAGATCGGATCTCTTTTGGACCAAGCGTATGTGAAGTTGGAAGCCCCCAACGTGTCTTTTTCGTGTTTTGGGTATATTTCATCTCATATGGTCATTTTGCTATCCACGGTCTTGTCGTATTTTATGGTCATTGTTTATGTTAGTTCATGAGTCAAGTTTTATGTACATGTCAATAAGTCCTCATGTTATGTGGTTATGGTGATATTTAGAAGGGTGTTTGGCATTTAGCCAAATCAAACCATTTTGGGAAGTTATGGGTCAAGATGTTGTACCAGCACTCTTTCAATATATTAAAAATGTTAAGTAATGTATGAGTACAAGAGGATATGTGGTAGTTGTGCGTTTTGCATGAAAAGTATGTTTTGTAAGTTAGTTTAAGAGAGTGTTTGGCATAAGCCAGTTTCTACCCATTTTGGGATTTGAACGGGTCATGGATGGTTGAGACAGTTTTGGTATGTTAAAATATAGAGGTTAGTCGAGTATGGTGAGTCAATGAAGTGGTTTAAGTGATTTGGGGTGTCAACGGGTCAAAATGGGTTTAATGCATAACCCGTCCATTTTTTAAAAAAAAAGTACTATACCGAAGGGTCTAACAGTGAATGTTTTTACATGAAAATGAGCCCATTCATATACCAAATAAATCTGAAAAGTTTGGTTAAGTTTCGAGTTCGGGAGGCCGGGTTTTCAAGCGGAGATAGCGAAAAATTGCACTTTTTCGGACTGCAGTTTTTGGGTAGTTTTTCCAGATTTTTGGCAGTTTTCGGAAAATCATATCTTTTAATCCGTAAGTCGAAATGGGTCGTATGACCTATCGTTTCGAAGGTAATTGAGTCTACTTTTATTTAAAAATAGTCTCAAGGTCTGAATGTGTACTGATTTCTGTCAGATTTCGAAAGAGTAACAGCAGGTCAGTTTTGTGTCATGTGTAGACTACTTTGGTCTTGTGTAGACTACTTTGGTCTCTTGTGTCATGTGTAGACTACTTTGGTCTTGTGTAGACTACTTTGGTCTCTTGTGTCATGTGTAGACTACTTTGGTCTTGTGTAGACTACTTTGGTCTCTTTGAGTCATGTGTAGACTACTTTCAGTTGGTGTAGACTACTTTCAGTGGGTGTAGACTACTTTCAGTTGGTGTAGACTACTTTTGGTATGTGTAGACTACTTTTAGTCTGAGTAGACTACTTATGGTATTCTCGATAATTAAAGTATTTTGTTCATCTATGAGTCATGGTTCAAGCGTTTCCGCGTAAAAAGTCAAAAAGTTTTAAATTTTTCACGTTTTTCATCGTTTTTGGTCACGGGGTGTTACAACTGAAGAAACTAAGAGTTATAACCTTAAATTTACAAAATACAAAACACTAAAACCTAAGTGCATAAAAGTCGACATATACATGGTCATGTACACAATATATCACACAACAATAAGGTCCAAAATAATTAAAATCTTGTACACCACTTAAGCCTATTTTAGTGTCTAAATACATTTACATTTAAAATGGAGACTTGGTCATCTAAACTCCCCAAAATACTCGGCCAATCCAGAATTTTATTCCCATTCGGTTTTCTTTTCCTACTGAACCGTATAACATTTTTTGTTTCACCTCAAGAAACCCTAAAACACAACTCCAATCGGTTCCATCATCATCTCAAGTTTAAGACCAGTAGTTTTCTAGTCCTCTCAAGATCCAAGAGGTGCGAAGGGATTTATAGCAAGGTAGTGATCGGTTCTTGGTATCCCAGCTTGGTGTGTTCGTGCTTTGGTGATTGGTGTTGGTGTAATCGTTGGTGTGTTCATGCAATTCGAGCCCTAAGGTCTTGTTCCTATTCGGTTTTCTTCCTAGGTCGATTCACAGGTTATATGTCCTCCTTTTGTTATAACACCCTAAATTAAATACGACTTATAAAATACGCTATAAATTAAAACTTGAGTTATATATAATGTTATGACTCGAAACCACACAATATGAACATATAACCTAAAGTAAAATACGAAATGATACAAGAACCTTATAAATAAAAGTATGGCACGTTAAGAAGGTCATTATAGGCCAAAAAAAATAATAAAACATATAGACAACATATTATGGAGATAAGTATGAAATCTTTGGCTAAATTGGAAAGTATTAATCACCCGTATACACCCCAAATTTTCGGCTTACTCTTCCCATTTATATATTTTTTAAACCGTGTATTTCCATGCACTCCAAGAAAACCCAAAACCTTGCCTCCCTAATTCATATTGTCGGCACAAAATAAAAACCAAACCAAAACCCTAGAAACTTGTTCTATTCGACATCAAGAAGGAGAGGAAGAGAAGACCTTAATCATTGTCATTATACAATTCGTATATATCCAAAATAAGGTAATCGAATACACATTGTTTAATCCTTTCAAATTTGTTGAATAAAAACCTAATCGATCCATACTCCATTTTTCTTGCATTCGATCTTGATCAAGAGAAGAGAAGTGTTGGTGAATCGTTGAAATCCTTGTATTCTTGTTCCTATTCGACCCATATAAGAGGTAACCATAAACCTTGATCTATTAAAATACATTCGGATCTATAATGATAATGTACGTCGACTTGAACTATTTGTTTTCATATAAATTCGGACCTATTATAAAGCCATCGAAACCTAAAACATATATAAGTATAAATGTAATCTATAAAATCATATAAGAGCATGTATTGAAATAGGATTAATTATGTGTTTATATCTTTCAGAATAATTGTTTTGGTTTGGGGACTTGCGGATTTTGGTTAGTGTGAACCTCTCGGAAATATTTATGCTAACTAAACAAATTTTAAACCAATGATACAAACATGAATTTTTGTGGTTCTTTGGTCTAAAACTGAGTTAAGTAAAATAGTGATAAAATAAAATTGGTTTAGTGATTTGTAGAGGTTTAGAAGGCAACCGTTTGATTTTTATAAATTCATGTGTCAAAACTGCATTTCGGGGTATGAAAATTCAAGCGTGTTCTATGATTTTTAATTTTAAATCTATAGCGATTCAATACCTGAAATTTTTTTCAAAATGATATATGGTATATGAGTTAAGTTGTGTAATTTTTGTGGATTTTTCTGAGATGTTTAACTAGGGTGAATAATTACATACTTTCGGGGTTTTCCAGCAAGTCCGATTCGAGGAAGTGTTGTGATTGTTGATTTTTAGTTGGTACTTGTACTACTTAATAAAATCAAGAAAAATTACATAAAATACTTAAGACATATAGGTATATCTGGGTAAAAGTATAGAATTTTATAAGCTGGTATAAAGTGATTTAAAAATAGTTAAAGTTGGACCTGTTTTTAATGTTAATTCTGAATTTAAGTAGTTACTTATTTAAAACACTTATAAGCATAATTGCTTCACCTTTAGAACCTAAATAAGCTATTTGTCATTTTAAAAGTATTTAAATTATGTTTTTATTAATTCTCATATTAACCTTTAATTTGGGCATAATTGCAATAGTAACCCTAATCTTTGAATAGTGATAATATGAAACCCAAATTATATGAATTAAACCCTAAAACTGCTAATTCGGGAAATATAACTTAATTATGGCCTAATTGAATGTATGTAACCCTAATTGGAATTTAATCACTTTAAATGATCAATTAAAATGACCTATGTAATTAGAAACCCTAATCTCACATTTACTTGATTCAGAAACCCTAAATTGCTTTTAAACCTAAAATAGCTAAAGTTAGTATTTTGGAAAGTTACTATTTTTGGAAAGTTACTAATTATGGAAACCTGCTAATTGTGGAAAGTTACCTCAAATGGAAAGAAAGCTAGAATGAAACCTTTATGATTATGAAACTATGAAACTTATAAATAAACTTATGATTATTTTAGATCGGGTGAAGAAGGAGTGATCCCCTGCTTCCATTCATTTCTATTGCTTTGATTGTGTGCTTTAATAAGGTACAGATATTCTTTCCCTTTTCAGTAGGGATATTTCTATCGATCCTATGCCTGATATGATTCCCTTATTTGACTCATGACTTTCATTGTATGATTGTCATTCTTATTGATTCATTCTGACATTTATTTAAATGTCTCTGCTATGCTATACTTATGCTTTGCCATACTTATTGAGTTACCATTTTGTTTCTCTTGCCATGCTAGATTATTATTGTTGTATGCTATGATAGATCTGTGCCTGAGCTAACCTAGTTGTGGAGGTACCATGACCATGTCTTTGATGGCACCCTAGGCATGACACTCCCGTAGAGGTGTGATAGATCTACGGCGTTCCCCCTTATGTTATGATTTATTGTGTACACTATTGGCCAACTTTATATATGTGTGACCAGTCTAGTACTGGCATCCATATTTTGTTAGGGAGCGTATGGATATATCATAGGTTTATGTATTTGTATGTTATGGTGACCAGGTGGTGTGTTCCTTACCCTCCTTCTCACACTTTTATTACTTAGAGGTCTCCCCTCTTCGTATACTTGTATTTCTTTAGTATGATTTGACCGATTATGTATGTAGTTCTTATGGCACATCTTTATATGAACTTTTCCCTTATTTCATTATTCTCTTGATTCATTTTCTATTCAGTTCTCATGCATTCTTGATTCTTAGTTCTCTTTAAAATTCGTATGACTTTCATGATTATACTTTTCGTTTTGTATTCTTGTTCCTTCGTTGCTTATGCTTATTTACCGTTATGTTATGTTATATATATCTGTTCACTGGGCTTTTTAAGCTCAGCCGCATGTTTTCTTTTCTTATGCGGCAGGTAATAAGCGGGGCGACGGGCTTGGGAATGAGAGAGTGTAGGACTTAAAGACCTATTTATTTATCATTTCGTTGTCCATTGTTTCGGACTTTCATTTCTTTCAGTACTTTGAATATTATCTCTTTACTTGGTTTTGTTTGGTTAACCCACTATGCATTTGGGATTATCTTTTGATAGCAGTCTTGATGTTCGAGACTTGGTTATTTATTTAAAAGACTTCCGCTTGCCTAATGTATGCTTTGTATGACACCATAATGAGATATCTTGGCCTTGTCGGGTCGGGGTGTTACAGTTATGGTATCAGAGCGCTGGGTTTGACCTGTAGAACCTTAGAAATGACCTGTGAAGATATTGGGTAGACACTAGGCTTTTCGTTTGACGCGATCTCTTTCTTCACATTTTAACCCTTACACTTGTTTTGTATTTTGTCTCGTTTATGACCTTTCAGATGGTGAATACTCGTCGGAATGAGGAACCCTCTGGTGCTGCTTTGGATGCAGCGGTGCAGCGAGCTATTGATGCGTTACTTCCCGGTTTGACTGCACGCACCACAGACGAGATTAGGAGGAACACCGCTAGTGGTAGTGGTAATGGTGGTGGTGGTGGTGATGCTCCAACAGTGTCGATCTATGTGTGGTTGGAGCGTTTCGTTAAGCAGAAACCACGTTCGTTCAGTGCTGCTACTTCTCTTATGGAGGCGGAGAATTGGATATCTCACATTGAGAAGATATTCGAGGTACTTGGTTGTGACGATGGGTTTAAGGCACATTTGGCTAGTTACAAATTTGAGGGAGATGCCCTCAGTTGGTGGAAGGCATATCGGATGGCTAAGGGAGGTGATGAGTTTGTTGCTGGGTTATCATGGGCTGAGTTTCGGGAGATATTCTTTCTTCAGTACTTCCCTAGATCAGAGAAACAGAAGTTCGAGCGTGACTATCATCATATTTTCCAGTTGGATAGGGAGTCGAGTGCGGAGTATATGAAGAGGTTTGTGAGACTTGTGGGTTTCTTGGGTACGAAGGCTGGGACCCCGGAGGAGCAGGCTATGCATTTTAAGTGGGGGTTACGTGATGAGTTGCTTGAAGGTATTCTAAATACTGATTTTACTGATGTGGCACAAGTTGCCAAGGCGGTCTGTAATAAGGAATTGATGCAAGAGAGGTCTACACGTGGAGTGAAGAGGACTCAGGAGGGTGATCATTAGCAGGTTCCAGGTAATAGTCATAGGAATGCTACTTCGAGGGGTAATGAGTTTCGGGGTAATGACAGGCGTAGTCACAACAACAGTGGGCAGAATCAGCGGTCAGGCCGTGACCACCGGTTCAGGAGTGATGCGTGCGATGTGTCATTGCGGTTTAGCAGTATTAATGCCTACTCAAGTTTTAAATTTATATTTAGCCGACTTATCAATAACACACACACTTAACGAGCAGTGTACCCGGTCAGTATGAATATAATGGTAAGTTGAGTGTCGATCACTAAGAGTGGAACGTATTATCTAGTTATTCTAATCAGTATTTTAATATTCTAAGTTAACTATACAACCTAATCTAAGGCAAGGGGGTTCAGTCTGAGAGACTGGCACGTTTTGGTTGCAATTAAATAATAAACTAAACTAATGAGCACGAATCAGCAATAGGCATGCACGTACACAGATAAATACTCGAGACAATAAGAAGACCTGTCCTGATGATTAAGTAGATTGTCACTTGTTTTATTGATAGTTTTATATGAAGTGTATGTAATTAACCCTTTCTCGTTGGTCCTAATCTTATCGGCGAGAAATCCCTTAATGATTACTTATGTCTAAAAGTCATTCCTAAGTGATCAATTTAGTAACAACCGTGGGAGCCACATTCTCTTCCGTAGTCAAATGCGCAGGCCACTAATAAACACAGAGGTTATCAATGCACTAATAAGTAGTAACCAAAGACATCAACATATAAACTTTAATTGATGGGAAAGCAGTTTTAAGGGAGTGCAATCTTTCTCCTCACATTACACAAGCCACCAATCCTGATGAATTAAAGTTTACTAACACAATAAAACAAAACTACTTAATGAATTAAATACATGCAGGACCTTCTTACAGCTCTTGTATCTTCGTTCGGGTGTGTCTTGTGCTGCCTAATCGTCTGAATTCGGCCTTAGGGTTTCTGTACTTCGGCCTTGTAAAACTGTCGAACTCTTTTCTTCGTCTGACTTTGGGGTATTTATAGTTTCTGTCTGAGGGCAAGATGCGGCGCATCTAATAAGTAGATGCGGCGCATTGACTTAACTTCGCGTGGGGTCCAAGATTAATATATTCAGGAATATTCGTACACCGCCAGAAGATGCGGCGTAACTCCATTCTCAGATGCGGCGCATGTCCTTTTGTATCTTGGATCGTATCTTGTGAAATCTTGATAGTGATGCGCCGTATGTAATAAGCGAAATGCGGCGCATCTGGAGTAGAATGTCTTGATCTTGTACATTTCAGTAGACTCTTAATTTCTTGCTTGTTTTGCTCCATAATTAGTCAAAAATCGCCAAGTTTCACCAAATGCTTGTTTTTACCTGAGAATTACAAAAGTAAACGATTAAGTATCAATTCTCATACATAATATAATAAAACAAGTCAAATTAATAGGATAAATGATAGTAATAAAATGTACTTATTTGAGTTCATCAAATATCCCCCCACTTGAACTTTACTTGTCCCCAAGTAAACCTTAGAATTAATCTTATGAAAATGTATCCCAAAAGATATTAGGATTTATTTTTATATTTAAGCATGTATTCATTTTTGTCATAATCACACAACCAAACACTTAACGAGTTAGAAGTAAAATAAAATAATTTGATAAAAGCAAATCTAATCGTTTAACTGTCCAGTCGTGACGAATATTCTATCATAAGCTTGGCAAGTATACACATCTCCCCCACTAAAGCCAAGGAATAACAAGTCTAAAACGGTAAAAAGGGTTTTGAGGTTTAAGGGTTAATCATTCTCCTTAATCTCTATCGATCTCAAATTCCAGAAAAGGCGACAAAATCACAAATACATGATCGAATCCACGAACACGATACTTGCAATTGCTCAAATCCTTAACTCGAATAGGCTAAAGATAGGACCAAGTAATCTTTACCAATAATATTATATCAAAAAGGGCGACAAAATCATAAATACATAGCCGAATCCACGACTACGATACTTAAGATTGCTCAAATCCCTAATCTCAATAAATCAAAGGTTTTGATAACGAATAATATAGGGTATGGATAATATTTGGGATATAAATTGGTATAAAATGAAAAAATAAACGAAACAAATAAATTAAAATCCTAAGTGTGGTTAATCACTATCCTAACCATCCCATGAATAAGACTCATACCATAGAATAACTCACGCTTTAACACTTGAAACACACGCTTTAGCTAGACACGAATTATACTCAACAAGATCTTAATCAAAGAATAACCTTAAGTTGGTGTTCCCATAACTGCCAACTCCCATTCAATCCATAGATATAATATACAACAAATAGTGGTGATATCGACCACTTAGTAAAAAACTTTACATAAGTTGGTCAAAACAAACATCCAACTCTTCCTTTTTCCTTTTTCTTTTCTTATTTTTTTTTCGATTTTTTTTTTTGATTTTTTTTATTTTATTTTATTTATTTATTTTTTTTATTTTATTTTTTTTTTGATTACATAAACATAGATGTGTAAAATTTCACCACATCACTATAATGATAACTCTGGATAATTTTTCCATACTTTTCATGACTTCAGAAATAACGGTAATAGTGAAAGTAGTAAACACACGAAAAATAAACTCAAAGATATACAATATTTACTTTCACTCCAATTGCATTGTGCAATTTCCCGACCTAACCAAAGATAATGAATTACGCACGCGAACACAGGTAATGTAAGGAAACACACTTTGCCTAAAGCAATTAACCAACCACGGATTTTAATCTACAGGGTAGGCTAAGGTGTAAGGGTGTAACGAAACATTTTAACGAAGGTGTAAGAAACGAAAGGAATGGCTCTAAGGGTTTTTCTAGGGGTATCTTACTCTAAAAGTGAGAGTAACAAAATGGTTTTTACGGGGGTTAACTAACCAGTGTAGTTAGCTAATAACACATAACATATAAAGGCTATTTGGGTGTAATCCTAGAAATTTACCAATTTAGACAAGTCATTCCAATTATAAAAATAATACTTATTATGGTGGTCTCGAATAATATACAAGGCAAGTTCTAAAGTTTAGAAGTCACCGGCACACTCATAGATTTGTGAATTTTGAAAAATCACAATTTTTGAAAATAACGTCATGTGTGCAGCTATGCAACTTAGACTTTAAACAAAAACATGCTAAATTTTTTTTATTTTGATATATTAAGCACATTTTAAGCATATTTTGAAAAAGTTTAGGACAAGTAAGTGTTAAGTGTTCTAATTCTCCAATCCCCCCACTTAAGTTAAACAACGTCCTCGTTGTTTTTATAAAAGATTAAAAACTAGAAAATAAAAGAATTAGAACAGAAAAACTCCCCTGAGATTTGCTCGGTATGATCCTCCATTTGTATAAGAGCAAAAATCAACTTCTTTGTGGATTAGAACGTTTAAGCTTCATAATAGATGTATCCACAGGAAATGCAGGAATCTATAATACCACCAAGACTTTAAACACACCTAAGTTAAGAAAGGTTCAAACTTGCATAATACATTAGTAGTTAGAAAAAAAAAATAAACTTAAAAATTAAACTGAAAATCATCAGGTCAGTCGATGCGCCGTATCTTATGGAAGAAGATACGCCGTATCGAGCCTGGAATAATTACGAATCAGAATAAAAGATGCGCCGCATCCTTAACCAGGGATGCGCCGCATTAAAATAAACTGATAAAAAGTTTTAAAGTCGAAAATAAAAAATGCAGAAAAATAAAGTAAGATATGACCAGTGCAGGAGATGCGTCGCATCTTGGGATTGAGATGCGCCGTATCTTCTGCGGGTCTGACAGACTCAATACAAAATCAAAAAATAAAATAAAAGATAAGCATGGGTTGCCTCCCACGAAGCACTTGTTTTTGTTCGAGTCACGAGCCTGAATCCACCCTTATTTACTGTGTAATAGGGTGTTGTTCCCCCCCACTTGGGATCAAGTGAGGGTGATAGTAGCAATAAACACGAAAAGAGTGTAAATTTGCTATTAAAGATGGAAGAAATGCATAAAGATCATACCTTGGCAATATATGTACATCTTTCCTATCCTTACCCGGTTTGGTTGATAAATTGGATGACTTGACCATTCCATCTGAAAGAGTAGTGTGTTGAGGAAAAATGAGTCTCCTTTCTTCTTGGTTAGTCTTTTTAGTAGTAAGGTGTCCCTTGACTTCCGCAGTAGATGAGAAAGGGTCTTTAGCAAGTAAAAGTTTGAGTTCCTCAATAACCTTCATAGGGTCTAAATCATCATCTTCATCAATCATAGCAATGTTTAAGAGCTCATCACCAAATTCTTCCTCGAGCTCCACCAAAAATGGGTTGATCACAGGCGCTTCATGTGCTTCGATAGGTAATGTAATAAATTTGACCTCATCATTCTTTTGTTTTGCAACCTATTTAGGAAAACTAGCAAGATTATTAGTGACGGGATTAATAATATCAAATAAATTTGTACCACTTTGTGTTGTAAGTGACTCCAATTCATCTTGTGAATCTCCATCTTCAACTAGTGGTCTTGCAATTTCAGCATCGTCCCGAATTTCATTCTTGAATAAGTAATCCCAGATTTCTTCAAAATCCCTCGTTGGGTCAAAATCTGGTTGAGGTATGTCATCATAAACTATGGCGTCAAATGGTTCGAAATCAAAATTAGAATACTTTTCATCTTCATCCGTTGGATTGTCTAATGGTGGTAATACGATTGCAGAATATTCTTCAACGTAGGGTTCCGTATACACATCATCTTGTGCAATCTCCGGAGAAAAAGTACTATCAATAACAATTGCCGGAATTGGTTTCACGGTATATGAATCTTCTTCATCATCATTTGACATACACCAAGTGTGTTGAAACGGCAATTTGTTTCTTTCTTTCCTTGACTTTTCTTGTCCTAAAATCAAGTATTCTTCCATAGTGATTTCTTTCGTCTCAATGACTTGTGCACCATATCTTGCTCTTTTCCAATCATACACCTGATTATTGCTCAAGGCTCTTTCCTCCATAAGCTTGACATATTCTTCCATTGTAATATCCGGATCGTCCATCTTCCTGAAATAAAACTTACTCGTGCAAAAGAAGAGTGAAACAATCAAAGTAAAATAAAAGTTGCTGATATCAGCATGCGATGCGCCGTATCCAGAAAGTTGGATATGCCGTATCTTATAATCGTTAAAATTTAATCAGACTTTTATTTAGAAAGCAGATACGCCGCTTAGAATTAGAATGCGCCGTATCAGTTTTATCAAAAATCGATTATACTTATTAAAATTAAATGCGTTGTATTAACAAAAGTTAATGCGCCGTATTTTCGTTACGTTTCAAAATACAAGATTTTTGATTCAGTAAGATGCGCCGTATCGATAAAAATCGATACGTCGTATTTGTTTAATAATTCGAAAACTCTTTTTAATTAAAATAATAAATACGCCGTATCTGCTAAAGCAGATGCGTCGTATGGCGTTAACGTTTAGAAAATTTTTTTTTTATCAAAAACAGATATGCCGTATCTTGGGGAAAAGATGCGTCGTATCGAATTAATTAAACGCGTTGTATTTTATAAAAATTAAACGCAATACGACGTATCTGAGAAATCAGATGCGCCGTATCGTTTGAATAAGCTCAGTACAACGATAGCAATATGCAAAAAATACGAAAAATAAAAACAATAATAAACACAAACGAAAATAAACACGAATAAAAGCAAACAAATAACACACAAAACAAAAAATATTCAAAATAATAAAATGAATGCAATTTAATCTAATATACAACACAGTTAGCAGTTAGATTAAAAATTAAAACGAAAAACCTAATTAAAATACTAATCAAATTAACAGATAATAACAATTCACTCCCCGGCAGCGGCGCCAAAAGCTTGATGCGTGCGATGTGTCGTTGCAGTTTAGCAGTATTAATGCCTACTCAAGTTTTAAATTTATATTTAGCCGACTTATCAATAACACACACACTTAACGAGCAGTGTACCCGGTCAGTATGAATATAATGGTAAGTTGAGTGTCGATCACTAAGAGTGGAACATATTATCTAGTTATTCTAATCAGTATTTTAATATTCTAAGTTAACTATACAACCTAATCTAAGGCAAGGGGTTCAGCCTGAGAGACTGGCACGTTTTGGTTGCAATTAAATAATAAACTAAACTAATGAGCACGAATCAGCGATAGGCATGCACGTACACAGATAAATACTCGAGACAATAAGAAGACCTGTCCTGATGATTAAGTAGATTGTCACTTGTTTTATTGATAGTTTTATATGAAGTGTATGTAATTAACCCTTTCTCGTTGGTCCTAATCTTATCGGCGAGAAATCCCTTAATGATTACTTATGTCTAAAAGTCATTCCTAAGTGATCAATTTAGTAACAACCGTGGGAGCCACATTCTCTTCCGTAGTCAAATGCGCAGGCCACTAATAAACACAGAGGTTATCAATGCACTAATAAGTAGTAACCAAAGACATCAACATATAAACTTTAATTGATGGGAAAGCAGTTTTAAGGGAGTGCAATCTTTCTCCTCACATTACACAAGCCACCAATCCTGATGAATTAAAGTTTACTAACACAATAAAACAAAACTACTTAATGAATTAAATACATGCATGACCTTCTTACAGCTCTTGTATCTTCGTTCGGGTGTGTCTTGTGCTGCCTAATCGTCTGAATTCGGCCTTAGGGTTTCTGTACTTCGGCCTTGTAAAACTGTCGAACTCTTTTCTTCGTCTGACTTTGGGGTATTTATAGTTTCTGTCTGAGGGCAAGATGCGGCGCATCTAATAAGTAGATGCGGCGCATTGACTTAACTTCGCGTGGGGTCCAAGATTAATATATTCAGGAATATTCGTACACCGCCAGAAGATGCGGCGTAACTCCATTCTCAGATGCGGCGCATGTCCTTTTGTATCTTGGATCGTATCTTGTGAAATCTTGATAGTGATGCGCCGTATGTAATAAGCGAGATGCGGCGCATCTGGAGCAGAATGTCTTGATCTTGTACATTTCAGTAGACTCTTAACTTCTTGCTTGTTTTGCTCCATAATTAGTAAAAAATCGCCAAGTTTCACCAAATGCTTGTTTTTACCTGAGAATTACAAAAGTAAACGATTAAGTATCAATTCTCATACATAATATAATAAAACAAGTCAAATTAATAGGATAAATGATAGTAATAAAATGTACTTATTTGAGTTCATCAAGGAGTCAACGGAGTCGTGGTATTCAGCAGGGTAATCGTTGTACTACTTCTTCAGCAGGGCAGAGGAATGTGGGGGAACAGCTTCCACCTCCTCCTATTTGTGTTGAGTGTGGGAAAACTCATCCTGGTCGTACTTGTTATAAGGCTACTGGTGCCTGTTTTAGTTGTGGTGAACTTGGGCATCGGGTTAGGGAATGTCCGAAGGCGGGTGGCACCAACCGTGGGAATGGAAATGGTGGGCAGCAGGCTTCTAAGGGTTGAGTTTTTGCACTAACCAGGGATCAGGCTGCGGGTACTTCTGGAACTGTCTCGGGTATGCTGTATTTATTTGATCGTCCAATTTTTTCTTTATTTGATACTGGTGCTACGCATTCTGTGATATCTTCTACATCTGCTAAATACATTAATACAACCGCAATACCATTAAACTATGCTTTATCTATCTCAACACCAAAGAAAAATTCCATGACCATTACTCATGAATACGTGAATTGTCCTTTTCATTTCGACGATAGAGTTTGCTCTGCAAATCTTCTTCCTCTAGATATGTACGACTTTGATGTAATTTTGGGTATGGATTGGTTGTCAGAGCATCGAGCTACGATTGACTGCCATACCAGACGTGTGATTTTTGGTGATCCTTGTAATCCTGAATTTGTCTACCAAGGTTCTCGGCTTGGTAAACCTATTAAG
Organism: Artemisia tridentata subsp. tridentata; assembly: GCA_021014915.2. Taxonomy (NCBI): domain Eukaryota; kingdom Viridiplantae; phylum Streptophyta; class Magnoliopsida; order Asterales; family Asteraceae; genus Artemisia; species Artemisia tridentata. The sequence goes on from CP139509.1 coordinate 389,340,243, forward strand.
ATCATATCTGCTATGAAAGCTCGCTCTTTACTGACACATGGTTGTGAAGGTTTTCTAGCTTCGATTAAGGATTCATCTTTGGAGATTCCTAGTATGGAGAGCGTTTCGGTTGTTCGTGAATTCCCAGATGTATTTCCTGATGAACTCCCAGGCATGCCGCCTGAGCGTGAGGTTGAATTCTCGATTGATTTAATTCCGGATGCTGAACCCATCTCTAAGGCTCCTTATCGTATGGCTCCTGTTGAATTGAAGGAATTGAAAGAGCAGTTACAGGAATTGCTTGAATCTGGTTCTATCCATCCCAATGTTTCTACGTGGGGTGCTCCGGTGTTATTTGTTAAGAAGAAGGACGGTAGCATGAGATTATGTATCGACTACCGCGAACTGAACCGTATCACTATTCGTAATCGTTATCCACTTCCCCGCATAGATGATTTGTTTGATCAACTTCAGGGAGCGAAATTCTTTTCCAAGATCGATTTGAGGTCTGGATATCACCAGCTACATGTGAAGGAGCAGGATGTTCCTAAGACCGCGTTCCGTACCAGATATGGCCACTGCGAGTTCTCGGTCATGCCGTTTGGGTTAACGAATGCTCCAGCTATTTTCATGGATTAGATGAATCGGATTTTTCACGAATACTTAGATAAGTTCGTGATCGTGTTTATTGACGACATCTTGGTTTATTCTAAGACTAAGGAGGAGCATGAGTACCCTCTCCGTGTTGTTTTGGAGACTTTGAGGCAAAAGAAGTTGTATGCCAAGTTTTCCAAGTGCGAGTTCTGGTTAGGACAAGGTGCATTCTTAGGTCATGTCATTTCCGCAGATGGTATCACCATGGATCCGGCTAAGGTTGAGGCTATCACCAAGTGGCTAAGACCGACCAATGTGACTGAGATCAGGAGTTTTCTTGGACTGGCTGGTTATTACAGGAGGTTTGTTGAGGGTTTTTCTCGTTTGTCGTTACCGTTGACTCAGCTTATGCGCAAGGGAGAGAAGTTTGTATGGACCGACGAGAGAGAAGCTAGTTTTGAAGAGTTGAAGAAGAGACTTGTTTCTGCGCCGATTCTTACTCTACCATCAGGTTCAGGAGGTTATCAGATCTACAGCGATGCTTTGAAGAAGGGTTTGGGTTGTGTTTTGATGCAGCATGGGAAAGTGATTGCATATGCTTCTAGACAGTTGAAACCGTATGAGGTGAACTATCCTACTCATGATCTTGAATTAGCTGCCGTTGTCTTTGCTTTAAAAATCTGGAGGCATTATCTTTATGGTGAGAGTTGCGATATATTCACTGACCATAAGAGCCTGAAGTATATCTTTACCCAGAAGGAATTAAACATGCAACAGAGACGTTGGTTGGAGTTGTTGAAGGACTATGACACTAATATTCAGTATCACCTTGGAAAAGCCAATGTTGTGGCTGATTCCTTGAGTCGTAAGTCGGGAATGATTGCTAGCCTTGACTTTGAGCCGAGGATTATTAATTAATTAGAGCTTACGGAGGTTGAGCTGTGTGTTCGGGGTCATGATGGTTTTTGGGCTAGCTTGAAGGTAGAGTCTGATTTGATGTTGAGGATTAAGGAAGCTCAGAAAGATGATGGTGAGTTATGGGCTATTGTACAGAATGTTGAGGATGGTAAACAGTCAGATTTTCGTGTAGATGTGGATGGTGTTGTTTGGTTTGGTGATCGTCTATGTGTTCTAGATAATTCTACTCTTCGTGAAGCTGTACTTTCTGAGGCACATAGTTCTCCGTCCTCTATTCACCCAGGTTCGACTAAGATGTACCATGATCTTAAGCAACATTTTTGGTGGAATGGGATGAAGCAGGATGTAGCTTTACATGTGGCTAGATGTATGACTTGTCAGCAGGTTAAGATTGAACATCAACGTGCAAGTGGTCTCTTGCAACCTCTCGACATTCCTACATGGAAGTGGGACCAGATATCTATGGACTTCATTACCGGTTTACCTCATACTCTTTGGGAGCATGACGCGATTTGGGTCTTCGTTGATCGTCTGACCAAATCTGCGCATTTTCTCCCCATTCGTGTTGATTATTCTGTGAGTCATTTGGCTCCGGTTTTTCAGCAGGAAATTGTTCGGTTGCATGGTACGCCGTCTTCTATTGTGTCCAATCGTGATCCTCGTTATACGTCTCGTTTCTGGAAAGGGTTACATAAAGCTTGGGGTACACGGCTTAGATTCAGCACGGCATTTCATCCTCAGACTGATGGATAGTCGGAGCAGACAATTCAGACCTTGGAGGATATGTTGAGGTCTTGTGCTTTAGAGTGGACAGGCCACTGGGATGATTACTTGTGTTTGGTGGAGTTTGCTTACAATAATAGTTGGCATGCTAGTATCAGGATGGCTCCATTTGAGATATTATATGGGCGTAAGTGTAGAGCGCCAGTTTGTTGGAATGAGGTCGGGGAACAACTCATTGAGGGACCAGAATTAATTAAGATTACTAATGAGAAGGTGGCTGTGGCCAGAGAGAAATTGAAGGAAGCTCGTACTAGACAGAAGAGCTATGCTGACCGTCATCGTCGTGATGTTGTGTTTAACTCTGGTGATCGTGTTTTCTTGAAGGTTTCTCCTTTTCGAGGCGTTAAGAGTTTCTTTATGAAAGGGAAGCTTAGTCCATGCTATATCGGTCTGTTTGAGATTCTTGATCGGGTTGGTGAGGTATCTTATCGCTTGTCGCTACCTCCCCAATTATCGCATGTGCATGACGTTTTTCATGTTTCACTTCTTCGTGGCTATAATTATCATCCGCTTCATGTTGTGTCTTGCCCGTTCGATCAGATTCGGGAAGATCTTTCGTATAGTGAAGAACCTGAGGCTGTTTTGGAGTGTCAGGAAAGAGTCATGAGAACTAAAACCATTCCATTCGTAAAGATTCTTTGGAAGAATCATCCTGAGAGCGAGGCTACTTGGGAGACCGAAGAATCAATGCGATCCAGTTATCCACAATTTTCTTTTTGACTTGGTACGTATTCATTTTGATATCGCTTTCGATTTTGTACTTCTATTTCTATATCGTATTTCAATTTCGCGGACGAAATTCCCTTTTTAGAAGGGAAGAATTATAACACCCTAAATTAAATACGACTTTTAAAATACGCTATAAATTAAAACTTGAGTTATATATCATGTTATGACTCGAAACCACACAATATGAACATATAACCTAAAGTAAAATATGAAATGATACAAGAACCCTATAAATAAAAGTATGGCACGTTAAGAAGTTCTTTATAGGCCAAAAAAATAATAAAACATGTACACAACATATTATGGAGATAAGTATGAAATCTTTGGCTAAATTGGAAAGTATTAATCACCTTTATACACCCCAAATTTTCGGCTCACTCTTCCCATATATTTTTTAAAAAAACCGTGTATTTCCATGCACTCCAAGAAAACCCTAAACCTTGCCTCCCTAATTCATATTGTCGGCGCAAAAGAAAAACCAAACCAAAACCCTAGAAACTTGTTCTATTCGACATCAAGAAGGAGAGGAAGAGAAGACCTTGATCATTGTCATTATACAATTCGTATACATCCAAAATAAGGTAATCGAATACACATTGTTTAATCCATTCGAATTTGTTGAATAAAAAACTAATCGATCCATACTCCATTTTTCTTGCATTCGATCTTGATCAAGAGAAGAGAAGTGTTGGTGAATCGTTGAAATCTTTGTATTCTTGTTCCTATTCGACCCATATAAGAGGTAACCATAAACCTTGATCTATTAAAATACATTTGGATCTATAATGATAATGTACGTCGACTTGAACTATTTGTATTCATATAAATTCGGACCTATTATAAAGCCATCGAAACCTAAAACATATATAAGTATAAATGTAATCTATAAAATCATATAAGAGCATGTATTGAAATCGGATTAATTATGTGTTTATATGTTTCGGAATAATTGTTTTGGTTTGGGGACTTGCGGATTTTGGTTAGTGTGAACCTATTGGAAATATTTATGCTAACTAAACGAATTTTAAACCAATGATACGAACATGAATTTTTGTGGTTCTTTGGTCTAAAACTGAATTCAGTAAAACAGTGATCAAATAAAATTGGTTTGGTGATTTGTAAAGGTCTAGAAGGCAACCGTTTGATTTTTATAAATTCATGTATCAAAACCGCATTTCGGGGTATGAAAATTCAAGCGTGTTCTATGATTTTTAATTTAAAATCTATAACGATTCAATACCTGAAATTTTGGAAGAATGATATATGGTATATGAGTTAAGTTTTGTAATTTTTGTGGATTTTTCTGAGATGTTTAACTGGGGTGAATAATTACATACTTTCGGGGTGTTCCAGCAGGTCCAATTCGAGGAAGTGTTGTGATTGTCAATTTTTAGTTGGTACTTGTACTACTTAATAAAATCTGGAAAAAATTACATAAAATACTTAAGACATATAGTTATATCTGGGTAAAAGTATATAATTTTATAAGCTCGTATAAGGTGTTTTAAAAATAGTTAAAGTCAGACCTGTTTTTAATGTTAATTAGGAATTTAAGTAGTTACTTATTTAAAACACTTATAAGCATAATTGCTTCATATTTAGAACCTAAATAAGCTATTTGTCATCTTAAAAGTATTTAACTTATGTTTTGATTAATTATCATATTAACCTTTAACTTTGGCATAATTGCAATAGTAACCCTAATCTTTGAATAGTGATAATATGAAACCCAAATTATATGAATTAAACCCTAAAATTGCTAATTCGGGAAATATAACTTAATTATGACCTAATTGAATGTATGTAACACTAATTGGAGTTTAATCACTTTAAATGATCAATTAAAATGACCTATGTAATTAGAAACCCTAATCTCACATTTACTTGATTCAGAAACCCTAAATTGCTTTTAAACCTAAATAGCTAAAGTTACTATTTTGGAAAGTTACTATTTTTGGAAAGTTACTAATTATGGAAACCTGCTAATTATGGAAAGTTACCTAAATTGAAAGAAAACTAAAATGAAACCTTTATGATTATGAAACTATGAAACTTATAAATAAACTTATGATTATTGTAGATCGGGTGAAGATGGAGTGATCCCCTGCTTCCATTCATTTCTATTGCTTTGATTGTGTGCTTTGATAAGGTACAGATATTCTTTCCCTTTTCAGTAGGGATATTTCTATCGACCATATGCCTGATATGATTCCCTTATTTGACTCATGACTTTCATTGTATGATTGTCATTCTGACATTTATTTAAATGTCTCTGCTATGCTATACTTATGCTTTGCCATGCTTATTTAGTTACTATCTTGTTTCTCTTGCCATGCTAGATTATTATTGTTGTATGCTATGATAGATCTGTGCCTGAGCTAACCTAGTTGTGGAGGTACCATGACCATGTCTTTGATGGCACCCTAGGCATGACACTCCCGTAGAGGTGTGATAGATCTACGGCGTTCCCCCTTATGTTATGATTTATTGTGTACACTATTGGCCAACTTTATATATGTGTGACCAGTCTAGTACTGGCATCCATATTTTGTTAGGGAGCGTATGGATATATCATAGGTTTATGTATTTGTATGTTATGGTGACCAGGTGGTGTGTTCCTTACACTCCTTCTCGCACTTTTATTACTTAGAGGTCTCCCCTCTTCGTATACTTGTATTGCTTTAGTATGATTTGACGGATTATGTATGTAGTTCTTATGGCACATCTTTATATGAACTTTTCCCTTATTTCATTATTCTCTTGATTCATTTTCTATTCAGTTCTCATGCATTCTTGATTCTTAGTTCTCTTTAAAATTCGTATGACTTTCATGATTATACTTTTCGTTTTGTATTCTTGTTCCTTCGTTGCTTATGCTTATTTACCGTTATGTTATGTTATATATATCTGTTCACTGGGCTTTTTAAGCTCAGCCGCATGTTTTCTTTTCTTATGCGGCAGGTAATAAGCGGGGCGACGGGCTTGGGAATGAGAGAGTGTAGGACTTAAAGAACTATTTATTTATCATTTCGTTGTCCATTGTTTCGGACTTTCATTTCTTTCAGTACTTTGAATATTATCTCTTTACTTGGTTTTGTTTGGTTAACCCACTATGCATTTGGGATTATCTTTTGATACCAGTCTTGATGTTCGAGACTTGGTTATTTATTTAAAAGACTTCCGCTTGCCTAATGTATGCTTTATATGACACCATAATGTGATATCCCAGCTTGGTGTGTTCGTGCTTTGGTGATTGGTGTTGGTGTAATCGTTGGTGTGTTCATGAAATTCGAGCCCTAAGGTCTTGTTCCTATTCGGTTTTCTTCCTAGGTCGATTCACAGGTTATATGTCCTCCTTTTGTTCTCTTTAATTAAACATAATACATATGAAATTACAACCTTAAACTATGCTATTCGAATCTGCTTCTATACATATGTTGCCTCGTTACAATTATCACATGAAATCATGAATAGATACGCCTAGTAAAGATGTTTGGTGTCGCAAATCTGGTGGGCTGTGGTGATGTTCTTGTTACAGCCCTATGTCGACTAATATTACTACACAAAAGCCCTAAGAATCAGTACTTTAATGATCATTAATGAGGTGTGTAAAATCTGAAAACCCTAAGCATTAATTAAGGCTGATTAGAGTTTTAAAAAGGGCTAGGGTTTTGATTTGTTATTTCATGTGAAGTCGTTATTTTATGTGTATTGTGAATCGTATGGTGTGAGTGCTGTAAACATGTGTTTGTATGTCGAATTGAAACTGTATAATTGTGTGTGTGATCGGGTCTAATAAAGGATAGATGTAAGGGTTTAAAAGGGGTTTAAAAATTGGTCATGATTTCATGTGTTTGATGACGGTTTGTACTCGTCAATCCTTGTGGTATTTTGTGTATATTTTATGTGTCAAATTAAAGGTCTAACCTGATGTTAAAATGATGATTAAGAAATGTCTTGTGAAATATAAAGGTCTCGTGTGCGTTTGTATAAGTAAAACATGTTAATGATGGCTTAAAACGGGTTTCTGAACTAGACAGTTTCATAAGACGAATTTGTGTGCATTATAGCTTGAGTTTCATAAGTGGTTAATTATATATTTTTGCTTGTAAATCTAGTTTAATGTCCTAATTAAGTTTTCCAATTGATTTGGAGTGAATTGGAGACGTATTGGTCATGTTTATGAATTTATGGGATTATGTGTCAAACCTGAGTTTAGGGAACTTAAAAATCAGTCGGTGTCTATGAAATTTAGTTTTCAAAACACAAGGAACTGGGAGCTCTCCTTTAACAGGAGTGATATCTAAGTTATTTTTGACTTCCTAGAATTTTTGTGGATTTTTCTGACGTGTTGAAATGGGTATTTTAAAGGAAAACTTTCTGTGTGTATCTGCAGTTAATTTTCTAAACAGGTCTGGAAATATGATTTTTAAAACAGTATTTGTACTTGGTAGTAAAATCTATAAAAATTTGTGGAAGTACTTAACTGATATGGGAATCACTGAGAATTAATTAAGAATTTTTGGAGCTAAATTGATAGGCCTTAAAAATCATAAGAATGTGGTCCAAATTCACTAATATGTCCAAATTAAGTGTTATATGAATTGGAAGCACTATAAACCCTAAGTGTGATTAATTAAGAATGTATCCCTAACTTACTAATTATGGGAACTTGCTAAATATGGAAAGTTACTAATTTGGGAAAGTTACTTAATTCGGGAAACTCGCTTAATTCGGAAAGTTACTAAATCGGGAAAGTTACTAAATAAGGAAAGTTACTAAATATGGAAAGTTGCTAAATTTGGAAAGTTGCAATAATTAGAAGGAAACCCTAATATGACAATCTGAACAACAATAAGTATGGAGTCAGTAATAACTTATGAAATGGTTTTTAAATATTAAGACGATCATTAATTCGTGTAGATTCTATGAAGAAGGAGTAACTTCCGATCTTTGTGATATGGTTTCATTGCGGTTTGAGGTACAGATATTCTATGCTTTCTCAGTAAGGGTGTCTTTTCTCATGTCTCTGTATCCTTGACTTTGATTCGTTTGCTTTGATATGATATGAGCCTTTGCTATGATCCTTTGCTATGATCCCTTTGATATGATACTTTACTATGATTCAGTTGATATGAGCCTTTGCTATGATCCATTTGATATGATATGATGACATGATATGATTTGTTCTGTTCTGTTGCCCGAGCTAACTAGCCATGGAGGTACCATGGCCATGTCATTGAGGCACCAATGGCATGACACTTTCTGTGGAGGTGTGATTGATTCACGGCGTCCCCTTTTGATATGATATGATATGATATGAGATCTCTTGGCCATTTTGATATATGTGTATACTTGTCTAGTACATGGTACATATATGATTTGTTTTCTGGGAGGCATATGGATGCATCCTAGGTATTTGTGATATGTTTACGATATGGCTTTGTAGTGATTGGTTTGTGCGTGCCATGCACCCCATTTCACTTTTGAGAAGTCGCTCCTCTGTTGTTACTTATGATTTGACAGATATATGATATGATATGATTATGTGGTCAATTCGAGTGTGGAGTTTAGATAGGCTCGTGGCTATCCTATGTGATTCTTTGGTCTATTCGAGTGTCTCGTTTAGACGTGTTCGTTGCCTTTCCTATTTGTATTCTTTGACTCATTATGACTATCTGATTCGTATTATCTTATTTCTCCATTTCATTTGACTTATAATATTGGTTCATATGATCCTTGATCTCTCATTCTTTTGACAGATGATATTCGTTTTAGCAGGAGCTTGTGTTTCCTTTTCCCTATGCTTATATATGCTTAATTATTCGTTTGTTATATATATCTGTTCACTGGGCTTTTTAAGCTCAACCGCATTTCTTTTCCTGCGGCAGGTTTTAGGTTGTAAGCTGGGTTGAGTAAAGAGTGCATAGGAGCTCTTAGTGGACTACCCCGACGATAGATTCCCTTTGCATTTGGATTAGACTTTGGAGTTATCTTCCGTTTAGATTTGATTCAGATTTGTATTCTAGTTTGATAGTCAGTATGATGTAGATTTATTATGGCCTTAGTTTCTTTTTGAACCTTTGTAACCATTATGTTTATAAGTCTTCTGCTTGCGTTTGTATGTTCTGATTGACACCATAATGTGGCATTTTGACCCTTGTCGGGTTGGGGTGTTACATCAACCCTGTTAGAGATATTCGCCCACAATCCTGTTTGGATCACATGCACATTTTCTTGTTCTCCTTTGAAATATATCATGCATCTCATTGTCAGTGCAAACAATATATTAATCTAAATCGTCTTTTCCCACCTTTTCTCAAAGGTCAAATTCCACAACTTCCCATCGTATGGAGTCATTTCCACTAATATCTTGGTGCGTGTCGTTCTAATTCTTATTTTTTTATTATAACTTCCATCGAGTCCACTTTATGGCATGACTTGCCATAATAGTAATGACATATATCTACCTCATTTAGAGTATATCTTTTCAACAAACTATCCTTAACACCAATCATCTTAGGTAGATGATTATGTTGTTCAATAGGTTTGTTAGAACTCGCCTTCCCAATGACAACTTGGAAGAAGTCATTTTGTGTGTCAGTCAATGAACGAATCTCGTTCTTGTTAGTGTGATTGATAGAACAATTACACCTTAAGTTGTCGGTCGGGTTGTGACACTCAAGTTTCTTTGAATTGCAATATGCATTCATTTTTTTGGTCGCTCAACTTTCTTGGGATTTCTTCTTTGTTTTTATCCTTTTGGCACACTTTCAACACGAGTCTAACCTCTAGGATACTTTGATATGCTCACATACCTCATCAAACTCATTTTTTTTTTGTAGCTACACTTTAACATAGTTTAACCTTTGCATGTCTTGCTATGAGTATTCCATCCCTATAATGTTGCTCCTATTGTTTTATATATTATGTTGCACGAAGGTAACCCTTGATGTAGGAAATGCATTTGTAAGAATCTGATCCATGGATCCGCTAGATACTAAGGTAAATAAACAAGAGGATTCAATCACGAAAGGGGAGCATTGAGCTAGGGGAAGCTCGAGGGTATTTGAATACATACCATGGAGTCGTCTTCACAAGTGGTGATAGAAGACTTCACTGGGATGATGCAAGCTCGACTCACTAGGGAGAAAGGAAGATGTTGTAATAAGGGGGATAAGTTGAATGATAGAAGTAGAGAGCTCGGGGCAATTACCTTTTTCCTTTTTGCTTCGACAAAAGGGGGAGAAGGAGTGTAAACAGGTAACTTCTACATTTTACTGTGTGTTACGGTTTACATATTTGTCATCATCAAAAAGGAGAAGATTGTTAGTGCAAATATTACGATATTTAAACTAAACGGTTTCTTCATTTTTAATAATGACAAACATGTAACTTGTAATGCATAAAGTAAAATGTGCAAGTTACATGTAAACACTAATCATCGATGCATACTTACATCAACATCTCTCGACGTCTCAAGTATGCCTCAACAGAGTCGTTGATTTCCATCCAGACGTAAATCACTCAAGGTATGAACAAACCAATTTAAACTTGACGGATGATCAAAGAAAAAAAAATTTTGTTCTAAACTTCACATTTTCAATGTGACAAAATATTTTTTCAAAAATACATTTTAAAAATTATTTTTGAATTAAAAAGAAATGTTTTATTTTGAAAAATTGGTTTAAAAATCCCAACAGCTATTTCCCCCCCCCCCCAAATCAGCTCCAAACCTCCCCAAATAAACCATCACCGCTAAAAAAAAAACTGGAGCGTCCCTTGTCTGGCACGGTACCACGGTACCACTAAATTTAGTGGTACCGTCTGTCTGTAACGGCTAGTTTTTTCTTTGCCTATAAATAGTGGATCATTTTACACTTCCAACTTGATTTTTCTAGTTAGTTTTCTCTGGTCTAATCCCTTCTTTTTTAGATCATTTTCCTTTATCATTTACAGAGTTTTAGTTTGTTTTTGAGTGATCCAATCATCCATTCAAGGGATCACCCTCATTCCTCTACTAGTGCAAGAGAAGAACACACCATATCATGAAGATGCAAAGTGTTGTAGGGTTAGTTTAGTGCACTCATAACATTTGTTACGCACTTGTTGTATATCGTTATGCATCAAGTTGATTATCATCTTGTCTAGTTAGATTGTGTGGATGATTGTGATCTTGTAGAGATCGGGAAGATCTTGTGTAGCTTGTGTTGATAGTGGGTAGATCGTGATGATCGTGTAGATCGGGTAGATCGTGTTGATCGGGTAGATCGTGTAGATCGGGTAGATCGTGTTGATCGGGTAGATCATGTTAGATCGGGTAGATCGTGAATGAGATTGGTACTAGCTAGATTAGTACTTGATATCTAGCTTAGTGTCAGAAAATAATGTAAGCGACGAGGTTTATGTGTTTAGGCCTTAAAATACAAGGTTTGTTATGTTGGGCCATATAACATAACGGGTTTGGTTGTACCCGAAGAACTCGACATCTAGCTTAGTATCGGAAAATTTTGCAAGCAATGTTGTATGGTTTTCTCCGCCAAAAAGGGAGCTTGTTGATTAGTGAAGTAACTCTCGAGTTGGGTACTCGGGGAGTGGAGTAGGGTGAAGAGGAGCATCATGACCAAACTGTTGGGAATTAAACCAACAGTTAGTACTGCCAGGTATAAAGTTACAACTGCTGGAGATTTACACTAACAGTACTAAGTCAGTTAGTACTGCTAGTACAGAGAGTTAGTACTGTTTATGTGATGAAGACAGACATGCGAAGATATATATAGAATAGATATTGTGCATATCTTATAGTATTAGAATGATACGAATATTAGTTTACTTGAAAAGGACTCCTTGTGTTATAAAAGGAGATTCTAGGTTAGGGTTTCAATATCAGTTATCTAAGTCATACGAAAGCTTCAAGGTTGTTAAACCTTAGTGATAGTCAAAGATCACTCGTATTATCTATAATATTGAAGCTATTTGGTTGGTTAAACATTGTGTTCATACTTTCACTGTTTCATACATACAATCATATACATCATAATACACATAATCTTCTAAGTGCTTTGTAGTAAATTCCGCGTGCTACTTAGCATATACTCAAAGTATCTTTAACACAAGGCGTGTGTTTAGATCCAATTAAGTGGTATCAGAGCTAGGTTCTGATACTTTGAATTAGAAAATCCAGAAGTACTTTTTCTCTTTCAACAAGGAAGATGGACATGGAAACCCCACAAACCTCAATCCTTGCCAAACTCCCAATGCTCAAACAAAACGAATATGATCTCTGGAGGCTCAGAATTGAGCAGTTTTGCAAGACTATGCACTATGGGATATCATTCTCAATGGTGATTCTTTTAAACCAACAACTTCTGAAGAAACACTTGCTGATGGTTCCAAAACGACAAAGCTTAACACTGAACCAGTCACCAATGATGAGAGGATCAAGAAGAAGAATGATCTCAAAGCCAAGAGTTTGTTAATCATGGCAATTCCTAATGATCAGGTGTTGAACTTCAGTCATTATGAGACTGCAAAGACACTTTTCGCAGCAATTGTAGAAAGGTTTGGTGGTAATGAAGCCACTAAGAAGGCATAAAGAACACTGCTGAAGCAAAGCTATGAGAATTTTAGTGCCACAAGCACTGAAACTCTTGATCAAGTCTTTAGCAGGCTACAGAGAATTGTGAGTCAACTTGCTGGTTTGAAGATAGTGATTCCACAAGAAGACCTAAACTTAAAGTTTCTCAATAGTTTGTCTGCTGAATGGAACACCCATGTTATTGTTTGGAGCAACAAGCCTGAACTGGAGAAGATGTCACTTAATAAGTTGTACAACAATCTTAAGCTTGTTGAACAAAAGGTGAAAAAGGCAGAAAGCACCAGTTCTAAGTTTGGAAACATGGCATTTTTGTCATCCCCCAGCAATAGCAGTCCTAAGGATGATCAAGATGTTTGTACTGCTAGCCCTAAAGTTAGTACTGCTAGTGTAAAAACTAGTACTGCTAGCTTGAGTGATGAAACCATCTATGCTTTTGTGTCAGAGCAATCCAATGGGTTTCAAATCTACAATGAAGACCTTCTTCAAATCCATGAAGACGACTTGGAAGCAATGGACTTGAAGTGGCAAATGGCCTTGATAAGCATAAGGGCAAAGAAGTACTTTCAAAGGACTGGAAACAAGCTTACTTTCAATGGAGGAGATGTTGTTGGCTATGACAAATCCAAGGTGGAATGTTATAATTGTCACAAGATGGGACATTTTGCCAGAGAATGTAAAAGCCCTAGACAACAGGACAACAAGGGTAAAGGGTATAGAAGTCAGCAGGGAAACAGGAGAATAGTGAATGTGGAAGAAACTTCTTCCAAGGCAATGGTAGCTGTTGATGGAGCTGGCTTTGACTGAAGCTTCATGGAAGAAGTGGAGGAACCAGCCAACTTGGGATTGACGGCCTTCTCTGACTCAGAGGTACATGAGGTTAAAAAGTGTTCTAATTCTTGTCCTACTTTGAAAGAATATGAGTCTCTTAAGAAACAGTATGATAATCTTAGGATAGAATTTAATGAAGTAAACTTTAGTCTTTCAAATCATAAAAGAGGAATAGCTGTTTTAGAAGAGCAACTTACTTTTTATAGAAAGAATGAAGCAAACTTTACAGATGATATAGCTGTCTTAAAAAGAGATTTGAAACTTAGAGATGACAAGATGAGTGGGCTTAAGTATGAACTTGAGAAGCTTAAGAAAGAAAAGGAAAACATACAGTTAAGTGTTGACACTCTTGAATATACATCAAAAGGAGTTCAGAAATTAATAGATAGTCAACTGGTAAATAAAGTTAAATCTGGTCTAGGATATAAGTCAGTTGCACCCCCCAATAGAGGAATGTTTGTACCTCCAGGAAATGACTTAGCTCATACAGGCTTAGAGGAGTTTAAGGATATTGAATTTCCTGGATATGGTCCTAAAACCAATGAGAATCCTAAAAAATTTGTTAAGGCTGAGGATTCTTTTGAAAGTGCAAGTGACACATCTTTAGTTGAAGAAGTTGTGTCTGAGGTTAAGACCAATGAAGTGATGTCTGAGAATAAGTCTGAGGTTAAGGTAGAAGTAAAACATGTTCCTAAAATGGTCAAAAATGAAAATATAAAACCAACTAGGAATACTGTTAGATATGCTGAGATGTATAGGTCTACAAATAGATCTTCAGTTCCTAGGGGCAATCAAAGGAACTGGAATAACTTAAAATCTCAACAACTTGGTGATGAGTTTGTTATGCAGAATAAAGTATGTTTTGTGTGTGGTAATTTTGATCATTTGGCTGCTTTTTGTGACTCAAATCCATGGAAAAAGAAGGTTTTTAGGAATTCAAGGGTATATGGGAATACAAATGCTAGGGTAAATCAAAACAGTCCTACTAGATTGACTAACCCTAATGTAAATCATAAGATGACACCCAGAGCAGTCATGTTGAAGTCTGGCATCAAATCAGTTTCTACTGCTAGACCAAACAAGTGGTTTAATTACAAACAAACTGATTCAAGTGCAAAACCATTTTCAAATCATTACAATCATGCACAAACAGTTAACAGGCCCTTTTTCAAGAAAAAACCTTTGTATAATAAAAAATGGATGCCTAATGTCAAACATGCTAAGCCAGTAGTTCCTACTGCTAGGCAGATCCAAGTCAGTGATGGCTTGGGTCCCCAAAAGGAACTAATTCCTTTATTTTGTGTGCAGGAACATCCTACAAAAGAAGGAGAAGATAGAGGATACTCAGATAGTGGATGTTCAAGGCACATGACTGGTAACATGTCATACCTTTCAGATTTTACACCTCTGGATGGAGGACCTGTTATCTTTGGAGGTGGTGTTGGTGGTAGGATTACTGGTAAAGGTATTATTAAAACTGGTAATCTTGACTTTGAAAATGTGTATTTTGTACCAGAGCTTAAGTACAACCTTTTTAGTGTGTCACAAATTTGTGACAAACAGAACAAGTTTCTTTTTACTGATACTGATTGCCTTATTCTTTCTCCTGACTTTAAGCTACCTGATGAAAGTCAAGTATTGCTTAAAATCCCCAGAAAGGGTAACACATACAGTGTTGAGATGAATAAGCTTGTTCCTAAAGAAGGTCTTACTTGCCTTGTTGCAAAAGCCACATTGGATGAGTCAATGTTGTGGCATAGAAGGCTTGGTCATGTAAATTTCAAAACCATTAATAAGATTGCTAAATATGGTTTGGTAAGAGGTTTACCTAATAAAATTTTTCAAAATGACCAAACCTGTGTTTCTTGCCTTAAGGGTAAGCAACACAGAGCTTCTTGTAAGCCCAAGGTTCATAACTCTAATAATCAAGCTTTATACATGCTTCATATGGACTTGTTTGGTCCTACTTCTGTTAATAGCTTGAATCATAAAAAATATTGTTTGGTTATTACTGATGATTATTCCAGGTTTACATGGGTTTTCTTTTTGAGAACTAAGGATGAAACTAGTGAGATCCTTAAGTGCTTTATAATTGAGGTAGAAAACCTGGCTGATAAGAAGGTAAAAATAATCAGATGTGATAATGGGACAAAATTTAAAAACAGAGTTATGGATGAGTTTTGCAAAGAAAAGGGTATTAAAAGAGAATTTAGTGTAGCTAGAACCCCACGGCAAAATGGAGTAGCTGAAAGAAAGAATAGGACACTAATAGAGGCTACTAGAACAATGTTAGCTGACTCTAAGTTACCTATTTCATTTTAGGCTGAAGCAGTTAGTACTGCTTGTTATGTTCAGAATAGGGTTTTAGTGGTGCAACCTCATAATAAGACTGCTTATGAACTTTTCAGAGGTAGAACCCCTGCATTAAGCTTTATGAGACCTTTTGGTTGCCATGTCACTATTCTCAACACCAAAGACCAATTAGGGAAGTTTGATGGAAAATCTGATGAGGGTTTCTTTGTTGGTTATTCTTTGCATAGTAAAGCTTTTAGGGTGTATAATAAGAGCACCAGACATGTAGAGAAAAATCTGCACATTGAGTTTCAAGAGAATATACCAAATGTTGCAGCTACTGGTCCAGATTGGATATTTGATATTGATGGGCTTTCAGAATCTATGAATTATGTGCCTGTTATAGGTACAAATACTAATGATAATGCAAGTTCAAAAGATTCTGATGAAGATCATGTCTTGATGCGTATTTTGGAAAATAGTCCATTGTATGATTCTTCT
This sequence comes from Artemisia tridentata subsp. tridentata, assembly GCA_021014915.2. NCBI lineage: Eukaryota > Viridiplantae > Streptophyta > Magnoliopsida > Asterales > Asteraceae > Artemisia > Artemisia tridentata. Next base: position 389,356,465 of record CP139509.1, read on the forward strand.
TCAAAGGATGATGATGCTCCATCATCAAGTGATGCTGATAAAGAGAAGAATGCTAGTGATAATAGTGGACAAGGTGGTAAAGAAACAGAAGTTCCCACAAGCAGTACAAATGAAGTTAGTACTGCCAAGCCAAATGGAGTTAGTACTGCTGAGCCAGAAGATTCTACTGCTGGGCAAAATAATCCTACTGCTGGTTTAAGTCATACTACTGCTCCACAAATAGATTCTTTTGATATATTAGGAACTGGGTTGCATAACATGCCAATGAATTATGAAGTTCCCTCTACTCCCCAAACTACAGTTCACAAGAATCATCCACTTGCTAATGTGATTGGAGATGTACAATCTGGTGTGAAGACTAGAAGACAGACACAAGATCCAGATCATCATGGTTTTCTCAGTGTTATGTATGAAGAAAAAGATCATGAAGATAAGAATGAATGTCTGTTTGTGTGTTTTCTATCACAGATAGAACCAAAGAATGTGCTCAAGGCATTAGAGGACTCAAGCTGGGTTGAAGCAATGCAAGAAGAACTGCTTCAATTCAAGATTCAAAAAGTTTGGGTTCTGGTTGATTTGCCAAGGGGCATGAGGGTTATTGGTACTAAGTGGGTATTAAGAAACAAGAAAGATGAAAGAGGTATAGTGATAAGGAACAAAGCAAGACTTGTGTCTCAAGGCTACACTCAAGAAGAGGGGATTGATTATGAAGAGGTTTTTGCTCCTGTTGCCAGGATTGAAGCAATAAGGCTTTTTCTAGCTTATGCTTCATTTATGGGTTTCATGGTCTACCTGATGGATGTGAAGAGTGCTTTCCTATATGGCACTATTGATGAGGAGGTTTATGTTTCTCAACCTCTAGGATTCATTGATCCTGATCATCCTGACAAAGTATACAAGGTGGTGAAAGCTCTCTATGGCTTGCATCAAGCTCCAAGAGCTTGGTATGTGTGGGAAACTAGAAGGGGGGAGGGCGGGTTGAATAGTTTACCGGTTTAAAAACTTCTTTTAAAAATCTTGTTTTAAAAGTATGCTATTGGAAACTTTGATTCGAACTCTATGTGTAATCAATCAACACCAATATGAACTACAAACTAAGCTACGTAATAATAACAAATAAAAGTAAAGAGTAGAGTTGGAAAGATCAAACCGAGACAGAGGATTTATAGTGGTTCGGCTACGAAGCTCTTCTTCGTCCTACTCCACTCCCCGAGTACCACACTCGAGAGTTTCAAACACTATATCAACAATCTCCCTTCAGGCGGAGAAAACCGTACACGTTGCTTATCCTATTACCGATACTAAGCTAGATGTCGAGTGCTAATCTTAGCTAGCACCAATCTACCAAGGTCCATGTGACCAAACACTCAAGCCCAATGGCTTCAAGAGATCACCAAGATCTCAACACGATCACAATGATCAACACTCACTTCACTCTAATCGACTAACACTATCCTAATGACCCTTGATCTTCTTGATCAATCACACAAGCCCAATGGCTTCAAGAGATGTTCACTATCTCTATAGATCACACTTGATCTTCACTCTCACTCACAAAAAGAAAATAAACTTGATGTATGCTAAGACACAATAAGGTTGTAACAAGTGTTACAAAAACCTATCAACTATAACTCTAGTATCTTCTTGATTACTTGAGTTCTTCTCTTGCTAATGAAGAGGGATGACAACACCTTGTATCAACTTGGATACTTGTGTTCTTCTCTTGCTAGTGAAGAGGTATGAAGAGGATCACTTGAAGGATGATTGGATCACTCTTGAAACAAAGAAAAACTAATCTAAATGACCCTAAGAAGTGAAAGGTGTGAGAAGATTTTACTAAGGGATTTTTCTGTGTGTAAAGGTTGCCTAAAACTGTGAAAGAGGTGGGTATTTATAGGCAAAGAAAATCTAAACGTTACAATTCAAAATGGTACGGACGGCTCCACTAAATGACCCCCGGCTCCGTTAAATTTAACGGTACCGTGGAGCTGTGGTAGACTAGGACGCTCCAAGTTTTGTCTTTTCTGGTGAAAACTTATTTGGGGAAGGTTGGAGCTGATTTTGGGGGGAAAAATAGCTGTTGTGATTTTCAAACTTATTTTTCCATTAAAACATTTCTTAATATTTCAAAAATAATTTGTCATGTGTATTTTTGAAAAAATGTTTTGTCCCATTTAGAATGTGAATTTTCAAAACATGAATTCACTTCTTTGATCACTAGTTCAAGTTGTAACTTTGTTCAATAGTGATTTGCGTAGAAACGGGATCTTCCGATTAAAAACTTGTTAACGTTAATTTTAACGTAACGTGAGTTCACATTTTGTCATCCTCAAAACGTGAAGTAATCGAAAGATATAAATAACGTTTTTAGAACATTATTTGTATCAACAATCTCCCCCTTTTTGATGATGAAAAAATATAAACTCATTAGTTTTAACAAGTTTTTAATGAGTTTACTCCCATTTCTCCCCCTTTTTGTCAAATCAAAAAGGTGGTTAAGGCTCCCCCTTGATGTGTACTCCCCCTCATTTGGAGAACACAAAGGAATCGAGCAATGGATCGTGCTACAAAACAAAGTTAGACGACAAATATACAATATTTAACAAGTAGCACATTTGTGACAAATATCCAACCACAAGAAAAATTATGGCTAAGAAGCCAAAATGAAAAGCCCATTACATAAATATGAAATAAATGTAATACATAAGTATGACTACAATAGGGAAGCAAATTAAACTAACAAGAAGACACATAAACATCTAAAGTAATATGAGGCTTCTAGATTTGCTTCCAACTTCAAAAGGTTCCTAGTCATTTATTGGAGGAACTAAACATAACCATGTTTAGTTTGGGCTATTGTGTGGTGGAGGTGGTAGAAGGATGATGGGTCCTATGGGTGGTGTGAGGAGGTGTTCAAGATATGAGAACCTAAAGCTAAGCTCATCTCTTAGGTTCATGATGAGTTCAAGGTTGTAGTTGCAACAAGGGCAACTCAAGGTGTGTGAGTGAAGGGGATACATGATTGGATAACCCATTAAGGGTTGAGGTGATGGTGATAGTGAAGGTGATGATATGTTGCTCCTAAATTCAAAGGGAGTGTTTGGTGAAAGGGTGAGGGTGAGAGTTAGAGGTTGTGGTGATGTTGAGAGTGATGAGGGTGTTGTGTGAGTTCCCAATTCAAGGGAAGTTGATGCTGATGAGTTGAGTGTTAAGGTTAAAGGGTGAATGGGACTAGGTGGAGATGAGTGTGTGTTGATTCTTGTTGTGGAGGATGAGGATGTAGGTTGAATAGAGGTTGCCTTGGATGGAGCTTGGGGTGTAGTGAAAGAAGATGATGATTTGGTAGAGGTTATGGGTATATGGTGACATTCTTCATCATCCAAGGTGAGATCAATGAGGGGAATGTCATTGGTGATAGGTTTAGTTGATGATTGGGGTGTGTTGACATTCTTGATCCATTGATCAACTAGAGAGGTTTGGTTGGTTGTATTGATGTTGAATCTAGGTTTCTTGAATACTCTTGATCCCATGATGATGGTATGGTGAATGTGAAGGTGTAAGGATGGGTGTAAGAATGGCAATGCATAATGTTAGCTTAAATAGCCAAAACATAAGCATGCAAGTCTGAAATGTTGGATTTGGGGATTTGGGTGCATGGGAATCAGGTTTTGGTTGCAAATTTTCTGGAAAAGATAGTCAAAAAGTGGAAGAGAATAGCAGTTTTCATCTTCCAGAGGCACGGCACCACTAAATTTAGTGGAGCCGTGGCCTATTTAATGGAGCCGTGGGCTCTTTTGACCTTCTTTCCAGGTCTGCAGGTTTTAGGCAGCCTAAATGGGGAAATTTTTGGGTAATCCATTGGCTGCAAATCTCAAAGCCTCAAATTACTAAACACATAGAATTCCTAAAGCTAGTTTCAACTAGCAACTAACATGATCATGTGATCATCTATGTATTTAGGCAACTATTAAGCATGCATGAATTCAAGCATTTTTAACAACTAGTGCATGTAATAAAATAACCTATCATGCATGATTTAGGCAAGATAAACCAACATGAGGATTAATTAACAAGAGAATTAATCATGTTAAAAGGAAACACATCAAGCAAGTTAATGTATTAGGCAACAATGCCACAAACTATTAGTAGTATTTTAATCATAATACTTATATTAATAATACTACTTAAGTTATTTCCATCTAATCCTTTCTTTTCCCCAACTTCTTAATTATGTTCCCAAGCCCTTTGATTGCCTTGCCGATAGACTTGAATCCCCCGATAGTTTGCTCATGCATCTCCACTTGTCTATTGTACATTGTGGTTTGCCTTCTCATCATGTGGGATAGATTTACCATCCCATTTTCGAGGTCGGTTGTACGTCGAAATGATGAGGTATCAAGATTACGAAAGTAGGTGTCGGGAGAAGGGATTTGAGAGCTAGAAGTTCCTTCCTCGTTCACCTCATCATCGTCCTCATCCATGGGTTCAGATGATGATTCGTGACTGAAGGAGGAGGATGAATGGGGAATATCGGAAGTGGATTTACGACCACGTTTGGACCCTTTTTCCTTACGTTGCTTTGTGCGACGTTGTGGTCCATCAAGTGGGTGCATAACCGGATTGACTAGGACATAGTCGACACTTTGAAGATGTGGGAAATGTTCCATGACCCACCTAAATAAACGAGTAAGCAACATGCCGTATGGCATGAGCTCATCGGACCGACGATGAATGTTGGCCATCCGTTTGACCATGTAGTATGCGAGGTTGAATGGTTCCTCGATACTAAGACAGTATAGCATAAGGGCAAGACTTGCCGATACGTGATCATGGTTGCCCACAAGGCTTAACACATTTTCACGTAGAAGAAGTTCCCAACTTCTAAGGTCGGGACGGAGTTCCCTGAGGTAGATTTTGGATGGGTCGAGAAAGACAACGGATCCATCACGTTTTTGGTACGTGTTGGCGACTCGAGGAATTTGGATAATTTGTTTGATTACTTCAATGTCGGGAATTTGGGTACTATAGGTACCTTCTATCTCAACATTGTAGTAAAGAGACTCTAGAGAATGGTCGTTGGTGTATGCACACTGACCATATGAGGGAACACCAAGAATTTCACCAAACTGAGTGACAGACAGGGTGATATTTTGGTGTTGAATCCAAAAGTCAAGAAAGACGTTTCCGTCAGAGTCAGTGTAGGTACAAACACGATTGTAAAATTCGAGAACGAAAAGGGGACATATTTGATCGTTTATTGTGTATAAACAATCGAACCGAATAGAAGGGAAACAAGCACTGACTCTATCTGACATGACATAAAGTGCATCGACTACACGCCCTTCATGTATGTATCGTGTTAGCACTTTGGAAAAATAAGCCTTTTGTTCATCAGTGATGTTTGGGTTTTCAAGTGTTTCAATGATGTATTTTCGGGTTAATTGATAATCATTCCGAGGCATTGTTTGTCTACAAAAAAATTATTTTTGTATATGTAAGTTCGTTGCATTTTAATGATTATACTTCTAGTGTGTGTGCCTAAATGCAAACAATGTGGAGGTGCGGCAATCTCGAATCTAAGATTATCCTAAATAGATTACCCAAACGCTCCTAACTTTACTTTTGCTCAATCAAATATGTCGAACAATACATATCAATTATGTACTTCGAGCCATATTTGAGAGTTCATGTATGCATGCAAAAACGTTTTTAATTTGCATCAATAATGTATGAAAAAGGTTTCATGATCCTAGACTTGTGAAGTTTTTAGAAAAATGATCGAATTGGGGTGTTTGGAAAATGCCTCAACATGGTGCCAACAAGCTTTAAGATTGAAAAGCTTTAATGCAGAACGTTCCTAATCCAATTTTAATCATCCTAAACATGATTCCGTTACAAATAATCAATCATAATCCGAATATAGTGATTAATTTCGGATTAGGTTTTGCAACATAAATGGGTTTTTGGAAATCCTAGGTTTAAGGAATCATGTGAATACTACATTGTCTAATCCTAGTCTTATTTTCACAAGGGTTTAACTAATTTTGAAAACCCCCAATTCGGATTTATACTCAAGAACAAACCCTAGACTCAAATTAAATGAAATTAAGAGTGATTTACTTACAATTAGTGATGTTGTGATTAAGATTTGTTGATTCCAATGCCTCAATCTTGATTTGCAAGAGTTTAGTTGAATTATGGTGTTGTGGTTTGATTTTGACAGCAAGTGGAAGAGGTTTTGTGTGTTTGGAAAATTTGTGCAGAAGAAAAGAGTGACTGGGCGCGTTTTTCAGATGCACGGCTCCACGGTTCCACTAAACATTAGTGGAGCCGTGGCTCTTTAGTGGAGCCGTATGTCTGATGGTCCAGTTTTTCTTCTGTTTTGACTTTTGGCTGATTAATCTTACTTATTTAGTAAGACTTTTTGACACGAGGAAAAAGTTTATACCTAATAAACTTTTTGACGAAAGATGATTAAATGGGATGACCGGAAATGACCTTAGTGTTTCTGAGGAAATTGACTAAGATGTCATTGGATGAGGATTTACTTCTAGTATTTCCCGTGAAATAAATAGAAGTTATGAGTTGTGTTTAGGAGGATGACTATAATATTTCCCATGAAATATTTAATTAGTCGGAGTACGCGACACAAGGAATGACTAGATATTTCCCGTGAAATATTCATGAGTCATGTGACGAGTGAAAGATATGACTTAAAAAGTCATGAGCAATTTGTAGAGAATGATTTCAATGTTTCCCGCGAAACTTTCGAAAGGTCATAGAAGGGATGAAAGGTTATGAGGTATGATGTGAAGGATGACTTTAATATTTCCGAAGGAATATTCAAATAGTCATGAGCGGGATGAGAAAAATGACTTGAAAAGTCATATGACGAGACGCGAGAAATGACGTTAATATTTCCAGTGAAATATTACGAAGTCATGGGATGAGGCTTAGGGAATGACTTGAAATTTCCAATGAAATATTCAAGAGTCATGAGTCGAGAATAGGATAGATGTGTGAGATGACTTTAATATTTCCATAGAAATATTGAAATAGTCATGAGCGGGATATGAGGAATGACTTGAAAAGTCATATGATGAGACGTGAGAAATGACATAAATAATTCCAATGGAGTATTAAGAGGTCATTTGACGAGAATGTAAAGGTTAAGGTGAGAAGAAATACTTTTCAAAGAAAAGATTTCTCATTCGACGTTATCATGACGGAGGAGATGTCTTTCCGCGGGGAGATGACGTACTTCGACGAGCTTCGTTCATGACCAAACTATAGGGTTCCCGGACAAGTCTAATGGCATCTTAACTGCTACTCTTCACAGGGAGTTGTCTCATCTATAGTGTTTGTTGTCATGCCTTTCCGGCGCTTGCGTACTCGGTTTCGGTCGTGGTGACAATAAGAGTAGTTTGTTTCTTGGGGAACCAAGATGTTTGTTAATCAACCTATGAAGGTACAAACATTACTCATTATGTTTCAACCCACATTAACTCTCACATTATCAGAGTTGGTATAGAAACATTTTCTACATCAATCTCCTCAAGATATCGTAATCTCAAGTGTATAGTATCTTTAATGTATGGTATGATACATTAAACACTTTGATGTAAGAAGTTTTGGGATACTTCTTACAAGTGGGCACAAACCAACACTATTCATGATAATGGACCTACTTGCCGTTAGGTAAACTACTTTACCTATTATGCCCCTAACCTAGTTATATCCGCGCACTCACCTTCTTCGTCTCTTGTGAGTTTCGCATTTGCAGATATGGGCGTTATTGTCAATAAAGACTATTACTTAAACTATGTATCTCATACATATAGTATACATAAGTTTACAGGGATACTTCATTTAGGCAAGATTACGTATGTGCAAGGAAGGGAACTTGATTCACTTATCAATGCTTAATTCAAACTTGTCACGCATGATCTTCAAGCGATCATCGAACATTTCTGGACAAGTTGAATTTGGCATGATGAGATGTGAATAGAGTTTCTGTGTTATAGTGCCTACCATGTTAGATTCTAACTACACTATTTCATGCCAAACATTACTACTAACAAAGGGTGTTTTAAGAAATCGTACTTGTGCCTGAGGTGTTTGCTCTTAAAACTAGAAGACTAGGGTACCTTTGCTGAATGTTAAGCATGAAAGACACGACTTGACTATTGCGTCACCGGGTATGCTTGATAACGCATCATACTCCTTTTGTTATACTCCAAAGTTTATTTACACTCATGTTTTCCTAGCAAAACAAATGTTCAAACATCTGGTCCCCAATATCTCATGGGTCCAAAGTTGTTAGAGTTAAACATCCTACGCATTTGTTGCGTTAGTTTAGGATGTGAGAATGGAGGACACATTTCCCATGGTAAGTAACTTTGTGGTGGACGATCATTCCAAGTTACGGGAAAGTTACTTGGATGATTTTGTCTTCTAAAGTTACCTCTCGGTAGAGGAGTTTTAGACCGAGGTTTGGGAGAGTTTACCTTTCTAGGTGGAGGAGTAGTTGACCTAGTGTCACGCTTTACAAATCCATGTTCGGGAGATGACAATGGTTTGTTAAAGCCTTTGGTTTCCTCTCTACTTGGAGTAGACACTCTAGTTCTATTTACAACTACTTGACTTGGTTTAGGACTTAAGTTACTTTTCAGAATTGACCCAGTTTTGTCCTCAGCACCACACGGTACCACGGTACCACTAAATTTAGTGGTGCCGTCTGTATCTTTAATGGTGCCGTCACCTTCAGACATGGACTTTTCAGGCATTACAAATTTTACTTGTTTAGTACTACTTGTAGAAGCCTGATTTGGGTCAAATCCTAAACCCGAACGGTCATGTTCACTATATCTAATATTTTCAAGTATATTATTAAGCTTTTTAGTTCCTTCATCAAACCTAATGATTCTTAAAGCATTTTCTTTAAGTTTTTCATTTTCTACTTGAAGACTAATACATGACCCGCATCCTAAATCTACTTCCTTGTTTTTCTCAAGTCTCTTGACTTGATCATTTAGTTATAAGACTTGTAGTTCTAGTTCTTTTAATTTTAATTTTAGCTTTGTGTTTCTACCTAAGATCTTAGTACTAACTACGCATAGTTTGTTGTATTCGTCATGTAAATCATTGTCATCTACTGACGAATTATTATCACTATAATAAGAAGAGTCGGAGTGTACCTCGTTAGAAGCTTGAGCCATTAAGCACGTTTCATCTTTAAGCTTCTTCTCTTCTTCTTCACCGCTATCACTCCAAGAACCTCCTACAAAGGCTCTTTGGTTGTTGGATTTTGGTGGCTTAGGACATTCTCCTATGAAGTGATTAGGATTTCCGCATCTAAAGCATCTCCTATCACTTGTCCCTTTTCTTTCATCATGATTTCTTTCGGATGACTTCTTCTCATCTCGAGATTGTCTAGGAAATCTACCTTTCCTCCTAAAGAACTTTCTAAAGTTCCTAACGGCTAGTGCGTACTCTTCATCTTCACTACCGGAACTCGAACATTCCTCATCACTAGACTCCTTCTTGGCTTTTAATGCTAGAGATCTAACTCTCTCGCTTTTGCCTTTGACAATGTCGGAATCCTTCTTGATGATCATCTCGTGAACTTTCAAGTTTCCTATAAGTTCATCGAGTGACAATGCCGCCAAGTCCTTTGACTCTTCTATGGCGGTGACCTTTGCTCTCCATTTAGGATGTGGAGCTCTAAGAAACTTCCTAACATAGTTCTTACTAGAATAACCTTCATCAAGAGCTTTAAGACTAGTGATAATAGTATTAAATCTAGCAAAAGCATTATCTATTGACTCATCCTCCGAAATGGAGAATTGTTCATATTGTTGAACAAGAAGATCTATCTTGTTCTCTTTGACTTGGTTATTACCATGGTGAGTGACTAGCAAAGTTTTCCAAATGTCTTTTGCCGTATTACACATAAAAATTCTTTCAAATTCCTTTTTAGGCAAAGCATTATAAATCATCATTTTAGCCTCATTTTTTGTTGGCTAATTTCCTTTTAAGTTCATCACTTTGTTTATCATAAGAAACTATTTCATCCTTTTTAGTTTCCGGATTCTTTTGAATAGGTTGAAAGTCACCCTCGGTAATAACATGCCAAATGATGCGTGGTTTTGCGACCTTACAACAGGTTTTACCTCTCGAGGGATCTCAAGAGGCTTACAACCCCACCAGGCAGTGTACCTGACCGATGTAGTATAGTGTAATGGTAAGTACGGGGGATTGATCCTTCTCCACAGGGAATAGTGTCGTTAGGATTGAAAAAACTACTCTAATAGGTCTAAGGGTGAGGGAAGATTCTTTTTGTATTTTTATGTTTTTATGAAAGCAAGTAAAATCTCGGGTTTGAAGGAGTGGGCGGAATTAGTTGCTAGTCAACTAACCCAAATAACTACAAATGCAAATAAAATAAAATAACTGAAAATAAAAAGGTTGTGAAACTTATATGGAGAGAAATGTGTTTACTTAGATTTCCTTACTCCCTAACTATCTTTTACCGGTTGATTAGTGTGTATTAATTGCGTGGATGACGGGTGTATTCCTTAATACCAATCGTGGGTTGGCGTACGTACTTCCCCAACTCTACAAGCTCCTACTTCACTCCTATGTCGAGCCGGCTAAGAAGCTCCTAACATGGGATCACTAGAATTCGCTCGTGCATTAAATACAACCATAAAAACCTAGTATGCATTGGTTCATGTTTCTTAAGACGTTCAAGCAAGTTACCGTATAGGAAGTTAGCCAGTTTTCTTAAGCCTAACATCGATAAACAATCATCCAATACAATCAATAACACACTAATAACCAATAATCAATAGTTAGGTTTCATTAGATCTAAGCAAACACAAGATAAATCTAGCCTAGCATGTTAATTAAAAGACAAGAACAAGATATAATCAAACAACACATAGACATATTGATTGATTAAATGAATACTTATCTTCAATTAAACATGGGAGATCCAAGGGTATGAAAACCCTTAAAAATGGCAGAAATTCGTCTTAGGGTTTCTCCTCACAAAGTTTCACACCAAAAGTTGCACACTAATGACAAAAAATTGCAAAACTATATATAGAGTTTAGTTGCTGACGGCGTCACGTTGTAGATCTTGACGCCGTCACCTCGCCGTGTCTAGGGTTCCCGGATGGCCTTCTTGACGCCGTCCCTCTTTAATGCTCCAAAATCCGCTCTGGCTTATCAAAGGTTGACGCCGTCAGAAGTGGGCTTGACGCCGTCTCTCTTTAGCTTAAACCGTGATGGCCTTGATCACCTTAAAGGGTGACGCCGTCAGACTTTCCATTGCAAAATTCTCTGGCTTATCATGTGTATTTTTCATATCCACCTCTTTTGCCAAGCCATGACGCCGTCAAGAGCAATACTTGACGCCGTCAAAGGTACTTTTCCAGCCGATTTTGAGACTTTGTCGTTTTCTTCACTTTTATGCTCCAAAAACGTCCAAAATGCTTCCTTTTCCAGATTTCTTCTTCAAAGTACCTAAAATGACAAAAGGAACGATTTAGGGAAATATTTGATCAAATAAATATGATTTAGGGCTTAAATGACCCCCTAAAAGCGGTACACTTTTCGCTTCATCAAATACCCTTACACTTGAGATTTGCTTGTCCTCAAGCAAATGCGCTTTTATTCTAATCAAAATACAAGTTAGGGGTCATTTAACACTAATATAAAAGTAATTACAACAAATAGTCGTTCCACTTTAATCATAATAAGCACGGAGATTACAAACTAGCACCTCACAAGTAGTGTTTAGATACTCACATCTCTCAGGTGTCATCAAAATAAATCTCATAAATGAAAACGGATAATATCTCTCACTACCTGTCATAGCAAATAGATTACCATAGGCTTGGGAAAGGATAAAAAACCTTCTCCACTAGGCGTAAGCACCTAAGATAAACTATCAAAGAGGGCTTTTAAATGGGTTATAACGTGAGGTGTACGGATATGATAAACACGGTTTTGTTGGATAAGGGTTATTTTACTGGTGGCGAGTTAAAGATCTTGATTAATTACATGTACAATATGGCGTTGCTAAGCCAAGACTAGACTCGACTTAAGCTAAAACAAAATAGCAAAAACTTAAAATAAACATAAAATGAAACGGGATGGTAGTCCGTATGTTTTTTCTACTTTTCTTTTTCTCATTTTTTTGTATTTTTCTTATTTTTTCGATTTTTTTTTCATACACTCTTGCCCTACCATCCAAAATAATACATCATAGGGGTGTTGCATTCCCCTTACACTTGAATTTTTACATAACTTTACAATTACTATTCTAATGACTCGAATTAAGATAATCGAAACACTTGGAGTACTTTTAAAATATTTAGCACATATGGGGGCAATAATGTTGTTCTTCCCCATTACTCCATTACACTAGTACTTTACCCATGAGTCCCAATCGTCCCAAAACAATATGTACAAGGATATGACTCGACTTAGCAACCATGTAATCAATTAGATAATTAACTAAGGGTTTAAACAAATGTTGTCACAATAATGCACTAAAAATGAGTGCATACAAGGTAGGCTAAGGCGATTTGGGTGTACATTTATGTGGGGTGTAAACAAATTCTTTCTTTAAGTAAAATGCTTAAAGGTCGAAACGAAAAGATAGGCTCTGAGGGGTTTACTAGGGGTATCGTGTACCAAAAATGGGTACAACGCAAAGGGTGTGGGAGAATTACTTGACCAATTTAGTCAACGTAATTATAACAAAAACACAGGTGTAAAACAATGGGTTAATCCTAATGCCTCTTATCATGTAGTAAATCTAAATACACGAATGTAGTCTCACTTGTGGCCTCGGAATGGTCCTAACGCAAGTTCTAGAATCTAAGTGCTACCGGTACACACATCATAGCATAAATGCTTTTCCTACCAATTCTAGGGGCGAACCTCACATATTTGGGGGTGGAAAATTTTTTTAGTGGTACGGTTTTGTGCTAGTCATATAACTCCTATCCATGAGACGCTCATTAAGATCAAAGTTTTACTCCTAAATGTTGTAAAAATTTTAAATTTGGCACTAAAATTGCCCTAACAGGTATTTCTCTCAGTTTTATTACACATCTACCATTAAACAAACAAAAATCAAGCGTAATAGCATTCTCTAAAGTATCGTATTTTACCCCCCCCCCTTACACTTAAGATGAACATTGTCCCCAATGTTCAAATAACAAGATGTAAAAGTAATAAGGTAAAAGAATGAAATCAAATACTCCCCTGATTCGTTCGGTGGATAAAAAAAGTAACATGGTTAGATCTTCTTCCAAGTGAATGTAGAAGCTCCAAGACTAAAGCATCGCCAAAAGCTTGATTCTACATACATTGCCTTGTCCAAAATAACCTGTTAAACCTGAGAAAACAAACACGAAAACCTGCATAACATCGGCGGGATAAATTCTATATAAGGATATAATGCTTGTGGAATGATAATTTTGCAGATTCCTGGAGTTTATAAGTTAGATATTTAATAAAAACTTTTTATGAAAACAAAACTTTCAAAAATTTCAGAAAATTAAAACCTGACGCCGTCAGGTTGTAAGGCCTGACGCCGTCAGAAATAATCTGACAGAATTCTCATGTTAAGTTTCCGGAAAATTTCTGGAAAAACCTATACCTTATTTCCTGGAATTTCCTGCAAAACATCATTATGACTCGATACAAGCATTTGACTCAAACAAATACTAATATGTATGTTAATTTAATATTATTACGATTCATGTTCATTTGTGTTCTAATAAACCGATTTGGATTTCCCTTACACTTAACTTTTGCAAAATACCTTTATATGTAGTTAAGACGAAGTTAAAAACAAGATAAAGCATTTTCACAATTTAGTTTTGAACATGAATCAATAATAATAAAAATTGAACATACATACGGAAGCAAATGAAATCAAACAAACAAATAAATAAACACACAAAGCAAATAAAGCTTGGGTTGCCTCCCAAGAAGCGCTTTTCTTTATTAACGAGTCTTGTAGCTAGACTCAAAGTCCTTCTACCCTATGTAAGTGAGCTCGTCATCGAGGACGTCTTTAGGGTTAAGCTTGGATTGAAGTTTCCTATTGGTCCGCTTAGTGCAATATATCTTTTCAAACTTCTCTCCATCCGGGTCATACAATGTCATCTTAATATGCCATGACCCATCTCCATCTTTGGGTGGTTTGTCCCAATCCCACTTATGATCATCGTCCTCACAAGTCCACTTATTCATCCCTAGGTTAATTGGCAAAACTCCTAGGAAATCAATCATCTTCCTGAAAACTAGAGGGTCTTCAAATGGATCCAATTCGGTGTCCCTAGCCAAGAGTTGTTCTACCGCATGTGTTCGGTTCACAAAGTCCTCTTCTAGGTAAAATGGGCGTTGGGGTCCTATGAAGTCTCTATCGATCCAAGGTCCATATCTAGATGGTCTCCTATTTAACTCTAACCAATGGGGTGTTGGTTCATCACTAGTATCATAAGCATGTTTCTTCACATCATAGACTGACCAAGTATCACCTTCTCCTACCGCTATCTTAGATTCCTTACAATCAATCATAGCACTAGCGGTCGCCAAAAATCCTCTACCTATCAACAAGGGGCATGTAGAGTCGCTAACCATATCAAGGACGTGGAAATCGGCTAAAATGGTTAGTTTTCCTATGTGTACTAACACGTCTTTGACTACTCCAACCGGGTAAGCAACACTCCCATCCGCTAAGCCTATTATCACCTCGGTTTCTTCAAGTTTTCCAAGTTTTAGAGAGGTGTAGAGAGGTAACGGAAGTAGGTTAAGGCTTGATCCAATATCGGCTAATGTGTCATAAGCCTCCGAATTACCGATCTTGCAAGGTAGAACAAATAAGCCCGGATCATCTAACTTCTTAGGTAGCTTGTTTTGAACAAAGGCGGTCCCTTTTTCGCCTATCTTGAGCTTCTTCTCATCCAACACACCAATAACCGGACTTTCAAGGTGGAGCTCCTTGAATTCTTCATCAAGGTTTTGAGTGGGAGGTGTTTCAACTATGTTGTTGACCAATTTAGTGTTGGATATCATAACTTCTTGGTTATTTTGAATGACTTGGGTTTGTTTGAAACACGTGCTCATGGAATTGACCGAATAATATTGTGGGCAAGAACTAGGAGACGAAACCGACGAGATGGCGTTGACGTTTAGTTTCGGGTTCTTGACTGTGTTGCTAGGGAGTGCTCCCATTTCTCGGTCATTGAGGGCTTTCAACAAAGTGTCAATCTTATTGGTCATCTCGCTTTGTTTTTGTTTGAAATCGGCTTCAAACTTGGCCAAACGAGCTTCTTGAGATGCCATAAATTGAGACATCAATCCTTCAAAGTTATTGGTACTACCATTGCTGGAAGGATTGTTGTTGAAACTACGGTTCGAGTTGGAACCGCTTGATTGGAAACGATTAGGTGGGTTGGAAGAATTGGTTTGTTGTGCGTTTTGGTTTTGTTTCCACCTAAGGTTTGGGTGATTTTTCCATGAGGGGTTGTATGAATCACCGTAGGGGTTTGGCTCGGGTTTGAAAGTGTACCACTTGTCTCCCGCTCCGTCGGTACGCGAGGATGCGTAGTCCGCAAAAGCTTGTTCGGGGAGTTCCATGCAATCACGAGTGTCGTGGGGACCACTACATAATTCACATGAAGAAGTGATTTTGTTCACTTGGCTTGAAGG